>CM071934.1:47421574-48021574 GCA_016081115.2 Rehmannia glutinosa
GAAGTTACGTATTACAGATACTAGTGATAGTGATTGTGACAAACACACTTCATCACCCACCGATCTTTATGATTCATTAGGCAAAATGATGAAAGATTTTGAAACATATTAAATCCTCACATACTACTAAATGAGGAAAACAATTTACCAAGAGTCATTAAACTCACAGCTGACTAAGGAGCCGAGTATCAAGTCAAATAGCTGATGAGAATAAAAGTAAAGGCTGAAAATAAGCTAAGTTAATAGCAGAGATAGTTGCTATAGAAAAGAGAGAATGACCTCAAAAATGTGATAACTCATATTCATTAAGGCATCCAAATCATTGATGATCTTATTAAGAGTCAAAGAGAATATGGAGACAAGACAGACTTAGATTTTAATTCCTCTATGCTATGTCAAGTTCCAAAGTGATTTTGGAAAAGTGGATCTTCAAGCAAATGAAGCATTCTAAAATCCAAAACCCAAATGATGAACACACATTTATTCCAAAGTACAATCACAAGCAAACCGCCTTGGTTATAAAGGAAAAGGAAAACAGCCAGTTGAGTATGCTGAGAGGACAGCTGAGAAGAAATCCAGCCGAGTTCCTCAAACCCAAACAGAGATACTCTTGTAAAAGAAGAAACCGAGCTACCAAAAGCCCCAGACTTCTACAAAAAGAAACACATATGATGGGAATGGTAGAAAATACCCAAGCCTTTGATTGGAATAATGTGAAACCATCAAGAAAGACCTATGGAATATAAGTAAGTTTGGCAAAGGCCGTAACTCAAAGAAAGGCCATTCCAAAGGCATAAGAGCTTATCATCAAAGACACATATGCATTTGCACTACACTCAAGATATCACAACTACCCAAAGAAGGCACCGCTAAAACACATACACATGCATATGACAAAAGAGAGATGCGATTGAACCTTAACCCCAAGCAATTTGCCAAAATTAATTATGATCACGGTGATCGAGATGGCAACCCCTTAGAGTCAAATCAATTGGCTATAGGTTGGTTGATCATCTTACAATACTAACCCCTGGCGAGCGTACTGAGCGCCAAGGAACCTGGTAACGGATAGGTTGTTCCGCATACATGACAGAAATAAGAAAAATCTATCAAAATTCAAGGATGTTAGAGGTAAAAGTCATATTTGGAAAATGAAGCTCCAGGAGAAATAAGAGGCATCGATCCATCAAGAAAATGGATTAGAAAATTGGCGTATGTTGCATATGTTGAAGGCCTCACTTAACTTGTTAAGTATAAGTCAACAACAGGACAAAGCTACAATGTTGATTCACATGGGTGTATGCCAAATCAAGGATGTCAAACTAATGAAATAGTGTTGCAAGGATGCATAAAAGAACATGTATGTGGTAGATTGGTCAATCGCAAATACCAAGCACTTGTTCTAAAAAGAGCACACCAATCAAGTCAGCCGTGGCACAAGAAACCGAGTCACCCGAATTTAAAACTATTAACAAACTTGCAAGAGGTAATTCTTGGGAAGGACTTCCGCATCAAGATAAGAAGGAGAGTATATGATGCACGCCGATGGGAAAACAGATCAAATCATCATTCAAAGAAAAGACATGTCCATTTTCAACAAGAATATCGTGACCGCTACATACGGATCTATTTGGTCCGGGGCTTGAACTACCATCATAAGTTGGGAAGAAATACACCTTGGTGGTAGTAGATGACTACTCAAGATATACATGGAAAATATTCATGTGTAAGAAGAAAGAAACTCTCGTAAACTACCACATTATGAAGAGAATACAAAATGAGAAGAGTCAAACAATTATCAAAATAAGATCTCGATGTATAACCGAGCTTGTCAATGGTATAATAACTCAAGATCGTATTGAAAATGGTATTAGTCATGAATTATTCTAAAAGAAGAACTCCACATGTTATAATGGAGTTGCGTAAAGAAGAAATAGAACTCTCAAAGAAGCAAAGAATGACCATGTTACCAAGCAGTGGTCGCTAAAAGATTTTGGGTCAAGCAATAAACACAAAGATGCTATACTCAAAATAGATGCATGATAAATGTGATACCGACAAAGACTCCTATGAGATTTGGACAGGAGAAAGCCAAATGTTGCATACTTTAGAATATTTGGATGCAAATGCTTCATCCATAATAATGGCAAAGATAATTTAAAGTGCTTTTGATGC
This sequence comes from Rehmannia glutinosa, assembly GCA_016081115.2. Classification (NCBI taxonomy): domain Eukaryota; kingdom Viridiplantae; phylum Streptophyta; class Magnoliopsida; order Lamiales; family Orobanchaceae; genus Rehmannia; species Rehmannia glutinosa. The sequence goes on from CM071934.1 coordinate 47,423,750, forward strand.
TAAAGTCGATAAGGTATCTTCAGATACTCACCAAAGCAAAGCCTCCGCAGAGTGCTCAACAAGAGGACAATGGTTACAAAAATCCATCCATGTGGTGTTTGATGAACCCAACATAAATGGAGAAGACATAGAAGAGTCACCGATGTTTCGAATCAACCAACCATGCGTAAGAGTCCCTATGTTGAAATGGGCCGGAATTATAAATCCGATGAAGATGAGATAGCCGAAGCTCAAAGATAGGGAAAATCTACACTAAATGATGATGAGAGAGCCGATCAATATAACACAACCGCAAGACGATCAATCCAAATTTAACTTACTTCAACGATGTAAGATGGCCGAGAGACCATCCACCGTAACTAATCATTGGAGATGTAAGAGAATGTGTGAAAACTAGATCCAACTCAACAAAAGCAATGTTCACTTGCTTCATCTCACAAATAGAGCCAAAAGATGTGTCACAAGCATTGATGACACACATTGATTCAAGCCATGCAAAAAGAGCTAAATCGTTTGAGAGGAATAAAGTGTGGAATTGGTTCAAAGACCTACCCATCAAAATGTTATCACTAAATGGGTGTTCAAACAAGATAAAAATGAGGAAGGTTCTGTGGTGAGGAACAAAGCAAGATTGGTAGCCAAAGGGTATTGCCAAGTATAAGGAATAAATTTTGATGAAACTTTTGCTCCGTGGCAAGATTGAAGCAATAAGAATGTTTTTGCCTATGCAAAACACAAGAACTTTATTGTATATCAAATGGATGTAAAGAGCATTCCTTAACGGGTTATTAGAAGAAGAAGTATATTGTAGGTCCCAAGGGGTGGGGTAAGGTTTAGAAGGGGGGTTGAATAAACCTTACCAAATTTTCGATTTAGTCCTTTTAAATATTCGTAGTTGATACTACACACCGTGTCCAGGGACACTAATTTAGTTAATCAAGAGAGTTAGTCTCTCAAATGCACTCAATCGAGCCGCTGATGGAATAACTCACTGTTAAGTCTAAATTAACTCAACTGGTTTGTTTTCAAATGAAGACTTAACACCCTTAAGTTTGTTAAGCAAGGATTTAGTGCTTGGTTTAGTACTTAGAAATTATAAAGTGGATAAATAAATTTATCAACAGATTTTAAACAATTAAGACGCAGAATTAAAGTGCTGAAATGTAAATGACACAATAAGATTTTTTATAGAGGTTCAAGATGGGGTAATTCTTCTACTCCTCTCTTCTCCAACTCCCCGGAGGAATCCACTAGGTATTGATCAAGATACAAAGTGGTAATACCAGACATGTTCTTGATCACACAAACCGACTTGATCCTTTGGGACTCAGCCCGAGACGCCTTGATCACTCACCTGGCTTCTCGTGCGACTACTTCTTTTCGGGCTTACCTTGCTACTACACAGCCCACTTTCTCAAGCTCTTGGATTTGATCACGAAGCCCTCCAAAAGCTAAAGACTTGGTTCGACTTAACCTTCCTACAATCCTTCGAGGAATAGACCCCTTTGATTTTTCAAGATTTTCCTCTTCAACTCGATTGAAGTTATCTTTCCTCGACAGTGAGTGTTGGATTGATGTTCTTCGAGTGTAGGCTTGAGGATTGAGAATATTTCAGATTTTCTAATAATTGCTTGAACGCTTGTGGTTCCCGGGTCTACTTGGTCACCTTATTCTCAAATAAACTCCTCAGCCTTTTATATTGATCTTTCAAAAATTTGCCCTGAAGAGATATGCTTATTTTTGAAAGTCACTTAATCGCGTTGGTTTGTCTTGTTAAAAAAATTCTTGGAATTGCCATTTCTCGTATGAATTGTTTTTCACCTTTTCGTAGTTCGACACGGTGTAGTGCTTCCCATTGGGTTTATTCCTTTGCACGCTTTTTGGGACGGAAAATGAGAAAGGTAGTATGAGATATTATTTGTTTAGGTAATTTCTTGATTTCTAGTGCAATGGATCTTTTTCAGCTTATCTCGACTTGACCGCATTTCCTTGCTTTCCCTGTGTGACTCAGAGTCGCCTTCCAATCATGATGACTCTTTCACTTCAACTTGAGACTTGGCTTTTCCCGAGTTGACTTGACCGACACTCCACTCACCTGATTCTCACCGCTTCCTTCGCAGAGCTCCTGCCTCCTCTTCTATGCCATACTCGGGCCTTGGCAATGAGTCTTCCTTCTAGTCTCCAAATTGTCTTTTGCATGTTTGGGCATAATCGACTTAACTTTTTGACCAACCCTATTTATTACAATGCTGTTTACAACAAAAATGGGGTGCCAACTTCCTATTCTAAGTTTTACATGGCATTCATCAAAATCTAAACAATAAATTTCCTAACAATTTCCCCTTTGATGATGCCAAAACTTAAATCATTAAAAAAAAAATGCAAATAGCAAAGATACATACAGATAATAGTGTATTCACATAGAATGTATGCGTAGAATCAATCCATTTATTGATCATAACATTCTTGTTCTTTTACACAATCAAGCAAGGTGTATCGTGAGCAACCATTTGTCTACACAAAAAAATGAAGAATTTATAGCTTTTTATTACGTAAGACTTACATAGTATGTATTTACATAATAAAATACATGAAGGGGTGACAAAGAACACTTCATCTCCTTCGGCTGCCTCCTTCTTTCATCTTGTTCAAGATCTTCTCGCTTCTTCTTCTCTTTTTCTCATCGTCACCGCCTTTCTTCTTCTTTTTCATATGCCTTCCCGGGCAGCCTTCTGCCTCTCTTCTTAATCTCTCTTTGTCTTTCCTCCCATAGATGAGTTTGTCTCTTGTTTTCTTCTTCTATTCTTTTCGCATACTCAAGATTACTTTTAGCCACTTGCAAATTTGCTACTTGGTCAAGACAAATTTAAGATCCTCCTTTCTTGCCCGGATCTACGATTCAATGTTTTTGGGCAGCAGAGGCCTAGGTCTCCAAACCTCTTCCTCCACCACATCGCTTCTTCCTTCTACCTCGGCGTGTATTGCATGGGGTCTTCTTCTTTCCAGCTGAGTGACTAGCTGAGTGACCAACAGAGCGATCGCCCTGGGTAGTCTCATTGCCTGTCGCCTTCTTCACATAACGAGAGACTTTATCCCAAGATAAGTCCCAAGCTTGAGCCATAGACATATTTGCAAAGTATCCTTCAGATGCGTATTTTAAATTCATCAATCGATCGTGGCTCATTCCGACATCCGAGATGGCATAAGTCTCTCCTCTCACGGGAATGCCTCCATGTTGTTTCAAGATGTTCATAACTCGGGCATCCATTCTTCCTTCCACTTCCTCCATCCCTCGCTTCAATTGTTTTTCTTTTCACCATCGATATAGAGTGTTGGAGTGGCGTAGTCACTCGGAGTTTGTCACTAATATCACAGTGGATAATACCTTGTTAGGGGTTTGTGCGATCATCAAGGTCACATCTTTGATCCTTCCTCAACGGACTTTCATTTCTTTTGTTTCAACACTTCCTCACTGACTTTCCTTCGCAAATGTGATCCTCTTTTTCACCTTTCGATTCTTTTTGTGCTTTTAAGCGTATTCCTCTTCCCCTTTTTCGCATCATCAAAGGAGAGAGGAACGCTGAAAAGATCGCGCGTAAAATCGAGCCTCGGCCGATAGTGGAGTTCTATCTCGAAATCAGTGGAGTATGCGACACCTAAATTCGAGCGAGTAGTGTTGGACTCGTGGCCGAAAATTAGCCATTTCGCATGAGAGAAGGCTGAATTTTCTGTCCATATTTTCTTCCGTGACGCCGAGATCACTTTATTTTGCTCACGCAGCAGCCTTTATCTCTAGCAAGTGAGCTTCATGCATGTGCTCAATGTGTTCTCTCAATTTCGCTTTTGCATCAAAGATTCTTAGCCTTCCATACAAGTAGCTTGTTGAACAATGTCCTCAAGATCTAACTTGTTCCACACGCATTGTTTGTCATTGCTACCATTCCCTCGATCCTCCGATCAAGTATGCCCTCAAGTCAAGTAGTGTTGGCATCTTCGTTGTCCGGGCCGCATGTCCATAGAGGCCTGGTGCCTCTCCATCCGCGTTAAAATTCAAGAAATAATGCCTTAAACACTCAGGATCTCAACCGATTCTTCTTCCGATGGCTATGCAACACACAAAGTCATAATCACCGAACGATGGTACTCGGATTTAAATGACAGGAGCTGGTCGGGAAGCGGCAGTGAGCTCGTTTTCTCGACTTCTTCATGGAGGTCGGGTACTTAAGGAGAAAGGAAATGATTCTACAAAGGAATCATCACGACCAACCGTGAATTTGTTCAATGATGAGAGGGGCGCTGAAGTTCCTTTTGAGTCGAATCGCCAGCCTTGGGAGCCGCCAGAAAGGGACTGCTTTCACTGGGGTCTCATAGAAGGGACCTAGCTTGTCGAGCCTCAAATTGCCTCAACAGCCTTCGTTGGTCTCACCCGGTTTCTCCAATCGGAGTGGATCGTCCTCGCCTTATCGTATTGGCCATCGACGATGATGAGATTTCCATTGTGGCTCATCATCAAAATTAAAGGTTTGACGAGTAGTCTTGAGATCGCACTTGCTCGTGGCCGGGAACATCCGCAGAATGAAGTCTTTTGGATCTATCACGGGGATGACTCACCTTCTTCGTCACCTTCCGATCCCGTAGGTTACACCAGGATTATCCGGGAATCATGAAGCATTCTTATCTCCTTTCGTGATGGATCAATGATAGCAGTGATGGGATGTTCTCTACTTCAGCCTTCTTTACCTAGGGAAGTCTCAACCTCCCGTGGCCTTCATTACCTCCCGCAGCCTCGATCGGCAGCTGGAGGCCTTGACTTCCTTTCGATGCTGTCACCGCCTTGGTCTTCTCGTGGTGGCATCCATTGGAGTCTCAACCCCATGGATTGCACTTTCATCGCCGCAGTGTTAACTCCTGTGGCTGTTCCTTCCCGTGCCTCGACCGCATCAACAACGCCATAAGCCTTAAGGGCTGACACCTCACCGAGACACCTCAATTGTCCGAGCTTCGCTGATGGCAACTTCGCTCGCTTGGTGGTTGTACTTTCTCCACTTCGCCTCGGATTCGCTAGGAGTCATCTCGCAACATTCTCCGACCTTGCCGCAAAGGGGAGGGAGTTTCACCGGGCGCACCACCGAGTGACTTGGAATGGGTCACTTGCCTCCAAACTCCCGGCTGTTTTACCGAGTGTTCAAATTGGGGCAGGTGGTAAGACACCTTCATTAGGGGTTGGCTCAATCAGTCCCCACTAACCCGCCATCGCTAATTCCCTTAATTGCTTCTTCCGAAAGTGAGTCGGGAAGTGGTGGCAAAGAATAACGGTGGCGATTTGCTGAACCACTCCCCATTGGATCAATTTCCACCGTGGTTTTGAGGACTCTCCGGGTCCCTCCATCATGCTCTTCTCATGAAGAATTATGGATTCATGCATTGCTTGCCGCATTTGCACCTCTTCTCGGGCAAAGACAAGAGTCCGGATCCTCATCATCTGCCGATAAGACATCAAGGAGATGATGTGTGTGTTCTCAGGGTGCTGTGATAGGGCAGATGTCGGCCTTCTCACGTGCCTTAGCTTTCCATCTCGCTCACAATCCTTCTCCTTGTCCTGAAGATCCGCAAGATATCAGGCAGCTTTCTTCATCCAGGCTCGGGACCACAGTGAGGTCACTCCAAGGAAGTTCAGCAGCTTCTTTCTTCTTCTTCTATAAATTAAAGCCGTTGGAACTGCTCTTTGATCGACCACTTCCACTTCCTCCACTCGCAGACAATTTTGGATGTCTGGGTAAAGTGGGGATAGGATCATCACATCACTATTAGCTTCTTTTCTTGTGTCTCTACAAGGGATTTCACAAATGCCTATTTCTTCGCTTTGCTTGTTTCATTGATTGCTTTCTTCAGCAGACTTAGCTGTTTCATCTATAGATCCGAGACTCTACTTCTCAGCTAGCCTCCCAGATTCGTTCCACTGAGTGGTCGATCACTTCTCAAGCCTGAGTGCTTGATGATTCTTCTTCGTCTCCTAGTTTGTACCAGAGGGATTTCTCGGTTCGAGATGCTTTCGAGTCTTGGGTGGCGGGGGCCTGGGTGTTTTCTTCCGAGAAGCCGAGCTGGCCTGCTTGTCGATCTCCTCTTTTTGACGACGGAGAATGTAGTTGAGAGTCCTTTCTCGACCGCCGCCGCTGGGCAGAGACACTACTAGTGGGACTGACTGGGCATGGGCAGGAGCAAGTGTTTGATTTTCTTTGTCTGCAGAGCAAAGTCTTTTCTTAGCAAACAAGCAGGGGCAGCTTCTTTCTTTGGGGTGGAGAGGAAACAATCGTATCTTCAGTGGTCGCTTGATTCCTCACGTGTCGCCTTCTTGGCGTAGCTCTTCTCGCGCCTGAGAGGTTTGATCTCAACATTATTTTGTTTACATGGAACGCTTTCCAAGTTCCAAGAGGGACTCCTTTCACTCCATCATCCGCCAATCACTGTGCCATATCCTAGGGATCCTCCAAATGTGCCATCTTCCTTGAAGGATTTGTTCTCACATTTTGGCATAGTCATCAGAGACAAACTCAGCTTTATTTTCCTTTCTTCAATGATCGCCGCCATCACGATCAATTTTTTGGATAAGGCTTGGTCAAAGTCGCCAAATTTGATGTCAATACTTTTGGCAACTATGTCCAACAAAGTTGTGATAGTCCTCCTTCAAAGAAATTTCTTTTGTTGTGTAAACTATTTTATCAACATAGTCGGGCTTGGCTATTTCCTTCCAAGCAAAGAGCCCAAGTTTACATCAGCCTTCGCATTTCGATGCTCCTTCCGTTGGTAGTGAGTGTTGTTCACCAAATCCTTGCGCAGAGATGGTGAACCCTTTCCGTGAACAGATGACTTTATTCCTTCATCGTGAATCTCAAATAATGCTCACATAGAATTGCGCGACCTTCCTCCACATAGGTCATCGAATATGCCATCGCCGTAAACGCATTTCACCTGGGTCGCTTGGAGTTTTTCAGCCTATTTTCTTTATGAGGGCGTCATTGGACCCCCTGTTTCACCATGCCATCAAATCCACAAAGAGACCCTGTGGATTTGTTTCCTAACTTGACAAAATCATAGGTTGGTGCCATTTTTCAGATTTTATCAAGAAAATTTAGAGATTGATTTGAAGATAGATAGTGGTTTTGAGAGAATTTTTGTCTTTGCTTCCGAGAGAGAGAAATGAAAAGCTTTTAGTGTGAGAGAGAAACGGCGAAAAATGGAGTTTCCAATGACCTACGTGGAAGAGGTCGTTTTTGAAATGTGAGTTCTACATGAACGCCGAGATTTTCACGATTGAGGGCATCAAGTCCTCTCGCTCATGGAAAAGAAGTTCACCATTATCGCCATGATCCGCGCACACCGCTTGTTGCCGCGGGGAAGGAGTGCCGAGATTTATGAATTCCGATGTTGACCTGGGCCGCTCATAAAGGAAGTGAGCCAAGTCCGATTGTGTCTTTGAGAGTGGTCTGGCGCGACTAATAAGAAGTCAAAAGAGAGACTACACAAATTGGTCGGACATCATTGCCAAAATGCATAGACATCAATTGGAAGTTTCACCATTGGCCCAAAGCTAAGTTGACCGTGATCATGCTTGATCATTGAAGATCTTGAATGTGAATAACGAGTTTTATATACGCAGATTGTAATATTGCTGAATAAATCCTTCAATGAGGATGGTACGCTTGAGGTTTTCGTGATACGCCCGGTGATTGGTCGAATGATGATAGTAAAGGAGTCCTTTTCGACATGGAAAGGCTTTCCATGTAAACAAGAGGATGTTTCAATCAAACCTCTCCACAAGATGTAAGAGAGCTTACGCTAAGAGGGTTGATACGAGTGAGGAGGAATCACATGACTTCAAGATAAATCTCTCCTCTCCTCCAAAGAAGAAGGTTGCCCGTAGAGCCGCCACAAAGATCACGCCTCGCAAAGAAAGAAAAAGAAATCGCACCGCCCGCACTGAAGTCACCGCCTTCGCAACCGCAGGTCTCCCGCCCCTAGCATTTGCAAAGGAGAAGGAACTGTTAATCCCTTTCTGCTGATCAAGAAGAAGAAGAGCACACAAGGAAGGCACCGCTTAAGACAATCAAGCAAGGCATTTACCTTCAACGAACCGGAGAAGTGGAACCAGATGTTCCTCTCCGTGAAAAAAAAAAAAGAAGAATTTCCAAGCTCTCCGAGCTTGAAAAGATAGCCGAGTCTCCGCCACTTAGCCGGAAAAGATACCAGATCGTTGAGAAGTAGAGTTTCCGTGTTATTGATGAACGCCAAGTCCATTTGAGGCCGATCAGCCAGAGGTAATCAAGACATTGTGAGAGACAGAAACTGAGGAACAAGGAATGGCTAAGACAACCGAATCACCTATTGACAAGGTTGTGTCTCCACCGTAAATGAGGCTAGATGAGGATGTCGAAAGCAAGAAAGTCTTCTACCCTTAATCCCCGGGAAACGAGGGCCAAGAAGAGAATGATGAAGACGATGTAATCATGTACTTCCATTGTATCCGCACATCCAAAAAATCGTCATGAGAGTGGAGAAAATGGAACGAGCCTATCCAGAGTGCGCTTTGAAAGACCGTAGTTCATTGATGAAGAAGCTAAGAACTCTTCGTGTTTTTGAGGTTGACAAAGGTCGCAAGCCCTTGACGAGGATAATTGTATCAATATACCGCAGATTCAAAAGAAAACGAACGGGCTAGAGCCGAGGATGCGAAGCACGTGAGAAGGCCAAGATTCGCCTCTCATTGGCACCACCGATCATACACATCCTCACTTGACGCCCTATCGAAAGTGAAGAGGATTCGGGACTCTACCGCCGCCACGTAAGAGTTGCAATCGCAAAGCAAGCAATGAAAGAATCCAGTAATCCTACATGAGCGAAGGATGATGGAGGGATTGGAGTCCTCCAACTCACACCGGAGATTGATCCTATGTGGGAGTGGTGCATCATATTGCCACTATTGTCGCCGCCACCACTTCCCCGCCTCATTCGGGAAGGTGTTAAGGAAATGGCGATGAAACGGGATTGTGGGGACCCCAAAGCCGAGCCAACCCCTAATGAAGATGTCTTACCACCGCCCAACGATCGAATACTCAATGGAAATAGCCGGAGTATGGAGACGAGTGACCCCATTCTAAGTCACTCACCCGTGAGCCACCGAGGGGAAACTCTCCACCGCAGAAGGCCTGAGGATGTCGCACTTGACTCCACAACGAATCTCGGAGGTGAAGTGGAGAAGGAACAAGAACGAATACACATCAAGTTGTCACGATGACGAGGCTTTCCATGAAAGCGCTTAAGATCGCCTCAGATTATGCCAACCGCTTCGCAAAGCCGACGACGGCAACGATGCGCCGAGACACATGAAGGAATCGCCCCCGAGTTAACACTGGGCAATGAAAGTGCAATCCATGGAGTTGAGACTCAGTGGACGCCACCGTAAGACCCCAAGACAAATGACATCGTCGAAGGGATCGCCCAGTGCCTCAGGCAGCTTGAGACGCAGGAGGTAATGAGGCCAACGGAAGTTGAGACTTCCCGGGTAAAGAAATCGGGGCACGTAACATCCTCCCGCTATCATCGACCCATCCCGAAAAGTAGATAAGTGCTTCTTCACGATTCCCAGACAATCCCGATGTAACCTTTCTGGGATCCGAAGGTGAAGATGAAGCCAGTCAACCCCATTGCCGATCCAAAAGACTCAGCCGAGGATGTTTTTTTCCAACCACGAGCAAGTCCGACCCAAGACTACTCGCCAAACATTTAACTTTGATGATGAGCCACCCATGGAAATCTCATCATTGTCCGATGACGCTCGATATGGCCGAGACCAATCAACTCATATGGAAAACCAGCCGAGACCAAAGAAGTTGTTAAGACAAATGAAAAGCTAAGTCGGGTCAACTTCACAAATGCATCACAAACAAACAGAGGCAATCACGCGCAGCTCCTAAGCCGCAGCAGGATCGACCATCGAGACTTCACGAGCACAAGTTATCATTGAGCAGATTCCAGCTTGCTCGTGATGATCCTTTGTAGAATTATTTCCTTCTCTCTGGAGGTACCGACTCCCGAGAATCGCCAGAGATCGAGAGCGCTTCCATAAACCCGATCCTCGTTATTCCCACGACACCATTGTTCCACAGACCATGACTTTGACGTCAGTACGCCACCGAGACATGCAATAATACTGAGGTTCGAAGTTTTCAAAGCCATATTTGCAGAGATTGAAAAGATGGAGAGCACCTGTGCCTCACCGACATGAGGTCGATAACAAGAGATGCAAACCTTACTACCGACCGCGAGGCATAATTGTCGATCCGGAATGGTGGCAACAAAGAAGAGACAATGCGCTGTGGGAACAAGATCGATATTTCAGACATTGTTCAACGAGTTGTTAGTCCGCGGGCCGAGAATGCTGATGTAAAGACAAGAATGCAAAGAGCACATCGAACGAATGCATGAATCTCACAAACACGTAGATACAAATCACAAGGCGTGAATATAATAAGAAAGAGCTCATGTAGAAGAGAACATGGATCGAAAAAGTTCGCCTTTCTCATGGCCGAGATGAAGTTGGTAGCAAATTTAATCCAATGCCACCCGCTCAATTCCATGCAAGATACTCCGCAGAGATTCAAGCAGAACTCGCCTATCACCGCTTAGACTTCATGTTTGCTAGCTTGTTTCAGTGGGTTCTCTCTCATTTGATGATGCCAAAAAGGGGGAAGAGGAATACCAAAAGGTGCCAAGGGATCCGGAAGTCGAAAAGGAGGACACAATGTGAAGGGAAAGACAATCGAGGGGTTGAGAAGAGATATAAGAAAGGAAAATCTATGAGGGGTAAGTGTTCGGAAAGATATGACCTTGATGATTGCTAAAACCCCCCAACAAGGTCTTGTCACCTGATATCATCAAACTCCCAAGGACTCCGCCACTCCAACACTCCCCAGACTATGGTCAAAAAGAGAAACATAAATGAAGCAGGATGAAGGAAGTGGAAGGAAAGATGGATGCCGAGTTATGAACATTCTCAAACAACATGGAGGCATTCCAAATGACAGAGACACCTATGCCATTTCAGATGCCGGAACCGAGCCAAGATCTATTGATGAATTCAAGACGCCGATCTAAAGGTTACTTCGCAAATATGTCCATGGCTCAAGCCTGGGATTTGTATTGCAAAAAGGTCTCAAACTATGTGAAGAAGTCGACAAGCAAGACCACGGCAGTCACTCTGCTGGTCACTCGCTAGTCACTCATTGGGAAAAAGAAGGCCCTAGTACAATACACGCCCGCAGGCAGAGAGGAAGAAGCAAAGGGTAGAGGAAGAGGGTTTCTGCACTAGTTCTCTCGCCTAGAAAAACATTGAGTACATAGATCCGTGCAAGAAAGGAGGAAACTATTGGGCTCGATTTGATGAAGTAGCCAACCCGCAAGTGGCTAAGAACAATGCCGAGTATGTGAAGAGAATTGAAGAGGAAAATAAAAGACAAACTCAAAGCTATGGGATGAAAGACAAGAAAGACAAGAGAAGAGAAGAGATGAAGTCGCTTTAAAGGCGTATGAGAAAAGTTAAGGCGGTCAAGATGAGGAAAAGAGAAAAAGGCCGAGGATGACAGAGTCAAGAAGAGGAAAGAAGGAGACAAATGGGGAGATGAAGTGTTGTCTGTTCACCCTTCATGTATTTTACTATGTAAATACATTTTTATGTAAGTCTTTCGTACATCGAATAAAATCGTTCAATTTCTATACTTGTGTAGATATAGAACAACATAGTTACTTTAAATTTTGTTTATGCTCGATACACTATGTAAAACAAACTATGTAAAGAACAAGAATATTATGATCAATAAAAGATTGATTCTACGCATACATTCTCGTGATTCCGCATTGTTCAGACGTATCTTTTTGTTGTTACTTTATTGTATGAATGTTTTATGTTTTGGCATCATCAAAAAGGGGGAAATTGTTGGGAAATTAATTTTTAGATTTTGATGAATGCCATGTAAAACTTAGAATAGAAAGTTGGCACCCCATTTTTCTCGTTGTAAATTGCATTGTAGAATAGATAGGGGGTGGGTCGATCGAGTCGTCGTATGCCCGAACATGCAAGAAGATAACTAGAGACTAGAAGGAAGAATCGCAAGGCAAACGAGTGTGGCAAGAAAGAAAAGACAGAACTCGATCAAGGTGCAATCGAGATACATCCGGGAAGATCGCCAAGTCAACTCAAACCCAAGTCTCAAGTTGAAATGACAAAGAGTCATCCATGATTGGAAGTCACTCAAGTCAACGGGAAGTTAAGAAAATGCAACAAGATGAGATAATCGAAAAGAGATCCGTTACGTAAGTCAAGAGAATTACTTAAACAAGTAATACCTCCATACTGTTTTTCTTGAAGTGCTCACCCTTGCGTGCAAAAGGAATAAACCAATGGGAAGCACCGCACGTGTCGAACTCAAAAGTCGAAGAATCATTCATACGAGGAAGTGGCAATTCCAAGGACCGCAACAAGACAAGCCAACGACCACAAGTGTCTTTTAAAATAAGCTTATCTCTTCAACGGGCAAATTTTTAAAAGATCACTATAAAAGGCCGAGAAATCACTCCGAGAGAAGGTTACTGAACCACGAACATTCAAGCTAACATTCGAATCAGAACCAAAAATATTCTCAAGTCATTCAAGATCAATCCTCAAACCTACATTACAAAGGAAATCAATCCAACACTCACCGTGAAGGAAAGACAACTTGTATCATTGAAGAGGAAAATATTTGAAGAATTAAGGGGTCTACATTCCACGGAGGATTGTAGGAAGGTTCAAGGTCGAACCGCCCTCGAGTTTTTGGAGGGCTTCGTGATCAAATCCAAGAAGCTTGAGCAGTGGGTCAGAGTAGCAAGGCAAAAATGCCGCCGTGAAGAGCCGAGTCGCACGAGAAGCCACTGTGGTGACCAAGGCATCTCCGTGATCGAGTCCCAAAGGATCAAGTCGGGCTTGTGTGATCAAGACTTGTATCCGCACCGTTAACCACTTTGTATAATCGATCAATACTTAGTGGATTCCTCTGTGAGTTGGAGAAGAGAGGAGTAGAAGAATTACCCCATCTTCGAAACTCTATAAAAACTTATTGTGTCATTTACATTTCAAAGACTTTAATTTCTACATATTACTTTTATATCTCACGATTAATTTGCTATCCAATTGATAATCAACCAAGTGCTAAAACCTAGTATTAAAACAAACTTAACTAAATTCAAGGGTGTTAAGTCTTCCTGAAAACATATCACGCCGAGTTAAGTCTTTAGTCAAAATAGCCGAGTTATTCTATCAATGACCGAGTCCGCTGAGTGACTAACTCTGCTGATTAACTAACTTAGCTGCCCATCATGGACTCACTGCGGAAGTATTAACTCAATATTTTAAAAGGACTAAATCGAAAAGTTAATAAGGTTTATTCAACCCCCTTCTAAACCTTACACTCACACCCTTGGGACCTACAAGTGGTATCGAGCGTTGGTTCATTGAGCCTTCCGCACCGGTTAATGAACTAGATCTCCAAATTTTTCAAAGCTTGTTTTAGTACTTAATCTTTCAAAACGTTTTTTTATTCAAAGAAAGTTATTATCATGGAAGAAAATTTAACACGCATCCCTATGTTCACAATTGAAGAATTTGATGATTGAAAATTCAGATGCAGGCTCATCTATCAAAGATTACACGATGAGATGTGGATATTGATAGAAGATGGACCACTTCAAATCTTAAAAGTGAACACAACTGCAAGAAGAGAGCAGAATTTGAACGAGAAGAGGATGGTGCTCCTAGACCACCGATGGTTGAAAACCAAGAGCCGAATGGACAAATGATGACAGAAAAGATATAACTTGGACAATGTGGCCAAGGACATTCTTTACAAAACTTTGACTAAGCCATGTTCAACAAAGTCAAATCATGCAAAAACGGCAAAAGAAATCTAGACAAGCTAACCTTGATTTGCGAAGGCGCTCAGAGCAAATCAAAGAAAATAAACTATCCGTTGTTGTACAAAAATTGGAAAACTTTAAGATGCTTGCAGAGAAACTCGATCACTGGATGCTCGGTTCAAAGAAATTACCAATGAACTCGTCTCGACTTGGAAGGAATATACACAGAAGGAAATGTGTATGAAGATTCTAAGAAGTCTCCCAACCGAGTGGGATATGAAAGTCATGGCCATGAGACATTCCATGGACCTATCGAAGACATCCAACCATGAGCTATTCTCGATCTCAAAGCCTACGAATTTGAGCCGAGAAGAAAAGACCAAGAGGAAATAAATGCTGCCCAAAACAAACAGCTTTCTAATTGTTAAGGACTATTAAGAGAGCCGAGGTCAAAGAAGTCATTGACCAAGAGGAAATTGACCGATGGTTAAAAGGTTTAACAAGTTCTTCAATAAGAATTACAAAAGAAGCAAAGGTGAATCCTCCGTGAAGACACTCGGCCCCTCCAAGTCAAGGGAAGAAAGAACACCCAAGAGAGCAGAGCATCAAAAAGTTGAATATCAAAGAGCCGACAATCCAAGGATGGAAAGAACTCGATTAAAAAGTTGAAAATCTATGTCGAACAAGAAGCAACCCGGCCACTATGCCATTGAATGCCCATATCCTATAGTCAAAAGACACAAAGCAGATGGAGAGTAGTGGCCGACTACTCAAGTGACTGAAAAAAGAAGCCTTGATCCGTCTAATGGCTAAAGAACAAAACCAACTCGACCAAGAAGATGAGGTACAAACTCATCACACACCGGATACTAGTGATAGTGATTGTGACACACACACTTCATCACCCACCGATCTTTATGATTAATTAGGCAAAATGATGAAAGATTTTGAACATATTAAATCCTCACACACACTACTAAATGAGGAAAACAACCTACTAAGAGCAAAACTCACAACCGACTAAGGAGCCGAGTAATTTCTAAGTCAAATAGTCGATGAGAATAAAAGTTCAAAGGCTGAAAATGCTAAGTTAATAGCAGATAGATACCTTATAGAAAAGAGGAGAATGACTCAAAATGTGATAACCTCATTCACTAAGGCATCCAAATCATTGGATGATCTTATTATGAGTCAAAGAGAATGTGGAGACAAGACATGACTTAGGATTTAATTCCTCTATGCTATGTCAATTCCAAAAGTGATTTTGGAAAAGGGATCTTCAAGCAAATGAAGTATCTCTAAAATCCAAAACTCCAAATGATGCACACATTTATTCCAGCACAATCACAAGCAAACCTGCCTTGGTTATAAAGGAAAAGGAAAATAATTGAATGAATGCCGAGAGGACACGAGAAGAAACCAAATGAGTTCCTCAAAGAAACTCCAAACAGAGATACTCAGAAGAAGAAACCAAGCTACCAAAAGCCCCAGAAATTCTACAAAAGAAACACATATGATGGGAATGGTAGAAAATACCCAAGCCAAGCCGATTGGAATAATGTGAACCATCAAAAAACCTATGGAATATGCTTAAGTGACAAAGGCCTAGAACTCAAGAAAGGCCATTCCAAAGGCATAAGAGCTATCATCAAAGACACATTTGCACCTACGCACTACACTCGAGAGATATCATAACTACCCAAAGAAGGCAATCAAAAACACATACACAGCATATAGACAAAAGAGACAAATTGCATTTAACCTGGAACCCCAAGCAATTTGCCAAAATTAATTATGATTATGGCATCGATAGATGGCAACCCCTTAGAGTCAAATCAATTGGCTATAGTTGGTTGGATCATCTTACAATCCTAACCCCTCAGACCCATGCAAGTATGGTTACCAAACCTAATTTCCTTGATTGCGTTCAAGGAGCAAAATGAATTGAGTGCCAAGGAACCGGCATATGGATAGTGGCTGCTCAAGACACATGACAGAAATAAGAAAAATCTATCAAAATTCAAGGATGTTAGAGGTGCAAAAGTCATATTTGGAGGAAATGAAGCTCCAGGAGAAATAAGAGGCATTCGATCCATCAAGAAAATGGATTAGAAATTACGATGTTGCATATGTTGAAGGCCTCAATTTCAACTTCTAAGCATAAGTCAACTCAGACAAAGGCTACAATGTTGATTCAATATGGGTGTATGCCAAATCAAGGATCTTGAAACTAATGAAATAGTATTTGCAAAAGATGCAGACAAAAGAACATGTATGTGGTAGATTGGTCAATCGCAACACCAAGCACTTGTCTCTAGCAAAGAGCACAATCAATCAAGTTGGTTGTGGCACGAAGCCGAAGTCACCCGAATTTCAAAACTATTAACAAACTTGCAAGAAGTAATCTTGTGGAAGGACTTCCGCACTCAATATACAAGAAGGAGAGTATATGTGATGCATGCCGATGGGAAAACAGATCCAATCATCATTCAAAGAAAAGACATGTCCATTTTCAACAAGAATATTGCACCGCTACATATGGATCTATTTGGTCCAATTGAACTGTACCAAAGATAAGTGGGAAGAAATACAGCTTGGTGGTAGTAGATGACTACTCAAGATATACATGGACAATATTCATGTGTAAGAAGAAAGAAACTCGCAAAAACTACCACAATCTGATGAAGAGAATACAAAATGAGAAGAGTCAAACCATTATCAAAATAAGATCCGACAGAGGAACCGAGTTTGTCAATGGTATAATAACTCAAGATCAGATTGAAAATGGTATTAGTCATGAATTATTCGCAGCAGAAGAACTCCACAAACAGAATGGAGTTGCGTAAAGAAGGAATAGAACTCTCAAAGAAGCAACAAGGACCATGTTAGTCAACAGGCCGCTAAAAGATTTTGGGTCAAGCAATAAACATAGCAGTTATACTCAAAATAGATGCATGATAAATGAGACAACACAAAGACTCCCTATGAGATTTGGACAGGAGAAAGCCAAATGTTGCATACTTTAGAATATTTGATGCAAATGCTTCATCCATAACAATGGCAAAGATAATTTAAAGGCTTTTGATGCTAAAGTCGATGAAGGTATCTTCTTAGATACTCACCAAAGCAAAGCCTCACAGAGTGCTCAAGAAGAGGACAATGGTTACAGAAGTTAATCCATCCATGTGATGTTTGATGAACCCAACGTGAAATGGAGAAGACATTGAAGAGTCACCGATGTTTCGAATCAACCAACCATGCGTAAGAGTCCCTATGTTGAAGTTGAAGTCGGAATTATAAATCCAGATGAAGATGAGATAGCCGAAATCAAAGATACCGAAAATCTACATCTAAATGATGATGAGAGAGCCGATCAAAATAACACAGCTGCAAGACGATCAATCCAGCTAACTTACTTCAACCCGATGTAAGATGATGAGAGACCATCCACCGTAACTAATCATTGGAGATGTAAGAGAAGGTGTGAAAACTAGATCCAAAACTCAACAAGAAGCAATGTTCACTTGCTTCATCTCACAAACAGCCAAAAGATGTGTCACAAGCATTGATGACACACATTGGATTCAAGCCATGCAAGAAGAGCTAAATCAGTTTGAGAGGAATAAAGTGGGAATTGGTTCAAAGACCTACCCATCAAAATGTTATTGGCACTAAATGGGTGTTCAAACAAGATGAATTAGGAAGGTTCTGGGTGAGGAACAAAGCAAGATTGGTAGCCAAAGGTTATTGCAAGAAGAAGGAATAGATTTTGATGAAACTTTTGCTCCTGTGGCAAGATTAGAAGCAATAAGAATGTTTCTTGCCTATGCACTCACAAGAACTTTATTGTATATCAAATGGATGTAAAGAGTGCATTCCTTAACGGGTTATTAGAAGAAGAAGTATATGTTGAACAACCTCCAGGATTTGAGCGTAAGACTCTTGGAGATAAGGTATACAAACTCAAGAAAGCTTTATATGGATTGAAATGTACACCTGAGCATGGTATGATACATTATCACAATTCCCGATCGAGA
Organism: Rehmannia glutinosa; assembly: GCA_016081115.2. Taxonomy (NCBI): domain Eukaryota; kingdom Viridiplantae; phylum Streptophyta; class Magnoliopsida; order Lamiales; family Orobanchaceae; genus Rehmannia; species Rehmannia glutinosa. Next base: position 47,441,731 of record CM071934.1, read on the forward strand.
ACGGATTCACAAAAGGCAAAGTGGATAGAACACTCTTGTAATTCAAGATGGGAAGAGTATACCGCTTGTTCAAATATATGTGGATGACATCATCTTTGGATCCACAAACAAAGAGTTGTGTGATAAATTCTCAAATCTCATGCAAAGCAAATTAAAATGAGCATGATAGGAGAGCCGACATTCTTCCTCGACTCCAAGTAAAACAAATCAAGGATGGAACCTTCATAAGTCGACAATATACACCAGAGATTTAATGGAGAAATTTGGTATGGAAGAGAAGTCTTCTCGTGGAAAATACCAATGAATACATCACCAAAATGGATATGGATGCAGATGGCAAGCCTATAGATCAAACAAGATACAGAGCACTTATTGGATCATTGCTCTATCTCACAAAGAAGCCAAGAGAATCTTGAGATATTTGAAAGGAAGCCAAGAAGTTGGATTATGGTATCCAAAGGAAGGTGGATTCAAGCTAATTGGCTATTCGACTCGACTATGTCAAGTTGTAGAGTTGACAGGAAGAGTACCTCAGGCACATGTCAAATGCTTGGAAATAAGGCTAATTTCCTGGTTTAGCAAGAAGCAAAATTTAATAGCTACCCACAAATGACGAGAATACATACCGGCATTGGCAAAACTATTTTGCCCAAGTCTTATGGATGAGACAAAGAAATGAGAGACTATGAGATTGAAGAAAAGGAAATTCCAATTATGTGTGATAACACAAGTGCAATTGCAATCACTCAAAACTCGTGTTGCATTCAAGAACAAAGCACATTGATGTCGATATCACTTCATAAGAGATCATGTTGAAAAGAATGACATCACCTTGGAATATATCTCAACGATAAGCAATTATGACATATTCACAAAACCATTATGTGAATCAAGATTAGAAGAACTCAAACATGAATGGGGTTAATTGAGCCGAGTTGATACTTAAAACTCAAAGAAAAGAGATGAAACACGAAGGATGAAAAAGAGTCAACTCCTTAAATCGCCAAGTGAATCACCGATTGGAGAATCAATCGATCGAGTTAGCTGACAGCTGAGTATTTATGTGCAAAGAAAGAAGAGTTAAATCAACTAAGGAATAAGCTGAGTCATTTATGAGCAAAGTGACAAAAACGCAACCGTTTTTACTAAGCGGGAATGTTTTTTTTTGTATGACGTCAGCATAATTATGACGTGTACAGTCAAAAGCTGCACACAAAGCTTATGATTGGATATAAATGCTGCTGCATTAAATACGAGAGATTAAAGGTTAATCGGCGTGCAAATTCTAAGCCGTTGATTTTGATCAAAATTTCAAAAACCACCCGCACGTCCTTTCATGACCCATACTTAAACCATTTCGTCCGATTTTCTCTCACTTTACCAAAACTGTTCATCTCTCTCAAAACCCTACAAATCCTCAAGTTCATTTTCTAAGTTTCGTCAGATAAAACATCTAGAAATGGCACCTACTCATGATTTTCACAAGCTAGAAAAGCAAATCCACACCGGGTCTCACGTGGATTTCGACAACATGCTTAAATAGGGGTCCGACGACACCCTTGTGAAGAAGATAAATACGTGTCGAAAAACTGGAGTAAAACCATTTTTGACGATGGAGTTTCCAATGACCTACATGGAAGAGGTCGACAGCTTCACGTGAACGCCGAGGTTCATGATGAGGGCATCAAGTCCTCTCGCTCATGGAAAAGAGTTCACCATTATCGCCATGTTCTCGCGTAACAACGCTTGTTGCTGGCGGAATGAGTGCCGAAGATTTATGAAGTCGATGTTGACCTAGCCGCCGCTTGGAAGGAAGTAGCCAAGTCCGATCGGCCGCGAAAGTGGTCAATACAAACTAGTAAGAAGTCACGAAAGAGGATTACCACAAATTGTTGGACATCCTTGCCAAATGCATAGACATCACTAAGCTTTGACCAGGTGTCCAAAGCTGTTGATCGTGATGGCCGCGATCATTGAAGAAACGAAGGTGAATGGCCGAGTTTTTATACAAACACACCGCCAAAATATTGGGAATAAATCCTTCAAGAAGGATAGTACGCTTGAGGTGCCTCGGGATACAAACACTGGGATTGGCCGAATGATGGAAGTAAAGGGTCCGGGTCCTCTTCGACATGGAAAGGCCCATGTAAACAAGAGGATGTTTCGATCAAACCTCTCCGCAAGAGAAGAGAGCTTACGCTTAAGAGGGTTGATACGAGTGAGGAGGAATCACCTGACTCAAGATACAACTGCTCTCCTCTCCTCAAAAGAAGAAAGGTCGCTCCCGCACCGCTAAGAAGATCACGCCTCAGCATAGAAAGAAAAAGAAATCGCACCGCCTCGCAGCTCAGCCACCGCCCCAGCGCCGTGTCTCCCCGCCTCGCAGCCGCATAGTGGAGAAGGAACCGTTAATCCTTCTCTGATCAAGAAGAAGAGAATCGCCATTAACAAGGAAGGCACGCCTTAAGACAATCAAGGCATTTACCTTCAACGAACCTGGAGGAAGTGGAGCGATGTTCCTCTGGTGAAAACAAAAGAAGAAGAAGAATTTCAAGCTCTCCGAGCTTGAAAAGATAGCCGAGTCTACCATTCAATGGAAAAGATACCCAAGATCACGGAGAAGTAGAGTCTCCTGGTTATTGATGAAACGGCCAAAACCGCGAGGCCGATCAGTAGAGAGGCAATCTCAAGACCCACTGTGAGATGTAACAAACCGAGGAACAAGGAATGGCCGAGAAAACCGAATCACCTATTGACAAGGTTGTTGTAGGTCCCAAGGGGTGTGAGTGTAAGGTTTAGAAGGGGGGGGGGTTGAATAAACCTTACCAATTTTTCGATTTAGTCCTTTTTAAAAGTTCAGAGTTAATACTACACAGCTGTGTCCTTGGTGGACAACCAATTTAGTTAATCAGTAGAGTTAGTCACTTTCAACGCACTCGACCGAGCTGTTGATAGAATAACTCAGCTGTTAAGACTGAATTAGCTCAACTGTGGTTTGTTTTCAGCGGAAGACTTAACACCCTTAAGTTTGGTTTAGTTATGATTTAATATTGGGTTTTAGTACTTAGAGATTATCAAATGGATAGCAAATATGTCAGCAGAATTAAACAAATAAGATGCAGGAATTAAAGTGCTAAAATGTAAATGACACGATAAATTTTTATAGAGGTTCGAAGATGGGGTAATTCTTCTACTCCTCTCTTCTCCAACTCCTGGAGGAATCCACTAGGTATTGATCGATATACAAAGTGGTAATGTACCGTATACAAGTCTTGATAACATGGTGACTTGATCCTTGGGACTCGGGCCCCGAGATGCCTTGATCACTCGGCTTCTCGTGACGACTCAGCTTCTTCAGGGCACCGCTTTGCTACTACAGCCCACTTGCTCAAGTTCTTTGATTTGATCACGAAGCCCTCCAAAACTCGAGATTGGTTCGACCTGAACCTTCCTACAAATCCTTCGTGGAATGTAGACCCCTTGATTCTTCAACAATTTCCTCTTCAATCGATTGAAGTTATCTTTCCTTCACAGTGAGTGTTGGATTGATTTTCTTCGTAGTGTAGGCTTGAGGATTAATCTTGAATGATTTGAGAATATCTTAGGTTACGTTCAAATATTTGCTTGAATGTTCGTGATACATGTAACCTCGTAACCTTCTCTCGTAGTCATTCCTCGCCTTTATAGTGATCTTTCAAAAATCATTTGAAGAGATAGGCTTATTTTTGAAAGTCACTTGTGGTCGTTGGCTTGTCTTGTTGCGCCTTGAATTGCCACTTCGTATGAATTGTTCTTCAGCCTTTCGTAGTTCGACACTGTGTAGTGCTTCCCATCGTTCATTTCCTTTGCACGCTCCTCGGGATCGAGCACTTCGAGAAAGGTAGTATGGAGGTATTACTTGTTTAAGTAATTCTCTTGATTTTCGGCAACGGATCTCTTTCAGCTTATCTCAACTTGATCGCATTTCCTTGCTTTCCCTGGGTGACTTGAGTCGCCTCTTTTAATCATGAATGACTCTTCATTACTTTGCCTGAGACTTGGCTATCTTGAGTTGACTTGATCGATACTTTGCTCACCGATCTCACCGCACCTTGATCGAGTTCCCTTCTTTCTTTTCTTTATACATACTCATTGCCTTGCAATGAGTCTTCCTTCTAGTCTCCAGGTTGTCTTCTTGCATGTTTAGGCATAATCGACTTAACTCAAACTTGACCAGCCCTATTTGTCACAATGCAGTTTACAACAAAGATGGGGTGCCATTTTCCTATTCTAAGTTTTACATGGCATTCATCAAAATCTAAATAATAAATTTCCCAACAATTTCCCCGTTTTTGATGATGCCAAAACATAAAACATTCAAAATGTAAATAGCAAAGATACATACAGATAGTGCATTCACATAGAATGTATGCGTAGAATCAATCCTTTTATTGATCATAACATTCTTGTTCTTTTACACAATCTTGTTTACAAGGTATCGAGCAAACATTTGTCTACAAAAATAGAGAATTTACAAACTTTATTGCGGAAGACTTTACATAGTATGTATTTACATAGTAAAATACATGAAGTGGTGGACAACAACACTTCATCTTCTTCTCCGCCTCCTTCTTTCATCTTCTTGAGCTGTCATCTTTGATCTTCTTCTCTTTTTCTCATCTTCACCGCATTCTTCTTCTTCTTTTCATATGCCTTCCGGCGCCTTCATCTCTTCTTAATCTCTCTTGTCTTTCCTCCCATAGCTGAGTTTGTCTTTTATTTTCTTCTTCTATTCTTTTCGTGATACTCGATTGCTTTTAGCCACTTGCGATTGGCTACTTGGTCAAGACCACCCCAAGAGATCCCCTCCTTTTTGCCTGGATCTATGTACTCAATGTTTTGGGCGAGGCCTGAGTCCAAACCTCTTCCTCCACCATCGCTTCTTCCTCTTCCTCCTGGGCGTGTATTGTTAGGAATTTTATTGTTTAGATTTTGATGAATGCCATGTAAAACTTAGAATAGAAAGTTGGCACCCCAATTCTTGTTGTAAAATGCATTGTAATAAATAGAGTCGCTAAGCCGAGATTAAGTCGGCCTACGCCCTAACATGCAAGAAGACAATCAAGATCGGAAGGAAGACTCACGCGAGACACTGAGTATGGCAAAGAAGAGTAGACAGAACGTGGCCGAGAAGCAATGAGATGCGGTGAGTGGAGCATCACCAAGTCAACTCAAGAAAAGCCAAGTCTCAAAGTTGAAGTGACAGAAGAGTCATCCAATGATTGGAAGTCGACTTAAGTCACCTGGGAAAGCAAGGAAATGCAAATAAGTCGAGATAATCGTGAAAAAGAACCGTTGTACGTAAATCAAGAGATTTACTTAAACAAGTAATATCTCCATACCACCTTTCTTGGAGTCACCCAAAGCGTGCAAAAGGAATGAACCAATGGGAAGCAATACACGCGGTCGAACTTCGACAAGGTGAAAGAACAATTCATACGAGGAAACGGTAATTCCAAGAATCGCAAGCCAACGACGCAAAGTGACTTTCAAAAATAAGCCTATCTCTTCAACGGGCAAATTTTTGAAAGTTCACTATAAAAGGCCGAGGAGTTTGTTTGAGATACAAGAATGACACACACGTGAGATATACAAGCATATTAGAAAAATCGAAACATTCTCAATCCTCAAGCCTACATTACGAAGTACATCAATCCAACACTCACCGTGAAGGAAAGAGAACTTCAATCGCTTGAAGAGGAAAATATCGAAAACAAGGGGTCTACATTCCGGGAAGGATTGTAGAAAGGTTCAAGGTTGAACAAGTCTTAAGCTTTTGGAGGGCTTCGTGATCAAATCCAAAGAGCTTGAGCAAGTGAGTGTCAGTAACAAGGCAGCGCCCCGTGAAGAAGTTTCGAGTCGCATTTAAAAGCCACCGAGTGATCAAGGCGTCTCAGATCGAGTCCCTAAGGATCAAGTCGGAACGTTGTGATCAAGATTTGTATCCGGATCATACCACTTTGTAAACTCGATCATTACTTAGTGGATTCCTCTGTGAGTTGGAGAAGAGAGGAGTAGAAGAATTACCCCATCTTCGAACCTCTATAAAAACTTTATCGTGTCATTTACATTTCAACATTTAAATTCCTCGCACTTTTTAATCGCTTATATCTCACTGATAAATTTGCTATCCATTTGATAATTTATAAGTACTAAATCAAGCTCTAAAATCTTGCTTAATCAAACTTAAGGGTGTTAAGTCTTCCGCTGAAAATAAAACCACAATTGAGTTAAATTATAGCTAACAATTTGAGTTACTCCATCAACAAAATTTTCACCGAAATCTGTTGGAGAGATTAACTCTACCGAGTGACTAATTGACCGCCCATCAAGGACACATCCTGTAGAATCAACTCAGAGATTTAAAAGGACTAAATCGAAAATTTGGTAAGGTTTATTCAACCCCCTTCTAAACCTTACACTACACCCTTGGGACCTACAAGTGGTATCGGAGCGGTTGGTTCATCAACCTCCGCACTGTTATCGAACTAGATCTCCAAACTTTTCAAAGTCCGCTTTAGTACTTAAACCTTCAAATTTTTATTAAAAGTAATTATCATGGAAGCAAATTTGACACGCATCCCTATGTTCACTATCGAAGAATTTGATGATTGAAAATTGTATGCATGTGCTCATCTATCAAAGCATTACATGATGAGATGTGGATAGTGATAGAAGATGGGCCTCTGCAAATATTAAAGGTGAACACAATGACGAAGAGTTGCAAATTAAGGAGAAGAAGATGTTGCTCCTGCACTACCATGGTTGAAAAACCAAGAACGAGTGGACAAATGATGAGTAAAAAGATACAACCTGGACAATGTAGCAAGGACATCCTTTACAAAACTTTGACAAAGCCATGTTCAATAAAGTCAAATCATGCAAAACGGCTAAAGAAATGGGGACAAGTCGACATTAATTTGTGAAGGCTCGTAGCAAATCAAAGAAAACAAATTATCGGTGGCGGTACAAAAATTTGAAAAACTTCAAAATGATCTCGAGGAGAGAACCGGATCAACTAGACGCTGGGGCTTACGTAAATCACAAATGAGTCTTACACTTGGAAAGGAATATACACAAAAGGAAATGTGTATGAAGATCCTAAAAAGTCTTTCAAATTGAATGGGAAATGAAGGTCATGGCATCGAGACACTCCATGGACCTATCAAAGACATCCAATCATGAGTTATTCTCGCACCTCAAAGCCTACGAGTTTGAGCTGAGAAGAAAGACCAGAAGAGACAATTGCACCCAAAACAGCTGCTCTAATTGTCAAAGATGGGAAGAGAGTCTGAGGTCAAAGAGGCAATTGACCCGTAAGAAATAAACGATGGTTAAAAGATTTAACAAGTTCTTTTACAAGAACTACAAGAGAGGAAAGGGTGAATCTTCCGAAGACACCTCCTCCAAATCAAGGGAAGATAGGCCAACCAAGAGAAGATCATCAAAAAGTTGAGTATCAAAGGGCGATAATCCAAGAATGGAAAGAGTCGATCAAAAGGTTGAATATCTATGCCGAATCAGACAACCAGGTCACTATGCTATTGATGTCCATATCCTCGTAGTCAACAAATACAGAATGAAGAAGAAAGGAAGGTCTTCGAGAGAAAGAAGACAAGAAAGGAAAAAGGCAATGATGGTCAGAGAGATCAATAAAACAATAAGTCAAGAGAGACGGTGATTCGAGAGAGCAGTGAAGTCGACTACCTGCCGTGACTCAAGAAGAAGCCCGATCCGCTTGATGGCCAAAGAACAAGATCAAGAAGATGAGGTTCAAGGAACAAATGAGTGCCAAGGAACCTGGTACATGGATAGTGGTCATTCCGGACATATGACAGAAATAAGAGAAATTTGTCAAAATTCAAGGAAGTCAAAGGAGCAAAAGTCATATTTGGAGGAAATGAAGCTCCCTGGTGAAATAAGAGGCATCGATCCATCAAGAGGAACGGATTAGAAATCACAGATGTTGCATATGTTGAAGGACTCAACTTCAACTTCATCGAGTATCGCTACCGTGACAAGTGGCTACAATGTTGATTCAACATGGGTAGATGCCAAATCAAAGAAATTGAATCAAATGAAGTGGCGCTGCAAAGGATGTAGGTAAAAATATGTATGTAGTGGATTGGTCAACCGCAACACCCAACACTTGTCTACTAGCAAAGAGTACAAATCAATCAAGTATCGTGGCACAAAAAGTCGAAATCACCCGAATTTCAAAACACTTAATGTCGGCAAGAAGTCATCTTGTAGAAGGACTTCCGACTCAGATACAAGAAGGAGAGTATATGATGATGAAAGGGAAAGCAAATCAAGTCGTCATTCAAAGAAAAGACATGCCCATCCTCAACAAGAATATTGCATCTACTTCATATGGATCTATTTGGCCCAAAGGAACCAAAACAAAGATAAGTTTTAAAGAAATACACCTTGGTGGTAGTAGATGACTACTCAAGATATACATGGACAATATTCATGTGCAAGAAGAAAGAAACTCTACAAAAACTACCACAAATGATGAAGAGGATTCAAAATGAGAAGAGTCAAACCATTATCAAAATAAGATCGATAGAGGAACCGAGTTTGTCAATGGAATAATAACTCAAGATTGTATTGAGAATGGTATTGGTCATGAACTATCGCAGCAAGAACTCCACAAAGAGAATGGAGTTGCGAAAGAAGGAATAGAACCTCAAAGAAGCAAAGAAGGACCATGTTAGGCAAGCAGGTTACCAAAAAGATTTTGGGTCTGAGCAATCAACATGTTTTGCTACACCCAAAAAGATGTATGATAAATAGACAAATGACAAAGACTCCTATGAGATCTGGACGAAGAAAACCAAGTGTTGCATATTTGAATATTTGGATGTAAATGCTTCATCCACAACAATGGCAAAGACAACCTAAAGTGCCTTTGATGCTAAAAAGCTGATGAAGGTATCTTCTTAGATACTCAAATTGAAAGCAAAGCCTACTTAATACTCAACAAAAGAACTATGGTTACAGAGGAATCCATTCATGTAGTATTCGATGAGCCTAATGTAAATGGAGAGGACATTGAAGAGACAATTTGATGTTCAATCATCCAATCATACGTAAGAGTCCTATCTTTTCAAGTCAAGCGGGAATTATCAATTCGTAAGAAGATGAGATAGTGAATCTCAAAAACAGTGGAAAATTTGCAAACTACGTGATAACGAGAGAGTGACCCCACCAACACAAGCTGCAAGTCGATCAATCCAGCTAACTTACTCCAACCTCGATGTAAGACGGAGAGACCATCCACCAGAACTTGTCATTGGAGATATAAGAGAAGGTGTCAAAACAAGATCCGAACTCAACAAGAAGCTATGTTCACATGCTTCATCTTGCAAATAGAGCCAAAAGATGTGTCACAAGCATTGGATGACATACATTGGATTCAAGCTATGCAAGAAGAGTCAATCATTTGAAAGAAATAAAGTATGGGAATTAGTGCAAAGACCCATATATCAAAATGTTATTGGAACCAAATGGGTGTTCGTAAACAAGATGAACGAGGAAGGTTCGTGGTAAGAAACAAAGCAAGACTAGTAGCCAAAGGATATTGCCAAGAAGAAGGGATAGATTTTGATGAAACATTTGCCCTCGCAGCAAGATTGGAAGCTATAAGGATGTTTCTTGCCTATGCAGACTCACAAGAATTTCATTGTATATCGATGGATGTAAAAGTGCATTCCTAAATGGTTTATTGGAAGAAGAAGTGTATGTTGAACAACCTCCAGGATTTGAGCGTAAGACTCTTGGAGACAAGGTATACAAACTCAAGAAAGCCCTGTATGGATTGAAACAGCACCCGAGAGCATGGTATGACACCGTCACAATTCCTAATCGAAAATGGATTCACAAAAGGAAAAGTAGATAGAACACTTTTCAGTAATTCAAGACAAGAAGAGTATACTTCGCTTGTTCAAATATATGTGGATGACATCATTTTTGGATCCACTAACAATGAACTCGTGTGAAAATTCTCAAACCTCATGCAAAGCAAATTTGAAATGAGCATGATGGGAGAGTTGACATTCTTCCTTGACTCCAAGTGAAACAAACAAGGATGGAACCTTCATAAGTCAAACAAAATACACCAGAGACTTAATGAAGAAGTTTGGTATGGAGGAGAAGTCTTCAGTAAAAATACCAATGAACACATCAGTCAAAATGGACATGGATGCGGATGGCAAGTCTCAGATCAAACAAGATACAGAGCACTTATTGGATCATTGCTCTATCTCACAACCTAAGCAGCCGGAGGACATCACCTTTTCTTTGTAGGTGTATGTGCAAGATTTCAATCTGCTCCCAAAAGAGAGCCATATGACAAAGAAAACTAAGAGAATATTGAGATACTTGAAAGGAAGCCAAGAAGTATGCCTATGGTATCCAAAGGAAGGAGGATTCAAGCTAATTGGCTATTCGATTTCGACTATGCTTGGATGCAGAGTGGACAGAAGAGCACTTCGTGCACATGTCAAATGCTAGGAACAGACTAATTTCCTGGTTTAGCAAAAAAGCAAAACTCAATAGCCACCTCTGGCTAATACATAGTCACACATATGGGCGGGCCTGTTGCAGCCCAAGTCCTATGGATGAGACAAAGTGAGAGACTATGAAGTTGAAGAAAAGAAATTCCAATCATGTGTGATAACACAAGTGCAATTGCAATCACTCAAAATCCTGTGTTGCACTCAAGAACAAAACATATTGATGTCGATATCACTTCATAAGAGATCATGTTGAAAAGAAGGACATTATCTTGGAATATATCTCAACCGATAAACAACTAGCCGACATCTTCACAAAACCATTATGTGAGTCAAGATTTGAAGAACTCAAACATGAGTTGGGGTTAATTGAGTGAGATGACACTCGCATTTAATTAAAGAAGAGAAATGGAACAGAGAAAAGGGGAAAAGGAGTCAAAAAATCAAATCACCAAGAAATCACCAGACGGAAAGACAATTACACCGAGTCACCGATAATTGAGTCGCTAAGAGAACTGTGAGAAGTAGAGTTAAACCGCCTAAGAAATAAGCTGAATAACTTATGAGCAAAGTGACAAAAACGTTATCATTTTGACTAAGCGGGAATGTTTTAAGGAATACATCAAAGATAATGATGATGTGTACGCACAAAAAGCCGCACACCAAGCTTATGATTGGATATAAATGCTGCCGCATTAAATACGAGACATGAAATGCTCAATAAGCGTGTGAAATCCAAGCCGTTGATTTCGATCACGATTCAAAACCACCCGCACGCCCTTTCATAAACCATATTTAAACCATTTTCGCCCGTTTCTCTCTCACACTTCTAAAAACTGTTCATCTCTTTCTCTCAAAAGCAAAGGAAGAATACTCTAAAACCCTATCAACCTTCAAATCAATTTCGAGTTTTTCCTTGATACAATCCTGAGAAATGGCACCGACTTATGACTTTACAAGTTAGGGAAAGCAAATCCACACCGGTTCGACGGTGGATTTCGACGGAATGGTGAAGCAGTGGGTCCGACGACACCCTGGTGAAGAAAATCGAGAAGTTGGAAACGCCCAGGACTAAAACCGTTTCTAACGTTAGAATATCCGATGACCTATGTGGAGGAGGTCGCACAATTCTACGTGAATGCCTTGAGATTCGCGATGAAGGAATCAAGTCATCTGTTCACGGAAAGCAATGACTATCTCTCGCCAAGGATTTGGTCAATATTGCTTACTACCGTGCCAGGTAAGGAGCATCCGAGATCAAAGAAGCTGATGTAAACTGGCCGACGCATGATGGAAAGAAATAGCCAAGTCCGAGTTTCTTTGATAAAATAATATACACAAAAACAAGAGACTGGCCAAGGAGGATTATCACAAGTTGTTGGACATAGTTGCCAAATGTATCGACATCAATTTGGCGACTTTGACCAATCAAAGGCAAAGCCGATTGTAATGGCCGCAATCATCGAAGAAAAGAAGATAAACTGGCCGAAGTTTGTTTGTCAACAGATCTGCCCGAACGTGGGAACAAGTCCTTCAAAGAAGATGGTTCATTTGGAGGATCTCAGGATATGGCCCGGTGATTGGCCGGCTATTGGAGGTGAAAGCGAGTCCCTCTTAGACATGGGAAGGCATTCCATGTTAACAAGAGGATGTTCAGAGCAAACCTCTCTCGCGCACGTAAGAGAGCTTACGCCAAGAGAGCCGACACAAATGAGGGGGAATCGGTGACCCGAAGATACAATCGCTTTCCTCTCCGACAAGAAGAAAGCCGCCCGCACTGCTAAGAAGATCGCGCCGCAAAGAAAGAAAACCAAACATGCTCCCGCCCTCGCAGAAGAAGTCACCGCCCTGCCAGCCGTGTCTCCCGCCCCAGCAGCGGTCGAGAAGGACTCGAAATACCTTCTCCGATCGTCAAGAAGAGGAGAACCGAGAAGCCACGACGGCCCGCTCCTCGTAAAAGACACCAAAGACCAGCCCGGCCCTACCGCACAAGACTCAAGACAACATCTCTCGAATGTAAATTCCCTGGTACAAACCAGAGACGAAGAAGAATCGTTAAGCGATCCAATGGAGAAACCAGTGAGTCGGTTACTCGGCCTAGCACAAATACCAGCAGACCACGGAGAAGTAGAGTCTCGGATGTAGTTGATGAAACAGCCCAAATCTGCCTGGCGCGATCGCCAGAGGCAACCGTAAGACACAAACAGAACTCACACAATTTGAAGCACAAGAAAGAACTCGCCAGAAAGCAGATAGTGATGTAATGATTCTATCTCCACCTTACCTAGAAATCCAAAATCGTCTGCGTGAGTGGAGGAAATGGAAGTTGAGCAAGTCGAGGAACAGTTCCAACGGCCGAGTTCATAGAAGAAGAAGAGGAATCGCTAAATTTCCTCGATTAACTACTATGCTCCTACGGATGAAGACAATCGCATGTACATCCCGCAGATCTACAAAGACAGTGGGAGAGAAAAGCAAGTCAAGAAGCCAAGCACGTGAGAAGGCAAGCACCGCCCTATCTCCGGCACCACGTAACACACACATCCTCTCCTTGATGTCTTCTCCGATGTGACGAGGAACTGGAGAATGTTGCGGCCACGAAGAGTTGCAATCGCAGCAAGCATTGCACGAATCAAGAATCCTTCACGAGCAAAGACTAATGGAGGGACCAGGAGAGTCATCCGTAACACACCGAAATTGATCCAATGGGAGTGGTTCAAAAATCGCCCAATGTTGTTCCGCTTTACCACTTCCCCACTCACTCGAAGAAGAAGCGATAAGAGAGATGGCGATGAACCGGGCTAGTGGGGACCCCAATCGAGCCAACCCCTATTGAAGGTGTGCTACCACCTGCCCCAATGGCTGAACAATCAATCGAAATAGCCGGGAGTTTGGAGACGAGTGACCCTATTTCAAGTCACTCATTTGGTGCGCACCGAGGTGGGGAAACTCCCTCCACCGCAGAAGGTCGGAGGATGCTTGCAGATGACTCCACAACGAATCAAGGAGGCGAAGAAGAGAAATTACAATCACAAGAAGAACAAAGAAGTTGCCATCAACGAAGCTCGGGACGATTGAGACTGTCTCACCGAGGTGCCAATCGCTCTGGAAAGGCTAATGACGCGCGATGCAAATCGAGACACGAGGAAGGAATGTACGGGAGTTAACACTGGGCGATAAAAGTGCAATACATGGGGTTGAGACTCTATGGATGCCATGTAGAAGACTCCTAAGACATCGACACTGTCGAAAGGAGGACTATGCCTCGCAGCAGAGAGACGGAGGTAATGAAGGCCACGGAGGTTGAGACTTCCGGGTAAAGAAGTCAAGTAGAGAACATCCCTCCCGCTATCATCGACCCATCTCGAGAAGGAGATCAGCGCACTTCATGATTCCTAGACAACCCCGATGTCACTTTTCTCGGGATCGGCGAAGAAGTTTCGAGTCATCCCCAATGACAAATCCAAAAGACTTGCGGGTGTTCCAAGCACGAGTAAGTCTCGATCCCAAGACTACTCGTCAAACCTTTAACTTTGATGATGAGCCACCAATGGAAATCTCATCATCGTCCGATGACGCTCGATAAGCCGAGGACCGCCATGAAATGGAAAAATCGGGTTGAGACCAACGCATTTTGTTAAGACAGTACCGAGGCTCAAGAAGTCGTCCACTTCACAACAAGACCCGGCTCAACAAGAGACCATCAAGCAGCTCCTCAAGTCTGCAGATGATCGATTCCCAAAAAGAACCGCCCGCGCACCACTCATCATCGAACGATCGGTTGGCGGTGATGAATCCTTCGTAGAGTCTTTTCCTTTTTCACTGAAATACAGGAACTCCACGAAGAGTCGAAAAACGAACAAGCACGCTATCACGCACCACCTCCTGTTTTTCACCGTGCACCATTGTTCACCGATTTTGATTTTGACGTTGTATGGCCATCACCGCACACTTAAGAATTAGTCAAGTTCGAGAAGTGTTCAAGGCACTCTTTGCCGAGGTTGAACGGATGGAGAGGCATCAGCCTCTTTGGACATGCGATCGGACAAGAGATGCCAACTTACATGGTGACTTGAGAGGCATCACAAGGATAAGGGAATGGTGGCAAAAGCAAAGAATCAATGCGTGTGGATGTGTGAGATACTTGTAACTTTGTTCAACAAGTCCGGGTGTGGAGAGTGAAAATGCCGATGCAAAACGAAGCCGAGAGAACACATTGAGCATATGCATGAAGCTCACACCGCCGATATCAAGTCTGCTGCGTGAGCAAAATACAAATGATCTACAGGTACGGTTGGAAGAACACATGACAAGAAAATTCACCTCCTCATGGCCGAGATGAAGCCGATTTTTGAGAATCCAACGCTACTCGATCCCAATTCCGTCCGCATACAACGCAGAGACTTCCGCGTAACTCAACCATCGAAGATTTCGACTTCATGCTTGCCAAAGATGTTCCCAGGGTTCCTCTATCCTTTGATGATGCCAAAAAGGGGAAGAGGAATACCTTAAAGCAAAGAAAATCGGTGTAAAAGAAAAGGAGCACGGAAAGGAAAATCACGAGGGGGAAGGATCAAAAGATATGACCTTGATGATTGCACAAACCCTCCTCAAGGGGTCTGTCACGGTGACATTATAAGCAAGAACTCCCCAGTGACTCGCCACTCCAACACTTGTATCATGGCCGAGAAGAGAAAAGTAATTGAAGCAGGGGATGAAGGAAGTGGAAGGAAGAATGGATGCCGAGTTATGAACATCTTGAAAGAACACGGAGGCATTCCAAGAGACGAGAGACACGTATGCCATTTCGGATGTCGGGACAGAGCCACGATCGATTGACGAATTCAAAACGCTCGAATCAAGGATATTTTGCAAATATGTCCATGGCTCAAGCTTGGGACTTATCTTGGAAAAAGGGTCTCACGTTATGTGAAGAAGGCGACAGCAGCGAGACTTCCTGACACTCTGCTGGTCACTCGCTAGTCACTCATTTGGGAAGAAGAAGACCCAAAGACAAAGATACGCCCGCAGTAGAGGAAGAAGCGATGAGTGGAGGAAGAAGCTTGCACCAGGCCTCTCGCCCAAGAATATTGAATACGTAGATCCAGGAAAGAAAGGAGGGATCTATGGGTGGGCTTGACCAAGTGGCAAATTTAAAAGTGGCTAAAAGTAACGCCGAGTATGCAAAAAGATTAGAAGAAGAAAACAAGAGACAAACTCGGCTATGGCAGGAGAGACAGGAAAGATTAAGAAAAGATGAAGGCTGCCCAGGAAGGAATATGAAAAGAAAAGAAGGAAAAGCGGTGACGCGAAGAAGAAGAGAAGAAGAAAGAAGATCTTCAAGAAGATGAAAGAAGGAGACAACGAAGGAGATGAAGTGTTGTTCTTTGTCCAACCCTTCGTGTATTTTATTATGTAAATACATACAATGTAAGTCTTACGTAATAAAGCTATAAACTCTTTATCTTTTTTTTTGTGAAGACAATTATATACTACGATACACCTTGTAAACAGTTGTGTTAAGTACAAGAATGATATGATCAATAAAAAGATAGATTCTCTGCGATACATTCTATGTCAATACACTATCTCAGATGTATCTTTGTTATTTGCATCTTTGTATGGTTTAAGTTTTGGCATCATCAAAAAGGGGGAAATTGTTAGGAATTTTATTGTTTAGATTTTGATGAATGCCATGTAAAACTTAGAATAGAAAGTTGGCACCCCAATTCTTGTTGTAAAATGCATTGTAATAAATAGAGCCGCCAAGCCGGAGTTAAGTCGCCTACGCCCCTAACATGCAAGAAGACAATCAAGATGGAAGGAAGACTCTGTGAGACAATTTGAGTATGGCAAAGAAGAGTAGAAGAACGAGGGCTGTCTTTGGAGAAGCGGTGAGATGCTGGTGAGTGGAGCATCAGCCAAGTCAACTCAAGAAAAGCCAAGTCTCAAAGTTGAAGTGATGTAAGAGTCATCCATGATTGGAAGCTGACTCTAAGTCACCTGGGGGAAAGCAAGGAAATGCGGTCAAGTCGAGATAATCAGTAAAAGAACCGTTGTATTTAAATCAAGAGATTTACTTAAACAAGTAATATCTCCATACCACCTTTCTTGGAGTGCTCAAAGCGTGCAAAAGGAATGAACCAATGGGAAGCACTACACCGTGTCGTAACTCGAAAAGGTGAAAGAACAATTCATACGAGAAACGGCAATTCCAAGAAGCGCAAGCCAACGACGCAAAGTGACTTTCAAAAATAAGCCTATCTCTTCAATGGGCAAATTTTTGAAAGTTCACTATAAAAGGCCGAGGAGTTTGTTTGAGATACAAGAATGACACACACGTGAGATATACAAGCATATTAGAAAAAGCGAAACATTCTCAATCCTCAAGCCTACATTACGAAGTACATCAATCCAACACTCACTGTGAAGGAAAGAGAACTTCAATCGGTTGAAGAGGAAAATATCAAAACAAGGGTCTACATTCGGGAAGGATTGTAGAAAGGTTCAAGGTTGAACCAAGTCTTAAGCTTTTGGAGGGCTTCGTGATCAAATCCAAAGAGCTTGAGCAAGTGAGTGTAGTAACAAGGCAAAACGCCTGTGAAGAAGGTAGTCGCACGAGAAGCCACTGAGTGATCAAGGCGTCTCATCGAGTCCCTAAGGATCAAGTCATTTGTTGTGATCAAGACTTGTACCTGGACTATTACCACTTTGTAAACCGATCATTACTTAGTGGATTCCTCCAGGAGTTGGAGAAGAGAGGAGTAGAAGAATTACCCCATCTTCGAACCTCTATAAAACTTTTTATGTGTCATTTTACAAAGCATTTAAATTCCTGCACTTTTAATCGCTTATATCTGCTGATAAATTTGCTATCCATTTGATAATTTATAAGTACTAAATCAAGCTCTAAAATCTTGCTTAATCAAACTTAAGGGTGTTAAGTCTTCCGCTGAAAATAAAACCACAAGTTGAGTTAAATTATAGCCAACAACGAGTTACTCCATCAACAGCTCAGTGAGTGCATTGAGAGATTAACTCTTGAGTGACTAATTCGATTTGTCCATCAAGGACACAATCGTGTAGAATCAACTCAGTAGATTTAAAAGGACTAAATCGAAAATTTGGTAAGGTTTATTCAACCCCCTTCTAAACCTTACACTACACCCCTTGGGACCTACATGTATTGTCTTTGGGGTCTTCTTATTTCCAACGGTGAGTGGCCAGCAGAGTATCAGGTAGCCGTCTGTGCTGTCGCCTTCTTCACATAACGTGAGACCCTTTTTCCAAGTACAAGTCCCGTGCTTGAGCCATAGACATGTTTGCGAAGTATCCTTCAGATGCGAGCGTTTTAAATTCATCAACTGATCGTGGCTCGGTCCCGACATCCGAGATGGCATAAGTGTCTCGCTTCACCTTGGAATGCCTCCATGTTGTTTCAAGATGTCCATAACTCGGGCATTCAACCTTCCTTCCACTTCCTCCATCCCTACTTCAATCTGTTTTTCTCTTCTCACCATAGATGCAGCAGAGTGTTGGAGTGGCGGAAGTCACTGGGAGTTTCTTTCGATAATATCATGATGTGACAGACCTTGTTGGGGGTTTGTGCAATCATCAATGTCATATCTTTCGATCCTTCCCCTCAACCTGACTTTCCTTTCTTTTGTTTTGACACTTCCTCATTTTCCCTTTAAACCTGCTTCTCCTTACTTTTCAACATCGAACTCTTCAAGACTTTTAGGTATTCCTCTTCCCCCTTTTTGGCATCATCAAAGGAGAGAGGAACCCCTAGAAACATACTTGCAAGCAGGAAATCGAGCCTGCTGATAGCCGAGTTTTGCCTCGAGTCTGCTGCAGAGTATGCGGCGCGAAATTCAGAGCGAGTAGCGTTGGACTCTACTGAAATTAGCTTCATCTCAGCCATGAGAAGGCTGAATTTTCTATCCATGTTTTCTTCCATACGGTGGAGATCACTCTTATTTTGCTCACGCAGCAGCTTTATCTCAAGAGTGTGAGCTTCATGCATGTGCTCAATGTGTTCTCTCAATTTCGTCTTTGCATCAACATTCTCAGCTCTCCATACCAACAGCTTGTTGAACAATGTCCTGAAGTATCTCGCTTGTTCCACACACATTGTTTATTCTTTGTTGCCACCATTCCCCGATTCGACTATTATGCCTCTCAAGTCGCCAGATAAGGTTGGCATCTCTCGTTGTCGATCTCATGTCCATCGAGGCCTGGTGCCTCTCCATCCATTCAATTTTCGCAAATAATGCTTTGAACACCTCCCGAACTTCATTTGTTTCTCTCCATTGCGGTGATGGCCAAGCAAAGGCGTCAAAATCATAAGCGGTTGGAATGATGGTATCGATGGAATGACAGGATCTGGTGCGTTGAAGAGCGCAAGATCGTTTTCTGACTCGTCAGGGAGGTCGGGTACCTCCTGAGAGAAAGGAAATGATTCTACAAAGGAATCATCACGGCCAACTGGGATTTGTTCAATGATGAGAGGGGCGCGTGAAGTTCCTTGTGGAGTCGAACCCGCCTTTGCAGACTAGGGGAGCCCGCGCGATGGACTCGTTCGGTTGGGGTCTTTGTGAAGTGGACCCAGCTTGCGAGCCTCAGTCATCTCAACAGCCTTCGTCGGTCTCGATTGGTTTTTCCAATTGAGTTGACTTGTCCTCGGCCTTATCGAGCGTCATCGGACGATGATGAGATTTCCATGGGTGGCTCATCATCAAAATTGAAAGTTTGACGAGTAGTCTTGAGGTCGACTTGCTCGTGGTTGGAACATCATTAGCTAAGTCTTTCGGATCGATCCACGGGGATGACTCACTATCATCGTTTTCTTCCGATCCTTAAAAGTTACATTAGGATTATCCCTGGGAGTCGTGAAGTGCGCTAATCTACTTTTCGGATGGATCAATGATAGCGGGAGGGATGTTCTCTACTTGACTTCTTTACCGGGAAGTCTCAACCTCCCATCGCCTTCATTACCTCCTCATTGTCTCAACCGCAGCGAGGCCTTCGACCTCCCTTTCCATAGTGTCACTGTCTTAGGGTCTTCGTGGTGGCATCCATTGGAGTCTCAACCCCATGGATTGTACTTTCATCGCCCAGTGTTAACTCAGTGGTCATTCCTTCTCGGCCTCGATCGCATCGCTAGCGGCGTCATTAGCCTTCGAGCGTTTGGTTCTCACCCGAGACAGATCTCAATCGCCTCGAGCTTCGTTGATGGCAACTTGCTGTGTATTTTGTGTTTATACTTTCTCCACTTCGCCTCCTAGATTCGTTGTGGAGTCATCTCAAACATCCTCCGACCTTGCCGCAAGTGGAGGGAGTTTCCCCCCGGTGGCGCATCACCGAGTGACTTGGAATGGGGCGGTGGTAAGACACCTTCATTAGGGGTTGGCTCGATGGGGTCCCCACTAACCCGCTTTCATCGCCAATTCCCTTAATTCCTTCTTCCGAGTGAGTGGGGAAGTGGTGGCAAAGAACAATCGTGGCAATATGCCGCACCACTCCCATTGGGTCCATTCATTGTGCTTTGGAGGACTCTCCTGGTCCCTCCATCATTCTTTTCTCATGAAGAATTCTCGGATTCGTGCGAGTGCTTGCGGCATTTGCAACTCTTCGTGGGGCAAAAATAGGTCGAATCCTCCTCACTTTCCTCGATAGAATGTCGAGGTGAGGATGTGTATGTTCGTGGTGCCGGTGAGAGGGCGATGATCGGCCTTCTCTCGTGCCTCGCCTTCTCTCTCGCGTCTCTCCTTCTCCTTGTCCTTGAAGATCCGCAAGATATCGTGCATGCGATTTTCTTCATCCAATGCTTGGATCACACGGTGGTCGATCCAAGAAAGTTCAACGATTCCTCTTCTTCTTCGATAAACTCAGCCGTTGGAACTGCTTCCCGAATCGACTCAATTTCCACTTCCTCCACTCGCAGAGACGATTTTGGATGTCCGGATAAGGTGGGGATAGGATCATCACATCATCATCTCTTTCACCTTCTTCTTGTGTCTCGGCTATTCGAACTACAATCGGGTCTTGATTTGCCTCTGTTGATCGCCTTCACAGACTTGGCCGTTTCATCAATAATATCTGGAGACTCTACTTCTCAGCTTCTCCGGATCTCTGTTGTATTTGAGTGGTGACTCATCGTTTTTCAAGTTCGGATTGCTTGATGATTCTTCTTCGTCTCTTGGTTCGTACGCAGGGATTTTAGTTCGGAGAGAGTGTCTTCCGAGTCCGGGCGGCGGGGGCGTCTTGGTGTTTTCTTACGAGGAGCAGTCGTCTTCGCTTATCCGTTCTCCTCTTTTTGACGACCGGAGAAGGTATTTGAGATTCCTTTCTCGGCCGCTTTGGGGCAGAGACACGGCTGCGGGAGCGGCGACTTCTGCAGGGCGGGGAGCAGGTTTGTTTTTCTTTCTTTGCGGGAGCAGTAGTCTTCTTAGCAATTGCAGGGGCAGCTTCTTCTTGGTGGAGGAAAAAATGTATCTTGTATCTTGGTCGGTGATTCCCCTCACTTGTATCGATTCTCTTGGCGTGGGCTCTCTTCGTGCGCGAGAGGTTTGATCTGAACATCCTCTTGTTTACATGGAACGTCTTTCCATGTGGAAGAGGGACTCCTTTCACCTCCATCACCGACCAATCACTGGCCATATCCCGGGGATCCTCCAAATGCACCATCTTCCTTGAAGGATTTGTTCCCTACATTCCGGGCAGTCTGTTGTAGACAAACTCGGCCCACTTTATTTTCCTTTCTTCAATGATCGCGGCCATTACGATCAACTTTGCTTTTGATAATTGGTCAAAGTCGCCAAATTTGATGTCTATGCATTTGGCAACTATGTCCAACGACTTGTGGTAGTCCTCCTTGACCTCTTGTTTCTTTGTGTAGACTATTTTATCAAAGATAGTCGATTTGGCTACTTCCTCCGGCAAAGCAGCCAGTGTCTACATCGCCGTTTATTTCTCGATGCTCCTTCCGCTTCGGTAGTGGCGCAGTGTTCAACCAAATCCTTGGCGAGAGATGGTGAACTTCTTTCCGTGAAGATGATTTTATCCTTTCATCGTGAATCTCAGCGTTCACGTAGAACTGTGCGACCTCCTCCAGATAGGTCATTGAGAACTCCATCGTCAGAAATGATTTTAGCCGGACTTTTTGAGCTTTTCAGCGATTTTCTTTATGAGGGCGTCATTGGACCCCTGTTTGACCATGCCCTCGAAATCCACGGTCGACCCTATGTGGATTTGCTTTCCTAGCTTGACAAAATCATAGGTTGATGCCATTTTTCAGGGTTTCACCGAAAAGAAACTTAGAAGTTTGATTTGAATACTGAGAGGGTTTTGAGAGAGTTTTGCCTTTGCTTCTGAGATAGAAATGAACCGTTTTGGTGATATGTGAGAGAAAACAAATGAAAATGGGTTAAGTATGGTTTCTGAAAGGACGTGCGGGTGGTTTTTGAAATGTGATCGAAATCAACGGCTTAGATTTTGCACGCCGATTAGCATTTAATGTCTCGAATTTAATGCGACAACATTTATATCCAATCATAAGCTTGGTATGCAGCTTTTTGTCTGTACACATCATTATTATGCTGACGTCATTCTTAAAAACATTCCCGCTTAGTAAAAACGACTGCGTTTTTGTCACTTTGCTCATAAATGACTCAACTTATCCCTTAGCTGATTTAACTCTTCTGGTCACAATTCTCTCAGTAACTCAGCTGTTAGCTAATTCGGTATAGCTGTCTTTCTAACATGGCTGATTCATTTAGCTGATTTTGAGAATTCAGTCCTTTTTCTCTTTTTGTCTTCCATTTCTTTTCTTTGAGTCTTCTCGAGTGTCACCAGCTCAATTAACCCTAACTCATGCTTGAGTTCTTCAAATCTTGACTCACATAATGGTTTTGTGAATATGTCACCAACCTGTTTATCGATTGAGATATATTCCAATATGATGTCCTTCTTTTCAACATGATCTCTTATGAACCGATATCCGCATCGATATGCTTTGTTCTTGAGTGCAACACAGGATTTCGAGTGATTGCAATTGCACTTGTGTTATCACACATGATTGGAATTTCCTTTTCTTCAACTTCATAGTCTCTCACCTTTTGCCTCATCCATAGGATTTGGGCACAACAGTGCCGCAGCCTATGTATTTTGCTTCATTTGTAGAGGTGGCTATTGAATTTTGCTTTTTGCTAAACCAGGAAATTAGCCTATTTCCAAGCATTTGACATGTGCACGAAGTTCTCTTCTGTCCACTCGCATCCAAAGATAGTCGAGTCCGAATAGCCAATTAGCTTGAATCCACCTTCCTTTGGATGCCATAAGCCAACTTCTTGGCTTCCTTTCAAATATCTCAAAATCCTCTTCATTGCGATCATATGGCTCTCTTTTGGAGCGATTGAAATCTCGCACATACACCTACAAAGAAAGGTGATGTCCGGCCCGCTTCTTTGTGAGATAAAGCAATGATCCAATAAGTGCTCGTATCTTGTTTGATCTACAGGCTTGCCATCGCATCCATGTCCATTTTTGATCGATGTATTCATTGGTATTTTCACAGAGAAGACTTCTCCTCCATACCAAATTTCTTCATTAAATCTCGGTGTATTTTGTTTGACTTATGAAGGTTCCATCCTTCACTGTTTTTTACTTGGAGTCCAAGGAAGAATGTCATTCTCCCATCATGCTCATTTCAAATTCGCTTTGCATGAGATTTGAAAATTTTTCACATAGCTCTTTGTTTGTGGATCCAAAAATGATGTCATCCACATATATTTGAACAAGCAAAGTATGCTCTTTTTTGTCTTGAATTCTGAAAAGTGTTCTATCTACTTTTCCTTTTGTGAATCCATTCTCGGTTAGGAATTGTGACAAAGTATCATACCATGCCTGGGGTGCCTGTTTCAATCCATACGAGCTTTCTTGAGTTTGTATACCTTATCTCCAAGAGTCTTGCTCAAATTCTCGGAGGTTGTTCAACATACACTTCTTCTTCCAATAAACCATTTAGGAATGCACGTTTTACATCCATCGATATACAATAAAATTCTTGTGAGTCGCATAGGCAAGAAACATCCTTATAGCTTCCAATCTTGCTACATGAGCAAATGTTTCATCAAAATCTATTCCTTCTTCTTGGCAATATCCTTTGGCTACTAGTCTTGCTTTGTTTCTTACCACGTAACCCTCCTCATTCATCTTGTTTCGAACACCCATTTAGTACCAATGACATTTTGATGGGTGGGGTCTTTGAACTAATGCCCATACTTCATTTCTTTCAAACTCGATTCACTCTTCTTGCATAGCTTGAATCCAATGTGTGTCATCCAATGCTTATAACACGTCTTTAGGATCTATTTGTGAGATAAAGCATGTGAACATAGCTTCTTGTTGAGTTCGGATCTTGTTTTGACACCTTCTCTTATATCTCCAATGACAAGTTCGGTGGATGGTCTTTCACCATCTTACATCAAAGTTGAAGTAAGTTAGCTGGATTGATCGTCTAGCAATGTTGTGTTGCTTTGATCACTCTCTCGCAATCACTTAGCCGCAAATTTTCCAAAGATTCTATGAGACTCGGCTCTCTTATCTTAAATGCGAGTTTATAATTCCACTTGACTTGACAAAGATAGGACTTTTTTGTATGGTTGGATGATTCAAATTTTATCGGTGACTCTTCAATGTCTTCTCCATTTACATTTGGCTCATCGAATACCACATGAATGGATTCTCTCCGCAACCATAGTCCTTTTGTTGAGTACTCTATAGGCTTTGCTTTCATTTGAGTATCCCAAGAAGATACCTTCATCGGCTTTAGCATCGAAAGTCTCAGTAGATTGTCTTTGCCATTGTTATGGATGAAGCATTTACATCTAAATATTCTAAAATATGCAACATTTGGTTTTCTCCCCGTCCAAATCTCATAGGAGTCCGTGTCGGTTGTCTGTTTATCATACATCTGTTTTGAGTGTAGCAAGTGTGTGTTGATTGCTTGACCCAAAATCTTTTTGGTAACCCTGCCTTGACTAACATGGTCCTTCTTTTGCTTCTTTGAGAGTTCTATTCCTTCTTTCTGCAACTCCATTCTGTTGTGGAGTCCTTGCTGCAGATAATTCATGACCAATGCCATTTTCTCATTTCCTCTGTCTGATCTTATTTTGATAATGGTTTGGCTCTTCTCATTTTGAATCCTCTTCATCGATTGTGGTAGTTTCGTAGAGTTTCTTTTTCTTACACATGAATATTGTCCATGTATATCTTGAGTAGTCATCTACTACCACCAAGGTATATTTCTTCCCACTTATGCTATTTGGTTCAATGGACCAAATAGATCCATATGTAGCAGTGCAATATCCTTGTTGAAGATAGACAGGTCTTTTCTTTGAACGATGATCGATTTGTTTCCTTCGGCATGCGTCACATATACTCTCCTTCTTGTATCTTGAGTCGGGAAGACCTTCCACAAGATTACTTCGCAAGCTTGTTAAGTGTTTTGAAATTCAGGTGACTCAACTTTTGTGCCATAGCCAACTTGATTTTGTGCTCTTTGCTAGTAGACAGTGCTGGGTGTTGCGATTGACCAATCTACTACATACATGTTCTTTTGTATGCATCCTTGCAAACACGTTTCGTTCGATTCAAAGATCCTTGATTTGGCATATACCCATGTTAAATCCAACATTATAACCCTTGTCACGAGTTGGTCGATGCTTAGCAAGTTGAAGTTGAGTCCTTCAACATATGCAACATCTGTGATTTCTAATCCGTTCTTCTTGATGGATCCAATGCCTCTTATTTCTCCTAGGGCTTCATTTCCTCCAAATATGACTTTTGCTCCTTTAACTTCCTTGAATTTTTTGATTTTTCTTGTTTCTGTCATATGTCCGAACACCACTATCCATGTACCAGGTTCCTTGGCATCACCGCTCCTTGAAACCGCAATCAAGGAAATTAAGTTTTAGGTACCCATACTTGTGCGGGTCTGAGGGGTTAGTATTGTAAGATGATCCAACCACTATAGCCAAAATGATCGGCTCTAAGGGGTTGCCATCTATCGATGTGTCATAATCATAATTAATTTTGGCAAATTGCTTGGGATTCTAGGTTCATACAAGCTGTCTCTTTTGTGTATGCCCGTATATGTGTTTTAGCAATTGCCTTCTTTGGGTAATTGTGGTGTCTCTCCGAGTGTAGTGCCTAGGTGCATATGTGTCTTGATGAAAGCTCTTATACTTTTGGAATGGCCTTTCTTTGAGTTCTGTGCCTTTGCCATTTGGGCTTATATTCCATAAGTCTATCCGATAGTTCACATCGTTCAATCACTTGGCTTGGATATTTTCTACCATTCCCATTGTATGTGTTTCTTTTATAGAACTTTTGGGGTTTTTGGTAGCTCTGCTTTTTCTTACAGAGTAATTCTGTTTGGAGTTTTTGAGGAACTTGGTGAATTTCTTCTCGCTTGTCCTCTCAACGCACCCAATCGGTTGTTTTCCTTTTCCTTTATAACCAAGGCCGTTTTGCTTGTAATTGTGCTTTGGAGTGAATGTGTGTGCACCATTTGGAGTTTTGGATTTTGAGACTCTTCATTGCTTGAAGACCCTTTTTCCAAAATTACTTTTGGAGTTTGACATAGCACGAGAGGAATTAAATCCTAAGCCCTGTCTTGTCTCCACATTCTCTTTGACTCATAATAAGATCATCCAATGATTTAGATGCCTTAGTGAATGAGGCAATCACATTTTGAGGTCATTCTCCCTCTTTTCTATGGCAGCTATTTCTCGCTATTAGCTTGGCATTTTCAGCCTTTAATCTTTTATTCTCATCACTATTTGACTTAGAGTACTCAACTCCTTAGTCACCGTAAGTTCCGCTCTTGAGTAAGGCTGTTTTCCTCATTTAGTAGTGTGTGTGAGGATTTAATGTGTTCAAAATCTTTCATCATTTTGCCTAATGAATCATAAAGATCAGTGGGTGATGAAGTGTGTGTGTCTGATCACTATCACTAGAATCCGAGTTTGATGAGTTAGAGTGTACCTCATCTTCTTGGTCGGAGTTGATCTTGTTCCTTGGCCATCAAACGGATCGGGGCTTCTTCTTCGTGAGTCACTTGAGTAGTCGGCTTCCCATCGCGTGAATCGGAATCATCTCTCTTGACTTGGCAGTGTCTCGTGATCTTTGTAGCCAACATTGCCTTTTTCTTTTCTTGTTTCTTTCTCTCAAGACCTTTCTTTCTTCTTCATTCTGTATTTGTTGACTACAGGATATGGACAATCAATGGCACGATGACCTGGTTGCCTACAGTTCGAGATAGATATTCAACCTTTTGATCGGCTCTTTCCATTCTTGGATTGTCGCCCTTTGATATTTGACTTTTTGATGATTTGTTCTCTTGGTTGGCCTATCTTCCCTTGACTTGGAGGGCCGAGTGTCTTCTCGGAAGATTCGCCCTTGCCTCTCTTGTAGTTCTTATTGAAGAACTTGTTGAACCTTTTAACCAATAGGGCTATTTCTTCCGGATCAATGACTTCTTTGATCTCGGCTCTCTTTCCATCCTTAACAATTAAGCATTTGTTTTGGGTATAATGTCTCTTCCTCGATCTTTTCTTCTCGGCTCAAATTCGTAGGCTTTGAGATCCGAGAATAGTTCATGGTTGGATGTCTTTTATAGGTCCATGGAATGTCTCGGTGCCATGACTTTCATTTCCCATTCAGGAGACTTTTAGGATCTTCATACACATTTCTTTCTCGTGTATATTCCTTTCCAAGTGCGGATAGCTCGTTGGTGATTTACGTGAACCGAGCATCCAGTTGATCCAGGTTTTCTCTGCGATCATTTTGAAATTCTCAAATTTTTGTGCGACACCACTCGATAATTTATTTTCTTTGATTTGCTCACGAGCCTTCACAAATCAATGTTAGCTTGTCCTGCATTTCTTTAGCCGTTTTGCATGATTTGACTTTATTGAACATGGCTTTGTCAAGGTTTTGTAAAGGATGTCTTTGGCTACATTGTCCGGTTGTATCTTTTTCTGTCATCATTTGTCCATTCAGTTCTTGGTTTTTCAACCATAGCTTGTCTAGGGCAACATCCTCTTCACCTTGTAGCTCTTCTTCTTACCGTGTGTTCACTTTTAAGATTTGCGGTGGCCCATCCTCTATCACTATCCACATCTCATCATGTAATGCCGATAGGTGAGCCTCGCATACAAATTTTCCAATCATCAAATTCTTCAATTGTGAACATAGGGATGCGTGTCAAATTTGCTTCCATGATAATAACTTTTAATGATAAAAGGAGTTTTGAAAACTTAAGTACTAAAACGGACTTTGAAAAGTTTGAAGATCTAGTTCGAAGAACGGTGCGGAAGGCTCAATGAACCAACCGCTCCGATACCACTTGTAGGTCCCAAGGGGTGTGAGTGTAAGGTTTAGAAGGGGGGTTGAATAAACCTTACCAATTTTTCGATTTAGTCCTTTTTAAAAGTTGAGTTAATACTACGCAGTTGTGTCCTTGGTGGATGAGCCAATTTAGTTAATCAGTAGAGTTAGTCACTCAAGCGGACTCGACCGATTTTGTTGATAGAATAACTCATTGTTATTAAGAGTGAATTAGCTCAACGTGTGGTTTGTTTTTAGCGGAAGACTTAACACGCTTAAGTTTGGTTTAGTTATGATTTAATATTGGGTTTTAGTACATAGAGATTATCAAATGGATAGCAAATATGTCGTGAGAATTAAACAAATAAGATGCACGAGGAATTAAAGTGCTAAAATGTAAATGACACGATAATTTTTATAGAGGTTCAAAGATGGGGTAATTCTTCTACTCCTCTCTTCTCCAACTCCTGGAGGAATCCACTAGGTATTGATCAAGTATACAAAGTGGTATGATCCGGATACAAGTCTTGATCACACGGTGACTTGATCCTTTGGGACTCATCGGAGATGCCTTGATCACTCACCGGCTTCTCGTGACGACTCGGCTTCTTCACGGGGCCTTGCCTTGCTACTACAGACCCACTTGCTCAAGTTCTTTGGATTTAATCACGAAGCCCTCCAAAACTCGAGATTGGTTCGACCTTAAACCTTCCTAGTCCTTCGTGGAATGTAGACCCCTTGATTCTTCAACAATTTCCTCTTCAACCGATTGAAGTTATCTTTCCTTCACAGGTGAGTGTTGGATTGATTTTCTTCGTAGTGTAGGCTTGAGGATTAATCTTGAATGATTTGAGAATATCTTAGGTTATTCAAATATTTGCTTGAATGTTCGTGATTCGGTAACTGGGTAACCTTCTCTCGAGTCATTCCTCGGCTTTTATAGTGATCTTTCAAAAAATCGCCGTTGAAGAGATAGGCTTATTTTTGAAAGTCACTTGTGGTCGTTGGCTTGTCTTGTTGCGATCCTTGGAATTGCCACTTCCTCGTATGAATTGTTCTTGACTTTTGAGTTCGACACGGTGTAGTGCTTCCCATTGGTTCATTTCCTTTGCACGCTCCTCGGGACTGAGCACTTCGAGAAAGGTAGTATGGAGGTATTACTTGTTTAAGTAATTCTCTTGATTTACGTGCAACGGATCTCTTTCAGATTATCTCAACTTGATCGCATTTCCTTGCTTTCCCAGGTGACTTAGAGTCGACTTTTAATCATGAATGACTCTTGTCACTTGACTTGAGACTTGGCTATCTTGAGTTGACTTGACGATACTTTGCTCACCGCATCTCACCGCACCTTCATCGAGTTCTGTCTTTCTTCTTTGCCATACTCACTGTCTTGCAATGAGTCTTCCTTCTAGTCTCCGGTTGTCTTCTTGCATGTTTAGGCATAGCGAC
Organism: Rehmannia glutinosa; assembly: GCA_016081115.2. Taxonomy (NCBI): domain Eukaryota; kingdom Viridiplantae; phylum Streptophyta; class Magnoliopsida; order Lamiales; family Orobanchaceae; genus Rehmannia; species Rehmannia glutinosa. The sequence continues at coordinate 47,471,136 of CM071934.1, forward strand.
TTAACTCAGCTTGACCAGCCCTATTTGTCACAATGCAGTTTACAACAAAGATGGGGTGCCAGCTTCCTATTCTAAGTTTTACATGGCATTCATCAAAATCTAAACAATAAATTTCCCAACAGTTGTGTCTCCTTCAGATGCAAGAGGCTACTGAGGATGTCGAGCAGTGAAGTCTGCTACCCTTAATCCCGGAAATGAGGGCGGCAAAAGAGAATGATGAAGACGATGTAATCATGTACTCTCCATTGTATCCAGGACATCCAAAATCATCTGCGAGAGTGGAGAAAATGGAAGCTAAGCCTATCCAGAGTGCAGTTTGAAAGACCAGAGTTCATTGATGAAGAAGAAGAACTCTTTAGGTTTCTTGAGGTTGACACAATTCTGCAAGCCCTTGACGAGGATAATTGTATCAATATCTGCAGATTGAGAAAAGAAAACGAGCAGGCTAGAGCGGTGAGGACGCGTTGAGAAGCACATGAGAAGGCCAACATCGGACCCTCACGCCGCCACGAAGAGTTGCAAGCTGCAGCAAGCAATGCAAGAATCCGAGAATCCTACATGAGCGAAGGATGATGGAGGGACAGGGAGTCCTCCAACTCACGGTGGAGATTGATCCTATGGGAGTGGTGCAAAGATATTGCCACCTGTTGTCGCGCCACCACTTCCCACTCATTCGGGAAGGTGTTAAGGAAAATGGCGATGAAACCGGGATTGTGGGGACCCCGGTCGAGCCAACCTCTAATGAAGGTGTCTTACCACCGCCCCAATGGTGAATACTCAATGGAAATAGCCGAGAGTATGGAGACGAGTGACCCCATTCCAAGTCACTCGGTGGTGAGCCGGTGAGGGGGAAACTCCCTCCTGCAAAGAAGGTCGGAGGATCCGCACTCCGACTCCACAACGAATCTCGGAGGTGAAGTGGAGAAGGAACAACAATTGAATACACAACAAGTTGTCACCTTGTGCTCGCAGGCTAAGGCGAGTTAAGACTATCTCGGTGAAGTGCCAATCGCTCTCCGCAGGCGTAATGACGCTGCGATGCGATCGAGGCAAAGGAAGGAAGCGCCCAAGGAGTTAACACTACGGGCAATGAAAGTGTAATCCATGGAGTTGAGACTCCAGTGGATGCCACCTCAGAAGACCCCAAGACAGCTGACATTGTCAAAGGGACTGTCCAAGGCTTCGCTGCAGTTGAGACTGCAGGAGGTAATGAAGGCCAACGGGAGGTTGAGACTTCCCGGGGTAAAGAAACTGAAGCACAGAACATCCCTCCTACTATCATCGACCCATCTGAAAAGGAGATAAGTGATTTTCACGATTCCCAGGATAATCATATGTAACCTTGGTGAAGATAAAGCTGAGTCAACCCCTATTGCCGATCCAAAAGACTCAACCAAGGATGTTCTTCCAACCACGAGCAAGTCTGACCTTAAGACTACTCGCCAAACATTTAACTTTGATGATGAGCCACCCATGGAAATCTCATCATCGTCCGATGACGCTCGATATGGCCGAGGACAGTCAACTCATGTGGAAAAACCTAAGAAGAATCAAGAAGCTGTTAAGCAGTGAAGCTCGCAAGGCTGGGTCAACGTCTGAGACCCACGGTGAAAAAGAGTCAATCGCGCGGGCTCCCAAGTGCAGCGAGATCGACTCCAACGGAGACTTCACGAGCACAAGTTATCATTGAGCGATTCGGTTGTCCGTGATGATCCTTTTGTAGAATCATTTCCCTTCTCTCTGGAGGTACCGACCTCCTGAAGAATCGCCTAGAGATCGAGAGCGCTTCCATAAACCCGATCTGTTATTCCCACAGACACCATTATTCCAATGACAGACTATGACTTTGGCGTTGCTTGGCCGCGAGATGTGAGGCAGTAACAGAGCCGTATTTGCGAGAGATTGAAAAGATGGAGAGGCACCAGGCCTCACTTTGGACATGAGGTCGATAACGAGAGATGCAAACACATCTGGCCGTCTGCGAGGCATAATTGTCGAGGATCCAGGAATGGTGGCAACAAACAGCCGAGACAATGCGCGTGGAACAAGATCGATATTTCGGACATTGTTCAACAAGTTGCTAGTCGGCGGTGAGAATCTTTGATGCAAAGACAAGAATGCAAGAGCACATCGAGCGAATGCATGAATCTCACACCACAGAGATACAAGCTGCTGCGTGAAGATAATAAGAAAGAGCTCATGCGCGTAGAGGAGAACATGGATCGAAAGTTCAGCCTTCTCATGGCTGAGATGAAGTTGGTAGCAGCTGAATCCAACGCCACCCGCTCTGAATTCCGTGAAACATACTCCGCATCAGATTCGAAGCAGAACTCAGCTATCAGCCGCTTAGACTTCATGCTTGCTAGCTTATTTCTAGGGGTTTCTCTCTCCTTTGATGATGCCAAAAAGGGGGAAGAGGAATACCAAAAGGTGCTAAAGGGATCTGAAGCTGAAAAGGAGGACGCAGCTGTGAAGGGAAAGACAGCTGAGGAAGTGAGAAGAGAGAAGAAAGGAAAATCTGTTGAGGGGGAAGGTTCGAAAGATGTGACCTTGATGATTGCTAAAACCCCCCAACAAGGTCTTGTCACAGCTGATATCATCAGCGAACTCCCAGTGACTCTGCCACTCCAACACTCTGCAGTACCTATGGCTGAAAAGAGAAAGACAGTTGAAGCAGGGACGAAGGAAGTGGAAGGAAAGATGGATGCCAGAGTTATGAACATTCTGAAACAACATGGAGGCATTCCAACAAACAGAGACACCTATGCCATTTCAGATGCCGGAACCGAGCCAAGATCTGTTGATGAATTTAAGACGCTCGCATCTGAAGGTTACTTCGCAAATATGTCCATGGCTCAAGCCTGGGATTTGTATTGGGAAAAAGGTCTCAAACTATGTGAAGAAGGCGACAGGGCGACGAGACCATCGCGATCGCTCTGCTGGTCACTCACTCGCTAGTCACTCATTTGGGAAAAAGAAGGCCCCCGACAATACACGCCAGAGGTAGAGGAAGAAGCAGTGGTGGAGGAAGAGGTTTGGACCAGATCTCTGTAGAAAAACATTGAGTACATAGATCCAAGCAAGAAAGGAGGGATCTATTGGGAAATTTGGATTTGACGAAGTAGCCAACTGCAAGTGGCTAAGAACAATCCGAGTATGTGAAGAGAATTGAAGAGGAAAATAAAAGACAAACTCTCGGCTATGGGAGGAAAAACAAGAAAGACAGAGAAGAGATGAAGTGCCCGAGGAAAGGCGTATGAGAAAAAGAAGGAGGTCAAGATGAGAAAAGAGAAACAGTCGAGGAGGATGACAGAGTGAAGAAAGAGGAAAGAAGAGAGGCAATGAAGGAGATGAAGTGTTCTTTGTCCACCCCTTCATGTATTTTACTATGTAAATACATTTTTATGTAAGTCTTCTCAGACATCGAATGAAATCGTTCAATTTCTATACTTGTGTAGATATAGAACAACATAGTTACATTAAATTGTTTATGCTCGATACACTATGTAAACATTTGTGTAAAGAACAAGAATGTTATGATCAATAAAAGATTGATTCTACGCATACATTCTATGATTTTGCATTTATGCACGTATCTTTTCTTATTCTTTATTGTATGAATGTTTTAAGTTTTGGCATCATCAAAAAGGGGGAAATTGTTGGGAAATTAATTTTTAGATTTTGATGAATGCCATGTAAAACTTAGAATAGAAAGTTGGCACCCCATTTTTTCGTTGTAAATTGCATTGTAATAGATAGGGTCGAGTCGGAGTCAAAGTCACTATGCTGAACATGCAAGAAGACAAGTAGAGACTAGAAGGAAGACTCATTGCAAGGCGGTGAGTGTGGCAAGGAAAAGAAGATAGGAACTCATTGAAGGTGCGGTGAGAGATCTGGTGGGTGAAGTATCATCAAGTCAACTCAAAACAAACCAAGTCTCGAGTTGAAATGACGGAAGAGTCATCCAATGATTGGAAGGCGACTCAAGTCAAGGGGAAGTTAAGAAAATGCATTCAAGACGAGATAATCGAAAGAGATCATTTGCCGAGAAGTCAAGAGAATTACTTAAACAAGTAATACCTCCATATTGCCTTTCTTGAAGTGCTCGGTCCCGAAGCGTGCAAAAGGAATAAACCAATGGGAAGATCGCACTTGTGTCGAACTACGAAAAGTGAAGAATCATTCATAAGGAAGTGGCAATTCCAAGGACTGCAACAAGACAAGCCAACGACCACAAGTGTCTTTTAAAAATAAGCCTATCTCTTCAACAGGCAAATTTTTAAAAGATCACTATAAAAGGCTGAGGAATCACTCTGAGAGAAGGTTACCTGAACCACGAACATTCAAGCTAACATTCGAACTGTAACCAAAAATATTCTCAAGTCATTCAAGATCAATCCTCAAGCCTACATTACGAAGGAAGTCAATCCAACACTCACCTGTGAAGGAAAGACAACTTCTATGAGTTGAAGAGGAAAATATTTGAAGAATTAAGGGGTCTACATTCCACGGAGGATTGTAGGAAAGTTCAAGGTTGAACCGGTCTCGAGTTTTGGAGGGCTTCGTGATCCAATCCAAGAAACTTGAGCAAGTGGGTGTAGTAGCAAGGCAAATTTGCCTGTGAAGAAGAAGGCGAGTCGTCACGAGAAGCGTTTGTGTGACCAAGGCATCTCGATCGAGTCCCAAAGGATCAAGTCATTTGTGTGATCAAGACATGTATACGGACTTTGTTAACCACTTTGTATCTTGATCAATACTTAGTGGATTCCTCCGGGGAGTTGGAGAAGAGAGGAGTAGAAGAATTACCCCATCTTGAACCTCTATAAAAACTTATTGTGTCATTTACATTTCAAAGACACTTTAATTTCTCGCATATTACTTTTATATCTCATTTGATTAATTTGCTATCCAATTGATAATCAACCAAGTGCTAAAACCTAGTATTAAAATAAACTTAACCAAATTCAAGGGTGTTAAGTCTTCCATTTGAAAACATATCACGAGTCTAGTTAAGTCTTTAGTCAAAAGCAAATGAGTTATTCTATCAACGGCTCGGTCAGTGCGTTGAGTGACTAACTCTATTTGATTAACTAACTTAGCTATCCATCAAGGACTCAATTGTGAAGTATTAACTCGAACATTTTAAAAGGACTAAATCGAAAAATTTGGTAAGGTTTATTCAACCCCCATCTAAACCTTACACTCACACCCCTTGGGACCTACAAGTGGTATCGGAGCGGTTGGTTCATTGAGCCTTCCTTCCGCAGTTCTTGAACTAGATCTCCAAATTTTTCAAAGCTTGTTTTAGTACTTAATCTTTCAAAATGTCTTTTTTTTATTCAGCAAAGTTATTATCATGGAAGCAAATTTGACAGGCATCCCTATGTTCACAATTGAAGAATTTGATGATTGGAAAATTCATATGCAGGCTCATCTATCAGCATTACATGATGAGATGTGGATAGTGATAGAAGATGGACCACTTCAAATCTTAAAAGTGAACACAGCTGCTAGAAGAGCTGCTGCAGCTGAAGGAGAAGAGGATGCTGCTCCCAGACCAGCGATGGTTGAAAAACCAAAAGCTGAATGAACAAATGATGACAGGAAAAGATATAACTTGGACAATGTGGCCAAGGACATTCTTTACAAAACTTTGGACAAAGCCATGTTCAACAAAGTCCAATCATGCAAAACGGCAAAAGAAATCTGGGACAAGCTAACCTTGATTTGCGAAGGCTCAGAGCAAATCAAAGAAAATAAACTATCTGTTGTTGTACAAAAAATTGAAAACTTTAAGATGCTTGCAGGAGAAACCTTGGATCAGCTGGATGCTCGGTTCACAGAAATTACCAATGAACTGTCTGCACTTGGAAAGGAATATACACAGAAGGAAATGTGTATGAAGATTTTAAGAAGTCTCCCAACTGAGTGGGATATGAAAGTCATGGCCATGAGACATTCCATGGACCTATCGAAGACATCCAACCATGAGCTATTCTCAGATCTCAAAGCCTACGAATTTGAGTTGAGAAGAAAAGACCAAGAGGAAACAGCTGTGCCCAAACCTTTTAAACCTTACACTCACACCCCTTGGGACCTACACTACACGAATGACGAATTTGAAAAACAAATGTCTGCACTTGACAAAGTGAACAACAAAATCATGCCTTACTTGTCCGCCATTGGATACGAGAAATGGACATGACTACACTATCGCAACAAAAGATACTTTCTTATGACATCCAATACTGCATAGTCATTGAATGCAACAACTGTAGTAGGAAGACACCTACCTATAACAACATTGCTTGAGTACATGAGATCGTTAGTTCAAGATTGGACATGTAAGCATCGAAACGAAACAAGATCAACATTTACAAGAATGAAAAAAACAGATGAAGAGTATATGGGGAAAAACTACACCATTTCTCTAAATTTAAGAGTAATTTACTACAAATCTGAAACATGCATCTTGTTTCCAAATTGTTTCTCACATGTTTCATTTCTGTTTTCAGGAGAAAAGATCAAATGATTTTCTCTTTAAATTCACAGAATCAGAGAAAATATTTGTCGTGGACCTTGAGAAAAGGACTTGCACATGCTATAGCAGTACTAAAATAATTGAATGAAGATTCGTACCAGTACTGCTCGACATACTACATGAATGGAACAATGGAAGCGACTTACTCGGAAACAGTGTATCCAATTCCACATGAAAATACTTGGATCGACACTGAAATTAAAACAATGTGGACTTTTCCACCGGAAGGCAAGGCCAAATCTGGAAGGCCAAAGAAAAGAAGACACAAGGCAGCTTGGGAGAAAATTTTCAAAAATAAATGCGGAAGATGTGGGCAGCATGGACACAAGATGGCTTCAAACCTCAAAAAGAAAAACAATGAAATAAGGGAGTCATTCATAGCAGTAGCGAAAGCCTACATGAATGACGAATTTGAAAAACAAATGTCTGCACTTGATCAAGTGAACAACAAAATCGTGCCTTACTTGTTCGCCATTGGATACGAGAAATGGACATGACTACACTATTGCAACAAAAGATACTTTCTTATGACATCCAATATTGCATAGTCATTGAATGCAACAACTGTAGTAGGCAGACACCTACCTGTAACAACATTGCTTGAGTACGTGAGATCGTTAGTTCAAGATTGGACATGTAAGCCTTGAAACGAAGCAAGATCAACATTTACAAGAATGACAAAAATAGATGAAGAGTATATGGGGAAAAACTACACCATTTCTCTAAATTTAAGAGTAATTTACTACAAATCTGAAACTTGCATCTTGTTTCCAAATTGTTTCTCACATGTTTCATTTTTGTTTTCAGGTGCAAAGATCAAATGATTTTCTCTTTAAACTCACAGAATCAGAGAAAATATTTGTCGTGGACCTTTAGAAAAGGACTTGCACATGCAACAAGTTTCAATTGGATGAAATTCCTTATCCTCATACTATAGCAGTACTAAAAGAATTGAATGAAGATCCGTACCAGTACTGCTCGGCATACTACATGAATAGAACAATGGAAGCGACTTACTCGGAAACAGTGTATCCAATTCCACATGAAAATACTTGGATCCTGACACCTGAAATTAAAACAATGTGGACTTTTCCACCGGAAGGCAAGGCCAAATCTGGAAGGCCAAAGAAAAGAAGATACAAGGCAGCTTGGGAGAAACTTTTCAAAAATAAATGCGGAAGATGTGGGCAGCATGGACACAATAGGCAGACATGCAGGAATCAACCAAAAACAAGATGCATTTAATAACACTATATTACAATTGCTTACATACATGTCAAGCTAGACAAATTTGTACAATGTAACAGAACACAATTGTTTCAGTAAAAACTCATACATGTTGCTTTATAGTTTCTTATATGTTTCTTATTTGTTTCCGATATTGTTGCACAGTTGTTTATTGGCTGAAACTCTTCTTGTAAAACACAAAAACCAAGCATACAAAAACTAGAAAATTAAAACCTTCCAAACACTCATGAATGTCAAAATAAAATCATACATATTGTTCCACACAACCTGAGAGTGATTCAGATTCTGTCCCATACATACTTCAAAATCCAAAAAAAACTAACTAAAAATATAGACATATACCAAATAACCGTACTAACAAACTATTAAAATATAAGTAAAGCATATTGTTCCATGTGACCATAAACAAATATGAAAAAGAATTCTTCTTTAACATAAATTTCCTAGCAATACTAGGAAATGGGGGGTTGATTTCAATATCACTGTCGTCTTCGTCTCCGTTCTGCTGCTTCAGCCTTGCGTGATTGTATAGCAAGTGAGTGTACCACATCCGTTCTCTTTCAATGTCGAAGTCTTCCTCTGACAATTGCTTCCCAGAGATAAAATACTCTGCATAGCAAGGTCCAAATACTCCGGAATCGCTAAACAAAAAGGGAAGATGTTAAAAATATAATATAAAAACACACAAAAATTAAAACAGAAATAAAATAGGATACAGACAAGAATATTACTTTTTCAGTTGAACAGGAATATCCCTAACAACCACAATCTTGAATGGAGAATTAATGTCAGCAAAGTAAGGTCCAGAACCAAGAGCAATATCCTGTCCATCTTCGTAGAATGCTACCATGGAAAGAAACGAGGCAACAATACGCTATAGCTTTCAATAGCTTTCCTAGCTATTTTTACAGAGTCCGGAGTCGACCGTGAATTTTACAGATAAATAATTCTCTCTTGAATACTCAACCTCCCAAGGACCCAATGTTCCATGTCAACACAATGAATGGGAAACAAGATATGATCAACCTCATAATATAGTCAACCACATAAAAATTCAAGTTAATCATGGAAGTGTCGAAAGTTTTCTTCTTCCTCTTGTTGACAAGGGTGAACCGGCCGTATATACTTTGCATGCATATATCAAAAATCAGGTCCGTGATAGTAAATCTCATAGCACTATGCCCGTACATATACTTCTTGAGTAGGTAATAGAACAACACCTCCATATGATGAAAAAGAAGCAAACAAAGAGTAAGAACACATAAACAAAAATAGAAAAACAGCAACATAAAAAATAGGAACTTACCGAAGAAGACAAAAACTCGTCAACATAGTACATGTTATGAAACCATGATTTTTTCTTCACCTCGCATACACCCAGCTTTAACGAGGTATCAATCTTGTCATCTTCTTCGGAATAACGTTTTTGGCTAAAACATAACTAGTTGAAAAAAATATAATAATATTTCATAATCGTTGCAAAACAGAATAAAAAATCTTACCCTTACGAAACAAACCCTTCCAAAAGCCACTCACTTAGACCATCATTAAATTCATCTAGATCGTCATAACCTTCACCAAAGCTATCATTCAATGGGAACCTTACTTTAACCAACACTACTGAGGTCTTCTCGGCAGCATCCAAGGTCACATCTTTCTCCTGAGGAGTTGATTCCAAATCAATGTCCCCCAACCGAAATCCCCCAACTACTTTCCCACTCACATCGCCAGATGATTCAAAGTGAGTGGTGAAAGGAGTTATCACAGCAACAGAGGGTTTTGAAACCCTTTTAGCAATAGGGGATTGAGGAACAGGTGATGCATCAGACCCCTTGACACCAGCCTGCAATAAAAACAGGATACAAAATGTTATAAACAAAAGGCAAATTTTTTTTATTGGTCCTTTATCTAACATCACTTTGAAATTTCATCCTTTTTCTTTTCTCTTTTGACAAATAGTCCTTTTTCACAACAATAAATTGAGATTTGGTCCTTTTACCTGCTATAGCAGGTTACTTTGACCTGTTGAGCTGATTTGACAATTTTATTTTCAAAATTTTTAATTTTTATTTAGAAAACAATATTTAAATCTTACATGGCATCCTAGTTGGCTTAAATGATGGAAAAATTAATTAAATAATAGAATTTTTTTGAAAAATCTGAAAAAAATTATCCGAAAATTCTGAAAATTGTTTTACTAAAATTTAAATTATTTGAATTTTTGTCACAAAGTCTTAAAAAATTCAAAAAAATATTTTAAAATCTAAAAAATAATATATATAAAATCTGATAGCTTTTGTAAAAAACCAAAAATAGAAAAAAATCGAAATTATTAAAAAATTACAAAAAAATAAATATGAAAATTTTTAAAAAAATCTGAAATTTATTTGAAATATTATAAACTATTTTAAAACGTCGAAAATTGTTCAAAAAACGAAAATTTGTCTGAAAATCTGAAAATGGATTAAAAACAAAGACTTTTTGAAATTTTTATAAAAAAACATATCTGATTTTTTTATAAAATAAAAAATAGAGTAAATACTTAAAATTGTTTTTAAAAAACTATAAATTATTTTTCAAAAATCTAAAAAATTATGCCAAATATGTAAAAAAAATCTGAAAATCGAAGGGAAAAATCTGGAATTTTTTTAAAAAATTAGATTATTTTTATATATTTGGAGTAATTGTCAGATTTGTTTTAAAAAATAATTCATATTTTTTTGTAAAATTTTTAAAAGTCTTAGTTCTAATCCATTTTCAGATTTTTAAACTAATTTTCTTGTTTTTAGACAATTTTCAACTTTTTTTTATTTTATATTTTAATATTAAAAATAATTGTTAGATTTTTAACAATTTTTTTATTTTTTTAAACAAAATTTCAGATTTTTTCAAACAGTTTATTTTTTTTAATCAAATTTCGTATTATTTTTTTGTAGTTTTAAAATAATTTTGATATTGTTTTTACTATTTTTAGTTTTTAAATAAATTAGCAAATTTTAGAAATTTAATTTTTAGATTTTAAAATGGTTTTTCGAATTTTTAGGTTGCCATGTAACATTTAAATATTGTTTTCTAAATGAAAATTAAAAATTTTGAAAATAAAAATGCCACATTAGCTCAACAGGTCAAAATAACCTGTTATAGTAGGTAAGAGGACCAAATCTCAATTTTTTGTTGGGAAAAAGGACCATTTGTCAAAAGCGAAAAGAAAAAGGATGAAATCTCAAAGTAGTGTTAGATAAAGGACGAAATTTTTTTTTTTTGCCTAAACAAAATATAAATGACAATTCAATGTCAAAACAAACTAGAAGCATTCTTAGAAACAAACCATTCCCGCAACAGCTTGAGTTGTAGCGTTCACAATAGAATCAAATTGGGATTGGGAGAGGTCGTCAAATTTTTGAGACCCAATGAAACCATGTTCAGCATGAACATTCAGGCCCTGAGATTCAACACCAACCTCTTCTGAAACCTTACTTGAATCAAACAGAACATTCTCAACATTTTATGCAAATTCCATCAGACCACTGACAGCAAGTCTCTCACCATCATTACCAACCCCTTTATCCAATGACAAATCAACTTCAACACCAACAGGAATTCCCTCGCTATCATTAACAATCCCTTGAACCACAGACTCAACCCCAACATCACCACCAATATTGCCACCTTCAACAACCTCTGATTTTTTTTTTCAAACTGTCCACCAGCCAGGGGACTACTGGTTCGCTCAGTGCTTTCCAAACCAACAGGTTCAACTACCTCCTTAGAAAATGATACAACATGAGTTTTAACATGTTGATCATCCACTCCCATTGACTCGTTCTCAGACTCTGAAGCGGACGTTGACGACATTTTATTATATTGATCTCCAACAACCTTATCAGCTTCATCCAGCCCATCACCAACCTAAAAAGCAAAAATAAAAATATTATAAATCCAAAGAAGCAAGCATCAAAGACAAAAAAATAATGAAACACAGGGGGGACAAAAAAATATAAGGATACATGAAGTTTTCCCTTAATGGCAGACAACTCCGAGAGAATAGTTTTAAACTGCTCTTCCAAGATTTTGTTAAAGGAGTTCTTGAAAACCTTCAACTCCTTGGACAATTTATCCTGCTTCCGAACAACGTCATCCAGCGTGTACTTCGATCCCTACTCAACATCCGACTTCTTCCTCTTCAAATTACCAATGACAAAGTCCCCATCAACAGAAATAAACGAATACTTGGACTCATCAAAAAATGTTGCAATATCCAACTGCAACCTCACTTCATCTGATGGCCAGATATTCATCAACTTCAACTAAAACAAAAGGAAAACAAACAAAGAAAAAAATGTTTAGAAACAACATATAAACATTTATGAAACAAAAGCGAAACAAAAGAGAAACAAAAAAATAAAAAAATTATGTATTACCTGTTCGCGAAACGGTTAAAAATCATCATATCGAGATCATCAGACCTCAAATTATTATCTCTCCTAGACAATGGACAACCCCAATTCAGAATACGAGGGATACTCTGCCCGATACGATTGCAAATTTTATTGTTCACCTATGAAGAACATTCATATAACCATATCTGGACGGCCAGAGGAAAGCCTTTAATTCTGTAAAATTTAGTGCGTTTAGCAGCAGTCTTCAAATCCTCATCCTGAGGCTGCTTCCTATGGAGCACTTGTTCCCTCAGTTCTCTGATTGTCAGGTCAAACAAATCCCTTCCACAGGAATATGTGTTAAAAGATTCACTATCAAATAAATAAAAAAAGCCATATTCACAGAAGTCCCAGTAGAAGAAAAGAGAAAAAAATGCAAAAAGTACAACAACGCCATCTTCATGGCATCATCATCATTATCCCCCCATATTTGTAATCTAAAACCCTCCTCGATTGACTGCCTAGTGAATTTCATTACGCCAACAAAATACTTCAAGAAGAACTCAGAAGTAATACCATCCCCACAAACAGAGGCCCTGTCCCCAACACACTTCAGCCCCGTGACCAGGGCAAACTCCCCAACACCAAAAATCTCAAAATATTTCCACAAACAGACACTAGTATCTCATCCTTCCGCGAATGAACAACATGCCTCTTCAACAACGAAGGAACTAGGGCTTCAGATTTCGAAACGCTTCTCAAAACTCTTGAACTAGCATCAGCCTTCTTCTCCATTTTCAGTCGAAGTAGAAAAGGTTTGTTGGGAGTCATGGTATAAATACGAAACCAAAAAGCACACAAAAAAATATTTTCAAACGTAGTAGTTTCCACAGACGGTTTCTAGAGAGGATTACAGAAAAGTTAACGAAGAAGTTGCGAGGATCACACAGCAAGCACATAAAAAATGGTGGACATGCAATGCGGGAATTCAGACATCGAGATGAAGAGACAGAGAGAGAAAAATGATATATTAGACACAAAAAGGATGTAGAGCATATTTTAGGGAAAAAGTAAAAAAAGAGCGTAAAAAAGTAATGAAAAATGTAGAAATGGGATATGTTAGTAGTACTGGGATTTGGGTCAAAATGAGGGTATTTTGTGTAACTTTTCCCCCAAAAACATTGATATTTGTTAGATCCATTTGAAGTGGGCCTCGATCTCATTTCTAAATTTTGATGCCAATCCATTTTTCTCTGCATGTAATGTAATTCTCTGTGAATTAGTTACGCAACACCAGATAACAATTTTATCCAAAAGATCATAAAAATTTATAACTTACCACTTAGTTAAGGTACGAAACACTTTTAAAATTTAGGCCTAACTAATAGTAATCTAACACAATTATTATCTCTCGTTTTCAATTTAACTAGTGTACTGACCCGTGCGATGCACGAAAGATGTAATGATGGGCTCATATGATATGTGAATCATATGTTATTGATTTGTCGAATTATATAATTTGAATGGGCACACAAAACAATTGTAATAAACAGAAAAAATAACAAAGACTACAAACGACTTTTTCAAATGAAAACACTACTTGTACATATTACAAATTTTGAAATACTTCTATTATACACAACATTCATCGTTTGTTTATTGTTTGATTCGTTATCACCACAAATTAATATTTTCAAACCCTTACAATTCATAACTCGGGAAACAACAACGTATAACTGGCCATGACTGAACATTGGATTCTTCAAGTACAACCCGACATTGGAGAGAGATTGGCCTTGGCTCTTGTTTATAGTCATGGCATAAGACACAATGAGAGAAAATTGCCTACGTTGGAACTTGAAGGGGATTCTAAGATTCGACGGTGTCAATGTCATTCACGGAATCAAAACTTTATTACCTGCATTGGTTCCAGTGAGAATTTTAGCCTCAAGAACATGCTTGGCAAGCCTCGTAATCACCAGCCTAGTGCTGTTACACAATCCAGTGGAATGGTCTATATTTCTCAAGAGCATAACTGGAGTCCTGACCTTCAGATGCAACTCATGATTAGGAACCCCTGAATATTTTATCCCATTCAAAAATTCAGGAGTGTGCAGATCATGCAGGAAGTCAACATTAGCATCCGATATACACGTGCTGTCGGAACTCAAATACGTATGGCCCTCTGATGAGTTTAAAGACGTCATATATTGATTTATAAATTTGACAACATTTAGGGTAGGAGCTAGTATAGCCCTTTCTTTCAAGTACGTCGGATCATCAATGGCGTCTTTAAACATTGGATAATTACTTTCTACAATAGTTGCAATCGGGTCATCTGAAGATTTGAGCCAAATATCTTCAGGTATATCAATCATGGCACAACCATCATTTGATCCTCCGATTGTTCCATCACCAATGCTTGCGATCCATTCAGAGAATTCAACCAAATCTTTATAATCATCGGTATCACCAAGGTTCTGAAGACGCATGTTCTTAGTCAGTTTAAGGACAATGCAATCTTTCCACAAATACGACGCGTTAATGGATGCATTGACAATATCTTGCCGAGTTCCCTTGGGAATAACAGGTAAGATCTGTCTAAAATCCCCAACAAAGACAGTGGTTTTCCCTCCAAAAGGTTTACATTGGGTCGATGACTTTCAGAAGACCTCGTAAAGTATCATCTAATGCCTGGAAGCAATACTTGTGCATCATCGGTGCCTCGTCCCAAATTATAAGTTTAGAACGAATAATAAGCTCAACAATTGGACTCCCTTGTTCGATATTGCAAGTTGAGTCCTGATTTAGGTTTAATGGAATAACAAATCGTGAATATGTAGTCCTGCCACCAGGCAATAGAAGAGAAGCTATACCGCTAGATGCAACATTCAGTATAATTTCTGCTTTCGACCTCAATCCTAAAGATAAAGCCTTCCACAAAAATGTTTTTCTTGTTCCTCCGTATCCGTAGACAAAGAACATCTCACTTTTATTTGATCGTACAACACGCATTATCGTTGAGTAAACTTTATGTTGCTCATTGTAGGTCCCAAGGGGTGTGAGTAAGGTTTAGAAGGGGAGGGGGGTTGAATAAACCTTACCAACTTTTCGAATTTAGTCCTTTTAAAATATTATAGAGTTAAACACACAACTAAGTCCTTTGGGGACAACTAAGTTAGTTAACCAGCAGAGTTAGCCACTCAATAGACTCGATTGAGTTGTTGATAGAATAACTCAGTTGTTTAGTCTAAACCTTAACTTGGCTGTGATGATATTTTCAGCGGAAGACTTAACACCCTTGAATTTCATTTAAGTTTGTTTTAACACTTAGTTATTTATCAGTTGGATAGCAAATTATCAGCAGATATAAAGTGATATGCAGAAATAAAATGCTGAAATATAAATGACACAATAATTTTTAAAGAGGTTCGATGATGGGGTAATTCTTCTACTCCTCTCTTCTCCAACTCCTGGAGGAATCCACTAGGTAATGATCAGAGTACAAAGTGGTTATCAGTCCAGATACAAGTCTTGATCAGACAGCTGACTTGCTCCTTTGGGACTCGATCGGAGATGCCTTGGTCACTGGTGCTTCTCGTCCGACTCGGCTACTTCAGGCGCTTTGCGCACTTGCTACTTGACTCACTTTCTCAAGCTTCTTGGATTTGATCACGAAGCCCTCTAATAACTTCAGATTGGTTCGACCTTGAACCTTTCTACAATCCTCCTTGGAAAGTAGACCCCTTTTGATTCTTCAAAAATTTTCTCTTCAACAGTTTGAAGTTGTCTTTCCTTCACAGCTTAGTGTTGGATCGATTTCCTTCGAGATTTAGGCTTGAGGATTTTGGTTGAATAACTTGAGAATATTTTGCAGGTTACAGTATGAATGATGCTTGTTATCTCAGGTATGCAAGGTTCAGGTCGCCTTTTCTCAAAGTGATTCCTCAGCCTTTTATAGTGAACTTTCAAAAATCTGCCCGTTGAAGAGATAGGCTGATTTTTAAAAGTCACTTGTGTTCGTTGGCTTGTCTTTTCTTAGTCTTCAATCTTGAGATGTAGATCTTTCCTCGTATTAAATGAATGATCAGCTTTTTAGAATCTGACACGAGGTGCAGTGCTTTCCATTGGTTTATTCCTTTTGCACGCTTCTGGGACTGAGCACTTTAAGACATGGCAGCATAGAAGTATTACTTGCTTAAGTAATATTCTTGACTTTTGTGCAACGGATTCTTTTCAGTTAACTCCTCTTTGCAGCTGCCTTTTCCCCAGGTGACTTGAGTCTGCTTCAATGATTGAAAGACTCATCTGTCACTTCAACTTGACTTGGCTTCTTTGGTTGACTTAACTGACTCTTCTCACAGCTGTCTCACAGCCGATACTCCTTCAGTCGAGTCCTTGACATTTCTTCTTGCCACACTCAGCTGCTTCACAGTGGAGTCTTCATTCTAGTCTTCAGTTGACTTCTTGAATTCCCAGGCATAGCTGACTTGACTCAGCTCATACAGCCCTATCTATTACAATAAGAATTACAAGGAAAATGGGGTGCCAACTTTCTAGTCTAAGTTTTACATGGGATTCATCAAAATCTAAATAATAAATTTCCCAACAATTTCCCCCTTTTTGATGATGCCAAAATCTAAACAATAAATTTCCCAACAATTTTCTCTACAACAGCTGTCTCCTTCTCCTTCACAACAATTATCCATTTCAACATCTTCAGGTATTCCTCTTCCCCCTTTTTGGCATCATCAAAGGAGAGAGGGACCCCTGGAAACATCCCAACAAGCATGAAGTCTAGTCTGCTGCAGAGTATGTTGTTCGAAATTCTGAGCGGGTGACTTTGGACTCGGCTGCCACCAGTTTCATTTCAGCCATAAGAAGGCTGAATTTGGCATTCATATTCTCCTCTACGCGCAGAAGTTCTTTTCGATGAAATTCACGCAACATGTCCATCTCAGTTGTATGGGAGGTATGCAATCTTTCCATACACGTCTGCATCCTTGCCTTCATGTCAGCATTGTCAGCACTCCAGATCAGCATTCTGTTGTACAGTGTCTTAAAGTATCGAACTTGCTCGAGACGCATGGCACTCTGCTATTGAGATCATTCCCTTATTCTGACCACCACTCCTCCCAAGTCTGTTGTGAGAGTGGCATCTCTGTTGTCCAGACGCATATCGAGAGAGGTTTGGTGTCGTTCAATCTTCTCAATCTCTTCACAGATCTTCTTGAAGATTTCATGCATCTCAGCTGTCTGATTTGAGTCAGCTACCGACCACTCTGCATCAAAATTGAAATCAACTGGCACAATCGAATCAGTAGGGATTATAGAATCTTCTTGGACGGTGTAGAGTTTCTATTCTCGTGCAGTCTCTTCTTCGAGCACGGGAAGCTCACGAGAAAAAGGAAATACTTCTTCATAGGCATCGTCTCACACTTGAGATATTGTGCGCGAGGTAGTCTCTGCTGCAACTCTGGAAGTCTGTGCAGTTGACTGTGATTCAGCTGGGGCCTTTGATGGTATTGACCCAGTTGGCTGAGCCTCAGCTGTCGTAACAGCTTCTTCGGTCTCAGCTGGTTTTTCCATTTGAGTTTGCTGTTCCTCGGCCGTATTAGTAGCATCATCGGAAGATGATGAGACTTGAGGGCTTGGCTCATCATCAAAATTGAACGTTTGACGAGCAGCTTTGAAATATGGCTTACTCGTACTTGGAAGAACATCCTCATCTGAGTTTTTTTGATGTGCAGCAGGGGTGGACTCAGCTTCATCTTCAGATCCCAGAAATGATATGTCAGGGTTGTCTTGGAAATCATGAAGAGCACTAATCTCCTTCTCAGATTCTTCAATATGAACGGGAGGGACGTTCTGCATTTCTGTCTCTTTACCCAGGGAAGTCTCAACTTCCCTTAGGCCTTTATTACCTCCTGCAGTCTCAACTGCAGCGAGACCTTGTACATTCCCTTCGATAGACGCAACTTTCTTAGGGTCTTCTGCAGTGGCATCCATAGGAGTTTCAACTCCCTGGATTGCACTTCATTGCCCAGAGTGTTAACTCCCGGGACAGATCCATCATGTGCCTCGACTGCATCAGCAGCGTCCTCAGCCTGCAAAGCTGTTGGCACTTCAGTTGAGACAGACTTAATTGTCCGAGCTTCGTCAGTGACAACTTGTTATTGTTATTTTTCTTTTTCTTTTTCTTTTTCTTTCTCCACTTCGCCTCCTTCCTTCATTGTGGAGTCATCTGCAGCAACCTCCGACCTGGCTGCAGTGGAGTGAGTTTCCCCCTCACCTGGCGCACCAGCTGAGTGACTGATGGTGGGGTCACTCTGCTCTAGACTCCCGGCTGTTTCCATTGAGTGTTTAGCCGTGGGGGCAGGTGGTAAGACACCTTCAACAGGGGTTGGCTCAACTTGGGTGCCCAAATTCCCAGTGTCATCGCCATGTCCCTTGGATCCGTCCTCTGAGTGAACTGGGGAAGTGGTTGCAGCAATAACCATGGCAATCTGCTGTACCACTCCCAATGGGTCAATCTCCAGCTCGATTTAGAAGACTCTCCAGGTCCTTCTCTCAGTTGTTGCTCATGCATCAATCTGAATTCCCGCATGGCTTGCTGCATATCCAACGTTTCCTTTGCAGCAGCAGGATCCATGTCCTCATCACTTCCGGAGAGCATGTCAATGTGAGGTTGAGTGTGGTCGCTGGTTCCAGTGAAAGGACAAATACTGGCTTTCTCACGAGCTTCAACTTCCTTTGCTAATCTCTCCTTTTCTTTCTCCTTGAAGATATGCAAGATATCCAGGCAGTTATTTTCATCAAGTGCCTGAAGCACAGTAGTTAAACCTAGGAAATTTAGCAATTCTTCCTCTTCCTCTATGAATTCAGGACGTTCAAACTGTACCCTTGAGCGACTCAGCTTCTATGCACGCCATTCACGCAGACGACATTGAATGTCTGGGTACACAGGAGAAACAACTATCACATCATCATCTTCATCCTCTTCTTGTTGCCCTTCCTTTTCAGGAATGGAAGGCAACATGCTCTGCTGCTCAGCTTCTTCAGAAGCATCGGGAGTTGGTGGAGACATAACTATTTATGCTGTCTATGCTGCATCTTCTTCCTCAGTTGTTTTATCTACAGCTGGGTCTTCGATATGCCTCTGCTGATTGTCCTCAGCAGACTTGGTTGTTTCATCAACAACTTCTGGAGACTGCACTTCTTCAGTAGTCTCAGAAATTTTCTCCAGCTGAGTGGCAGACTCAACTGTCTTCTCAGGCTCCAAACGCTTGGTGAGTCTTCTTCATCTTTTTGTCCTTACCAGAGGAACTTCTGGTTCGGATACTTTTTCCTCTGATTCCTTGGCGGCGGGGGCCGGTGCATCTTTCTTTGACTGAGGAGCTGCCTTTCTTGGCTTGGCAGTCCTCTTCTTCTTGATGGTCAAAGAAGGTATTTGGGGTTCCTTCTCCGCCTCGGCTGCGTGGGCAGGAGATACGGCTGCAGGGGCAGGTGCGTCTTTTGTCTTTGCTGTAGGAGCAGTTTTTTTCTTTGCAGCTGCAGGGGCAACTTTCTTCTTTGGAGGGGATGCAACAGCTGTTTCCTCGGGGTCAGCTGATTCCCCCTCACTGTGTCCGCCCTCTTCGCATGGGCTCTCTTCTGGGCTCCTGAAAGGTTAGCCCTAAACATCTTTTTGTTTCCATGGAAAGACTTTCCATGTTGAAGGGGAATGTCCTTCACTTCCATCAAACGGCCAATACCTAGGCCATAGCCGAGTGATCCTCCGAAGGATCCATCCTCCTTGAATGACTTATTGGCAACATTATGGCATAGTCTGCTGTATACAAACTCAACCCAGTTGACTTTCTTCCCTTGCATGATCGCAGACATGACGACCAGCTTAGTCTTGGACAGTTGATTGAAGCTTCCAAACTTCATGTCCACGCATTTTGAGACGACGTCCATCAGCTTGTGATAGTCGTCCTTCAGCAATTTCTTCTCGCTGTGTAGACTACTTTCACAAAGACACTCGGTTTGGCTACTTCTTTCCATGCAATACCAAGTCCACATCACCGTATATTTCTGCCATACCCTCCGACGATAATAAGCAATGCTCCGCAAGGTCTTTAGTAGTGATCATGATGTCCTTGCGGTGGACTGAGGACTTAATCCCTTCGTCCTGCACCTCAGCGTTCACATAGAACTGCGCCACCTCTTCCAAGTAGGTGTGCGAGTACTCTATCGTCAAAAAGGCCTTAAGCCCAGATGTTTCCAGCATATTTGCTATTTTCTTCACAAGGGTTGCATCCGAACCCTGCTTAATCATGCCTTCGAAATCTACTGAGGAGCCTGTGTGAATTTGCTTCGATAACTTGATGAAATCAGTCTTTGGTGCCATTTCTAGAGAATTTTACCGATTAAATCGTGATGAACTTGCTTTGAGAACATGTAGGGTTTCGAGAGAGAAAAGGTTGGCTTTCGTATGCTTGAAGATGAACAGTTTCCAAGTGTGAGAGAGAAAACTGAAAGAATGAGTATATAAAGGTTATGAAAGGACGTGTTTTCAGTTTTTGAATTTTTATCGAAATCAACGGCTCAGATTTAGCACGTCACATTTGCATTTAATTGCTCGCATTTAATGCGGAAGCATTTGTATCCAATCATATGCTTAATGTGTAGCTTTGGATATGTACCACGTCATAATTATCTATGCGACGTCATCCTTAAAAACATTCCCGCTCATTAAAAGCATTTGCGTTTTTGTCACTTAGCTCATAAATGATTCAGTTTATTCCACAAGTGACTCAACTCTTCTTCTCTTCTTTCATATAGTGACTCAGCTGTCAGCTAACTCGATGCAGCTGACTTTCCGACTGGCTGGTTCACTTGGCTGATTTATGAGATTTGCTCTGTCTCTATCTTTTCACGTTCCATCTCTTCTCATTGAGTCTCCTGAGTATCAACTCAATTCAATTAACCCTAGCTCATGCTTAAGTTCTTCAAATCTTGATTCACATAAGGGTTTGGTGAATATGTCAGCTAACTGTTTATCAGTTGAGATGTATTCCAAAGTGATGTATTTCTTTTCAACATGATCTCTTATAAAATAATATCTGATATCAATGTGCTTTGTTCTCGAATGCAACACAGGATTCTGAGTGATTGCAATAGCACTTGTGTTATCACACATAATTGGAATCTCTTTTTCTTCAATTTCATAGTCTCTCAGCTGTTGTCTCATCCATAACACTTGGGCACAACAACTGCCCGCAGCTATGTACTATGCTTCAGCTGTCGATGTGGCTATTGAGTTTTGCTTCTTGCTAAACCAGGAAACCAATTTGTTTCCAAGCATTTGACAAGTTCCTGAAATACTCATCTTGTCAACTCTACATCCAGCATAGTCAGAGTCTGAATAACCAATAAGCTTAAATCCACCTTCCTTTGGATACCATAAGCCAACTTCTTGGCATCCCTTCAAATATCTTAGGATTCTCTTAGCTGCAGTCATATGACTTTCCTTTGGAGCAGATTGGAATCTTGCACATACACTTACTGCAAAGGTGATGTCTGGTCTGCGTGCTGTTAAATAGAGCAGTGATCCAATAAGTGCTCTGTATCTTGATTGATCTACAACTTTACCATCTGCATCCATGTCCATCTTGACTGATGTATTCATTTGTATTTTCACAGAAGACTTCTCTTCCATACCAAATTTCTTCATTAAATCTCGGGTGTACTTTGTTTGACTTATGAAGGTTCCATCATTCAGCTGTTTAACTTGGAGTCCTAAGAAGAATGTCAGCTCTCCCAGCATGCTCATTTCAAATTTGCCTTGCATGAGGTTTGAGAATTTATCACACAGTTCTTTGTTTGTGGATCCAAAAATGATGTCATCCACATATATTTGAACAAGCAGTATACTCTCCCCATCTTGAATTCTGAAGAGTGTTCTATCCATTTTGCCTTTGGTGAATCCATTGTCAGTTAGAAATTGAGATAATGTATCATACCATGCTCTAGGTGCTTGTTTCAATCCATATAGAGCTTTCTTGAGCTTGTAAACCTTATCTCCAATGGTCTTCTGCTCAAAGCCTAGAGGTTGCTCAACATAGACTTCTTCTTCTAACAGTCTATTTAAAAATGCACTTTTCACATCCATTTGATATACAGTAAAGTTCTTGTGTGCAGCATAAGCAAGAAACATCCTTATTGCTTCTAATCTTGCAACAGGAGCAAATGTTTCATCAAAATCTATTCCTTCTTCTTGGCAATACCCTTTGGCTACCAATCTTGATTTGTTTCTTACCACTGAACCTTGTTCATTCATCTTGTTTCTGAAAACCCATTTTGTGCCTATAATATTTTGATGGGTTGGTCTTTGCACCAATTCCCATACCTTGTTTCTTTCAAACTGATTCAACTCTTCTTGCAAGGCTTGAATCCAATGTGTGTCATCCAATGCTTGGGACACATCTTTTGGCTCTATTTGGGAAATAAAACAAGTGAACATTGCTTCTTGTTGAGCTCTGGATCTGGTTCTTACACCATCTCTTACATCTCCAATGGCTAGCTCTGGCGGATGGTCTCTCAGCCATCTCACATCAGGTTGTAGTAAATCAGCTGGGTTTAGTCTTCTTGCAGCTGTGTTTTCTTGAGTAGCTCAGTCATCATCATTCAGCTGCAGATTTTCCAGCTGTCTTTGAGACTCAGCAGTCTCATCTTCATCTTGATTAATTTCTCCAGCTTCAGCTTCAACATAAGGACTCTTCTGCATAGTTGGTTGATTCAGCTTATCAACTAACTCTTCAATGTCTTTTCCATTTACATTAGGTTCACCAAAAACCACATTGATAGATTCTTCTGTGACCATAGTCCTCTTGTTCAGCACTCTGTAGGCTTTGCTTTCAGCTGAGTATCCCGAAAAGATACCTTCATCAGCTTTAGCATCAAAAGCCTTTAGATTATCCTTGCCATTGTTGTGGATAAAGCATTTACATCCAAATATTCTAAAATATCCAACATTTGGCTTTCTCCCTGTCCATATTTCATAGGGAGTCTTTGTCAGCTGTCTGTTAATCATGCATCTATTTTGAGTGTAGCATGCAGTGTTGATGGCTTCAGCCCAAAATATCTTTGGCCATCCAGCTTCAGCTAACATGGTTCTTGCAGCTTTTTTGAGAGTTTTGTTTCTTCTTTCTGCTACTCCAATCTGCTGTGGAGTCCTTGTTGCAGATAATTCGTGAGCAATACCATTTTCAACACAATACTGAGTTATTATCACATTGACAAACTGAGTTCCTCTATCAGATCTTATCTTTATAATGGTTTGACTCTTCTCGTTGCGAACTCTTCTCATCAGTTGAGGTAACTCCTGCAAAGTTTCTTTCTTTTTACACATGAAGATTGTCCATGTATATCTTGAATAATCAGCCACCACTACTAAGGTGTATTTCTTTCCACTTATGCTGGCTAGCTCAATTGGACCAAATAGATCCATATGCAACAGATGCAATATCCTTGTTGAAGATGGATTAGACTTCTCATTGAATGATGATTTGATCTGCTTTCCCATCTGGCATGCATCACATACACTTTCTTTCTTGTACACTGAGTCCGGCAGTCCTTCCACAAGATGACTCCTTGCAAGCTTGTTAATTGTCTTGAAATTCAGATGACTCAGCTTCTTGTGCCACAGCAAACTTGATTCGGCTGTACTCTTTGCTAACAGACAAGTGCTTGGTGTGGCAGTCGACTAGTCTACCACATACATGTTCTTTTGTATGGATCCTTGCAACACTACTTCATTTGATTCAGTGTCTTTAATTTGGCACATTCCCATATTGATTCCAACATTATAGCCCTTGTCACAGAGTTGGCTAATGCTTAACAGGTTGAAGTTGAGACCTTCAACATATGCAACATCTGTGATTTCTAATCCATTTTTCTTGATGGATCCAGTACCTCTTATTTCCCCTGGAGCCTCATTTTCTCCAAATATGACTTTTGTGCCTCTAATCTCCTTGAATTTTGACAGATTTTTCTTGTTTCCTGTCATGTGTCTGGAAGAGCCACTATCCATGTACCAGGTTCATTGGCACTCAGCTGTTCTTTGAACCTGCGATCAAGGAAATTAGTTTTTAGGTACCCATACTTGCCTGGGTCCTGAGGGGTTAGTGTTGTAAGATGAACCAACCAACCTATAGCCAAATGACTTGACTCTAAGAGGTTGCCATCTATCTTGTGCCATAATCATAACACTTTGGAAAATTGCTTGGGGGCATTAGGTTCATACAATTGTCTCTTTTGTCTGTATGCCTGTGTGTGTGTTTTAGCAATTACCTTCTTTGGGTAGTTGTGATATTTCTGATTGTAGTTCTTGGGTGCATATGTGTGCTGATGATAGCTCGTTTGCCTTTGGAATGACCTTTGCTGAGTTCTAAGTCTTTGCCATTTAGGCTTATATTCCATAGGTCTTTGCTGATATTTCACATTATTCCAATTAGCTTGGCTTCGGTAGTTTCTACCATTCCCATCATAAGTGTTTCTTTGATAAAACTTCTGGGGTTTTTGGTAGCTCTGTTTATTCTTCACGGAGTACTTTCTGTTTGGAGTTTGCTGAGGAGCTCTGTTGGATTTCTTCTCAGCTGTCCTCTCAGCATACTCAACTGGCTGTTTTCCTTTTTCTTTATATCCAACGCCAGTTTGTTTGTGATTGTGCCTTGGAGTGAATGTGGGTGCAACATTTAGTGTCTTGGATTTTTGAGATGCTTCATTACTTGAAGATCCTTTTTCCAAAATCACTCTAGGAGTTTGACTATGCACAAAGGAATTGAATCATATGCCTGTCTTATCTCCACACTCTTTTTGGCTCATAATGAGGTCATCCAATGATTTAGATGCCTTTGTAAATGATGCAATCACATTTTTGAGATCATTTTCCCTCTTTTCTGTAGCAGCTATCTCTGCTATTAGTTTTGTATTTTCAGCCTCCAACTCTTTGTTTTCATCAGCTATATGACTTAGAGTACTCAACTCCTTAGTCAGCTGTGAGTTTTGGCTTTTGAGCTGGTTGTTTTCCTCATTTAATAGTGTGTGTGAGGATTTAATGTGCTCAAAGTCTTTCATCATTTTGCCTAATGAGTCATAAAGATCAGTGGGTGATGAAGTGTGCGTATCACAATCACTATCACTAGAATCTGAGTGAGATGAGTTAGAATGTACCTCATCTTCTTGGTCAAGTTGATCTTGTTCTTTAGCCATTAGACATATCATTGCTTCTTCTTCAGAATCACTTGAGTAGTCACCACTTCACTACTCTCGAGTCTCGCCGCTTCTTCTTTGACTTAGTCTCGTGAGTCTCGGCAGACCAACATATCCTTTTTCTTTTCTTGTCTTCTTTCTCTGAAGACTATTCTTTCTTCTTCATTCATGTATTTGTTGACTACAGGATATGGACAGTCAATAGCAAATTGTCCTGGTTGTCTACAGTTCCAACACAGGTTCTCAGCTCTTCTTCGTTCTTGGGTTATCAACTCTCTGATATTCAACCTTTTGATGCTCAGCTCTCTTGGGTGGCCTATCTTCCCTTGACTTGGAGGGAGATGAATGTCTCCTGGAGGATTCACCCTTGTTTCTTTTATAGTTCTTGTTGAAGAATTTGTTGAATCTTTTAACCAGCAAGGCAATTTCCTCCTGGTCAATGGCTTCGTTGACCTCATCTCTCTTCCCATCCTTGACTATAAGTGCAGCTGTTTTGGGTACATCTGTCTCCTCTTGATCCTTTCTTCTCAACTCAAATTCATAAGCTTTGAGGTCTGAGAATAGCTCATGATTGGATGTTTTTGATAGGTCCATCGAGTGCCTTAGAGCCATGGTCTTCATTTCCCATTCAGTTGGAAGACTCCTTAGAATCTTCATACACATCTCCTTTTGTGTGTATTCCTTTCCAAGTGTTGAGAGCTCATTTGTAATTTCAGTGAATCTAGCATCCAGCAGATCCATTGTCTCACCTGCAAGCATTTTAAAGTTTTCAAATTTTTGAACAACAACAAATAATTTGTTTTCTTTTATTTGCTCTGATCCTTCACAAATTAAAGTTAATTTATCCCAGATTTCTTTTGTTGTTTTGCATGACTTGACTTTATTGAACATTGCTTTGTCCAGAGTCTTGTAGAGAATATCCTTGGCCACGTTGTCCAAGTTGTATCTCTTTCTGTCATCATTGGTCCATTCAGTCCTTGGTTTTTCAACTAAGGCCGGTCTTGCTTCAGCTATAACTTCTTCTCCTTCGGCTGCAGCTGCTCTCCTTGTAGATGTGTTCACTTTCAATATTTGCAGTGGCCCATCCTCTATCACTAGCCACATTTCGTCATGTAAAGCAGATAGATGAGCCTGCATACGAATTTTTCAGTCATCAAACTCCTCAATAGTGAACATAGGAATGCGTGTCAAATTTGCTACCATGATGATAACTTTGCCAAAAAAAATAGCTTTTGAAAGAGCAAGCGTTAAAAACTTCTTTGAAAAATTGGAGATCTAGTTTAGTAACCAGCGCAGAAGGCTCAATGAACCAACCGCTCTGATACCACTTGTAGGTCCCAAGGGGTGTGAGTAAGGTTTAGAAGAGGGGGGGTTGAATAAACCTTACCAACTTTTTGAATTTAGTCCTTTTAAAATACACAGCTAAGTCTTTAGGGGACAACTAAGTTAGTTAACCAGCAGAGTTAGCCACTCAACAGACTCGATTGAGCTGTTGATAGAATAACTCAGCTGTTTAGTCTAAACCTTAACTTGACTGTGATGAGATTTTCAGCGGAAGACTTAACACCTTTGAATTTGATTTAAGTTTGTCTTAACACTTAGTTAATTATCAGTTGGATAGCAAATTATCAACAGATATAAAGTGATTTGCAGAAATAAAATGTTGAAATATAAATGACAATAAATTTTATAGAGGTTCGAAGATGAGGTAATTCTTATACTCCTCTCTTCTCCAACTCCTGGAGGAATCCACTAGGTAATGATCAGAGTACAAAGTGGTCATCAGTCCAAATACAAGTCTTGATCACATAGCTGACTTGCTTCTTTGGGACTCAGTCTGGAGATGCCTTGGTCACACAGCTGGCTTCTCGTCCGACTCAGCTACTTCACGGGCGTATTTGCGCTTGCTACTTGATCACTTTTCGCTTCTTGGATTTGATCACGAAGTCCTCTAATAACTTGAGATTGGTTCGACCTTGAACCTTTCTACAATCCTCCTTGGAAAGTAGACCCCTTTTGATTCTTCAAAAATTTCCTCTTCAACAGTTTGAAGTTGTCTTTCCTTCACGGCTTAGTGTTGGATCGATTTGCTTCGAGATTTAGGCTTGAGGATTTTTCTTGAATAACTTGAGAATATTTTGCAGGTTATAGTATGAATAATGCTTGTTATCTCAGGTATGCAAGGTTCAAGTCGCCTTTTCTCAAAGTGATTCCTCAGCCTTTTATAGTGAACTTTCAAAAATCTGCCCATTGAGGAGATAGGCTGATTTTTAAAAGTCATTTGTGTTCGTTGGCTTGTCTTTTCTTAGTCTTCAATCTTGAGATGTAGACCTCTCCTTATATTAAATGAATGATCAGCTTTTCAGAATCTGACACGAGGTGCAGTGCTTCCCATTGGTTTATTCCTTTTGCACGCTTCTGGGACTGAGCACTTTAAGACATGGAAGCATTGAAGTATTACTTGCTTAAGTAATATTCTTGACTTTTGTGCAACGGATTCTTTTCTGTTAACTCCTCTTTGCAACTGCCTTTTCCCCAGGTGACTTGAGTCTGCTTCAATGATTGAAAGACTCATCTGTCACTTCAACTTGACTTGGCTTCTTTGGTTGACTTAACTGACTCTTCTCACAGCTGTCTCACAGTCGATACTCCTTCAGCCGAGTCCTTGACATTTCTTCTTGCCACACTTAGCTGTTTCACAGCGGAGTCTTCATTCTAGTCTTCAGTTGACTTCTTGTATTCCCAGGCATAGCTGACTTGACACAACTCATACAACCCTATCTATTACAATAAGAATTACAATGAAAATGGGGTGCCAACTTTCTAGTCTAAGTTTTACATGGCATTCATCAAAATCTAAACAACAAATTTCCCAATACTCATCGTTAAGTTTCGAGATGAGGTCTTTATTCTCTTGCAACAGAACATCACGATCATAACGCAACTCGTCATATATAAGTCTATTTCGGTTGCTATGAATAATGTTAGCATCCGAAAATGGCATTGAGTTAAAATCGCGCAGACTCCTACCTAGATTTCGTAATAATTTCTCAATTTCCAACAATGTAAGATTCTTGATTTCGTTCTCGCTCAATACCAAATCTGTTGCATAAGATCATAGTAATAATTATAAAACAAAACATTTTAACAAATATAAAAGGTTTAAGTAATTAACATATTTTTTGTAAATAATACATTGATGCTAAAAAAAGGCGTCGATGTTTGTATAAAATATCATCGGAAAGAAACTCCCAACATTTCTCCTAGACATGTTCTGGTCTGCTCAAAGAGTCCGACGAAAGCAATGATGCTAATAAACTTCTAAGATTCTCCGCAGAAGCCCAAGAGCTCGTTTCATTGATGGCATCAATATATTCTCTATCATCTTCTAACAATCCTAGGGCATAGCAAGCTTCTCGATAGGAAGAATGTTGAACACCGTTGACCTTCTTGTAGTCATCATGACACGTTGCTCCACGAATAACATTGACAAGACACCTCAGAAAATACATATCACCAGCTCCGGGGGGACATAAAAACCTCGTCCTATTGATTTGCCAATTTGTCTCGGCATCCATTTTCTGAGATTCGGTTTCCACGTGAATTTTGTGGGAGCTTCATCATATGTTAGCTCTCTCGCCTCAGTATATATTTTATTCGCTTCCATCCATGCTAAAAACGTACTTTCTTTTACCGAATATTTCCTAAGAACGTCATCTATTCTTTCAGAATCTGAAAAAATAACATTTTGTTCATCGGGGAGATGAAAACTTAAATGTTCAACTGGAGGATATTTATATTGGATTTCGAATCCCAGTAGTCTCCATGGTGCCTCGTAGGACGAAACATACCTACAATCGTAATACATACTCACCTCGTCAATAGTTTTTCTAGATTCCTCGTCATTTCTACTCGAATAGAATGATGTGGTGACACGATCATTTCCTTTATTGACATACTTGAACAAATACTTTATCGACCTTGATTGGTTACACCATTCCACATTGATGTGAGCTCCATATTTCAACAACAAATAACGATTGTGCGGCACAACATATCTATTGTCAAGAGAAACTCTATTTTTTTCCACTATCCTCCC
This sequence comes from Rehmannia glutinosa, assembly GCA_016081115.2. Classification (NCBI taxonomy): domain Eukaryota; kingdom Viridiplantae; phylum Streptophyta; class Magnoliopsida; order Lamiales; family Orobanchaceae; genus Rehmannia; species Rehmannia glutinosa. The sequence continues at coordinate 47,500,660 of CM071934.1, forward strand.
ATCATTCCTACTTCTATAATGTGGATAACCTTCATCATCAATAGTCGTCACATCTACAAATTTTTTTGGAAAATGTTTAGTGCAAATTCCATCAGCCATGCAAGGAGAAGTTTTTCTAGCATCACCGCATGGACCATGTATCATATGGTCCTTCACTATCGCATAATAACATGGGTCTAAACTCTCGTTGGGTATTTCAGCTGATATAATTCGATCTATATCATCGGCAATCGGATTCTTGTTTTGTTTTGCCAAAAACAGCAAAATATGGGCATGTGGCAAGCCACGTTTTTGAAACTCTATCGTGTATGCCACTGCAATATAAAAAAAGGAAAAAATTAGAAATATATTAATCATATTGGAAGAAACGGACAATTGAAATGAATTTTTCACCTGCCATGACTTCACCAAAGATTTTATTTTGCCGAAGCTCTTTGATCAAAGAATCCAACTTGAGTTTAAACACCCTACAGACAATACCAGGTCGGTCCTCAGGATTCAATTTCTTTTTCTCAAGAAATCTTATAATCTTTGGCCACTTCGGATTGCAGTTGAATGTTATAAACAAATCCGGATATCATGCCCATCGACATATAGCCATGGCATCCTGATAATTCTGAATCATATATCGAGCACCTCCCGTGAAGGTAGAAGGTAATATAATTCGTTTTCCCTGAGTACTAGGATTAATGTCTCCATGAAACAACGCATCAGTTAGACCCTTATAAATGTCGCAACGCAACTTCTTCTGATGCAACCGTACATACTTTAATCACGCTGACTCAACCATTGTATAACCATCGACAATAAATTGCTGAAACAATCGTCTAGACGACAAAATTGTAGGAGGTTCATCATCTCTATCGTGTAGTCGATACGCGAAAAACTCTCTCACACTAACAGTTTTTCTGCCTCCTGGATTCTTTTTTTTAGATTAGAAAACGATATGTATTCTCTGAAACCATCTTCACTGCACGGTAATAACAACGGATACTGTAAAGCCAAGTATGAAGCATTCAACTCATTTATCCATTTCAAACTGCCAGATTTTGTTTCAACTAATATATCCCTGTCTCCTAAAGCTTGATCAAAATCTCCAACAATCAGAGCAGCAACCTCAGAACTTGAAGGCATATTGTACCTCCTAGCATCCGTACTTCTCCTACCGATTAGATGCAAACAGACATCAGGTTGACCGCCTTCTAAAATCTTCTCCTTTGCCATTCTAAAAGTCTTAACTAATACATTATTTTCATCTAGCATTCTCTTTAAACCATTGACGATCGACTCATGCAAATTATTATGCTCACTCCCTTGCCTAGAAAATAAAAGAGAAATTAGGGACATATTGCATAAACAATTAAAAACAAATATTGAGATTCACAAATAAACATACCTGACAGAGTTTAATCTATTAGATATTTCATTGTCCGCGTCATATATATATATATATATATATATATATATAATTGTGCGAATTTTGGTGTCTCACCATTGCATGGTAACAAACATTCCATCAGATGACAATTTTGTCCAAGAAATCGGAAGACATGAGGACCTCTGCCTTTATTTATGTCGGTGTCAATCTTGCCTCCCATTGATGTGAAACAGAACATATTATTGTATGATCTGATATTGTCCTGGAAATGCTTGCTCTTATTTCCATCTCCAAACAACAAATCTCCAAGCACAACAGGTGGTTCTTCGATGAGAGGAAGTTGAATTATGCCATGTGCACAACACAAAAAATATCTGGGTTTGAATTTTGGATAGGAGATCAACCTTTCTTCAAACCAAAACACCGCGTTACAAAATTCATATTTGTATGTTGCATCTCCGATATCCCATTACTCTACAAAAAAAAAAGACACAGATATTACACAAAAAAAGTTAAATCAAAATATATTGTATTTAAAATTTCATCGTGAACTTTAATCCATAACATAAATACCTTGTTTTTCAACTACAGATGTCCCATTTGACGAATAATGTACGAAATCATTCTTAGTACCATCGAATATTGTTGTAACGTTAGAAACGAGATCCATACACGTAGATTCCTCACATGTTAGATAAATTATTTTTGTCGAGTCCCAACCAACGCTTGAAGACTCTCCTATGCATTTTTTATTTTATTTGTTTGTTGAAATTCCTTTGGAAGAAGATATCCCTGTAATTGTTAAACCAATTTACTAAAATAAATACACCTCAAATGAGTATATGTAATATATATATATATATATATATATAAATTATACAAAATAATAAAAAATTGCAGAAACTGAATATACCATTTGTGATGTTAATAAATGGCGTTTTCTGCATTGAATTAACAATGCTACTCGATGACCCTTGCAACTCCAATTGTTTGGACACACTTGTACTCGTCTTTGAAGATAGTACACGATTTCCTGAGTAAACGATAGGATACAATATTAGATTAATTTAAACAAACAAATTGCAAGAAATAAGAAACAAAATATATTTATAAAATATATATTGGTCACACTAATAAATATTAAGTATTAAATAATAGCAAATAATTACAAGAAACAAATTCAAGCAAAATGGAACATACCATCTGTGATGACCGAACTAGGGATATAATTATCTGTATTAATAATTGTGCCAGAGCAGCCTCGGAAATTATTTAGTCTACATAACCTTGTTGGTGACTGCATATCTGTTCTTGTTGTCATTGAAGGACATGTATTTGTGATGTTAATAAGCAGTAGGTTTGATAATTGTCTTTTAGCCTGATTTTGCAAATTTTTTGTCGCATCCAACAACTAAAAAATTAAAACCTTCCAAACACTCATGAATGTCAAAATAAAATCATACATATTGTTCCACACAACCTGAGAGTGATTCAGATTTTGTCCCATACATACTTGTCAAAATAAAATCATACATAGTGTTCCACAAAATCCTAAAAAACTAACTAGAAATATAGACATATACCAAATAACCGTACTAACAAACTATTAAAATATAAGTAAAGCATATTGTTCCATGTGACCATAAACAAATATGAAAAAGCATTCTTCTTTAACATAAATTTCCTAGCATCACTAGGAAGTGGGGTTTGATTTCAATATCACTGTCGTCTTCGTCTCCATTCTGCTGTTTCAGCCTTGTGTGATTGTATAGCAAGTGAGTATACCTCATCCGTTCTCTTTCAAAGTCGAAGTCTTCCTCTGACATTTGCTTCCCAGAGATAAAATACTCTGCATAGCAAGCTCCAAATACTCTACAATCGCTAGACAAAAATGGAAGAGGTTAAAAACATAATATTAAAACACACAAAAATTAAAACAGAAATAAAATAGGATACATACAAGAATATTACTTTTTCAGTTGAACAGGAATATCCCTAACAACCACAATCTTGAATGGAGAATTAATATCAGCAAAGTGAGGGCCAGAACCAAGAGCAATGTCCTGGCGATCTTCGTAGAATGCTACCATGGAAAGAAACGAGGCAACAACACGCTATAGATTTCACTAGCTTTCCTAGCTATTTTTACAGAGTCCGGAGTCCAAAGTGAATTTTACAGATAAATAATTCTCTCTTGAATACTCAACTTCCCAAGGACCCAGTGTTCCATGTCAACACAATGAATGGGAAACAAGATATGATCAACCTCAGACCATGGCTTTCCACAGCCTATATCAAAACCCATAATATAGTCAACCACATAAGAATTCAAGTTAATCATGGAAGTGTCGAAATTTTTCTTCTTCCTCTCGTTGACAAGGGTGAACCGGCCGCAGATACTTTGCATGCATCTATCAAAAATCAAGTCCGTGGTAGTAAATCTCACAACACTATGCCCGTACATATACTTCTTGCATATGTAATAGAACAACACGTCCATATGCTGAAAAAGAAGCAAACAAAGAGTAAGAACACAGAAACAAAAATAGAAAAACAGCAACATAAAAAATAGTAACTTACCGAAGAAGACAAATATTCGTCAACATAGTACATATTATGAAACCATGATTTTTGCTTCACCTCGCATACACCCAGCTTTAACGAGGGATCAATTTTGTCATCTTCTTCGGAATAACGTTTTGGCTAAAACATAACTAAGTGAAAAAAATACAATAATATTTCATAATCGTTGCAAAACAGAATAAAAAATCTTACCCTTACGAAATAAACCCTTCTAAAAACCACTCACTCAGACCATCATTAAATTCATCTAGACCGTCATAACCTTCACCAAGGCTATCATTCAATGGGAACTTTACTTTAACCAACACTACTGGGCTTCTCGGCAGCATCCAATGTCACATCTTTCTCCTGAGGAGTTTATTCCAAATCAATGTCCCTCAACTGAAATCCCCCAACTACTTTCCCACTCACATCGCCAGATGATTCAAAGTGAGTGGTGAAAGGAGTTCTCACAGCAACAGAGGGTTTTGAAACCCTATTAGCAATAGGGGATTGAGGAACAGGTGATGCATCAGACCCCTTGACACTAGCCTGCAATAAAAATAGGATACAAAATGTTATAAACAAAATATAAATGACAATTCAATGTCAAAACAAACTAGAGGTATTATTAGAAACAAACCATTCCCGCAACAGCTTGAGTTGTAGCGTTCACAATAGAGTCAAATTGAGATTGGATGAGGTCATCAAATTTTTGAGACCCAATGAAACCATGTTCAACATGAACATTCAGGCCCTGAGATTCAACACCAACCTCTTCTGAAACCTTACTTGAATCAAACAGAACATTCTCAATATTTTCTACAAATTCCATCAGACCACTGACAGCAACACCATCATTACCAACCCCTTTATCCAATGACAAATCAACTTCACCACAAACAGGAATTCCCTCACCATCATTAACAATCCCTTTAACCACAGACTCAACCCCAACATCACCACCAATATTGCCACCTTCAACAGCCTCTGATTTTTTTTCAAACTGTCCACCAACCAGGGGACTACTGGTTCACTCACTACTTTCCAAACCAGCAGGTTCAACTACCTCCTTAGAAAATGATACAACATGAGTTTTAACATGTTGATCATGCACTCCCATTGACTCGTTCTCAGACTCTGAAGCGGGCGCCGACGACATTTTATTATATTGATCTCCAACAACCTTATCAGCTTCATCCAGCCCATCACCAGCCTAAAAAGCAAAAATAAAAATATTATAAATCCAAAGAAGCAAGCAACAAAGACAAAAAAAATAATGAAACACAGGGGGGGACAAAAATATATAAGGATACCTGAAGTTTTCTTAATGGCAGACAACTAAGAGAGAACAGTTTTAAACTGCTCTTCCAAGATTTTGTTAAAGGAGTTCTTGAAAACCTTCAACTCCTGGGACAATTTATCCTACTTCCGAACAATGTCATCCAACGTGTAGTTCGATCCCAACTCCACATCCGACTTCTTCCTCTTCAATTACAAATGACAAAGTCCCAATCAAAAGAATTTAACGAATACTTGGACTCATCAAATAATGTTGCAATATCCAACTGCAACCTCTCTTCATCTGATGGCCAGATATTCATCAACTTCAACTAAAACAAAAGAAAAAAACAAAGAAAAAATGTTAGAAACAACATATAAACAGTTATGAAACAAAAGCGAAACAAAAGAGAAACAAAAAAATAAAAAAATAATGTATTACCTGTTCCGTGAAATGGTTAAAAATCATCATATCGAGATCATCAGACCTCAAATTATTATCTCTCCTAGACAATGGACAACCCCAATTCAGAATACGAGGGATACTCTGCCCGATACGATTGCAAATTTTATTGTTCACCTATGAAGAACATTCATAGAACCTTATCTGGACGGCCAGAGGAAAGCCTTTAATCTGTCAAATTTAGTGCGTTTAGCAGCAGTCTTCAAATCCTCATCCTGAGGCTGCTTCCTGTGGAGCACTTGTTCCCTCAGTTCTCTGATTGTCAGGTCAAACAAATCCCTTCCACAGGAATATGTGTTAAAAGATTCACTATCAACTAAATAAAAAAAACCATATTCACGTAAGTCCAAAGAGAAGAAAAGAGAAAAAAATGCAAAAAGTACAACAACGCCATCTTCACGGCATCATCATTATTATCCCCCCATATTTGTAATCTAAAACACTCTTCGATTGACTGCCTAGTGAATTTCATTGTGCCAACAAAATACTTCTAGAAGAACTCAGAAGTAATACCATCCCCACGAACAGCAGGCGCTGTCCCCCAACACACTTCAGCCCCGTGACCATGGCAAACTCCCAACACCAAAAGATTTTTCCACAAAATGACACTAGTATCTCATCCTTCCGCGAATGAACAACCTGCCTCTTCAACAACGAATGCACAAGTTGATTTTTAAAATTAACTTCATGCTTGTCTAGAAAATAACCGAAACAAGTACACCTAAATGTATCTAACTGCGGCTGGGATAACTTGTCCTTCAAATTTTTAATCACTTCAAAAGAAAACCAGTGTTTATCCTAGCAGTATACTTCGACTGAAAATGGAGAAGAAGGCTGATGCTCAAACGTAATAGTTTCCACAGACGGTTTCTAGAGAGGATTACAGAGAAGTTAACGAAGAAGTTGTGAGGATCACACAGCAAGCACATCAAAAATGGCGGACATGCAATGCGGGAATTCAGACGTCGAGATGAAGAGACAGAGAGAGAAAAATGATAGATTAGACACAAAAAGGATTGGAGCGTTTTTTAGGGAAAAAGTAAAAAAAGAGCGTAAAAAGTAATGAAAAATGTAGAAATGGGATATGTTAGTAGTACTGGGATTTGGGTCAAAATGAGGGTATTTTGTGTAATTTCCCCCCTAAAACATTGATATTTGTTAGATCCATATGAAGTGGGCCTCGATTTCATTTCTAAATTTTGTTGCCGATCCGTTTTTCTCTACATGTAATGTAATTCTCTGTGAATTAGATACACAACACCATATAACAATTTTATCCAAAAGATCATAAAAATTTATAACTTATCACCTAGTTAAGGTACGAAACACTTTTAAAATTTAGGCCTAGCTAATAGTAATCTAACACAATTAGTATCTCTCATTTTTAATTTAACTTGAGGTTACATGAGTTTCACTAAGACAATTAGACAACTATGGTGCTCCTAAATCCTATTGACTTGTGACGCAGATGATAACCACCCTCAAGAATTAAAATTCAATTTAAAAGTTAAGTAAAGGACTACACATCATATACCTCGTCATCTTTAGTCATGTAATTTCGTTACATAATTGATCCTACAAAAATAGTTACAGCTCACTCCAAATTGAGATGTTCTGAGTTGAGGGATCCGAGTCCGATTCACTAATTGCTCCAAGAGAGGGGAACCGGCCTGCAACACGCAAACATGATTAGAAGGGCCCCAGGTTGTCCCGGGGAATCCCGTCAGATGCTTAAGTCATAGGAAATAATGCAGAGCACAAGAGCTAATTAGCAATAGAAAATGTATTTAATGAAATATTAATTAAGGATGGGGCTATTTATACCTGGGACATGGACCAGTTTAGGCTACGTGGGCCTGTTAAGGCTTAATGAGCCTGTTAAGACTTTTTTAATGGGTCGACTTGCATATTAATTCCTGTAAGCTCAACAATAATAACAATAATGCATTTAAATATGAAAAGGGGAATTACATTTTCACCTGCCCCACAACATAAGCCCCTAGCTTTTTAGTTGCAATTTGTGGAGCTGGTAGAAAGCTTGTGCGTGTATTCTCCTTTCGGTTGATTTTTTTTATGCAAGAAATATATCCTTCATTCTTGCAATTTCATGCTTCAAGGGTGATTTTGGAAACTTTCTTCAAGATATAAATTTTCTCTCCCTTGGCACTTTTACTTTTGCTTTTTATTCTTTGTCTTGTTCTGATATTCCCCTTGGAGAGAGGGAAAGTACTTGGGAAGTAGGAAGAGTCTTTAAGCCCTTGGGGAGTTGGAGGAACCTTGGAGTGCTTGGTATTCCATGGAGAAAAAATTGAGAGTGAAGTTGAGGAGGCTCCAAGAGGGAGAAGTAGAGAAGAAGCCCTAGGAGAGGAGTTCCTGGGGGATGCCTCCGGTTGAGATCCCTCCCAGCGCGCAGCGGGTGCACCAGACCTTCACCAGTTGAGAGCGCCACCCTGGTCAAAGTGGCTTAGAGCGCGGGTGGGCACACTCGGTCTTCTTTGTCCGAGAATGGGGGCTCCCCATTCAAGAGACCTCCTGGGTGCACGGCGGGTGCACCCGACCCTCTTTGTTTGAGCGCAGGGGCTCCCTAGTCAAGAGACCCCCATCGCACGCGGTCAGGCATGCCCCTCTGTCCCAATTCGAGCAATGTCCTTGTTCCAGCTGGAACTTATTGCGAATCTCGTTGCGTTGCCAATGAGGAAATGGCGTGAAAGTCACCACCATGGCGAGAAGTCTTTGATGACTTTACGAGCTTTGTGGCCTCGACATCCTTAGCTTTCGGGGTCTTTGAGTCCTTCCGGCAGTGATGCTTAGGGCTAGCCTCCTTCAAAGATGGATTATGTTCCGTTATGGTTCCAAATGATAAACACATCCATGTTCCGCGGTTTGTTGAGATTTTTTCCGATGTTGAATATGTTGAAGAAGAACCTAGTATAGGTTTGGAAGATGATGAGACTCCCAAGGCTAGACATAAAAATAGACCTCTTCTAGGTGATCGGTTATGGACTCGACTGTGTTGGGGAGTTCCGTCGACTCTTGGTGCCTTAGGATTTTGAGGAAGCGTCTCAATTTATCTCTTGATGTAATGTTGATTGCTCCTTCTTCCGACCAGAGACTTGCTCATCCTCCCGTCGGGTGTTTCACTATCTATCTTACATTTGACCAATGGCTTCACCCTTCCTCCCGATCCATTTCATGTTGAGATATTAAGGTTAGTTAGTCTTTGCATGGTTCAGATTACTCCTAATTCTTATGCCTTTGAGGAGGGATATCGGCGTGCTATGAAAGAATTTGGGCTTCCCGTCGGTGTTGGTGATTTTCATTCATTGTTCTTCACAAGAAAGGGCCCGGAGAAGGGTTTCCTTCATTTCTTTCCCCAGGCTCATTGTAAGTTTTTTGAGGGGATTCCCTCTTTGCAGGGCACATGGAAATCAAAATTTATCTATATTGAGGGGGCTCATTGGGGCCTCCCCTGGAGTTGGAGTTCTGCTCCTCTTGCCTCCCCTGGATCTGTTAAGTCCCGCCAGCATTTCAGGAGATGTTATTTGTTCACTAGTTTGATGTTCAGGGTATATTGGGTATTTGGTTATTATTAATATGTTTGTAGATTCTTCGTATTCCTCATACATGTATTAATATTGCTTTTTTTTTCTTGACAGGAGGGGACATCTTCAGCCCCGCAGAGTTGCTATCATACGCCTGTAGGAGGAAGAGGGATCAAGTCGAGCTTTGGCCAATCGGGAGGAGAAACAGGCGACCCCATAGTGCAAGTCTGGCGGGGAGAGATTTGTAGGGTCCCAAGCTGATGATCGTTCTGGGGTGATGCCTCCTCAAGATCATCTCTGGCTCTCTCCAGTGGGAAGAGGCCCCGCGGGGGACCTTTAAATGGCTCCTACGAGTTGGCTCTCGTCAATAGTTTGTTTGGTCATTGTATTTTTGCTTCGAATGGCACACAATCCTATTGGGACCTTTCCGACCCTACTGTAGGTCTACGCCGTACTCGGAGTGTGATCATCGATGTTGACCAGACTCGTTTGGAGCCTCTATCCTTTGAGGATTTGGAGGTTTTTGCTTGTGGAGATGTGTTGAGGGTATGCCCCTCTCTTTTTTTCCTTTATCTCCTCACATGTTCATTTCTTTCTCCCATTTACTTATGTTTTTTGGCATTTTTATCGTAACTGATCAATGCTACTGTTGCTACCCGTCGTAAAGGCAAGTTGTTGGAAGAAATTCACCGTCGGAAGAGTTCCTGAAATCTTCTCGTGGAGTTCAATTGATTAACTTGGAGCAAACTTTTGTTGCTGAGGCCTACAAGGCTTCCTCCGATTATTGCGATGTCATCTTGGATTAGTCCTCCTCCTACTTTGTACGAGGGATCCGCCATAGCCATAGGGTCCTCCTCGGGAGTAGGAAGGATTCCAGGGAGATCATTGTGTTTCTCAACCCTCACATTTGTAATGAGGAGGATGGTGAGACTAGAGCTTTGAGTGATATCCCAGATGATGCCACCGGGGAAGATGTCCATCAAGATAATGGAGACGTCGGGTCTTGAGCTTCACTTTTAGTTTAGTGACTTTGTCATGTCTTTCTTCCGCCTACTGATATGTATTTGATACATTTGCATGTATATTTAATGTGTTTTGGTTAGTTTCCTTTATTGGGCGTTATACTGTGTATATTTGTGTATTCTTACAGAAAATAGAGCTAAATTGGACAAAAAGAGATAGCACGTTCCAAAGGATATGTCAAGAGCCAAGGTACGAGCAAAGATGCGAAGGAAATAAGCATGGACGGTCGAACAAAACGAAATTACTTTTAAAAAGGTCCAAACGCACTAATAGTTTTCAGCACTGGCATGGTTTAGTTTTGGCCATAACGTTCTCTACAAAGTTGATATTGAGCTAATTCAAGTGGATATGGAAAGTTAAAAGAAAGGACTACAACCTTATGAACACCCCAGGAGAAAATTCACAATTTTAACAAGTCACATGACCGTGTGAAATATTTTAGGTATTTTCAGAGACAAAACCCAATCGCATAGTCTGCTCGTGTGAACAGTCACACGATCGTGTGAATGGTCCCACGACTGATTTTGTGTCCTAATCCTATCAAAAATCTACGAGTGATCTCTCAGAGCACCTATATAAAGGGGACCACGACCTGCACAAAATAACGAGTCATTACATCTGAAAATACATCCAAATACACTAGGATTACACAACTCTATAGTCTTATGAGAGAGGAGGGCAAATCTACGAACAGCACTACAAGACCTTTCGCATCTACGGAAGCACAAAGGTTTTTCTTTCTTAGTTTAGATATATTGTTTTTACTGAAACGATGTCAAATTATATGATATCAACTTTGTCTATGAATTTGTAATCAAATATGTTGGGCTAATTATTCTGATCCTAGGGCATAATCAAAAGTGTAGATTCATGTTAAATCTATATTGATTATTTTCTTAATTGATTTATGTGTTCTATTACATGAATTCGAATGCTTATTTCTTGTTGATTATGTGATGAATAATTTGCATGTCATATTTGTTAGTTCATAATTCAGGAGATGAGTTCTAACAAACGAAAATCGAATTCAGACATAAACGGGTATAGAGTCAGGAGGCTTATAATTATTTGTGGGAAGTACTTCAATTCAAAGATCTTTTCGGAGTTAATATTAATTGTTGAGTAGGGATGCTAGCAATTGGTATTAATCTATTGTTTATTTGCTTCCGGATGGGGAATAAACAAATATAGGAATTGAACCCATAGACACATATAAATTGATTTTGATAAACATTAATTGGATTTAATATTAAAGAAGCAAGTTGAGATTATGTGCCCAGGGTCGCTTTCGTATTTGTTGAAAAGACTTGTGGAGTTAGGGCTTCTACAAATTTACATATTTTATTTTTACTTGTTAATTTAGGATTTAGAATAGATAAAACTTGTGATTTCGGCCGCTTCAATAAAATTGGAATACGATATTATTATAGCCTAAGTGTTTCGTTCAATCCCTGAGGAATACGCTCTTGCTCGCCATTATTCTTTGCCGACTGCACTTTTTGAAGTTTAGTGAAAAGATTTTCACTATCAAGTTTTTGTCGTCGTTGCCAGGGATTGAAAGATTTAACTTAGATATTGTAATAAGTAGTTCAATCTTAGTTGAAGCAAAAAAAATTAATCGCCTTTGTTTGTTTGATTTTTTATTTTACTAACTTAATTATTAGCTTTGTTTGTCTTGTGAGTTGTTGTGTAGGAGGCGTCACGACATACTCCGGGTTATCAAAAAAAAGACATGACAGATGCACACAGTAGAGCACATGGGCATGTGGATGCACACGACCTAGTCGTGCAAACTGCATCCTCATGTACGAACATGTGCTCTAGGACGCACACGACCCGATCGTGTGAACTGCTTCCTCATGTATAGATTTGATAAATGAAACCCAAGTGTGTACGAATGAGCAGTTCGTGCGAGATATTATAAGAAAGTTGTTCCAGAACGAGAAAAACACTGATCATACGTATGCAAACGAACAACATACACGTAAACGGATCAAGATATTCCTACGCCAGACTCAAATCCTTGTTTGGACACCCCAAGTATGCATTATTAGGTGCAAGTAAGGCAAATATGGCACTTGACCATGACCCAAAGCAGCTAATATATGCATTCAAGGGAGGCACCAATTCATACGTCGAGCTATAGACGGTAAATCTAGCGCTTGTTAGGAGGCAACCCAATGGTAACTTCACATTTTTCTTTCTTGAAATTCTATCTTTTCCCTTGTTTCGATATAATTTCATTCAAGTTTGGGGGGAGAGTTAGTATTTTGATTTGAAATGTGTGAGTATTTTGATTTGAAGTGTGTAAAAAAAAAATTTGCATTTGTTTGTGTGTTTTCATATAGTTGCATGTAGAGCATTTTAAGTTGCGTTTGCATTAGTAGCATGTTTACAGTTTTAGCATGTTTATTGCTTTCATAGATTTTAGGGAGTGAGTTGATCTCTTGATTGCGACTCGTGCTGCATTTTTGGAAAATTTGTATTGTTTTGATTGGGTGTTGAGTTTGAGTTGATTGAGCCATGAGTAGATGCTTTGGATATTGAGAACATGGTTTGATGCTTTGAATTACGTATTTCCAAGCCTGTGAGCTTTTGTGCCTTTACTGCTTTCATCATATGCAGTCTTGTTGTTGATTTGAGTGTATCATTCATGTTGTTAGAATTCTAGAACTTGCTCTGGTATCTCTGTCAAGGTCACATGTTGTATGCGAATTGTGAAAATGATCAAAGGCCATTTTGTTTAGCCCTTCAAGCCTTTTGCTTACCTAATGATGATATTGAAATCCCTAGTTAGCCAACTTGAGCCTATTGCCTAATTTTTGATAGCCACAATTCAAGCCTTAACTTGATAAATCTTTTACCCAACACTTGTGCGTATAACATTGAGTAAAGGGATTGAATAATGGTGAATGTGTGAAATCAAAATGTTAGAAGGTGGTGTTAGAGTTGGTTGATGGGAACAAAAGAGGAAGAAATGAAGAGAAATGAAATGTTGAAAACTCATATAAATGTCGAAAAAAAAAATTGGCTTTACGAATGAGTTTTCTTTGAATGAACTTGGAGGTTAAGAATTGTAATGTGAATGGTTGAGTTTACAAAAGAAAGGGGATGGAGATAAGAAGAGTTGGTGAAAATGAGAGATGATTTGAGTAGCATATTGAGCTTTAATATAGATGATTTATTTGCTCACCGATATATACGATTGAGTTTGAGTCACTCTATCTATATTTTCCTACCCTAACCAAAAAGCCTTCATTACAACCAAAGGGAAAAAGTCCTTTTTGATTCACAATTTTGCATACATCCTAGTGGCGGAGATATGAGACGATTTGCAAGCCTATGGTAATTCTGCAATATTGAATTGAATTGAGCGTAAACACGTCCTATATTCATTCGAGATGAGAGTATACACTTGATCTTTGTGAGGTGTAATTCTTAGCATTTACCATGGTTTCTTTAATATATGCTCTATGTTAGATGTTTGAGGCTTGGTTAATTCATTGCTTGATACCTACGATGAACAATACAAATTTTTATGGAGTTGTTGTGCGTTCAACTTTTCATTACTCCCAGTCATGTTTTGTCTTATTTTTAAAAGTGTTGACCGGGACGGCCAACAGTTTAAGTTTGGGGGTATTTGTTCACTTGGTTTTATACCAATGATTTGGGCTTCCTAGACTTGAGTATTGTGTTGTTTTTGAGTATTTTGAGTCATTTGAGTAGCCAAGCCATGTTGAGAGCCAATTATATTGAGTTTATAGTCATATTAATCAATCATGTATCAAAAGAAGTATGAACGATCAAACAACGAGAGATTGATTTGAAGAAACGTCCAAATGCGTTTGAAATTTCCATCACTGGCAGGGTTTAGTATTTTGGCCATAACTCTCTCTACAAAATCGACGCCTGTTAATTTCAATTTGTACCACCTTTGAATGCATATATTAGCTGCTTTGGGTCATGGTCAAGAACCGTTTTTGCATTGTTTGCATCTAGTAATGCATAATTAGGATTTCCAAGAAAGTAGTGGAGTCCTGGTGTTGGAACACTTTGATTTGAATTATGCGCATATTGTTCGTGTGCATACGCATAGCTCATGCTCGTCTCATTCTGGAATAGTTTTCTTATGATATCATGCACGGGCGTACACATATGGTTCGTGTGTTTCTTGTCCTGTTTTTACTCCTTTTTGGTACCACACACGGGCTGACAGTGCATAGACACACAGTCCATGTTTGGTTCCAAACTTTTTTGCTTTTCCAGGATCTTCGGCTCCTCGTATTCGGTACCACTCATTTGATGAATGGCACTACATTGTTCATTTGAGTTGGCGTCAGTGGTGCTTGAAAATTGGCTCTTTTGTTGTTGTTCACCAAAAATAGCAACTAATTGGCCAATTTGAGTCTCAAGATTTTTCATCGTACTGGACAACTGTGTCAGTTGTAACTCTAACTTGTCCTTATTTGCTTCATCACGTGTAAAGTGGTCCCTCGTCTCGCTCATAAACAAACTTGTTTGACTCATTAACGAGGTGAGGGCTTCTTCTAAAGATGGTTTACCTTCCGCATTAGTAAATCCATTCATTAAATTGAAGTTTGATGGCAGTTGAGTCAAATTCTCCGTGTTAGCATATAAAAAATCTTCGTGATTCCCCCAATCTAGATAGTAGCACGTAGGAGTAGGATTATTCCAATAAGTGTAAGAATTCCAATTATTGAAGTAATTGACTTTCTCCATTCGAGCGAGTATTCGTGTACTACCTGCACCAACTCAAAGAAACAAATCAAACATTGTAGAGATAGAATTTACAAAAGAAAAATGAATAAAAAAAATGTCTTAATTAAAAATAATTCTATCTATCGCAATATTAGCACAAAAAATTGTATTAGTCCCCGGCAACAGCGCCAAAAACTTGTTCGCCTTATTTTTAGCTTCACCGCAAGTGTACGGTGTAGTTTATAGAATAAGGTAAGCAAGGTCGTATCCACGGAGACTAATAAATTAATGTGCTAAGTATTGAACTAAAATAGACTTATTTTTATTTAGACGATCGATATTGGATGATTTTTGTGGAAGTAAAGACAAGAATAACCACAAAAACACAAGATGAAAATAATAATGGAATTATCAAGGGAATGAAATGGATTCCCAGGTTATGGTTTCAATTAATATTCCTCTTGTTGTCCATTTTAATCAAAGCCAAAGTTATCATCAATACACCTATAAGACGATCACAACGGTATTTTATCCTCCCTCTCGAGATGTATATAAAGTGTAGATTGAAATATATATGCTAGCATCTCTACTCAACATAAGATACACAACTCCCAAATGCACAAAAGATCATATATCCTCACAAATATTCACAAACCTCTCGATTATGCAAATATTCATGTCAAGTACTCAAGATCTAATATTGAAACTCATCTCTCGAATTATGAATCAATATATCAAACATGCTAAATCATTGGCCAAATGATAAAACAAGAATAAGAACAAAGTACTCAAATAGGCTTCAAGACAATAACTTCAATTAAGATTAAAACATTCAACAAGAGTTCAATTAATCTACTTCCAAAACCCGGAAATCACAAGAAGTTTAGCTACTCATTACAAATAAACAACCCATAGACAAATTGTTCATATTCATGACAAGCTAAAATGAAAGATTAAAGCACAAAGAATGAGAAAACTTAGGGAAATGGATAATCTCTTGATTGATCTTCAATCCTCAAGCTTCGATTCGACCCGATTCTTCCCTTGGTTTTTTCCTTGATGAAGTTGATGTATTTCTTGTGTTCTTGGGTGTATTCCCAGTCTTTCCTCCCATGTATCTATTTATAGTACCCTCCTTTTAGATCCAAAAATTGACTTTCATTGTTTTCTCCGCCTGCGGGCGCTGCAGCGCTCAAAAATGGGCGTTGCAGCACACACATAACACACCCGAAGGCTGCAACGGGCTGGTCTTGGGCACTACAAGCGCCATCCAAAATTTGGCCATCGCCGATTTTCGCCTCCGCAAAGCGCCTCATTTTGGCAATGCAGCGCTATCCAAACGTCCGAATTTGGTTTTGAGTCCTTCATCAAAGTTGTAGCCCTATCTCTTAGCTTTCTATAGCCACTTGAATCACCTCAATATCAATTTTGTATAGAGAGTTATGGCCAAAATACAAAACCCTTCTAGTGATGGAAATTTCAAACGCATTTGGACGTTTCTTCAAATCAATCTCTCGTTGTTTGATCGTTCATACTTCTTTTGATACATGATTCATTAATATGACTATAAACTCAATATAATTGTCTCTCAACATGGCTTGGCTACTCAAATGACTCAAAATACTCAAAAACAATACAAAACTCAAGTCTAGGAAGCCCAAATCAATGGTATAAAACCAAGTGAACATCCGGGTTATAAAAAAAAAGACATGATAGATGCACCCAGTATAGCACATGGGCATGTGGATGCACACGACCCAGTCGTGCAAACTGCATCCTCATGTACGGACATGTGCTCTAGGACGCACACGACCCGATCGTGCGAACTGCTTACTCATGTACAGATTTGATGAACGAACTCCCTGATTTTCCGGAACGTAAATCTCTTCCGGGCCACATTCATTGTGCATTCTTGGGCACAAGCGAGACTCATCCAATGGAGAATGAACTATTGTTTCCTACTGAATGTGCAAAATCGTATGAATATTTTGAAGACTTCCGAGTGAAAGTAATTGAACAATTGAAAAGAATGGAGCAATGACATAAGTTGGTGATTTAACTTTGTTTTATTTATGTTAGGAGTTGCTGGTTAAAAGTTGTTGCTAGCTGCTGCTGGATTGCTAGGTTGGTGACGAATTATTTGGTTGGTGGAATAAGAAGTTGGTTGTTTTATTTGTTAGTTGCTGAAAAAATATAATTGCAGATTGCAGACGTGGGAATTAATTGTCTATTTTTCTGATGTTTTTGGTTGTTCTACTGTTTCTTTTTTGAACTTAATCAATCAGTTACTTATCATGTTTCTAGTTACATGATTTATGTCGTTTACTATTTGTACATATTGTTTGGAGTTGATGACATTGTAATGACTCTTTTGGAAATGATTCTAGTATGGATATATGGATCAGTAGTCTTGTTTCATTTTAAGTGAATTGTTTCCTTAAATATAGGATAAATGTATAAATATTAGAAAATTGATGAAATGTTGTTTCTCGCTTTGATGTTTGATGGTGGGATGGTTGTTTCTTGCTTTGATGGTGGGATGATTATTTCTTGCTTTGTGAGGATTGTTGATGTAAAACCATTTTAATAAAATGGTAGACAATATTTTTTAAACTAAAAACCGACTTTGTTTAGAATATTCAACATCGGTTTTAAACTGATATCTAAAACATATAATGAGACGTTTTTAAA
Source organism: Rehmannia glutinosa (assembly GCA_016081115.2). Taxonomy (NCBI): domain Eukaryota; kingdom Viridiplantae; phylum Streptophyta; class Magnoliopsida; order Lamiales; family Orobanchaceae; genus Rehmannia; species Rehmannia glutinosa. The sequence goes on from CM071934.1 coordinate 47,518,319, forward strand.
TGTGAATGACATCGGTTTATGGCCGTTTTCTAAAACGTTTAACACATCGGTTTTTAACCGATTTTGTTCCTAACGAAATCGATGTTCAACCCAACACTATATCATCATTTTTGTTAGAAACAAAATCGGTTACAAACTGATGTCTTTTTGATATAACAACATCGTTTTTTACATGCTTAAAACCAATGTTGAATATGCATATATTTAACATCGCCGATTACGACATCGGTCGATTTTCACATAGACATTGGCTGAAAACCGATGTCTGAGTGTTTTTCTTGTAGTTTCGCGTTATTCGTCTGCTTTGCCAGTTTCATGTGGAAAAAAATTATATATGTGGAAAACTGTAGTGTAGTTAAAACATTGGAATGCTGAGATTAGTTTGAGAGCCCATTATTACAATCAAAATTGTAGCTATCCTTGTAGTTAATGCAATCAACGGCTAGTAGCATTAACGTTTTCTGTCCACTAATATACAGAAACAAGCTTCTGATTTTGCAAGGGAATGATCAAAGAATCCATTACTGAGAAACTCGACACAGAAATTTCCAGCACATTTCAGATAGTAAATATCGGGTGTTCAGTTGGGCCAAACTTTTTCTTCGCCATGGAAAATATGACACAAGCAATTAAAGCAAAAAAAAGTTTTCTTCACAGGGCCTCGACTCCAAACACAGAAATCCTCCTATCCATCACTTTCAGTTTCAAGTATTGATTGTTTTTTATTACTTTTTCAATTGACTATTGTAATGGTTTTGTTGTGCCTTTCTAGCGTTGAGTGGTACTCCTTTCAGTTTCAAGCGATTGCCGGTAAGTTTTGGACACTGAACAGTCGTGTCCAGTGCAAAGTGCGCCTCTAAAGCGCCCAATGCGCCGTGCGCGGGCTCGGACGGTGCCGTCCTCTAACTTTATGTACTAATTTCTCATTCACCTGAAATTGGTTTTGAGAAATTCAAAATGCTAATTTTATCTACCCGCGGTGTAGATTACGATTACATTATTTATTTTTCGAAATAAATAAATGATCCCACTTCAATAATTGGTCAAAATGGGTCAAAATCCATTGATTAAAAACCAATTTCCAACTTTTACCTATTGGAACATTTGTGTCTAAAAAATAAATTGTTAGCTAAAATTTAAATAACTGTACGTGAACATATTCATCAGTGTGTCATCCACTTATCTCAAGTTGAAAATATTGACACAAGCTTTGTAGTGTTTCTGCTATGTACTTGTATTTGCCTTATTCATAATATTATTCCCTTGTTATGGTACAAAGTAAATGAAAAGTGAGGATTGAACATTTTGAAGATAGAAATGGACATTCTAATTGTTCTGCTATTAACGGTCAAACTCTGGTCAGACTTTGTAATCATGGGACCAAATAGATCCTGTTTCAATTTGTTTTTGGAATGCAAAATTGTATTCTAATCTATTTGTGAAATGATTATTTATTTATTGAGGTAATTTTAATTTGCCCCAAACTATGGTGTTTTTCTACCTTGCATACTTAATTTTAAATTGTTCTATTTTACCTCCTGAACTTTGCAAGCTTAGCCTATAATTTTCAAATTTACCCCTCACTATTAGTAAATTGCCTGTAGTCTGGAGCAATTATTTGGATCAATTTTTTCTCAAAATCTCATCATCTTGAGTCAATATACAAATAATATTAAATAATTTTAAATTTCATTAATAAACCTAGACTATGATACCATTTTCAAATATAAAAAAATAAAATAATCATAAAAGACGAGGGATAAATTTGGAAATTATAGGGTAAGTGCAACAATTTGCAAAGTTCATGGGATAAAATACAATAATTTAAAGTTAAGTGGACAATATAGAAAAACACGCATAGTTTAGGAATTTGCCTCTTATTTATTTGATCTGGGCAGTTGTAAATTATTGTGTACGAGCTTTATGTTTTACTAAAACTCAGTCCCTTCCAATATATAGTTTTAAGCTTAGGCAAAAATGGATATTCAGAGCAAATTAACCACCAAGACAATTTAATTAATTAATTGCAAATGTCACAGGAATTGAGGAACAATGGACTTATCACATAATTATTAGCCAACTTTTGGAGAATACAGAAAAAAAATGTAAAAAGAATTGTCTATTGGAAGACCAAGCTAGATATTAAATAATTAATAAAAAATGTGAAATTCTTAATTGAAGAAGCCATTTTTGGCGGAAGAAGAATGACGGTTGGATGAAAGTATGGTGAGCAGAGCCATGAAAACAAATCCAACAAGGAGAAGGCCAGTTGAGATGTTGCCCATGTCTAAGAATTTCTTTGCTTTATCATTAAACACTTCATCAAAAGCTCTCTTTAGCTCAAATGTCACTCCAAATCCTACACCAACTCCACTTGCCAATAAGAAGGCCATCACCTGTAAAATAACAAAATATTTCCATAAATTAAAACAAAGTATTTTATATCCCTGAAAATTAATTGTATTAGAAGAAGTTATCAAGAAAGGATATTAATTAGGACCTTGTCTCCATAGAAGTCAAATTCTTGGAGAAACCCATTGCGTATCCACCTCTTCTCTTTGATCACGTTGTATATCGCAAATGGGATCTGAATCAGTGTGTACAAAAATCCAATTACACCGCTAGCAAATACATACCTGCAAAACATACATATATACTAATCAACATAAATAAAAATGAATACCGTGCATTTAAACCATCCTTAGCAGTTTTGTACCATATTTTAGTGTGTGCCACTCCAACATTTTGCACTAAATTTTGTACTAAAAATAAATACTCCATAATATTTCATTTTAGTGCATATTTTAATATACTAAAATCATTAAATTAAAACAAAACAAAAAAATTTAGCGCAGCTACAGTGCTACACCATTTATGGCTTAGCACTGATCACATCTTTAAAATGGCACAATGTTGGAAAGGTTTTTCGATCCAAATTGAAGATAGAGCATTCTTTTGGACATGCTCTTATATGTAAACTTCGGACATTTTAAACATGCGAAAAATCATGATGGTCGAATCGATAAAATCAAAATTAAGAAAAATGCAATAAAATGAAATGTGAAGACCTGTAAGCTATAAGATCAGTGAATTTAGTCTTGGAGCCATCATCATCCTTGAAATTGTTGAGGCCCATAAGCACAACTGAAGCAGCCAGGGCTAGCAGTGTGAAAATCCTCAGAGAAAGGACTGTTTTTAATACTGCTGGGCTAGCCATTGTTTCCTCTTCTCAAATCACAAACTTAGGTAATTAAGCTTGCACTGAATGCTGATTATGAGTTTTAATTCGGTTTTTGGAAGGTAAAATTGGACCTTTATTTATATTAGACAATGTGATGATCAATATCTTGGAAATATCGAAGTTTTTGTATTGGGTCATTGTAGGCATGCAGGCCAAGCAGAAACATCATCATTGGACACAAAACAATGACAATAAATCTTGGTTATGTTGTAATAATTTTAAAGGATATCCCAAGAATGACATAAGAGACAAATATCATCACCAAATCTCAAGTTTATATGCAAATACGCGTAGCTGTTTGGTTAACACCAACTTACATCCTATATGGATTGAGGGAGAAAATTAGTGTGGCAATTCCGGTTGCTTTCGGGTGACACAAGGTTCCTGTCGAAACTTCATCTCCTGTCACAAACTGCCACCTAAGAGAAAGTTTTAATTGGGAATTAAATTACTTTTTAAAGAGAATAATTAAATAAAATTTAAGGGTAATTCCAAAAAAAATTCCTCATGTTCGGGTTAATTACAAAAAAACTCAGAGATTCTCGGAAATTATAAAAACCCTCTTTAGGTTTGACCCATCCTATATTTTATTTTAGCCCTTTATATGCATAAAGTATTTCAATTCTCCCCATATGTTTATCAAAATATTACAATTACCCTTTTAAATTTAAGACAATCAAACCTCAAGGGTTTTTTTTGTAATTATTAAAAATCTCTTTTTTTTTTAATTGGCCCAAACTTTAGGGGGCCTTTTGTAATTATCCCTTTGTTTTATGTAAAACTTTTAAATTCAAAATTTTACATATAAATTTGTACTATCTAAAAATTCCATGGATCGTTGAGCGATAGTTGTCTCTGTCAAACCCTTTTCGATTCCATCTTGATATCCTTCAAGTTTCCCTTCTGCACTCTCTTATCTTTCAATTTTCATATTGTAGATGGCACAATTTGCCTTCACAAGATTTCCTAATTTTTGTAAAGAATCGTATTGCCTTGTTCATAATGTAAAATTTTCAAGTTTAATAATAAAATTTCGGATTTGCTAAAAGCCTACTAGTTTCTATTGAAAATGAAAAAAAAAAAAATTGTTCAATCCTTTATGTTTTTTTCATTGGGTATTATTAGTTGTCGCTTGGAGTGTTTTAGACTTTTAGTTGCATTTGAAAATAAATTAGTTGGTTACGGAATTGATTTTATTTGAAATACGTCGATGATCATTTTATTTTTGGAGAAGTTGCAAAAATGCCACTATTTTACAAATTTTTTGGAAAATGCAACCAACCTAAATACTTTAAATTATACCTCCTTCACTCCTGTGAAATGTCCAAGATACTCCTTAGCTCAAATTTTTAATTTTTTCCCAAAGCTGTTCTTCCCTCCTAAAGAAACCCAGTTGACCGAGCTCCCATTTTTCCCAAAGGCTGTTCTCAACTACATGCCCGACCGAGCTCCCATTTTTTCTCAAATTTCAGCACTTTCCGGCGATGGTGGACGACATTGTTCCCGTGTCCGGTGTTTTTTACGGCAACGGTCGAGCAAAGACTTTATTGGACCGAAAGCAGCGCGTTTTTGTGATTTTTTTTGCGAAAATTTGGAGCAACTGATTTATTTTGAGTTGAGTTGTTCGAATTCCAATTTTCTACTAGATTAGGTCGAAAATATGGAAATAGGTTAATATTATTTTTTGACTAATGTTTGCGGTTATTTTGGTTATTTATCATTTGTAAACAAGTGTAAATACTCAATGTAGTTCGTGTTATGTAGTGGGTAATATGTAATTATTTGAATTTTGGCAAATGTAATCCAGTGGAAGCTGAAAATGTGATTAAACTGTAGAATTAGGTCGATTTTGGCAAAATTTGCTCGCTACAGTTTGTGGGTTTGATGTCTGCTAAGAAGTCGATTTATTAGTCGTTGTGTGGTGGGTGTGCGATCGATAATTATAGTCCTTGTAAGGTTGCAGTCTTTTGTAGACGAACGTGTGGTCATTAGCTTTGTAAATTTCTGATTTAAGTTTGTTACTGTATTATTTCAGGGACTGGTTCATGCTCAATATTAATTCTTTGGGATGGTGCATGGGAGTTGGATTCAAGTAGTCGTCATTGGTATTTCAGTGGGAAGAAGACAAAGCACGTGGTTGTCCCTTCCGATGTCACCTTCCCTCAATTATTAGAAAAGGCATATCTAGTCACCAAAGTGAGCCGGGATGATTTTGATATTGAGATGACAAGTTTGCTGACATACCAATGTAAAGATTCATTGCCACCGTGTCCCATTATAGATGAAGATGATGTGCAATTGTTGATTCGTGTTAACACAAACAAGTTTTTATCTGCTCCACTTTGCTTGGTAACAAAGTTGAGGGACAACCAAGTATCTACCCAATCAAAAAAGAAACAAAATGATTCAGAAAGCAATAACCGTTTTGCAGAAGGTGTTGCTCTCCCATAGGCATTGTAGTTCCAGAAACTCAACCACATTTCATACCTGTAATACCTGAACATCGTGAAGCACATGAAGCAGTAGTTGACCCTCCCCGTGTTGTGTGTCAACAAGGCACAAGCATTAATTTGAATAACGATCCTCATCGAGATGATAATGACGATGTTGAACATTTCTACGACTATGAATTAAAGGCTAAATTGAAAGAGACAGACCCACTTTTCTATGATGACCTATGGGACTCCCAAGGGTTGTGAAGTAAGGTTTAGAGGGGGGAGGGTTGAACAAACCTTACCAAATTTTTGATTTAGTCCTTTTAAAATAATTTAATAGAGTTGACTCAAACAAATGTGTCCTTGATGGACAACTAAGTTGGCTTTTTAGCTAAGTTACCCACTCAACAGACTCGATAGAGCTGTTGATAGTATAACTCGGCAGCTTAAGCCAAATACTTAACTTAGCTGGTTTAGTTTTAACAGCGGGAGACGTAACACCATTTGATTAGATTTTAGCTTGTTTTAAACACTTGATTTTTAGCACTTAGTTATTTATCAGTTGGGTAGCAAATATAATACTTAACAGCAGATATACAGTAAATGTGCAGGAAAGTAAGTTTGCTGAAAGTAAATGACATAAATATTTTTATAGAGGTTCGAAGATGGGGTAGTTCTTCTAATCCTCTATTCTCCAACTCTTAGAGAAATCCACTTTGTAACAGATCAGTTTACAAAGCGGTGAATACCTGAGACAAATTTTTGATCACACAAATGGCTTCTCTTGCGACTCACTTCTTCTTCACAGGCATTTTGCTACTTGCTACTTCAGCTCACTTCTCAAGTTCTTGAATTTGATCACGAAACCCTCCAACAAACTTGATAATGGTTCGACCTGGAACCTTTCTACAATCCTAGCTTGGAAAGTAGACCCCCTCTTCAACAGATTTGAAGTTGTCTTTCCTTCACAACTTGTGTTGGATCGACTTCCTTCGAGTTTCAGGCTTGAGGAATTGCTTGAATATTTATGAGAATATTACAGGTTAAATGCTTGAATATTGCTTGCTTGTTCGTGGTTCAGGTTACCTCTTCTCAATAACTTCCCCAGCCTTTTATAGTGCACATTTGAAATTTTGCCCATTGAAGATATAGGCTAATTTCAAATGTCACTTGTGTTCGTTGGCTTGTCTTGTCTACAGTCCTTGATGTTGACCTTTCCTCGTATTAAATGACTTCGCAACATTTCAGGTGCCTGACACAAGGTGCAGTGTTTCCCATTGGTTCATTCCTTTTGCACAATTCTGGGACTAACACTTTAGACCTGACAGCTTTGACATACTACTATATTGAGTAATATTCTTGACTTTAATCAATGGATCTAAGTCAGCTTGTCTTTACTAGATCGTGTTTTTTACCCCTGTGTGACTTGAGTCAGCTCTAGTCATTGGATAACTCAACTGTCACTTCAACTAGAGACTTGGCTTCTTGAGTTGACTTGACTGACACTTCTTACAGTTGTTCCCCAGCTGACTCTTCTTGAGTCGAGTCCTTGACCTCCTTCGTGGCCATACTCAGCTGACACGCAGCAGAGTCTTCACATAGTCTGCAGTTGACTTATTTTAATCCTTGGCATAGCTGACTTGACTCAGCTTTTCTAACTCTATCTATTACAGTACAAATTACAAGGAAAATGGGGTGCCAACTTCCTAGTTTAAGTTTTACATGGTATCATCAAAATTTACTCAATAAATTTCCTAACAATTTCCCTCTTTTTGATGATGCCAAAACTTAAAACATTTAAAGAAAGTAAACAACAAAGATACATACAGACAATGAAGTAACAAAGAATGTATGCTTAAATGGATCATTTTATTGATCATAGCATTCTTGTCCTTTACACAACTGTTTACATTCGGTATTAAAGCAATATAAAGGTTTACATGTCAAAACATAGTATATCTAAGCTAAGATACATAAAGAGTGAAAATTACAGGGAGATTCACTAAATTTATTACAGAAGACTTACATATGTGTATTTACAACAAAAATACACGAAGGGGTTTGCAGCAACACTTCAACGCCTTTGCTTCTTCCTTCCTCTTTCTTCATCAACTCTTCTTCTGTCTGGATCCTCCATTTTCCTCTTTCTTTCCTCTTCTTCTCTCTTTTTCTTTTCACAGGTCCGTTTGGCAGCAGGGTCATCCCTTTGCTTCCTCTCGAGCCATTCTCTAGTTTGCCTTAGATTTTCTTCTTCTTGCCTCCTTGCAGCTTTAGCGTTCTTTCTTTCAACCTCTCGGTTGGCAAGGTGATCATATCCAGCCCGGTAGATAATACCTTTCTTCTCAGGATTCACATATGATACATCCTTTGGTTTTGGTCGAGGCTGGGAGCCTCTTCCACCACCACTTCTTCCTCTACCTGACTCAGCTCTTTCTCCTCTGGGAGTGTATCAGACGGACTCTTCTCGCTTTCCGAGTGATCGCTGAAGTCCCGCCGCTTATCGCCTTCTTTACACAAGTTCAAACCTTTCTCCCAGTACAAGTCCCAGGCTTGAGAAAGAGCCATTCCTTGGAAGTAGCCTTCTGATTCAAGAGTTTTAAACTCCTCAATTGATCTAGGCTCAAATCCATCATCAGGTATTGCATCCTAGTCCTTTCCGGCTGGAAGACCACCATACTGTTTCATGAATTTCTGAATGCGAGCATCTTGTTTTTCAGCTAACTCCTCAAATCCAGCTTCAATGACCTTTCTGTTGTGTTTCATGGACACTGCAGCTTTCTCTATATGTAAGGTCACAGGGAGTTTGCTGAGAATAGAGGCAGTGACATCACTCAGCTGTGGGGTTTCAGCAAACATCAACTTCAAGTCTCTCGAACTTCCTTCCCCGTTAGCCATGTCACTTCCTTTCTTCAACTTTTCTTCTTTCAAACCCTTGAGGGACTCCTCTTCCCCCTTTTTCGCATCATCACCAAAAGAGAGAGGTATCCTAGGGAACATTCCTCCGAGGATAAAGTTTAGTCTGCTGATAGTTGAGTTGTGCTTGGAGTCTGCTGCATCATACGCTGTTCAAAATTCTGAGCGTGTGGCCTTGGACTCGGCTAATACGATCTACATTTCAGCCATGAGAAGACTGAATTTCTCATTCATGCTGTTCTCGAGTCTGGCAATTTCATTCTTGTGGAAATGTTGCAACAACTCCATATCCAGTTTTGTGAGACTGGTTTATCCTCTCAATGTACTCCTTCATCCTCTGCATGTACATGGAGTTATCAGCACTCCATACGAGCATCTTTCCATACAAAGCTTTGAAATATCAGACTTACTCGATTCTCATCGCAGTCTGCTATTGAGTCCATTCCCTTAGTCTCACCACTATGCCTCTCAGATCGGCTGTGAGAGTGGCATCTCGATTGTCCAGATGCAAGTCCAGAGAGGCCTAATGATGTTCCATATTCTCAATCTCTTTGTAGATTTTTGAAGACATCACGGAACTCAGCTTGCACAATGGATTCAGCTGATGGCCATTCTGCGTCAAAGTTGAAGTCTGCTGGAACAATCGTGTCTGTGGGAATAACTAGATCTTCCCTTACGGTGTATCTCCTATCTTCAGCAGCTGTCTCTTCTTCTAATTCAGGCATGATCCTTAGAGAAGGGAAACATGTCTTGGAATGCATCATCGCACACATAGGGAATTTCTTGTTGCTCAGGTGCTTGCGATGACTCAGCTCGTTGTGCCTTGGCTGCGGCAGCTTCATTAGCAGGGGTCACAGCTGTGGGAGCCTGTGACTGAGCTGAAGGAGTCGTTACTGCTGCAGCTGTGGGAGCCTACGCAGATGACTCGATTCCAGCTGGGGCATTTGAGATGTTTTTCCCAGCTAACTGAGCCTCAGATGTCTTAACAACTTCCTCAGTCTCAGTGGGTTTTTCCAATTGAGTGATCTTGTCCTCAACTGTATCCTCAGCTTCATCGGAGGATGATGAGACCTGTGGAGTTGGCTCATCATCAAAATTGAATCTCATAGGAGCCGTCATCTCACTGGCTTGGCTCTGAGATTTATAAACATCCTCAGCTGTGTCCATCATAGGATTATCATGTTGAGTGGACTCAACTTCATCTTCCGGTCCCAAAAATGATGTATCAATGTTTTCTTGGGAGTCTTGAAGGGCACCAATAACTTCTTCTGTGGCTGCACCTTCAATTTGAAGAATGTTCTCAATTTTATCATCTTTACTAAGGGAAGTCTAAACCTCCCGTTGGCCTTCAATACCCCCATCAGTCTCCACTGCTGCAAGGCCTTCTGCAATCCCTTCGACAGTCTCAACTGTCTTAGGGTCTTCAATACTCCCTTTGACAGACTCAACTGTCTTAGGGTCTTGGACATTGGCGTCCATAGGAGTCTCAACCCCTTGGATTGCACTTTCAGAGCCCAGAGTGTTAACTCCGCGCTTCATCATCCTTTGCCTCAGCTGTTGGAGCAGCTTCATTGGCCTTCAATACAGCTGACATCTCAGCTGAAACAGACTTAACTATTTGAGCTTTGTTAATGTCACTCTGTTCTTTCGTTATTTCTTTCTCAGCTTCGCCTCCTGACTGAATTGGTTTGTCTCCCACAACTTCCTCCAACCTAGCAGTGGTGGAGAGAGTTTTCCCCTCAGCTGGCACACCAACTGAGTGAATAAGAGTGGGGTCACTCTACTCCAGAGACGCGACTTTTCCCTCTGAGTGTATAGCCGCAGGGGCAGGTGTGTTAACACCTTCTTCAGGGGTAGGCTTAGATTGGGTGCCCAAATTCCCAGCTTCATCGCCATTGCCTTGGGAGCCATCAGTCAAATGCACTGGGGATGTGGTGGCAACTATGGTTGTAGCAATTTGTTGAGCCATCATCAATGGTACCAGCCTTTTTGGCGTGATCTTTCTTCTAAGCACCGGAGAGATTTGCCCTGAACTTCTTCTTATTTACATGGAAGGGCTTGCCATGTCGAAGAGCAATACCCTTCATTTCCAATAGATAGCCAATTACCAGGCCATAACCCAGAGAGCATCCAAATGTCCCATCCTCCTTAAAGGTCTTGTTCAGCACATTTTGGCAGAGTCTGCTGTAAACAAACTCAGCCCAGTTGATTTTCTTTTCTTGCATGATCGCAGCCATCACGATCAACTTAGTTTTGGACAAATAATTGAAGCTTCCAAATTTCTTGTCAACACACTTTGAGACGACATCCATCTGCTTGTGATAGTCGACCTTCAACGATTCTGTCTTGGCTGTGTATACTACTTTCGCAGCACACTCAGGCTTGGCAACTTCTTTCCAAGCCGCAGCTAAGTCGATGTCATGCTCAGTGATGTCCTTCAAACCCTCTACGGGCAACAAACAGTGCTCATCAAGGTCTTTGGCATTGAGTTTAATGACCTTGCTGTGGACGGAAGACTTGATTTTATCGTCCTGCACTTCAACGTTCACGTAAAACATAACGTTGAGTGAACTCCATCGTCAAAAAGTCCTTAAGGCCGGACTTCTCCAACATCTCAGCTATTTTCTCGACAAGAGTCTCATCGATACCCTGCTTGATCGTTGCTTCAAAATCCACTGAAGAACCAGTGTGGATTTGCTTTGAGAGCTTCACATAATCAAGCTTTGGAGCCATTTTTAGAGATTTTTACCGAATGAAATGAGAGAAAAACTTGCTTGAAAGAACTAGGGTCCGCACAAAGTTTGAGAGAGAATGAACTTTGTTTGCTTGAAGATGAATAGTTTGCGTGAGGAGAGAGAAATTTGAAGTTTTGTATATAAGGGACGTGAAAGGACAGTTTTACTTTTTGAAATTTTTGATCAAAATCAACAGCTGAGATTGAAGCTTCAAAATCCCATTTAATTCCCCGCATTATGCAACAATATTTATATCCAATCATATGGTTTACTGTGCAGCTTTTACTGTGACCGTCATTATTACGCTGACGTCATCCTTAAAAACATTCCTGCTCATTTTAAAAATGATTGCATTTTTGTCACTTAGCTCATAAATGATTCAGCTTATATCCAAAGAGACTTAACTCTGCTTCTCTCTCTTATGAAGTAACTTAGATGTCAGCTAACTCGATACAACTTACTTCCCGACTAGGCTGTTTCACTTGGCTAAAATGTGAAACTTTATCTTTTTGAAATCTCTCATCTTCTATCTCTGCTGATTGAGTCTTTTGAGTATGCTAACTCAGCTCAATTAACCCTAACTCATTTTTGAGTTCTTTAAATCTCGATTCACATAATGGCTTTGTGAATATGTCAGCTACCTGTTTATCAGTTGAGATGTATTCTAAGGTGATGTCTTTCTTTTCTACATGATCTCTTATAAAATGATATCTGACATCAATGTGCTTTGTTCTTGAATGCAACACAGGATTCTGAGTGATTACAATAGCACTGGTGTTATCACACATAAATGGAATCTCTTTTTCTTGAATATCATAATCTCTCAACTGCTGTCTCATCCATAAGACTCGGGCACAAGAACTGCCCGTAGCTAGGTTCTCAGCTTCAGCTGTGGATATGGCAATTGAATTTTGTTTCTTACTAAACCAAGAAACCAGTCTATTTCCGAGCATTTGTGGTGCACGATGTACTCTTTCCCGTCCACTCTACATCCAAAGATACCGAGTCCGAGTAGCCGCCGCCTTGAATCCTCCATCCTTTAGATAACATAAGCCAACTTCATGGCATCCCTTCAATTACTTTTGGATTCTCTTAGCTACAGTCATGTGACTCTCCTTTGGTACAGACTGAAATCTTGCACATACACCTACTGCAAAGGTGATATCTGGCCTGGTTGATGTTAGATAGAGCAGAGATCCAATGAGTGCTCTATATCTGGTTTGATCAACAACTTTGCCATCTACATCTATGTCCATCTTGACTGAAGTATTCATTGGAATTTTCACAGAAGACTTCTCTTCCATACCAAATTTCTTCATCAAATATCTGGTATATTTTGTTTGACTTATGAAGGTTCCATCCTTCAATTGCTTGACTTGAAGTCCTAGAAAGAAGGTCAGCTCTCCCATCATGCTCATCTCAAATTTACCTTGCATGAGGTTTGAGAACTTCTCACACAACTCTTTATTTATGGAACCAAAAATGATATCATCCACATATATTTGTAAGCAGTATACTCTCTCCTACAGCTGCAGCTGCTCTTATTGCAGCCGTGTTCACTTTAAGTATTTGCAGTGGCCCATCCTCTATCACAAGCCACATTTCATCATGTAATGTAGATAGATGAGCCTGCATACGAATTTTCCAATAATCAAATTCTCCAATAGTGAACATAGGAATGTGTGTCAGATTTGCTTCCATGATAATAACTTAGCTTAAAAGCGAAAGACTTTGAAGCACAAGTGTTTAAAAAACATTTTGAAAAGATAGAGATCTAGTTCAGTAACCAGTGCGGAAGGATCAATGAACCAACCGCTCTCATACCACTTGTAGGTCCCAAGGGGTGTGAAGTAAGGTTTATAAGGGGGGTTGAATAAACCTTACCAAATTTTCGATTTAGTCCTTTTAAAATAATTCAACAGAGTTGACTCAAACAGTTGTGTCCTTGATGGACAGCTAAGTTGACTTTTCAGCTAAGTTACCCACTCAATAGACTCGATAGAGCTGTTGATAGTATAACTCGGCTGCTTAAGCCAAATACTTAACTTGGCTGGTTTGGTTTTGACAACGAAAGACTTAACACCCTTTGATTAGATTTTAGCTTGTTTTAAACACTTTATTTTTAGCACTTAGTTATTTATCAGTAGGGTAGCAAATATAATACTTAATAGCAGATATAAAGTAAATGTGCAGGAAAGTAATTTTATTGAAAGTAATTGACACAAATATTTTTATAGAGGTTCGAAGATGGGGTAATTCTTCTAATCCACTCTTTTCCAACTCCTGGAGGAATCCACTATGTAACAGATCAGTTTACAAAGCGGTGAAAGCGGTGAATACCTGGGAGACAAATTTTTGATCACACACGGTGCTGCTCTTGCGACTTCCTTCTTCACGGGGCAATCGCTTTGTTATTTCCACTCACTTCTCAAGTTCTTGGATTTGATCATGAATCCCTCCAACAAACTTGATAATGGTTCGACCTGGAACCTTTCTACAATCCTAGCTTGGAAAGTAGAACCTTTGATTTTTTCCAAAGTTTCCTCTTCAACAGATTTGAAGCTGTCTTTCCTTCACAACTTATGTTGAATCGATTTCCTTCGAGTTTCAGGCTTCAGGAATGGCTTGAATATTTATGAGATTATTGCTGGTTAAATGCTTGAATATTTCTTGCTTGTTCGAGGTTCATGTTACCTCTTCTCAATAACTTCGTCAGCCTTTTATAGTGCACATTTCAAATTTTGCCCATTGAAGAGATAGGCTAATTTCAAATGCCACTTGTGTTCATTGGCTTATCTTGTCTGCAGTCCTTGATGTTGACCTTTCCTCGTATTAAATGACTTCGCAGCATTTCAGGTGCCTGACACAAGGTGCAGTGTTTCCCATTGGTTCATTCCTTTTGCACAATTCTGGGACTAACACTTTAGACCTGACAACTTTGACATATTACTATATTGAGTTGTCTTGACTAGACTGCTGTCTTTACCCCATGTGACTTGAATCAGCTCCAGTCATTAGATAACTCAACTGTCACTTCAACTAGAGACTTGGCTTCTTGAGTTGACTTGACTGACACTTCTTAGAGCTGTTCCCCAGCTGACTCTTCTTCAGTCGAGTCATTGACTTCCTTCGTGGCCATATTCAGCTAACACACAGCAGAATCTTCACATAGTGCGCAGTTGACTTCTTGTAATCCTTGGCATAGCTGACTTGACTCAACTTTTTTAGCCCTATCTATTACAATACAAATTACAAGGAAAATGGGGTGCCAACTTCCTAGTTTAAGGTTTATATGGTATCATCAAAATCTACTCAATAAATTTCCTAACAACCTAGATGGCACTTTCTATAGGTGGAGTGGACCTAATGGGGAAAAGGCCCCTGTTGCATCTCCATCCCGGCCTGTCAATGATGTTCATACAAAAGAAAATGATTTATCTCCACCATTAAACCAAATTGCCGTTGATCTTGGGTATGAAGGTGGACCAAGTTAGTTAAGAATTGTATCCGCAAGCCATTGAAAAATTCTATTAACTGGCCATAGTTGCGTTGGTAGCAAGGCGGAAACTCAAGATACAACATCTAACCCCATTTGAGTTGATAATGATCTGCATGTGGATCAAGTGTTTCAAAGCGAGGATGAAATAATTCGGCAGTTGCAAATAATTTCTATGATGAAAAATGGAGAGTTCAAGACAAAAAAATCCGATCAGGTTAGATTCATTGCCATCCGCATTGATGAGAAATGCCAATGGAGACTACGTGCAAGCAAATTGAGTGTTGGCAATATATGGGCTGTGAAGAAGTACAATAACATCCACACGTGTTCGGGGGACTTAATGAACCACCAACACTATAATGCTAAATCAAAGGTGTTGGATGATCTCATTAAATACAGGTTCAAGAGTCCTACTCATGTATATCCACCAGCGGCGGTGATTAGTGAATTGAAACAATCACTCGGGGTTGAAATAGGGTACGACAAAGCATGGAGGGCTAGGGAAGAGGCATTGAAACTAGTTAGAGGAACACCCGATGACTCATTTAAGAAGTTTCCTACCTATTTTCATAGACTAAAGGAAGTGAACCCCGACTCTATTTCGCATATTGAAATAGATGGAGATGGAAACTTCAAATACTGTTACATGTGCCTTGGCCAATCATTACGTGGGTTTTGGACTGTTATTCGTCCTGTTTTAGCTGTTGATGGAACACATTTGAAAGCGAAGTATCGAGGTGTGTTGCTCATAGCTACCAAAATGGATGTGAACAAACAGATTTATCCATTGTCCTTTGCAATTGTTGATTCTGAAAATAATGAGTAATGGAACTGGTTCTTTGAAAAACTGTATGCAAACATTGGTCATATTGCCGACCTTGTTATCATATTCGATAGGCATGCGGCCATCCAGAAAGGAGTTGAAGGTGTGTTCCCAAATGCACATCATGGAGTTTGCATGTATCACTTGAGACAGAATGTTGTAGCAAAGTTTAAAAAAGCCGATGTTTCTACATTGTTATTCTGTGCGGCTAAGACTTATTACGAGGTAGTACATAAGTCTTGTATCAATCAGATCTTATTTGTAGATAAGGAAGTCTACAACTGTCTTACTTGTGATGCTAAGTTGGAAAAGTGGGCTCGTGTGTACTTTCCTGGACGGCGATATAGTATCATGACTACTAACATCGCTAAGAGTATGAACTTGGTTCTTAGAGATGTGAGAGAGCACCGCCCTGTGTCACTTTTGGATACAATAGTCATGAAGTTGTCAGATTGGTTTACCAAACGACGTGATGTTGCTTGTAAAATGAATGGTCCTCTCACAACATGGGCTAAGAAACGAGTGCTAAAGCGCGACGAGTTGGCTCGGAGGTTCAATATCCAAACACTACATTGTTATACGTATGAAATACTGGATGGTCATAAAAATGCAGTTGTTGACTTGAACGAAAAGACTTGTACATATCGGAGATTCCAGCTTGATCAAATGGCATGTGTTCATGCTTTGGCAGCGACTTCAAAAATTAATATGCCGAAGTTTGGAATGGCATCCCCATATTACACATCTGAATATTTGGTACAAGCATATGCAGAGCCGATATATCCTGCCGGACATGAGGATTATTGAAAAACTCCAGAGGAAGTATCCAGCACGATGATTTTGGCTCATACTATGCGCAGACCAAACGTAGGCCACAGAAAGCTAGGATAGCATCCCAAGGGGATGAACTGGTAGCTAAAAAACGCAAACGTTGCAAAAAGACTGGCCATAACAGTAGGACATGAAAAAACCTAGCTCCTATAAATGAATAGTTCAGTGGAGGGGGAAGATGATGGGTCAGCAACAGGGTCGACTTGGGGTCGTTGAACTTGTTGGTTATTTAACCCGCCGGGGGTGCAGCCGTTTCTATGTATTGGTCGTTTAGTCGTTGTTGTGCGAGTCGTTATTGTAGTCGTACTTGTGGTCGTCTATATTTGTTCTTGTAACTTTAACAATGTTGACCAATATTGCTGTCTTTTATTCAGTTTCTCTATTTCCTATGAAACTGTTTGTTGTGAAATAGAGATTATTTGAAAAGTGAAACAGAAAATTGTGCTAATACAAACAACAAACTACAATTTCATACCAATGTGCTAGTACTTACAACATACTACCATTAGATACCATTGTCAACACAACATACTACAATTAAATACTTATAACATACTACCATCAGAAGCCATTGTGAACACAACATAGTACACTCATACCAAAGTGCTACTAATAAAACCTGCTAAATAATAGATAATAATGTCAACATACATACAACATGCTACTAGATAACAATATATTGACTGTTGAGAAGTTCTGAACAAAATCTTTGCCTAAATTGTATGGTCATCCCAGGATCGATTTTAGCCACACTTCTACACACTCCAATGCTTCCATGAATTTTATGGCCATAACTCCACAGTCACTACCGTTTGTTTGCTGCGGCGGGTGCTCCATCCTTGCAATCTTCCAATCAGCATGGACATCCTCGGTTCTTTTCAGTTGTCCCAAACATTTCCCATATTGCATATTGTGGGAAGTGTCCGAGGTAATGGAACAAACTCATTTTTTGTCTTTGCAATGATCATAGTATTGGATAGGGAGTCATACACCGTTATCGTGCACACGGTGAAGTCCAGCTCAAACAATACCCAATGCTTGCCAAAAACATGGGCCACTCCGTATATTTTGTCACATTCTTCCCAAATAGACCCAAGCTCCTTCGGGTACCGATCACATACATATTCCAAAATTGTCCCCCCTTCGTGTTGGATGTCCATTTCTTCATTCTTCTTCTGAGTAGCAATTAACCGTTTCCCCAGAGAAATGCTTCTTTGCTGTTGGCATGCAAAAAACAAATTGAGATGACTACACATAAGAGAAATAATTAAGATGATTAAAAAAAAACATTGGGTACCCAAAAAAATGCATCAGTGCAACTCCATCGAGGCAAGAAAGCACATGACGCAATGTTCTTCTTAAAAAGCAATAGATAAGTCAATGCATCTAGATTCTGCATTGAATAACAAAAATATGATGTTATACCTAATATTTATGGCAGTCAAATGTACAAGTAAAAAGAGGAAACATACCGCATTGTAGAGCTATGCTCTCGGTGTGATTAGTGAGGTAAACCAAGAAAGGGAAACCACCCAAGCAGTATCAAAGGACATTGGTGCAATAGGAGTTACTATGTCCTGAGACGTGGCCCACCACTGATTGAAAGATTGCATCTTCTCAATTGGATTGTTTGCAGAAGGGTCATATTGACCACCAACAGTTTGCCTAGGTTGTTCCTCGACAACCCTTTTATGAGTTTTTCTTTTCTTCTTTTTCTGGGGAAATGCGATGGCTGGGATTGGTATACATGACTTCCCTTTTGGACCCCTTTCTTTTTTCACGTTTGGGCCTATTCTGCACCGGGGAGGGGGGTCCACAAAATCTGAATCACCAAACAAATTTTTCTTAATTTCCGCATATGGGTCAGGATGAGGGTTGTACACTTCTTCTGGGTCGGTGGGTGGACTAATAAAAGCAAAGGAAATACAGGGATAACTTCTTCGACTTGTAATTGCTGGGGAGTATGAAAAGAGGAGGCATCTTCTTTGACCACCATAGGGCCGGAGACAAGGTCCGTACTTTGGTGGCCCTCTTTTTTGCCCACCAAAGGGTCGACAAATGCATGAGGTTGGTCATTTTTGGGGTCAGTTCCTGATTCGACCATCAAGGGTTCGTAAGAATGGTTATCCTGATGATCAGAGACAATTTCGACCACCCCACGATCGATTTCTTGGTCGTTTGGTGGTCGGAGCCTAATTTGACCATCACTCATGCGATAATTTGGTCGGCTGCTACTGGGGTTATGTCTTTTACAGACCCATCTGCTTGGCCTCCATTAGTCTCCTCTCCCATGTCACCCTCTTCTCCCTTGTCACCCTCTTCTCCATTGTTACTCTTCTCTCCCAGTCATCACTTTCCTGTCCCCCTTCACTTTCCTCTCCCTCATCACTCTCCAATGCCTCATCAATTTTTTCCTCTGCTTCATCATCACTTTCATCTCCCCCAACAGTCTCCTCTCCCTCATAATCACTATCACCTTCTCCAACACTCTTCTCCTCTCCTCCAACACTTTCCTTCACTCCTCCAACGCTCTCCTCTCTCCCATCTACACTCTCTCCAATACTTTCCTCTCCATCCTCTTCATCATCATTCTCAACATCCTTACAACCAACCTTCTCCATCACTGATGACAACATTGATTTAAGTGTTAGCATTTACTCCTCAATGTTGTCAAATTTTTTGCTTATTTTTTCAATTGGATTCAAATCAAAAAGTCCCTGAAACACATACATGAAAAATATATTTTCAGATTCAAATTAATTACCAAAAATAATATATTTTAAAAGATGTCTGAATCACTTACATGCACAGATGGCTTTCCAGCATCCACATCGTGCTTGTTTTTTGTTCTTATTTTCCGTGTTCTCATCCTTCGTGGTGTTTCTACCTCAACATCCACATCTTCATTTGGCACATCTTCATCCGCTGAAACGGTTGCCACCATTTCCTGTTGCCACTTTGCTACACTTTTGAATTAGCCAGAGCACTTTTCAGCACGAGAAGGCTTCAATATATTGGCCACATTCACCTGTGTTCAATTCAAAAAATAAATATTTAAATAACTACAATATTCAAATCAAATCACAAGTAAAATATTTAATAATGAATAATAAAAAATAAATAAAACTGAAAAAACTTACACGTTCGGCAACACGATCACCAGACTTCAATTTTAAAAAAATATTACTACAACATAAATGACATTAGGTAACACAAATTTTGTAGCACTTTTTGCATAAGGTACATATGTAACACATGTTTGTAACACCTTTTACATTATAGTATTTATGTAACGCTTTTGTAGCACTTTATCAATATGTAACGCTTATATGTAACACTTTTAAATAAGTAACACTTTAAGTATCACTTTTTTTTGTTATTTCATTTGTAACGCAAATAGGTATCACTTTATTTAAGAAGCACTCTTGACACCACTATATTTTATTAATTGTAACGCTTTTTAGGCTATATTTTAGTAACACATATTTTAGTAACACATAATTATATAACGATCACTAAAAATTGTAGACATCATGTACTCTGTTTTTTTTACTGAATTTTTATTTTCTTTTTATAAATTATTTTAGTTTTGCTTTTATTTTTTTATTTTTTACGGAGATAAGTAATTCCGTCGTAATACCGACGGAAAATACGCATGTATGTATTTTATTATTATTATTATTTTTTTATTTTTACTAACGGAGACCTATTTCATCGTTAACATTTTTTTTATTTTTTTTACTTTTAAAAAAACATTACCAATAAAAATTGATGTTGTCGGTAATTACTTAGGAATTATTTTCCATCGGTAAATTATTTTTTCATTATTTATTTATTATTTAATTTTTTTACTGCTAGAACTTTTTATTTGTAGGTAAATTTTAATTTTATATTTTTATATTTTTTTTTATTTTTACCGATTGAATATTGACCAGTCGATAAATTGATTTTATGTATTTTTGATTTTCTAATTTTTTGTGTCCTTCAATATATAACATAATATGATTTTCAAACTATATACTATATAATATAAAATTTGATATATATAGTGTATAATATAATTTAATACATATATTATATAATATAATCTTTATTATATCAAATATATTATATATACATATAATATAATTTTTATACAATTTTAGTATATATATATATATATGTGTGTGTGTGTGTGTGTATGTATGTGTATATATAAAACAAAGCAAAAGTTCTAATAAGAATTAACTTAGCTTAGTGGTAAACTGTCACTTCCATACATAACAGGTCGTGGGTTCGAATCTACTTCGTGGCAAAAAATAGTATTTCTACGAAGTGCTATAAAAAAAGGTGTTACATAAGATTCATATCTAACACTTTAGAACTGTTTTTTTTTAAAGTGTTACAAATATAAAAATGTGTTACAAAAAGTGTTAGATAAGATTCATATGTAACACTTTAGAAATATTGCTTCTAAGTGTTACCAATAGAGAACTTAATGTAACACTTAGAAAAAGTGTCACTAAAAGCTAATAAAAATGATACCTTAGACTATAGGTAGCACGAGCAAGTGCAGCACCATAAAAGTGCTACCTATTGTCTATAGTAACATTCTATGGCCATTAGGTAACATTTTTGGGTGTTACCTTATCATTTATGTTGTAGTGTATTTTTTTTCAATAACTCAGCGGTGGCATCCTCAGCTTCCAGCGTAGCATCCGGGGAGTTGCATCAGAAGAACCTTGCACACGTTTCGCACACAATTTACCAACATCGGGCATCACTTCGTATGCCCAAACTTGTAAAGCATGTGTGAAATCGGAGACATCGAACTTCTTCATATTGTCATCCTTCTTCTTTTCTATCTTCTTCTTTTCATTTCTCTTCCAAAAAATTTCTACTCTATTGGACATGCATGATCTGATATCAGACACTAAGAATTCATAGGAAATGCGGCCCCACAGATATGCATTGAAGGCCTTCAAATTGTCCACCAAATAATGTTGTAAAAAGCGCTAGACGCTCGCTAGGCGGCAGACTTAGGCCTAGCGCCTAGGCGGAGCCTAGTCGGGGTTAGGTGGGACCTGGGCGGGATTAGGCGGGCCAAATCGGGAAAAATATCGTAGGCGGACAAGGGGGCCTAGCGCCTAGGCGGGGATTAATCAGGGCTAGGCGGGGATTTTTACAACAAAGCCAAATATATGTATTGCTCATCCAGCTTTTTGGCGGGCTCAAAGACCAACAGAACCCCGTACAATACATGTAAAAGGGCCAATTTGAGTGTCATATTTCCTTTGCCTTTCTCCTTAACTACATATTCTTTGAATGCAGTTACTATGTCCGACAAATACACACTGCCATTTTTACCAAAAATGTTTTTCAAAATCTCGGGCTTTGCTTGAATTGGTGGTTTAGGGCCAAATTCAAGGCCTGTTATCAAAGCAAATTCTTATGGCCTAAAGACAGACTCCTTATTGTTTATGTGAAAGACAATCTTGTCCGTGTAAAGACCACTGTCTTGTCGGAAAAGCAATTGTAACACAAGCTGCCCTTGGAACTGTATGGTATCGGCTTCAAGGAAATATCCGAAGCACGACTTCTTGAATTGAAACAAGACCTACATGAGAGCTTCCCTTTAAACCGATCTTTCTCATTTTGGAACGAGAGCCATTTTATCCATGTTTTACACCAAAACACCCCATTAGGCCGAAATACTATTCGAACGTTGGCCAAATACTTAGTCGGAAAAACAGGCAATGGTTGACAAAATGGTCATAGTATAGTCGTAAACATGGTCGAAATACATTAAGTGCATATACCGCAGGAAATTAAAGGAACATAACTAACAGAGGTCGACAAAGCAAACAACATCCAAAATCAAACCCAACCAACTGATAAACATCAAAAATAAACTTCAAAATAACACTATCATGCTTTCAAAACGACCCATAACCCATGAAACCGACCAAAACTCATCAAAATTGCTTAACATTATTTTTGGGAAAAATGCAGAAATATTTCACCCAAACCCAGCAACCATAAACCCATGAAAATCAAAAAAAGATTACCAATGATGAAAACTTTAACCATACTAAAACACATGGTCTGAAGAAAAAAACATACAAACAAACATACAAAAATGCAATAAAAAACTCTAGAAAACCCTAGATTTGAAGAACAAGATAGCAAAAATTGAACTTACCAGGAAATGTACTTTACAATGGACGCCGAAATGAGAAAAAAGAGACAACCGGTCGATGTAGGAAGTCCAATCGTAAGAGGATTAGAAGCCGTTCTCAAGTGGAATGTGTCCACGATACTTGGCGCAACGCAAAAGAAAGTGTCTAAGAAGAGGACACCGGTCACAATACAGTCAAGACACCGGAAAAAGTCGGAATTGCCAGAAATGTTTTTAGGAGCAGAGACGGGAAAGAGAGAGAGGTTTGAGAGTAACTGTTGCAGTTTTGTTTTTTTCCTTCCTCAAACACATGGGAATGGGAGGGAAAGGGATTGATTGGGTTTCTTTTCTTTGCTAAGGGGTATCTTGGACATTTCATAGGGGTGAGGTTGGTATAATTTAAAGGATTTAGGTTGGGTGCATTTTCCCAAAAAAAATTTAAAAAAGTGGCATTTTGCAAATTCCCCTTTATTTTTCCGAATTGGTTAATTGCTCACAGGTTGAGGAGGATTTGCTTTAATGAATTTTGATCCTTGAAAATTTGAAAAATCCAACTAATTTACACAAAAACTTCTATCAGACCGTCTAATGGGTCTGACCCATTAGATGGATCTGACCCGCGACCCAGTGGCATCTTAGTAATTTCCACCGCCAGTGGCACTTTTGCAATGTTCAAGTGGCAGTTTTGTTATTTTTTACGTGTCTTTTCAATTTTCAGTGGGTATCAACTCTTCCCACTCCTCTTTCAAACTGAACCGTCATTTTTTTGAAGTGGCTTCTGATATTTCATCTCACAGAAATCACTTCGATCATTTTCTTCCATACTTTTCCAAGCAGCAGTTCGTGTGAGAGTTTTTGAAGATCAGAGTTCATAGCATTTCGTTCGATCGTGTTGTTTCAAAATACTAGAGTTCGTTCGTGTTCAGTCAAAAGGTAATGTTTGCTTCATGCTAGGGTTTTTAAGATTTCTGAACTTTGAAAATAGTAGTTTCGTCGAGTTTTAATGTCTAGGGTTTAAAGTTTGTTGTGATTTGTTTGAAATTCTCGATTTCAAAACCCTAGTTTCTGGTTTTTCGGTAGGTTTTTGGTATTTCTGTTGTTTATGTGTTTTTTGTTTACTTCAATTGTTTTGTTAGCGAACATTTAAGTTATCCAAACATTTTTTGTGTTTCATAATCTTTTTTTAAATGTATTAGTAGTTAGTTCAAATAGTATTAGTTGTTATCATGTAAAGTATTAGCAATGATCTCTCTGTTTTTATTTGGTGTTAAGTTGTAAGTCCTCTGTCTTATGTTGGTGGTTTTTTGTATTACCTGTTACTCTCAGTACTATTTGTTGTTACACTGAAAAGTATTAGTCCCAAACCCTAGTTTTCGGCTCTTATAGTTGTTTTGTGCTATTGTTCATTTCTGTTGTTTCTTTTTCTGTTGTTTCTTTGTTTTTTGTTAGTGAACATTTAGTTTATCAAGCCATTTTCTGTTTTCATAATATTTTTTTTAAATGTATTAGTAGTTAGTTTGAATAGTATTAGTGTTTATCATGTTAAGTGAATGATTTCTCTGTTTTTATGTTGGTGGTGTTTGGCATTTTGGATTACTACTTACTCTCAGTAGTATTAGTTGTTACACTGAAAAGTATTAGTTATTATGTGAATTCTTGAGTTTGAAATCATAGTTAGTTTGAATAGTGCTAGTATTTACCCTATAAATTATTACTTATTGATTTCTGTGGTTTTTATGTTGTTGGTATTTTGGCATTTTTGTGTGTGCGGTAACAAAATGCATACTAAGAACCCGATGAAGAAGTCAAAACATAACATGATGATATCCCCCCATTGACTTTGGTTCCATATGAGGATCGATCCTCAAGTGAGGAATTTGTTCCACCAAAGATGAAGAAGCAAACAAAAGAGAAAAAAGTTGCAGTAAAAATAAAAAGAGCTCAAATGTATTACTATTCTCTGTTAATAGTATTAAGTTCTGCAATGTAAAGTATTAGCACTGACCTATTTTTTATGCATTTTTGCAGTGATTTTGTCACACAATGTAGACCATGTGGTCTGTGTGAAGTGGTATCCAACTTGACTGTTGCACAAAAGAAAGATGTTGAAGACATTGGTTTCAGAGGGCTATTAAAAATGGCTGGGGTGAATGCAATCCCCACAAAAATGCTGCAGTTGTTGATTAACAACTTTAATGGTACAAGCCAGCTTCTTAAGATAGATCAGAATATGAGTTTTGTAGTGACGGCGGATGATATTTGCGACTGTTTCCTTCTACCCAGGAATCAAGGATGTGATGTGTTAAGAAATAATGAAAGTTTAGGTCTAATGGCTGATTGGAATGATAGGTACAAGTTTAAGGGAGAAGTTAGTCTGAAGTCTTTTAGGTCTGTGATGGAGACGATGGTTGACGGCAGTGATGATTTTAAACGGTTTTTTGTGTTATTTTCATTGTCTTCCTTGTTAACACCAAGTGCAAACAGGAATGTGGACTTTGGTGTGTTACGGTCATCGGTTGAGGTTGACAAAATAAACCAGTTGGATTGGTGCACACATGTTCTGAATAGGCTGTGTGTGGCTGTGAACAAGTACAAAACAGGGAATGTTAAGAATGTGAGTGGCTGCATCTTGATTTTGCAAATCTTGTACTTTCATAGGTTGAAATGGCAAGGTCGTGCAGAACCCACAACCTTACCCTTGATACATCATTGGAATACTAATAGAATCAAGAATAGGTTTGTTGAAGAAATTGCGGCTGGGGAAATTGGATAGAGAGAGTGTTTGACAGACACATATCTTGTGTCTTGTAAGAAAGGGAAGAATGTGAAGAAAAATTATGGTGAGGAAAATATTGTCGAGGAAGAAGGGCAACTGAAAGATGAGGAGGATGGAAATAAAGGTGAGATGGAGGAGAGAAAGAAATATCAGAAGGATAATAACAACGAGGATGACGAGTTATTTGAATTGATCGATTACAAGCTGCCAAAGGGAGAGATGGTGGATGAGGAGATCCACGAATTGGCCAAGAATGTAAGATAAATGTTGTTATATGTATTATTATTTACTGCAAAAGTACTAGTAGTTTCCTAATGTTTTTGTTGTTTTGTTTTGCAGGAAATGATTGAGTTATCCATGTTGCTGAGAAGGGACATGAACGTTATTTTTTATGCGCACATGGAGAGGGTCAAGAAGTTGCAGGCACAATTGACTGAAAAAGTAACTTCATTGTCTCCAACTGAGTTGTCTGAGACTCAACAATTTTTTTCTAGTGCAAAGCTTCATGAGTATGTTGATAAGGTGGTGAGTAAATTTGAAAGAATGAAGAAATTCATTAACCCTTAAATGCCCCGCTTTCATATGATTAGGATTAAATACCTCATGCACCTGCTGCGCGTGAGGTAATACCTGAGGAAAAGGAAGAAGTGGAGGATGAAAAGAAAGAAATGGAAGATGAAAAGGAAGAAGTGGAAGATGAAAAGGAAGATTTTGCAGATGATGATGTGAATGAAGAAGTTGTTGATGATTGTGTTGCATCCATTGAGAAGGATGATGAAGAGGAGAATGAAAAAGAAGTAGCAACAGTTGTTGAATTATGTATTAGTTGTTGCACTGTAAAGTATTAGTTGTTACACTATAATATATTAGTTGTTATACTATTAGGTATTAGTTGTTGTACTGTAATATATTTGTTGTTACAATGTAAAGTATTAGTTGTTACACTGGAAGGTATTAGATGTTACTATCAGTTGACCATTGTTATGTGCAAACAGTTGAACGGTGGCCCATCCGTGATAAGAAACTTTTCAAGTGTTCATTTATGAAAAAAACACAGCAAGAATTTTACTGGAGTAGTGTTGTCAAGGAAGCAAAAGGATGGGACTGACTACTGTTTCTTTAACCACAAACGAAAGAAAGAGTAAGTAATGTTTGAACTGCCAGTTATTTTTTATTATGTTCTTTGAATAATATTTTTTTTATTATTAACTTTTGTAAGTTATTTTTTTCAGTCCAGCTGAACCAATTTTTGCAAATGCTGGTGCTTTTTACGTGTTACTTGTTGATATGCTCACATTGAACAATGAAAGTTTGATCCACATAAGCATAATTGGTGCATGGGCATTGCTCCTCAACAGAAGAACAGTGGATGCAAAGAGGAGGAAATGCTTTTATTTCTATGCTCAACATTCTGTAAGCAAACAATGTTGTTTTTTTCATGTATTGTCATGCTCTGCATTATGTAATGGTATATTTAATATCATGTTTTATTTGAAACAATTATACATATCAAACATTGTTGAATAAGTCACTGGCAGAGATTGGGCAAAAGATTTGAGAGATTGTTGGAGACAGTAGATGAAAGTAGTAAGAGTGATGGACTTGAGTAGGTTTGACTTGGTAAGTAATCATTTTTATTTCTACTGAAAAGTATTACTTATTATTCTTTTCATGTATTAGCTATTATACTGTAAAGTATTAGTTGTTACACTGCAAAGTATTAGCTAATATTCTTTTTATTGAAACTGTAGATTTTTTTCTCAATTTTCTTCAAAGAGCATTTTGTAGCTGTTGTCATCAATTTTGATGCCGACAAGGTGCAATATCTGGACAATTTGGTCCACCATGTGGCTGCTGTGGAAAAGTACAACAAGCTCGGGACTGTTGTGGTAAACTACACCATTTTGTTACATTAGATTATTTTTGTAAAAGTATCAGAAATATTAGTTAATATTCTTATGGTTTTTTTCACTTATTCCAGCAAAATAAATTTTCTGGTTTGGCAAAAGAATTAAGTCATCCACGAGCCCAAGAGGTTGAGTGTTTTCCCTGGAAAAATGTTCCCTTCAACTGGCAAGGCAGCGCCAACGTGGATTGTGGTGTATTTTTAATGCACCACATGAAAAAATTTATTGGGCAAGTCTACTCTAGGCCAGATTTAAAATTGGTATGATTCTTGCTGAAATAAATATTGCTTATATTGATCCTTTCCTGTATGATTTTTTTTCATGCCTTTATTATTTGTTTTTTTTGTAGTGTAATGTAAGGCATGCTGTAAGGGCATCATTCTGTTCCAGAATTCTGTTGAACCCGTTGAATGAGAAATGAGTTCAACTTGAGAAGGATTTTCTTGAATTCGCGAGGGCCCTGAAGTAGCTTGAAAAATGAGTTTCATGTACGATTTTATTGAACCTGAAGTCATTTTTAGTAGTTTCATAGTGATATGTTTTGTTAACATAATGTGTTTATGATGTACAAGGTCTGAAGATGGTTGGTTGTTTGTGTTTAGAGGATGGTTGGTACAGGGGATCGTGCGGCTGGCTGGATTTTTTTAATGTTTATGAATTTATTTTTTTGAATATTTTAGGAAAGTATTATCAGTTACGTGTAAATGTGTTATTATTGAATGTTAAAAGTACTAGCACTGCTTTTTGTTAGATGGAGATGTAGTACTGCTTTTGTTAGTTGTAGATGGTTCCTACAGGGCATTATTAGAAGTACAAGCTAATGTATTAGTATTGAAACTTGAAAGTATTAGTTTTTTCATGTGTTTATCTTGCAAAAAAAAAAATTGTTCCTTAAGAAATGTATTAATTGTTGAACAAAAAAGTATTAGATGTGAAACATAAAAGTATTAACATAAACGAGTAATGTTTTTTTGCAGACTACTTGTCGAGGGCTTTTTACAAGCAGTTGCAAGTATTATAGGTTCAGGTATGTGTCCTTAAACAATTAACAATTAATGTTTTTAAGAATTAACAAGTATTATAAGGTTCAGGAATATTTTTACAATGCATTAAGTTCAAATAATAAACAATCCTGGAACAATAAAACATGAGATATGAATTTACACACAAAATAAGAAATGTATCAGTAGATACGATGACAATCATTAGAAGATATTTTACAATGTATTAATCCCCTGTGCCAGAAAAGTAGCACAACCAACAATGTATTATAAAAGATGAGATATGAAGAGACATTGAAATAATCAGAACAAGTAACAATATAACAAGTTATGAATTCCCACACAAAAATAGGAATGTATGAACAAATACGGTAAAATGTGCGAGCAAATACATTGACAAGTATTAGCATATAAGTTACAATGTATTGCTACATAATTGAATTGTAAACAATAATCAAAATTAAGTACAAATAATCAATCATCCTAAAACAGTCTAGGATTAGGAGTTTTTGACCCGAAATCCCTTGATGTATTTGTGTTTGATGTGTCAGCACTCTTCTTCTTCTTGCTTTTTTTGAAAATGCCCTTTTCGCTCTTTGTTTTCTACCCTTTGTAACTAAATGAGTAGGATCTAGGATATTAGTAGAAGAACTAGAAATCTTAATTTCAGCTGCTGAATTCATTGTAGCAGCCATCAATCATCAATTGCCAAAGAATCCCGGTTATAACCATCTTCAAGGATTCATCTTGCTTCCTCATTTTCTTGGCATTTCAATACCAGATTATAATACTTGCGCGCCATTTTATGACGCCAAGGAATGCAATCCTTAGGCATATTACTCTGTCCAATTCCTCTATCTAATTTATCCCATAAGTCCTTTTTTGCAAACTTTGTCCATCTTCATTTGATATAACAATTTTGTATTTCAGTCATCGAATTCACATGAAGGACCCGTAATGAGTGACGACACAATAAACCACATTCTTCAAATCTCTTGCAAGACAACATATCAATTTAGTTGCAGTACAAGATGTCACTGTATGTGAACCATCTCCATCATCATTCGAAATAGTATAAAACATAATGTCGTTGTCAAAATGGAACATTGTACAAGAAGTGGAAATTGACTTCTAATATTCATCTTCAAAATCTTTAAAAAGTGCCAATATGTATACCTCAGAAGCATTCTTCAATAGTCCAGTCAATGGCAATACAGATGTAGGAGCCGCCCTTGAACACTCAAATTCATCTTTTGCTTCATTGCTCCTCCAACGTTTAATTATTTCCTTGAAAATTCCATAAAAGTCAGTCACACTGGTTGTTTTCTTCGTATTAAATCCAATGACATAGTTTATACTTTTACTTCGCTGTGAAGACAATATTCCAGCAGAGAAAAAGTCTTTGTTAAATGTTGTATACCACTTGTCCCTTAAATCAAATAACCTCTTAAACCATGGATGGTCTTCTAACCCATTTTTATAATCATTTTCTCCTAACAGTCCTGAAATTCTGCTTCAGTTGTGCACCTTGATAAACACTTGGTAAATGCGTCATTGAAGCATTTGTCGCCTTTCAACTTCCCGAACCAGCTTACAACATTTTGATAGAGGTGCCATAAGTATAACTTATGCCGTGTTCCTGGGAAAACATACATAAAAAAATAAACAAAACTGATTAAAAGTATTACATATAACAATTGGATGTATTAGTATTAAGAAAGAAAAGTATTATATATAAACAGAAAAGTATAATTTTAAATATGAACTGAAGTGCAGTTTGTAAAACAGAGCACTGTTCAGTAGGCATTGCATTTAACACTGAACAGTATTACACACAACATTGTAATGTATTATCACTAACAAAGAAAAGTGAAATATCCCATTTTTTTAAAAAAAAAATAATAAGGGTTAATTTAGGAGTTATTTTAGGGGTTAGATTTGGGGTTATTTTTAGGGGACTTAGGGGTTAGTTATTAGGGGCTAATTTAGGTTTAGGGGTTGGAATTAATTACTATAAATATGTGTAATTTCATACCCAATTTTACACCATATTTCTAATAATTATAAGGTATAAATATTTTTTCTACTTCAAGTTATATATATATATATATATATATATATATATATTCACAATTCACAAGCATTCTTTCAATATTTTTCACAAATTCTTTCATTAATTAGTTTAATTTATTAAAATCACATATTAATTATATGTATTTATTTAACGTAGAAAACGAAGGGGTCGAGGACTTGGATTTTTATTGTTTATTTTTCTAAATTGAATATATGTGATTATTAAGGTAGAGATTTCTATATTATTTGTCTTTAGTTAATGTTTCATGATTGTGCTTCATTGATTGCAATATATGACAAGAGGAAATAAATTCATATAAGCTAGGGGCCATGAAAAAGGTCCGGGATCAAACCTATCTTCTGGGTGAACCCGCAATGCTATATGCATGAACTAGCTAGTGAGAGGAAAATGAGGAAATTAATGAATTTATTATTGTAATTATGTGAATGTTTTTCATGTTATATTAAATATTGACAGATATATCCCTACTGAGCGAGATGAAGCTCACCCTATTATTATCATGACTTTCAGGTTGAGGAATCCGACTGAAGATATGATGTTGTGGATGGTGGAATCATGCTATATTTATATTTTAAATACTTATGATCGGACTAAATTTATGGATTTATATCTTTAATTTTTCTGGTTTATGCTTGGAATAATTGTTGGGTTTTTAATTTGGAAGATGTATTATTATTATTATTATTATCATTATTTTTTTCCTTAAGAATTAAAAATTCTAAATCGAAGTTTTGATAATTATTGGGATCACTTTAATTTGTAAATTCGTGTTTTCTTAATAATATTTAGAGTAATTTAATTTCATAAAATTGGGTCGTTACAAGTGGTATCAGAGCAGGTCTACGATTCTGTAGACTTGGAAAAACAAAAGTTTCTTTTCAAATTTTAAATGAAAATAGTCTAATAACATCCACCTCCATCATATCTCGCCCGATTTCTCAAGGTATGCAATTTATTGTGTCATGCTATTCAAAATGTCATGCTATTGCATCTGTACTTTCCATATTAGACAAAGAACTCCTCGTATAAAAAAAATATTTTTGTTTCCGAAAATTTATTGAGTTAACGAATTTCGAGGATGAAATTTTATTAAGAGGGATAGTATGTAATATCCCAATTTTTTTTTAAAAAAATAATAAGGGTTAATTTAAGAGTTATTTTAGGGGTTAGATTAGGGGTTATTTTTAGGGGACTTAGGGGTTAGTTATTAAGGGCTAATTTAAGTTTAGGGGTTGGAATTAACTACTATAAATATGTGTAATTTCATACACAATTTTACACCATATTTCTAATAATTATAAGGTATAAATATTTTTTCTACTTCAAGTTATATATATATATATATTCACAATTCACAAGTATTTTTTCAGTATTTTTCATAAATTCTTTCATTAATTAGTTTGATTTATTAAAATCACATATTAATTATATGTATTTATTTAACATAGAAAACGAAGGGGTCGAGGACTTGAATTTTTATTGTTTATTTTTCTACATTGAGTATCTGTGATTATTAAGGTAGGGATTTCTATATTATTTGTCTTTAGTTAATGTTTCATGATTGTGCTTCATTGATTGCAATATATGTCAAGAGGAAATAAATTCATATAAGCTAGGGGCCATGAAAAGGGTCCGGGATCAAACCTATCTTCGGGGTGAACCCGCAATACTATATGCAGGAACTGGCCAGTGAGTGGAAAATGAGGAAATTAATGAATTTATTATTGTAATTATGTGAATGTTTTTCATGTTATATTAAATATTGACAGATATATCCCTACTGAGCGAGATGAAGCTCACCACTATTATTATCATGACTTTCAAGTTGAGGAATCTGATGAAGATATGATGTTGTGGATGGTGGAATCATGCTATATTTATATTTTAATTAATTATGATCGGACTAAATTTCTGGATTTATATCTTTAATTTTTCCGGTTTATCCTTGGAATAATTGTTGGATTTTTAATTTGGAAGATGTATTATTATTATTATTATTTTTATTATTATTATTATTATTATTATTATTATTATTATTATTATTATCATCATTATTTTTTTCCTTAAGAATTAAAAATTCTAAATCGACTTTTTGATAATTATTGGGATCACTTTAATTTGTAAATTCATGTTTTCTTAATAATATTTAGAGTACTTTAATTTCATAAAATTGGGTCGTTACAAAAAGTATTACACATTAAATGAAGTGCAAATTTTACAGTAATAGTTTACCTTTTCAATTGAATTTCCAATTGCTAGATCTTGATCTGTGAAGAATTATATAGGGAGTTGACCCTCCATTTATTTTTTAATAAATTCATAAAGCCAATCGAATGATTTGATTTTCTCATCCGCTATGAAGGCACAACCGAACATCACGTTCTTCCAATGATTATTAATCTCAACAAAAGGGGCACAAATCAAATTATACTGATTTGTTAGATATGTTGTATCAAAGACAACAACATCACCGTATATCTTGTAATCCTCATTCATCATTAAATCCCTCCAAAACAGATTACACATTCTTCCCATATCATCTAATTTAACTCTGAAAAACAAGTCTTGATATTCAACATCTTGTTGGTACAACATGTCAATCAGCGTTTGTGCATCGCCTGCCTCTATTGCATTCATTTTGAAACGATTCACAAAATTCAAGTGATCCTTCATTGCATGACCAATGCACTCTTCACCCCTTGCATCTTGTGCCATGTATCGAGAATGATTCAGTGGCTCTCATTCCAGAAGAAATCATCTCCCCAATAGCATTAGCCTTTTCAGTGGTAATCACCCTTTCAGAACAATGCAAATGACTCCACTCTTTTCTAGTGAGTTCGTGGTTGTGCAACATACTATGGTCAACAATTTCATAAACACCATCGATGTTCAATTTTACCCTCAATGATGCTCTACATCCTGTCTGTGTATTATAATTTTTTTTTTCTTTTTTTTTTCTCAATGGTGTTTCTGGATCTTGTATATCCCTCGCAGGAACAAACAAAATACTTTTCTGTCACAACACCAACATCATTGTATCTTGTAGTTGCTTTACGAATACTAAATCCAAGTTGCCGAGCATGATTGTGATACAGTGTATATATTTCTTCAACACTATTCCTCTTCATACTAATAAGACAACCAGTCAAGTCTTCTGTTATATTTAACAGAAGAAAATAATCAACAAGGGGGAATGTATGAAATTATGACACTTTTCATAATAATACACAATATTTTTGCATGTATTTGTAATACTTCTTTGAGCAACAAAAACTGACTTTTACCTTCAGCTTCTATTTGAATGATATTGTCCCCCTGCACTCTGTCATTATTGCCTTCTTCATTCTCATCACATGAATCTGTTAGTGTTATTATACCTAAAAGTAATACAAATTAGGAACAACTGAAAAATAAAATGCATAATAAGATGCACCTAAAAATATGATACATTTATTTGATACATCTAATACATTAGAATGCAATGTGTAATACTTTTCTACGAAGTTGTGCCATTTAATAATAAACAGAGAATTACTAAGAAGCTGTAAAGTCTAATACATTTTTTTGTTACATCTGGTACACTAGAATGCAATGTGTAATACGTTTCTACAAAGTTGTGCCATTTAATAGTAAAACAGAGACTTTCTACGGAGTTGTAAAGTCTAATACATTTTTAAAATACATCTAATACATTTGAATGCGACGTGTAATACTTTTTAATAATGAACCAAATGAAAAATACATGACATTCACTTTCCTTACCTCTATCAATCTTCAAGTTGTCTCCAGCCTCTATTGTTGCACCTTCTTAAGATTTTGTCCAATATAGATTTAACTACTCAGTAGCTGGAATATAGACACAAACTAATACTTATTAGGCTCGACGCGAACACATAGATTGATGGTTGTGCGATGGAGGTGATGGTCGATGGAGGTGGTGGTGCGAATTTGCAGAGATGGCGGAAAGGGGGAAATATCAAATAGTGTAGGTGCGCACCGGTGGATGCGTCATGATGTGGTATTTTTTACGCCCCCTTCGGTGTTGTCTTTCGCCGCCGTTGTGGTTGTTTTTATGAAAATTGTGGCTCGCGGCGCTGGTTGTGGTTGAAGGAGGAAGAAGCTGGGAAATTAGGGCTCTAAATCAAGACTCACGAGGATGTCCGAATGCAACGCTGGAATTTTTTTTATTTTTATTTTTTGGCAAATACGGGTCAGTGTTGGGCGATGGGTAGGATATTTAGACCCGTCTATTGGATCTTGATCCGTTAGACGATTTGATAGGATACTAGCTCACTAATTTATATGAGAGTGTTCTTGTCTTATGAATTATATGAAAATTAATTCTTTACAAATATTCTTGATTTTCTATTAGAGTGAAAAACTAAATTAATTAACTTGAACTAAAATTAATTTTAGAGTGTGTGTTCAACTACTAAACATCTAAACTAATCTAGTAATGCTCGTAAGAGTATGAGATCAATTATTGAGCGGCAAGTTATCTAAAGTCATCTCTCATAAAGACTTAACGGCAAATAATTATTATGTACCCCAATGAACATAAAATAAATCATTAACATTCTAACCAAATTTGTATGATTTTAATTAACTAAAAAAACAAATAAATGACCAATTAAAACTCAAAACAATTAAACCCTGTAAAACGTATAGAGAAAACGTCTAATATTTTAGAATTATCTCATCAAACTCACAAGCAGAATATGAATCGATTGATCATGCGATTAAACTAGGCCTAGATTTGATAACTTTCATATTCACAGATTAAGTCTAGATAGATCCAATTTACCCAATTAATTAACCAAGTTAGATAATACATTCATGATTCATATATACCCCCTAATTGAATTTAGTCCGGTAATAATTTCATCTCTCGATCTCAATTATTACCTCAAGACAATCAAAAGGTTGGCCAAACAATTAATTATAAGATAAAACAATTCAATTAGTAAAGGCATAATCAATCAATCAATATGCATGCTTGTTCGTTCGAATTAATTTATCTTAATTCTAGAACAATGAGTTCAGTTCATGTTTGTAGATGGAATTATAATTTCAACGAAAAATGAAAGATAATCATAAACATCATTATGCAATAACAACAATCACCATAATTGATATCAGATAAAGAAGATGAAGAAAAACTACGCTTAGATTAAGCCACAAAAGATCGTCGATAGAAAAACCAAGCAATCCCAATGTTGACAAAAAAAAGAGAAAACTAGAGTTTAGAAGTGCTAAGAATAATAAGTTTACAAAAATATGGGCTTCACAAGTCTTATTTATAAGCCTAGAATACTATTCAAGGTAAAAGAGCTCAAATAGGGAAGAAAATCCTTGTAACTTGGGCAAAAATCACCGACTAACTGCGCGCTTTTGTACGGGATCGCGCACCCACAAACGTTAGAATTTGACCATATATGGTATCTTCATATAAATTGTAGTTCTATCTCCTATCGTTGCATAGCTGGGAATGACCTCAATATCAATTGTCTAGAGAGAGTTATGACCAAAATATAAAATGTGTCATTTCTGAAATTTCATAACATTGTTTCCATTTCTGAAGCCACTAGACATTGTAGAACTCTCTCTTATCTATCTAATGGCATAAGAATCAGGTCAATTCAACTTTAGATGGTAAAGTTAAATCCAAATTACGAAGACTGCCGCAGCTGTGCGAAATTATTTTTTGACATTTTTTGCCTCAAAACTTGTTTAATCCACCAATCCTATAAAAACAATAAAATAACACAACTTCAAACTAAAACATGCAATATACAAATAAAACACACCAAACATATACACAAATCATCACACTAAACACACGCAAAAACATGCAAAACAACTCCCTCACACTTAGCTTTTTGCTTGCCCTCAAGCACATAATTTTGTCTTTAAACCCAACAAGAAATATCATGTATAATTTAAAATTCAATTAATCCATAAAGCCGTGTTCAATCCATCTCAGATCCAACTCAAATTGATTCCAACCTCCACGGTGGACTCACTCAACTAAGCATAAAAGTTAATAAAGGTGTTCATCCATCCTTGTTAAGTTTCATATCCGTTTCATAAGTTGCAACCCCGTTAGACACAAAAACCACTCAATCGCTAGCCATGAAATTATTATTCCTTTCATTTTTTATTTTTTTTCTTCCTCATTTTATTTTTCTTCTTTTTATTTTATTTTATTGCTTGTTTTTTTCAAATAGAACTTTTGAGATGTCTTCCACTAGGTGTAAAATTTGGATTTTCTCCAAAGGCTCCTAGGGTGGAATCTCATACTCATGATTGTGCCACTATTTTATGTAAAAAGACAAATATGGGGCTCATGAATACTCCTAGTTACTAAGAAGCAACAAAAAGAGGAGTAGAATCTCAATTGCTCAAGTTTTTTTTTAATATTCTTGCCTTATCTCTCTTATATGATTTTTTTTTCTAAGAGCTAGCAATCTCGTGTACACGATATTTAAAATAAGGTCTCAACTTAATTCACATTATTGAAACCTCACAATTCAAGCCATGTAGGTCCCAAAGGATGTTAAGTTAAGTCTAAAAAGGGGTGGGGTGGGGTTGAATAGACTTAACCAATTTTTTGATTTTAAACTTAAATCAGAGTTTATACACAAGTAGCAACTTAGTCCTAATAAGACAACTACGTTCAACCTCAACAGAAGAGTTAACCACTCAACAAACTCGACTGAGCTATTAATAGAATAACTCAGCTGAGTAAAGTGAGCTCCTTTAAAAATACAACTTGGTTTTTATAGGGGACTCGTACACCCTTTTTGTAAAATTGTTTTACAACACTTGTTTTTAGCTTAAGTTATTATCAATTGAGTGAAGCAAACATAAATCAACAGAATAAAATATGAAAAATTAAAGTGGTAAAAGTAAAAGACACAAGGCAATTTTATAGTGGTTCGAGGATGGGGTAGTTCCTCTACTCCACTCTTCAATAACTCCAGGAGATAATCCACTATTGCAACAACTGTTACAAAATTGATATAACAGTCAAAGTAGGCCTTGATCACAAAAATTGATACAACAGTCAAAATGGGCTTAAGGATTAGAATGAATAGCTTGAGAGTGTTTTTGCTTGCATTTCTTTGCTCAGGTTTCTTGTATATCTCTATGCCTTGGTACTCTCTCAAAAATATTCCTCAGCCTTTTAGAATGACAGTTTGAAAAAGTGTCCGTTGAAGAGATAAACATTTTTCAAACTTCATTTCTTGATCATTGGCTTGTCTGGTTGTGCAGCTTTTTGATGTTGACCATTCCTTAATTTAATGTTCTGCAGGCTGTCTGAAACTCTGCAGGTTTTCTGTGAACATCTCATTGGTTCCCAGCTACTTGCACTCTTTTAGCAAGACATCTTTAAGATTGCAGGCCCGTCCCCTTACTATTTTGGGCAAGTCTTTGACTTTTCATTCTAATAGACTTCTTCAGCTTTCTTCGAGTCCTTAAGCTGATTTACCCCTTTGTCGAGTCTTCTCTATATATCTGCAATGACTCAGCTTTTAGTTTGCTGACAAACACATCTTCTTTACTTGACTGATACTTTTCTTCGATACTCAGTTGATTCTTCACTGCATCCTTCAGTCAACTTCTGCAATCTTCAACTTGGTTGTTTCTTTACTCATTTTATATTTCCTATCTATTACACAGTTGAAATACAACAAAAAATGGGGTGCCAACTTTCTATCTATGTTTTACATGCATCATCAAAATCTGTATAAATAAATTTCCCAACAATTTCCCCCTTTTTGATGATGCCAAAACTTAAATAAATTACAACATAAAAGTGCTTAAAAAGAATGATTGTAAGAATGTGATATTTTATTGAATATCATTTTGCACTTACATATACTTACAATATTTTTGTGTATTTACAAGTATTGTAAAAATACAACAAAAGTTTGCAGCTTTCTCAACGCCTCTACTGCTTCCTCCTTCTTTCCTCTTCTTCATCTCGCCTGCGGCGATGTTCATCTTCTTTCCCCTTTCTTTCGTTAGCTTCTCTCCTCTTCTTTCTGTCATAGTCTCTCCTCAGTCTCTCGTTGTATTCTCTCTCTTGCCTTGCATTGTCTTCATATTTTCTCTAAAGTTCATCTATGCGAAGAGCAGCTTCTTTGTTTTCGAGTTCTCTGTAGCCAAGCCAGTATTCAACGTCCTTTTTCATGGGACCAACATACATGATTCTCCTAGGTCCTCTTGGTGGAGAGCTTTTGCCTCTCCCACCAGACCTAGAATCATTTCCTCTTTTCTTAGTTGTGTCAGCTCCTCTAGGAGTTTCATTGGACTGAGCCCTTGAAGTCTGCTGACGTTTTGAAGATTGAGTTGGCTACTTCTTGGATAGATCAACAACAAGAAGTTTTTTTCCTAGTAATAATCCCATGCCCTTTTTAAGTCCATCCTCTCAAAGTATCCTTCTGATCGAAGAGTGTCAAACTCTTCAGTCGATCTTTCCACTAAATGCGCTGGGGGAATAACTTCTTCCCTTGTTTCATGGAGCTTTCCTGCTGGTGGGCCACTGAATCTTTCCTTGAGATTTTCAACTCTGTCACGGTGCCTTCATTCAAGATCTTCTATTTCAGTTTGACTTTTGTTGAAGGCAATCTCAGCTTTTTCTTCAGCTGACAATTCTTGTGCCAGCTGTCAGTTGAAAGTGGACAGAGCTGGTGGATTAGCATTTGGGTCTTTTGAAAATGATTTTCATGGGAGTCTTCTCTGTTGTATCTTCCCCCTTTTGGGATCATCACCTTTTGAGAGAGAGATATTTGGAGTCGACTGGAGTGGGAGGCCAACATCAAAAGGGTAAATTTTCAAGCCATACTGAACTTAATCCGAGAGAACACTGCAACACCATACATATGATGGATGGTACAAAATATGAGGGCTCAAAGATTTAAAAGACTACAGTTCAGCGACAGTGAAATTAGAAATCTGAAGTCTGGCTGAAGATGTAAAACTTAGCACTTTATGGGAGGCAACCCAAATTACTTTTTATTTCCGTTTATTTGTATTTGTATTTTTGATCGCCTCTGGTTAATTTGATTTTAATTCCATTTCAATTTTAGTATTCACATAATTTTTAGTTTTATTTGGTTTTATCAGTTGTTGTGTAGGAGGCGTCATCACAAACTCCGGGTTTTATTAAAAAAAACTTCGAAAATCAATTCACACGACCGTGTGCAAATTCCACACAGGCCGTGCGAGTTGATCAACAGAGACCAGTCACACGTCCAGGCCATGTGACATTCACACGGCTGTGTGAACCAAGACAGCAGAAGGCAGGGGCATGCCCAGGGCCGCATGGGCCGTGCGAAATGGTCCAGTCAATTTTTCTTCCCCTTTTAACTTCAAACACTTAAATCTTATCCCACTTTCTCCTTCCCAAACCCTAACACCAGAAATTTCTCTCTCTACCCTAACCCATCCTCAAATTCTCTTCAAATTTCACTTCAAATCTTACACCACAAACACAAATTTTTCAACTTCTCAAGAAACCCATCACTAAATTCTTCCAATTTCTCAACTTTCACAAGTTCTTTTTCAAGTTTGGGGATTATTATTCTTCAAATTAAAGATTTTATAAACTTCAAAACTTGATATCTATGGCTTCTAGAGGAGGAGAAAAAGGAACCAGGAGGAATATAAGAAGGAGAAGGGAGCCAACACCAGAGCCCAAACCCGAGCCCCAGTCGGTGTACGAGGTGGATCAATCAGAGTTCTCCAATATAGTCATGTCGAATGAAACATACCGGGCTTGATGCGTGGTGATCTATTTCTTACCATGGATTAATACAAGGTATCCTGATAAACATACTCTCACTAATTTGAGTTTGTTGGAGATTTTCGTGCTTTATGTGGGCGTATAGATTGGCATGAATTATTGAATGGGCATTGGACTACGTATGTGATTCATGAATGAATTCTTGAGTAGTTTTAAATTAGTAGTGCGAAACGGAATTTGATGGGAATTATATTTCCTTTAGCCAATGAGCCAAGAGAATTATCAATTGATGATTTGAATGCGATTTATAGAACTCCAGCTTATGGGGTTGAGGAACATGAAGAATTTAATAAGGATAAATTTTGGAGGGAGATAATGGAAAAACGAGTTTATACGTCGGGAACCTCGAAGACGTCTAGCAATACATGTACATGTACGAGATGATATCTCGTATGGATCAGTGGTACATCTCACATGCCACTACCCTCCACCTCCACCTCCACCACCACCGTGATTTTGTAAGTACTTTTTATGCATTCTTCTTTCTTTTGATAATTTCCTCATATGTTCGGGACAAAGCATATTTTAAGTTTGAGGGGTTGTCAAGAATGCGTAAATAAGCATTTTTGCATTATTGCATTGCATTTAGGATTGCATGTAGAGCATAAAATTTGCACAAGAATTTTCGAAAAAAAATTTAATTTTTTTATATATTTTGCTTTAGCACGTTTAATTGTTTTTGTGTGTGTTAGGATTAAATTTTTTGGAAAATGTACAAAAAACTTCCGCATTATTTTATTACGAGCATTTAATTTTTTGAGATGAAATATTCTTGTGAAAAATGTGATGAATTGTTGAGGAGATGTCTCTTACTTGTTTGGCATTGATTGAGAAAATTGGGTATTTGAGCATGTTGCAAAAAATATGTCTGTGAGCTTTTGTGCCCTAAAACTGCTTTCATATTATGCAATCTTATTTTTTCTTGAGTGTGTCATTCATGAATGTTAGAATTCTAGAACTTGCTTTGCTTTCTTCATCGAAACCATATGTGTGTGCAATTTTTGAAAATGATTAAAGGTGATCTTTGTTTTAGCTTACTTAGCCTAAAAATCCTACCTATGAACTCATGATTCCCTAGTTAGCCACTTGGAGCCTTAACTTTTTATTGTTAGCCACATTTTGATCTTTAAAATTGAAAGATGATTTTTTTACCCCTAAAATTAACTTGAGCTTATAGAAGATAAATAGTTTGGGGGAGATGTAATAAAATTGTGAAAAAAAAGAGAAAGTTGGTAAAAGAATGAGAGATGACCAGTGTTTAGGTAAATGAAAGAATAATGAAGCTCGAAAAAGAAATAAAAATCTCTGAAAAAGATAGAGAAAAACCGAGCAAAAGAAAGAAAGGAAAAAAAATTCCGAAAATTTTGAGAGTTTGAGGTGAAGGAAAAAGAAAAGAAGGAAAAGGGCCTAAGAATGAAAAAAGGAGAAAAAAAGGGTGGAGTTGAGTTCAAAAAAAAACTTGAAAAGAATGAGTTTTATGATAAATTGTGTTGGTGAATTACAAGTCTGTGTGCTTTAAATTCTATTTGCTCAAGTCAAGTCACTTAATCCATATTTTCCCAACCCTTACCTAAGAGCCTACATTACAACCAAATGAGAAGTCTTTTTTGATTCTTAAGTTGTGCATACTAAAGTGGTAGAGATGTTAGACGATTTGCAAGCCTATGGTAGTTCTACATTCATTGAATTGAGTTGAGAGTATACACATCCTAATTATTTTGAGAGACGAGTGATACATTACTTCTTGTGGGTCACAATGTCAAGTGCCCGAAAGAGTATTGATTATGCCGAACTTGTGATTGATGACTGCTTGATAATGAATTGCATGGTTTACTTAGATATGGAGTCAAATGAGATTGAATGTTTGAATGTTCTTTGTACCCCTTGAGATTATTTTTATTAGTTTGCTCGAGGACGAGCAATGATTTAAGGGGGATTTTGATATGTGTAAAATATACGTGCATTTAGGGGCTTAAAATGATACATAATTGATGCATTTGCACGCATATTTAGTGCATTTTACTTGGTTTCCTTAGAAGGGCATGGCACTGCATATTCGTGTAA
The DNA here is from genome assembly GCA_016081115.2 of Rehmannia glutinosa. Lineage (NCBI taxonomy): Eukaryota > Viridiplantae > Streptophyta > Magnoliopsida > Lamiales > Orobanchaceae > Rehmannia > Rehmannia glutinosa. The sequence goes on from CM071934.1 coordinate 47,560,607, forward strand.
CGTTTTATGAAAATGGAGATTAAATAGAAAGATATCAGTTAGAAGTCCCGGTCAAGATCGAACAGTGCAAAGAGAAGATCGAAGAAACGAAGAAAATGGATAGAAACCACTCACAAGGTCAGCCCGTGTGAGATAACATTGTGTGATTTTTACACGTTCGTGCGACTTGATTTTCAAAGACATGTTACACGACCAGACCATGTGAGGATGACACAACCGTGTGAAGTGTTTGGGTGAAAAACAATGACAAAAACAATTTACATGGCCAGACCATGTGAATTGCACAAGGGCCGTGCAATGTGTTTTTGTCTGATTTTGTTGTCCTTTTTTCCGTCAGAACTCTACAATTGATCTCTCAAAGCACCTTTATAAAGGGACCATGGCTTACATGAATTTTCATCATTCAAACAACATACAACACATAAAAAACACAGGGTTACACAAATCAAAGGTCTTCTGAGAAAGGAGGGCTAAGCTGCAAAGAGCACCACAAGGCCTTTCGCATCTACGGAAGCACAAGAGTTTTGAATGCTTGGAAGTAGGATCCATCCCGACAATAAGGGGTTTGCTTTCTTAGTTTAGATATCTTGTTTGTACTTAAATGATGTCAAACTTTTTGATTCCAGGTTTGTCTATGAATTTGTTATCAAATATGTTGGACTAATCTTTCTGATCCTAGGGCATAATCAAAAATGTGGACTCATGTTAAATCTTTATTGATTGTTTTCTTAATTGATTTATGTGTTCTATTATATGAATTTTAATGCTTTGTTCTTGTAGATTATTTAGCCAATAATTTGCATGTCATATTTGTTAGTCCATAATCCAGGAGGTGAGTTCTAACTAACAAAAATTGGGTTTAGACAAAAACAAGGTAATGCATCGGGAGAATACAATTGTTTATGGGGACTCATTCAATTCAAAGATCTATTGGGAGTTGATAATAGTTGTAATACATTGGGAGACGACAATTGCTATTAATCTACTGTTTATATGCCACCCGGGAGGGGGATTAAACTAGTTAAGGAATTAAACCCATAGAAACACATGAATTGGTTTTGATAAAAAATGATTGGATTTAATATTGAAGAAGCATGTTGAGATTATGTGCCTAGAGTTGCTTTCGTATTTGTTAAAAAGATCTGTGGAGTATCGGCTTTTACAAATTTATTTCTTTTATTTTATTTGTTAACTTAGGATTTATAATTTCTTGATTTTTGGTCGCTTCAATGAAATTGGAATTCAATGTTATTATAGTCTAACTGTTTCGTATTCAATCCCTGAGGAATGCGACCTTGCTTGCCATTATTCTATAAACTACGCTGTACACTTGCAGTTTACTAAAGAGATTTTCACGATCACTATTTGAGCATGAAATTTGGCAGCTTCCTCTGCAGTATCAGCTTCAAGGGGAACTTCATCAATAAATGGGAACTCGAATTCATAAAGGCCAATAGGTGTTGAGGAAGGTTCCACTCCTTCTTCGGGAGCACTTCTCTCATTACCCTGACTAGCAGCTCTTTGTGACTCAGTTGTTTGAGCGTCATTTAGCCGAATCGTGGCTTTTCTTTCTTTGAGTTCGAGCCTCATTTGTCTTAACAGCTTAATTGGCAACAATTGTAGCATACTTTTGAGGAATCTATTCCTCTATTGCCTTAGTAACATCACGGGCAAGTGATGGAACCATGGGAGGTGGTCTATCAACTAAAATAAATTTCTTGGAGGCTTTCAAATGAGCCTCTTTCATCTGGGCTTCCAATTCCCTTTATTCTGGATCAGACTCACCTGGGATGTCAGAGTCTTCAAAATCCAATAATTTGTCATCTCAGTCATGTAGAGCATCAATTTCAATGGGATCAGTTAACATAGATTCGGGTACCTCAGGTACATTCACATTTCCCCTGGAAGTCTCAACCTCCATGGGTTCTTCAGTTACCTTAGCAACAATCTCAAGTTGCAAGACCTTCAACATTCCCTTCTGTAGACTTAGATGCAATTGAGTCTTCAATGTTGGCATCCTTCGAGGCCTCAACCTCTAGGATTGCAGTTTCAAGACCAGCAGTCTCAACTGTCATGATCCTCCTTGTAGGCCCCAAGGGGTGTGAGTGTAAGGTTTAGAAAGGGGGGGGGTTGAATAAAGCTTACCAACTTTTCGATTTAGTCCTTTTAAATGTTCGAGTTAGTACTTCACATTTTGTGTCCTTGATGGACAACTAAGTTAGTTAATTAATCAGAGTTAGTCACTCAACACTGACTCGAGTTGTTGATAAAATAACTCATTTGCTTTTTGACTAAAGACTTAACTCGATTGTGATTTGTTTTTGGAAGAGTTAACACCCTTGAATTTGGTTAAGTTTGTTTTAATACTTGGTTTTAGCACACGATTGATTATCAATTGGATGACAAATTTATTAGCGAGTTAAATAAATAAGATGTAGGAATTAAAGTCTTTGAAATGTAAATGACACGATAAGTTTTTATAGAGGTTCAAGATGGGGTAATTCTTCTACTCCTTTCTTCTCCAACTCCTGGAGGAATCCACTAAGTATTGATCGATACTGAGTGGTAATACCCGGATATAAGTCTTGATCACACAACCGACTTGATCCTTTGGGACTCGACCGAGATGCCTTGGTCACGGAGCTGGCTTCTCGTACGACTCATCTTCTTCACAGGGCAGCTGCCTTGCTACTACAACCCACTTGCTACTGGTTCGACCTTGAACCTTCCTACAATCCTCCGTGGAATGTAGACCCCTTGATTCTTCAACAATTTTCTCTTCAACTGATTGAAGTTATCTTTCCTTCACAGGTGAGTGTTGGATTGATTTTCTTCGTAATGTAGGCTTGAGGATTAATCTTGAATGATTTGAGAATATTTTAGGTTACAGTTCAAATATTTTCTCTGCAACAGTTCAAATATTTTAGGTTGTCAAGGTTTTTTTTTCTCAAATAAACTCCTCAGCCTTTTATAGTGTTTTTTTGAAAATTTGCCCGTTGAAGAGATAAGCTTATTTTCAAAAGACACTTGTGGTCGTTGGCTTGTCTTGTTGCAGTCCTTGAATTTACGTTTTCCTCGTATGAACGATTCTTGACTTTTCGTAGTTCGACATGGTGCGAGCTTCCCATTAGTTTATTCCTTTTGCACGCTTCTGGAACTGAGCACTTCAAGAAAGGTAGTATGGAGGTATTACTTATTTAAGTAATTCTCTTGATTTCTGTGCAACGGATCTCTTTCAGTTATCTCGACTTGATTTCGCATTTCCTTGCCTTCCCAAGGTGACTTAGAGTCGACTTCCAATCATTGGATGACTCTTCGTCACTTCAACTTGAGACTTGGCTCTCTTGAGTTGACTTGATCGATACTTTACTCACCGCATCTCACCGATTGCATCTTGATCGAGTTCCCATCTTTTCTTCTTTGCCATACTGGTGCCTCAATGAGTTTTCCATCCAGTCTCCGATTGTCTTCTTGCATGCTTAGGCATAGCCGACTTAACTCAACTCGACCAGCCCTATCTATTACAATGGGTTTACAAGAAAAATGGGGTGTCAACATCCTATTCAAAGTTTTACATGGCATTCATCAAAATCTACAAAATAATTTCCCAACAATTTCCCCTTTTTGATGATGCCAAAACTTAAAACATCAATACAATTATTTAACACAAGAAAGATACATACAGACAAATGTAGAACCACGGAATGTATGTTTAGAATCGATCTTTTATTGATCATAACATCCTTGTTCTTTACATAGTCTGTTTACAGAGTGTATCGAGCTTAAACCAACAAAAATGTATCGTAGTTTAACCGGGCTTAAGCTAACCATGTTGTCTATGTTTACACAAGTATAGAGTTTGTGAGTTTTATATAGTATACGAGAAGACTTACATAAAATGTATTTACAAAGTAAAATACATGAAGGGGTGGACAACAATACTTCATCTCCTTTGCTTCCTCCTTCTTTCATCTTCTTCAGCTGCTTTCTTCTTCTTTTCATACGCCTTCCGGGCATCTTCATCTCTTCTTAGTCTCTCTTGTCTCTCCTCCCATAGCATTTGAGTTTGTCTTTTATTTTCTTCTTCAATTCTTTTCACATACTCATCATTGTTTTTAGCCACTTGCAGATTGGCTACTTCGTCAAAAACATTTCGGTGAGATCCCTCCTTTCTTGCCACGGATCTATGTACTCGATGTTTTTGGCGAGATCTAGGTCGAAACCTCTTCCTCCACCACCGCTTCTTCCCTCTACCTGGGCATGTATTGTCTTGGGGTCTTCTTCCCAATTTGAGTGACTAGCGGAGTGACCAGCAGAGTGATGCGCAGTAGTGTCTTTGTCGCCTTCTTCACATAGTGTGAGACCCTCTTCCCAAGATACAAGTCCGAGGCTTGAGCCATGGACATGTTTGCGAAGTATCCTTGGGATGCGGCGTTTTAAATTCATCAACTGATCTTGGCTCGATTCCGGCATCCGAGATGGCATAAGTGTCTATGTCTCACCGGAATGCCTCCATGTTGTTTCGAATATCCATAACTCGGGCATTCATCCTTCCTTCCACTTCCTCCATCCCCGCTTCAATGTCTTTCTCTTTTCAACCATTGGTACAAAGCAGAGTGTTGGAGTGGCGAGTCATCGAGAGTTTGCCGATAATATCACCGTGTGTGACAAGACTTTGTTGGGGGTTTTAGCAATCATCAAGGTCACATCTTTCGATCCATCCCCTCAGCAGACTTTCCTTTCTTTTCTTTTAATACTTCCTCGATTGTCTTTGCCTTCACAATGCTCCCTCCTTCTCAACTTCGGATCCCTTCGCTTTTAGGTATTCCTCTTCCCCTTTTTGGCATCATCAAAGGAGAGAGGAACCCTGAAAAAAAAAAACTAGCAAGTTAGGAAGTCGAGTCATTGATAGCCGAAGTTCTCGCTTTCGAGTCTGGCTGCGGAGTATCTTTGCACGAAACTCGCAGCGAGTAGCGTTGGATTCACTTTAATCAACTTCATCTCGGCCCATGAGAAGGCTGAATTTTCGATCCATGTTTTCTTCCATACGTAGGAGCTCATTCTTATTTTGCTCACGCAGCAGCCTTTATCTTAGCGGTGTGAGATTCATGCATTTGCTCAATGTGTTCTTTCAATTTTGTCTTTGCATCAAAGCATTCTCACATTTCGCCGGACCAACAACTTGTTGAAAAATGTTCAAATATCTAGCTTGTTCCACACGCATTGTTTCTCGTTGTTGCCACCACTCCCGGATTCTTACTATTATGCCTCTCAAGTCGCCAGATAAGGTTGGCATCTCTCGTTATCCAGTCTCATGTCCATCGAGGCCGGTGCCTCTCCATCCGTTCAATTTCAAAGCAAATAATGCTTTGAACACCTCCCGAACTTCAATTGTTCCTCTCTTCACCGGTGTGGCTAAGGCGTCAAAATCATAGTCACCGAACGATGGTATCGATGGAAGGACAGGATCTAGTACTGTGGGAAGCGCTCGAGATCTCTTTCGACTCTTCGGGAGGTCGGGTACCTCCGGAGAGAGAAGGGAAAGGATTCTACAAAGGGATCATCACGGGCAACTGGGATTTGTTCAATGATAAGTGGTGCTCGTGAAGTTCCTTATGGAGTCGAACCTGCTGCAGCTTGGAGAGCCTGTGCAGTGGACTCTGCTTCAGCCTGGGGTCTGTTGTGAAGTTGACCCGACTTGCGATCCTCATTGTCTCAACGCCTTCGTCGGTCTCACCTGGTTCCAAGTGAGTTGAGGGTCCTCGGCCTTATCAGGAGCGTCATCGGACGATGATGAGATTTCCATGGGTGGCTCATCATCAAAGTTGAAAGTTTGACGAGTAGTCTTGAGGTCAAACTTACTCGTGTTTGGAACATCCTCACCGAGTCTTTTGGATCGATTCTGAGGGGATGACTCAACTTCATCGTCTCCTTCCGATCCCGAAAGGTTACATCAGGATTATCCCGGGAATCGTGAAGCGCACTTATCTCCTTTTCGATGGATCAATGATAGTAGGAGGGATGTTTCGCAGCTTTTACTTGCCGGGAAGTCTCAACCTCCCGTTGGCCTTCATTACCTCCTGCGGTCTCAATCGCGGCGAGTTTTGGACATCCCTTTCGACGTGTGTCACTGTCTTAGGGTCTTCGCGATGGCATCCATTGGAGTCTCAACTCCATGGATTGCACTTTCGTCGCCCAGTGTTAAATCCGTGGTCGTTCCTTCCCGTGCCTCGATCGCATCAACATCGTCATTAGCCTTCAGAGTAGTTGGCACCTCACCGAGACAGTCTCAACATGCCCGAGCCTCGTTGATGACAACTTTGTGTACTTTGTGTTTGTTCCTTCTCCACTTCGCCTCCTAGATTCATTGTGGAGTCGGATGCAAAGATCCTCCGACCTTGTTGCGGTGGAGGGAGTTTCTCCTCGGTGGCACACCAACCGAGTGACTTGGAATGGGGTCACTCGTCTCGGACTCCCGGCTATGTCCATCGAGTATTTAGCCGTTGGGGCGGGTGGTAAGACACCTTCATTAGGGGTTGGCTCGATTGGGTCCCCACTATCCCGATTTCATCGCCATTTCCCTTAATTCCTTCTTCCGAGTGAGTCCGGGAAGTGGTGGCAAAGAACAACGGTGGCAATATCTTTCGCACCACTCCCATTGGGTCTATCTCCGGTGTGTTTTGGAGGACTCTCCTGGTCCCTCCATCATTCTTTGCTCATGAAGGATTCTCGGATTTTGCATTGCTTGCTGCATTTGCAACTCTTCTATGGCAAAGCAACAGGTCCAGATCCTAATCACTTTCTCGATAGGACGTCAAAGTGAGGATGTGTATGTTCGTGGTGCGGGTTAGAGGGCGAGATCTTGGCCTTTCTCACGTGCCTCTACGTCCATTTTGCTTTAGCCCGTTCATTTTCTTTTTGAATTTCCAGTATATTTATGCAATTATCTCGTCAAGGGCTTGCAAAGACGGTGTCCACCTCAAGAAATCAAGAGTTCTTCTTCCTGACAAAGAATGAACTCGGATTTTCAAACCGCACTGGATAGGCTCACTTCCATTTTCCACTCGCGCAGACGATTTTGGATGTCCGGATACAATGGAGAGTGCATGATTACATCGTCTTCATCATCCTCTTGCCGCCCCCCGTTTCCAGGTATTAAGGTTAGCAGACTTTTTCGCCGACACCTTCAGCAGACCTTTGTTCTGGTGGAGAGACAACCCCTGTTAACAGTGATTTGGTTGTCTCGGTGTGTTTTGTTCTCACTGCTCGCTTTACAAACAATTTGGTCATCGAGTTGCCTCTCGCTGATCGGCCTCGGCAGACTTGGTAGTTTCATCAATCACTCGGAGACTCCACTTCTCCAAAGCCTCGGGTATTTTCTCCGGTGAGTGGTCGACTCGGCCCGGTTTCTCAAGCTCTAACGCTTGAAAATTCTTCTTCTTGTTTGTTTGTACCGGAGGGATTTCGGTTCGGATAGAGTTTCTTCCGAGTCTTAGGTGGCGGGGTAGGTCTTTGTTGTTTTTCTTCGAGGAGTGGCCGTCTTGGCTTATCGTTCTCCTCTTCTTGATGACCGGAGAAGGTATTTGAGATTCCTTCTCCGCCGCGGGTGCAGGGCGGGGAGACACCGTCTGCTGGAAAAAGTGACTACTGCAGGGGCGGGAGCGATTTCTTTTTCTTTCTGCGGGAGCAATAGTCTTCTTAGCGGTGCAGGGCAACCTTCTTCTTTGGTGGAGAGGAGACATCCGTATCTTCGTGGTCGGTGATTCCCCCTCACTCGTGACGCCTCTCTTAGCGTAGGCTCTCTTCGTGCGCCGAGAGGTTTGATCTCGAACATCCTCTTGTTTACATGGAACGCCTTTGCATGTCGAAGAGGGACTTTCTTCACTTCCATTATTCGCCAATTACCAGGCCGTATCCCGTGATCCTCCAAATGTTCCATCCTCCTTGAAGGATTTGTTCCCTACACGCGTAGTCCTGTCAGACAAACTCAAGCGGTTCAGCTTCACTTTCTTTTCTTCAATGATCGCAGCCATTACGATCAATTTTGCTTTGGAAAGTTAGTTAAAGCCGCCAAATTTGATGTCTATGCATTTGGCAACGATGTCCAACAATTTGTGGTAGTCCTCCTTCAAAGATCCTCTTGTTAGTGTGTAGACTATCTTTTCAAAGACGATCGGTCTTGGCTACTTCCTTCCAAGCAACAACCAAGTCAATATCTCGCTTCATTGATTTCGGTGCTCCTTCCGCGCAGAACCAGCAAAGTGTTCTACCAAATCCTGGCGGTGATGATGAACTCCTTCCCGTGAGTGAGAGGATTTGATCCCCTCATCGTGAATCTCGGCGTTCACGAGAAGCGTGCGACCTCTTCCACATAGGTCATCGGAAACTCCATCGTCGTAAATGGTTTTAGCGGACATTTCTAGTTTTTCAGCGATCTTCTTTACGAGAGCTTCATCGGACCCCTGTTTGACCATACCCTCGAAATCCACAGTAGACCTGTGTGGATTTGCTTTCCTAGCTTGACAAAATCATGAGTAGATGCCATTTTTCAGTATTTCACCGAACGAAACTTAGAAGGTGATTTGAAGATTGATAGGGTTTTGAGAGAGAGTTTTTGCCTTTGCTTTTGAGAGAGAGAAATGAACAGTTTTTGGTAATGTGTGAGAGAAACGGACAAAAATGGTTTAAGTATGGTTCATGAAAGGACGTGCGGGTGGTTTTTGAAATGTGATCGAAACCAACGGCTTAGATTTTGCACGCCGATTAGTATTTAATGTCTCATATTTAATGCGGCAGCATTTATATCCAATCATAAGCTTGGTGTGCGCTTTTGCTCTGACACGTCATAATTATGCTGACGTCATTCTTAAAAACATTCCCGCTTAGTAAAAACGACTGCGTTTTTGTCACTTTGCTCATAAATGACTCAGCTTATCCCTTAGCTGATTTAACTCTTCTTCTCACAGTTCTCCTAGTGACTCAGCTGTCAGCTAACTCAGTACGGCTGTCTTTCCGATACGGCTATTTCACTTAGCTGATTTGAGAGTTCAGCTCTTTTTCCTTTTTCATGTTGCATTTCTTTTCTTTGAGTCCCATCGAGTGTCACTCACTCAATTAACCCTAACTCATGCTTGAGTTCTTCAAATCTTGACTCACATAATGGTTTTGTGAATATGTCACCATTGTTTTATCGGTTGAAATATATTCCAAGGTGATGTCCTTCTTTTCAACATGATCTCTTATGAAGTGATATCTCACATCGATATGCTTTGTTCTTTGATCGCAACACAGATTTTGAGTGATTGCAATTGCACTTGTGTTATCACACATGATTGGAATTTCCTTTTCTTCAACTTCATAGTCTCTCATTCTTTGTCTCATCCATAGGACTTGGGCACAACAATACCTGCAGCCTATGTATTTCGTTTGTAGAGGTGGCTATTGAATTTTGCTTTTTGCTAAACCAGAAACTAGCTTGTTTCCAAGCATTTGACATGTGCCTCGAGGTGCTCTTCCGTCAACTCTACATCCAAAGATAGTCGAGTTTGAATAGCCAATTAGCTTGAATCCACCTTCCTTTGATACCATAAGCCAACCTCTTGGCTTCCTTTCAAATATCTCAAGATCCTCGTCAGATCATATGGCTTTCTTTTGGAGCAGATTGAAATCTTGCACATACACCTACACAACAAAGGTGATGTCCGCCCGCTTCTTTGTGAGATAAAGAAATGATCCAATAAGTGCTCAGTATCTTGTTTGATCTACAGGCTTGCCATTTGCATCCATGTCCATTTTGGTCGATGTATTCATTGGTATTTTCACGAGTAAGACTTCTCTTCCATGCCAAATTTCTTCATTAAATCTCTGGTGTATTTTGTTTGACTTATGAAGGTTCCATCCTTCACTTTTGTTTCACTTGGAGTCCAAGGAAGAATGTCACTCTCCCATCATGCTCATTTTGAATTTGCTTTGCATGAGGTTTGAAAATTTATCACTGACTCTTTGTTTGTGGATCCGAAAATAATGTCATCCACATATATTTGAACAAGCAATATACTCTTCGCATCTTGAATTCTGAAGAGTGTTCTATCCACTTTGCCTTTTGTGAATCCGTTCTCAGTCAGGAATTGTGACAAAGTATCATACCATGCTCTGGGTGCCTGTTTCAATCCATATAGAGCTTTCTTGAGTTTGTATACCTTATCTCCAAGAGTCTTCTCGCTCAAATCCTTGGAGGTTGTTCAACATACACTTCTTCTTCCAATAAACCACTAAGGAATGCACTCTTTACATCCATTTGATATACAATAAAATTCTTGTGAGATGCATAGGCAAGAAACATCCTTATAGCTTCCAATCTTGCTATAGGGGCAAATGCTTCATCAAAATCTATCCCTTCTTCTTGGAAATATCCTTTGGCTACTAATCTTGTTTTGTTTCTTACCACAAAACCTTCCTCGTTCATCTTATTTCTGAACACCCATTTAGTGCCAATAACATTTTGATGGGTGGGTCTTTGAACCAATTCCCATACTTTATTTCTTTCAAACTGATTCAACTCTTCTTGCATAGCTTGAATCCAATGTGTGTCATCCAATGCTTGTGACACATCTTTAGGCTCTATTTGTGAGATAAAGCATGTGAACATAGCTTCTTGTTGAGTTCGGATCTTGTTTTGACACCTTCTCTTATATCTCCAATGACTAGTTCTCGTGGATGGTTTCTCGGCCATCTTACATCAAGGTTGGAGTAAGTTAGCCGGATTGATCGTCTTGCAGCTATGTTGCTTTGATCGCTCTCTCGTCATCACTTAGTTGCAGATTTTCCAAATTGCTTTTGAGACTCAACTATCTCATCTTCATCCGGGTTTATAATTCCAGCTTCAGCTTCAAAGATAGGGACTCTTCGCATTGTTGGTTGATTGACTTATCGGTGACTCTTCAATGTCTTCTCCATTTACATTTGGCTCATCAAACACCACATGAATGGATTCCTCTGTAACCATAGTCCTCTTGTTGAGAGTACTCTGTAGGCTTTGCTTTCATTTGAGTATCCCAAGAAGATACCTTCATCGACTTTAGCATCAAAAGCCTTCAAATTATCTTTGCCATTGTTATGGATAAAGCATTTATATCCAAATATTCTAAAATATGCAACATTTGGTTTTCTCCCTGTCCAAATCTCATAGGGAGTCTTTGTCGTGACACATTTTATCATGCATCTATTTTGAGTGTAGCATGTTGTGTTTATTTCTTGACCCAAAATCTTTTAGCTAACCCCGCTTCACCTAACATGGTCCTTTCTTTGCTTCTTTGAGAGTTCTATTCTTCTTCTTTTCGCAACTCCATTCGATGTGGAGTCCTTGTTGCAGATAATTCATGACCAATACCATTTTCAATACAATACGAGTTATTATTCCATTGACAAACTCGAGTTCATTTGCCTGCTCTTATTTTGATAATGGTTTGACTTTTTCTCATTTTGAATCCTCTTCATCATTTTGTGGTAGTTTCAGCCAGAGTTTCTTTCTTCTTACACATGAATATTGTCCATGTATATCTTGAGTAGTCATCTACTACTACCAAGGTGTATTTCTTCCCACTTATGCTATTTGGTTCAACTAGACCAAATAGATCCATATGTAGCGGATGCAATATTCTTGTTGAAGATGGACATGTCTTTTCGTTGAATGATGATTTGATTTGTTTTCCCTTCGACATGCGTCACATATACTCTCCTTCTTGTATATCGAGTCCTGGAAGTCCTTCCACAAGATTGCTTCCGCAAGCTTGTTAATCGCTTTGAAATTCGGGTGACTCAACTTCTTGTGCCACGATCGACTTGACTCGATTGTGCTCTTTGCTAATAGACAGTGCTTGGTGTTGCGATTGACCAATCCACGACATACATGTTCTTTTGTCTCGCATCCTTGCAACACAACTTCATTTGATTGAGTTGTCCTTGATTTGGCATATACCCATGTTAAATCCAACATTATAACCCTTGTCACGAGTTGGTCGATGCTTAGCAAGTTGAAGTTGAGTCCTTCAACATATGCAACATCCGTGATTTCTAATCCATTTTTCTTGATGGATCCAATGCCTCTTATTTCTCCCCGAGCTTCATTTCCTCCAAATATGACTTTTGCACCTCGACTTCCTTGAATTTTGACAGATTTTTCTTGTTTCTGTCATGTGTCCGGAAATGCCACTATCCATGTACCAGGTTCCTTGGCACTCACTGTTCTTGAAACGCAATAAAGGAAATTAAGTTTTAGGTACTCATACTTGTCTGGGTCCTGAGGGGTTAGTATTGTAAGATGATCCAACCAACCTATAGCCAATTGATTTGACTCTAAGAGATTGACATCTATCAGTGCCATAATCATAATTAACTTTAGCAAATTTTTTGGGGGTTCTAGGTTCATACAGCTGTCTCTTTAGTCTGTATGCCTGTGTAGGTGTTTTAGCAAGTGCCCTCTTCGGGTAGTTGTGATGTCTCTGAGTGTAGTGCCTAGGTGCATATGTGTGCTGATGAAAGCTCTTATACCTTTGGAATGGCCTCTGCTGAGTTCTAGGCCTTTGCCATTTGGGTTTATATTCCATAGGTCTTTGCTGATAGTTCACATTATTCCAATCAGCTTGGCTTGGGTGCTTTCTACCATTCCCTTCATATGTATTTCTTTTATAGAATTTCTGGGGTTTTTGGTAGCTCTGTTTCTTCTTTACAGAGTATTTCCTGTTTGGAGTTTCTTTGAGGAACTCTATTTGGATTTCTTCTCGTTGTCCTCTCAAAGACACTCAATCGGCCTGTTTTCCTTTTCCTTTATAGCCAAGGCCAGTTTGCTTGTGATTGTGCTTTGGAATAGATGTGTGTGCACCATTTGGAGTTTTGGTTTTTTGAGATACTTCATTGCTTGAAGATCCTTTTTCCAAAATCACTTTTGGAGCTTGACATAGCACAGAGGAATTAAATCCTAAGCCTGTCTTATCTCCACATTCTCTTTGACTCATAATAAGATCATCCAATGATTTAGATGCCTTAGTGAATGAGGCAATCACATTTTTGAGGTCATTTTCCCTCTTTTCTATAGCAGCTATCTCTGCTATTAGCTTAGCATTTTCAGTCTTCGGACTTTCATTCTCATCAGCTATTTGACTTAGAGTACTCAGCTCCTTAGTCAGCTGTGAGTTTTGACTCTTGAGTAGGCTGTTTTCCTCATTTAGTAGTATGTGTGAGGATTTAATGTTTTCAAAATCTTTCATCATTTTGCCTAATGAATCATAAGATTAGTGGGTGATGAAGTGTGTGTGTCACAGTCACTATCACTAGAATCTGAGTGTGATGAGTTAGAGTGTACCTCATCTTGTTGGTCAGGTTGGTCTTGCTCCTTGGCCATCAAACAGATCAAGGCTTCTTCTTCTGAGTCACTTGAGTAGTCATCTTCACTACTCTCTGAATCAGTTGTGTCTCTTGACTTGGTTGTCTCAGCAGTCTCTGCAGCCAACATTGCCTTTTTCTTTTCTTGTCTTCTTTCTCTGAAGACCTTTCTTTCTTCTTCATTCATGTATTTGTTGACTACAGGATATCGGCAATCAATGGCATAGTGACCTAGTTGCTCATAGTTCAAAAGATAAATTTTCAACCTTTTGATCGGCTCTTTCCATTCTTGGATTGTCCCTTTGATATTCAGCTTTTTGATGCTCTGTTCTCTTGGTTGGCCTATCTTCCCTTGACTTGGAGGGAGCTGAGTGTCTTCTGGAGGATTCACCCTTGCCTCTCTTGTAGTTCTTATTGAAGAACTTGTTGAACCTTTTAACCATCAGGCCATTTCCTCTGGGTCAATGACTTCTTTGACCTCAGCTCTCTTGCCATCCTTAACAATTAGAGCAGCTGTTTTGGGTACAGTTGTCTCTTCCTGGTCTTTTCTTCTCAGCTCAAATTCGTAGGCTTTGAGATCTGAGAATAGCTCATGGTTGGATGTCTTGGATAGGTCCATGGAGTGTCTTAGTGCCATTACCTTCATTTCCCATTCAGTTGGGAGACTTTTTAGGATCTTCATACACATTTCCTTCTTGTGTATATTCTTTTCTAAGTGCAGATAGCTCGTTGGTAATTTCTGTGAACCAAGCATCCAGTTGACCCAAGGTCTCTCCTGCGATCATTTTGAAATTCTCAAATTTCTATACAACCACTGATAATTTATTTTCCTTGATTTGCTCTGAGCCTTCACAAATCAATGTTAGCTTGTCCCAGATTTCTTTAGCCGTTTTGCATGATTTGACTTTATTGAACATGGCTTTGTCCAAGGTTTTGTAAAGAATGTCCTTGGCCACATTGTCCAGGTTGTATCTTTTTCTGTCATCATTTGTCCATTCAGCTCTTGGTTTTTCAACCATAGGTCCTGGGAGCAACATCCTCTTCACCTTCACCGCAGACTCTCCTTGATTGTGTTCACTTTTAAAATTTGCAGTGGCCCATCCTCTATCACTATCCACATCTCATCATGTAATCTTTCGATAGATGAGCTCCGCATACGAATTTTCCAATCATCAAATTCTTGAATTTGTGAACATAGGGATGCGTGTCAAATTTGCTTCCATGATAATAACTTTTGATAGTAAAAGGAGTTTTGAAAACTTAAGTGCTAAAACAGACTTTGAAAAATTTGGAGATCTAGTTCAAGAACTAACGTGCGGAAGGCTCAATGAACCAACCGCTCGATACCACTTGTAGGTCCCAAGGGGTGTGAGTGTAAGGTTTAGAAGGGAGGGGGGTTGAATAAACCTTACCAACTTTTCGATTTAGTCCTTTTAAATGTTCAGAGTTAGTACTTCACAGCTGTGTCCTTGATGGACAACTAAGTTAGTTAATCAGCAGAGTTAGTCACTCAACAGACTCGGATCGATTTTGTTGATAAAATAACTCAAATTGTTTTGACTAAAGACTTAACTCGATTGTGATTTGTTTTATTGGAAGAGTTAACACCCTTGAATTTGGTTAAGTTTGTTTTAATACTTGGTTTTAGCACGCAGTTGATTATCAATTGGATGGCAAATTTATCGTGATTAAATAAATAAGATGCAGGAATTAAAGTGCTGAAATGTAAATGACACGATAAGTTTTTATAGAGGTTCGAAGATGGGGTAATTCTTCTACTCCTCTCTTCTCCAACTCCTGGAGGAATCCACTAAGTATTGATCAAGATATGAGTGGTAGGTCCGGACATACAAGTCTTGATCACACGGTGACTTGATCCTTTGGGACTCGACCGAGATGCCTTGGTCACGCTTGGTGGCTTCTCATGCGACTCAGCTTCTTCACCGGCACCGCTTGCTACTACAGCCCACTTGCTCAAGCTTCTTGGATTTGATCACGAAGCCCTCCAAAAACTTGAGACTGGTTCGACCTTGAACCTTCCTACAATCCTCCGTGGAATGTAGACCCCTTGATTCTTCAACAATTTCCTCTTCAACTGATTGAAGTTATCTTTCCTTCACAGGTGAGTGTTGGATTGATTTTCTTCGTAATGTAGGCTTGAGGATTAATCTTGAATGATTTGAGAATATTTTAGGTTACAGTTCAAATGTTTGCTTGAATGTTCGTGGTTCAAGTTGTCAAGTTGAAGAGATAGGCTTATTTTCAAAAGACACTTGTGGTCATTGGCTTGTCTTGTTGCAGTCCTTGGAATTTATGTTTCCTCGTATGAACGATTCTTGACTTTTCGAGTTCGACATGGTGCGAGCTTCCCATTGGTTTATTCCTTTTGCACGCTCGAAGGCGAGCACTTCGAGAAAGGTAGTATGGAGGTATTACTTGTTTAAGTATTCTCTTGATTTATGTGCAACGGATCTCTTTCGATTATCTCGATTTGACTGCATTTCCTTGCCTTCCACAGTGACTTAGAGTCGACTTGCAATCATGGATGACTCTTCCGTCACTTCAACTTGAGACTTGGCTATCTTGAGTTGACTTGATCGATACTTTACTCACTGTTGCATCTCACCGTGCATCTTGATCGAGTTCCCGTCTTTTTCTTCTTTGCCATATACTCGCTGCCTCGCAATGAGTTTTCCTTCTCGGGTCTCAGGTTGTCTTCTTGCATGCTTAGGCATAGTGACTTAACTCACTCGACCAGCCCTATCTATTACAATCCAGTTTACAAGAAAAATGGGGTGCCAACATCCTATTCTAAGTTTTACATGGCATTCATTAAAATCTACAAAATAATTTCCCAACACTCCTACTTCCATCATGTGCCTTAGTTACAAGAATTTGGACATATGTACCTTTTTTTTGGGATGAAATGTAAATATATATTATCGGCAAAATGTACAAACAATTATGGGTATACCAAGAAGACAACAATACAAAGGGACAAAATGCCCCAACATGATTAGTTCAGCCCATGGCTAAATCATAACGTGGCAAATTACAAGCATAAAACCAAAATATGTAAGCAAATCTACATTCCTAAAGCAAGATGTTCAAATTGAACAAAAACATGGGGATACAAGGTAAACATGATCTGTACACGTGTGTTTTGATTTGTCTGATAATGCTGTCGGCATTGACAATCGTCCCTTTAAATATACATTGATTTCTCATTGTCCATATATGATACACAGCGCACGCAAGTGCACTTTTCTTAGCACGAGATTGCCAAGATGTCCCTTGGGCTTCCTTCTTCATGAACTTCAAGGCACTTTTAAGTGTTGTCATACCTCTTGTAATTAGGAGCCATCTCTTAATCTGTTTCCACACCTGTTTGGTCATGTTACAGTGAAAAAACAAATGATCCAAAGTTTCCAGTGTTAGTCCCAGAAAAAGCTCAATTTGTATCAATGTCCAAGTAATAGAGACGATATTTAGTTTGTAGCCTTCCTTTGACTCCAAGCCAAATTTTAAAGGAATGCTTGAGAGGAATATAAAGTCTCCAAACATCGGTTGCCCAAATTTGCAAATTGCCCCTCAGTCGAAATAATCATATGCCTTTGAGGAGCCAGATTTCTTCTCGGGAAACTACTGAGTAAGGTTGGTGGTGGCTTTTTGGGTCGTCCCTTCCTTGCTGACAATAAGATCACGAATTTCAAAAATGCACTTGAGTAGGGGAGAGTTCCCTTTCACAGGTGACCAATCCCAAACAGATGCCCCATTACGGTAAACTTGGTCCACCGATCTGATCCACAGAGAGTCCCATTTTTCATAAATGTTCCATATGACCTTTGCGAGGAGGGCAAGGTTCCAACTTTTGATGACCCTGAAACTAAGTCCTCCCTTAGATTTGGGAAGACAAATATTTTTGCAGGCCACCAATGCCTTGCGTTCGCCCCAAAGGAAAAGACGACATAAATTTGTAATTCTATCAATAACCATACCTCGAATGGGAAGGATTGATAACCAAAAGCACTCCATACCTTGTACTACCGATCTGATCAACTTGGTACGTCCGACATAAGAAAGGGTATAATTAGCCCAAGCATTGATATAAGATGCAACTTTCTCAGCAAGAGAAGAACTGAATCGCTTTAAATTTTTCAGCTGCAAGCGGTATGCCAAGATACTTGAATGGCATAGATATACTTGGCATGATGACAAGACTATGGATCTCAACCATTTTTTGTCCAGCGATACCCCCTGTGTATAGACTGGATTTGTTCAAGTTGGCATGTAGTACAGAGCAACGGCTGAACTTATTCAAGCAATCCAAAAGTACACCCAATAACTCACTGTCCCCTCTTGAGGAGAGCATCAAATTATCTGCAAATTCCAAATGGGTGATTTTCAATCTTACACATTTTGGATGGTATGAAAATCGGTCCTTATTTGTAACTAGATTCATCAAGCGGGAAAAATACTCAAGGCATAGAACAAAGAGGAAGGGTGATAAAGGGTCCCCTTGCCTAAGCCCCTTTCTTCCCGCAAAATGTCAGTACAAACTACTATTCAATGCAACGGAAAAAGATGGAGAGCAAACACATTCCATGACCCACCGATTGAATTTTGATGGAAAACCCATACCTTCAAGAACCACTTGCAAGAAGGACCAACTAATGGAATCATAGGCCTTTCTCAAATAAATTTTGAGTAAGCATCTAGGATAAATGCTTTTTCAAAGAAGCACTTGTGCAAGATGAATATTCTCAGTCATAAGTCTTCCCCCAACAAATGATGCCTCATCCGGATCAACAATATTCTCCATTAACGGTGCCATTCATGAGGCAATGATTTTAGTAATCACCTTATATAATATATTACAACAAGCAACGGGTCTATAGCCCCCAACGGATTGAGCATGCTGACCTTTGGGAACTAGATCAAGCACTGTGTGATTAATTTGCTTGAGTAAGGACCCAGTTGCAAAGAATTCCTCACCTGCCTCACAAAATTCATCACCAATAATCTTCCATGCCTTCTTGAAGAAACATGAATTAAAAACGTCCATACCAGGAGATTTGTCCTCTCCTATATCAAACAAAGCATCCCGAATTTCCTGTATTGATACGTCCCTCTCCACGCTGTTTGCCTGGACCATTGAGATGGAATGACCAGCATTAAGAATGTCGAGATCAATCGGTTCATAGGAGTCAGCTGTGCCAAGCAATCGTTCGTAAAATTGTGTGAACTCCTTAGCAACTTCATCTTGAGTCGTGGTAGGGAAACCATTATCCTTACAAATAGCCATAATGTGGTTGTGTTTTTTGTTTCTTTTGACCTAGTCATGAAAGAACTTGGTGCCCTGATCACTTTGGTTCAAGTTCTTGCACTTAGACTGTTGATAATAAAAGCTCCTTTTAGACTTACTCAAACTCAGGGATTGCTTTCTCATGGTGGCCACAAAATTCTGTAGATTCACATTCGTAGGGTCATCATGTAGCTAAAGTTGGGCAAACTCCAAATCCTCTTTAGCCTTAGCGGCACGGCTTGAGATATGTGAGAAATTCTTGCTGTTGAGTTCCTTAAGAGGCCGTTTCAAATGTTTAGCTTCTTGCAGAATATAAATTGTTCGGTACCTCTGACATATAAATCCTTATGTGTGGCAACTAGGTCATTGAAATCCGTATGACTAGCCCACATATTGAAAAATCAAAATGGTCTGTTGGTGTTGGTAATCACATCCAACAGTGAAACAATACAAGGGGAATGATCCGAGAGGCAACCCGAATTCAAGAAATTTGCCATCCCATCAATACATTGGTCAAACCAATGCTTATTAACCATCGCCCTATCATGCTTACACCAAACTTCATTGTCAGTCCAAGTAAAGTAACATCCCATATATCTCAATTCTGTTAGACACGTGAGAACACAACACTCGTCAAAGTCTCTAAACTCGGTGCTGGTAATATCTTTGCCATTACATTTCTCATTAGTGTTGAGAACATTATTAAAATTCCCATTGGCAATCCAAGGCAAGGAACAATTTCCAGCAAATGAAATGAGATTGTCCCACAATGGCTTTCTACTACCAATAATATGATATCCATAAATGAAACGTGCAAGGAGGGAAACAAAATCTAAGAAATTATTCCATCGAACATACTCAACGTGTTTCAGATATGCTATAAACCAAATGTCATTGTCGTAGACCATGACGAATTCATCCAATCGGCCTAAGAACATCTTTCATCAGCCTTACCATAATAGGGCCAAATGGCATGACGATCCATTCATATAACCAACCTACTTAATTTCTGATTTCGTTGGAAATCATATAAAGACTACTTGCATGTAATATCACGGTGAATAACTTGTGGAGAGATATCCAACTCCTAAAGATCAATAGTTGTTGGATTCCACAAGACCAAAATCCTACCAGCGGGATGCGTATGAAAGTTACTAGCATGCTTCCAGCCGGCAAACCAAGTTCTCAAAATTTTCTTCAAAGTTGTCTCGTCCATTTTTGTGTCTAACAAACCAATAACATCCAGTTTATGGTGTCTCAACAAGTGCATGACACTCTTTTGTTTCAGGGACTTGTGAAAGCCCCTGATGTTCCAACTGGAAATCTTCATGATGATTTAGGAAGGGTAGACTCCCTTCCCTTATATTTTTGTTCGGTTTCTGGAAGGGCCCCTTTCCTAGATTCTCTTAAATTCCCTTAGGCATTAGTTCAGTTGTATCATCTTCATTAGTGGGTTTATCAGTTCCATGGTTGGATGGTCCTCCTTCACAATGTGCATCTGAAGTTGGAATTGGAGTAATCATTTTTCCTAGCTTTACCCCGTTTAACTTCAGTGAATGGTAGGGCTTAACTATCGTTTTGTTCATGGTGTTTCTACTTCAAAAGTTGGTCTTGAGCCACATAATTGATTTGAACAAGATCCTTATCCTTCTAAGGATATACTTATTTCTCTTTGGTTTAACATGTAGGCTCAGGAGCCTCTTACGCTTAGCTTATCAGTTCTGGGTTTTGGTTTTGTGGAGTAGACTTTCTAACCCTCAGCTTGAAAGGTTGTTTATCTTATGTTGTCTTCTCATTGGTACAACCCTGAGTAGTGTGCCCAATTTCTTTGCACTCAGTGCAAAATTTTGGCTCATGCTCGTACACTACTTGCTGCTGTCGTCTCTTACCTGAAGGAACATGAATGTGAAGTTCCCTCTTATAGTATTGAAATTGAACTTGCCATTTCTTACAGATCTCCTGTAATGCAATTCTTCCAAGGAAACACCCAACAAACAACCAACGAGACAAAAACCCCATGACTACTCAATATTATCAGCATGCTCATCCTAAAAAGTAATGTCATTGAGTTCATCAGATTTAGACTCGATGATCTTCAGTTGGTAACCAGACTTAGGCTTATGGTTTCCATAAATCAAAGAAGCCCATGGAGCTTGAGTAGGGGACTTAGTTGTTTGCTCATTTCCTAAGCCTGAAACTGGTTTAGGAATTTCATCAAACACTTGGTGTGCAGCAAAACTCACACCCCTTTAATTTTTTGGGATTCTCCTTCAGATTCCCCATCAGACTCGTACCAATAAGAATTATCACTTCCCCAAAGTGTATTAACACACTTGGTAGATCTACAACATTTTTTCCTTTGACATCAACAGTTTTATCAGAAGTTTCAGAAATCTTACCTTATGATGCATTCAGATCGGAAGTAATTTGCTTTAGCTTGTTCTTGTCCTTGGTTGCCTTCGTTTTTGGCTTACCCATCCTAAAACGATGTTAGGTAAGTGGATCCATGACCACAAAACCTAAAATCGCGAGCACTCAAGCAAAAATTGAATAACCCAGGAAAAACCACAGGAAGGAGGTTTTCATGTAGGGTTCTATATCTGGAAAAAGAATAAAAATAATCAGACCAAGGGTAATAGAAACACCAGGGTTGTGTGTAGAATGGAAGATTCAGCAAGAAATCAAAGTAAAATAGCAAGAAATCGAGCAGCCGATCAAGAGCACTTGGGGGAGGTTTTTTCGCCCAGTTGAGAGCTTCTCTCTCTAACTCTTAACTGACTGAGCTCTGACATCTGTAACTTCATTGGCCTTCAATGTAGCTGGTTCCTCAGCTGAGACAGTCTTAACCGTGAAAGCTTTGTTGGTTCCAACTGAGTCTTGTTAAGCAGTTTCACCATCGCCTCCTCACACAAAGGTTTCTTGGTTTCCTGCAGCCTTCTCCAACATGGCCGCAGTGTGATCAACTTTCCTCTCAGCTGGCTCACCAACTATTTCATGGGCAATGAGGTCAGCAGTCACCGGAGACTTGGTTGTTTCTCTTGAACGTTCAGCCAAATGGGTAGTTTTCTAAACAACTTTTGGGTGTGCCTCCATTGGGTCACCCTCTTCTTCTCATTCAATCCAAACATCATCGCCATCCTCCCTAGTCACTTGTCCCTCCGAGTGAGCTGGGGAAGTAGTTCCATCAAGGTTCCTCACAATGTCAATTATTGCAGGGGTCGGAGAGATAGAGATGGATGATTCTCCAACACCCCTAAGTATAGAATACTCATGCAGCTAACGGGACTCTAGCAGCGCTTGTTTCAATTGAGCCTTATCGAATGGGTTAGCTCCATCGATTATTTCTATGTCGTTGTTGCTGCTCTCAGCTAGCTCACCAGCCGACTTTTCTTTCTCCAAGGACTTGGCCTTTTCAGCATCTTTCTTCTCATGTAGAATTTCAGTGCAGTAGAGTGCATTAAGGCCACAACAGACATTAGCATTGTCCAAAAAGCCAAGGAGATATTCCTCCTCATCAATCATGTCCAGCCTCTAAAACTAGACTCGGCTGGCACTCAGCTTCCATAGCTTCCATGTGCGGAGCCATTCTTCCATGTCTATATAAGTAGGGGATTCTAGTGCTATAGGAATGATGGCATATGGGACATGTTCTTCAATATCAACTTCCTTTGTCCGATCATTTTCGTCAGTATCAACCATTTTACACAGAGGGCTGGCAGCTGAGCCATTTTGAGCTTCTTCAGCTTTAGTTTGTTCACCCATTTCTGTGGGGGCAACTGCTGAGCTTTTTTTAGTTTCTTCAGCAGTGTTTTGTTCACTAATTTTTCTCCAATAGTTATCATTGGAATTGACTTTTTTACCTTCCTCGGATATTGGACTTAGGGTGGTATTAGTTGTGACTGTTGTACCTGTCTCAACAGCTTCTTCTGCAGCATATGCCTTCACAAGTCGTCTCCTAGAGCGCCTCTACAAGGGGACTTCTTCCTCCTCCTTTTCAGTTTCTTCAGCCAGGATGGCTGACTCTGCTGAGGGATGAGTTTTGTGCTTCTTAACAGCTTTGCCTTATAGGGAGCAGTTGATCTTCTTTTCTTTGCTACTTTGGGAGCAACGATAGCAGGTTCAGGAGAGGGGACTAGGGTGGAGGCAGTTGTGTCCTTGGGAACATGTTCAGTTGATTCCCTCTCACAAGTGGCAGTCGTCTTTGCATGTGCCCTCTTCTCAGAAGCTGATAATTTGCATGGAACATTCTCTTGTTCGCATGGAAGGCTTCCCTTTGCGAAGGGGCACACCCTTCTTCTCCATCAAGTAGCCCAGAAATAGTCCATATCCTAGGGAGTGCGCAAGCATCCATTCAACAAACTTCACGTTCTGGATGTTCTGGCACAGCTTCTCGAAGATGAACTCACTCGAATTCATTTCGACCTCCTTCATTATGGCAGCCATAACAATCAGCTTAGATTGGGACATCTAATTGTATAACCCAAACTTAATGTCAGCACATTTGGCCACCACATCCATCATCATGTGGTATTCTTCTTTGATGGACTTCTTGGTAGCTGAGTAATTCACCTTGCCAGCCACCTCTGGCTTAACAACCAACTTAATCTCCTTCCAGTTAGTTCCTTGAGTCTGCTAGATGGAAGGTGTAGAAACTTGGTCAAGTTAGCCACAACCAACTTAATCTCCTTCCCACTCAAATGGGAGTGAATGTCGTCGTCGTGAATAGCCGCATTCAGCTCTTTTAAAAATACAACTAACTTGGTTTTTAGCAGAAGTCTTACACCCTTAAGTCAAAATAGGTTTTGCAGCATTTGTTTTTAGTTAAGTTATTATCAATTAACTTAGCAAATTTATCAATCGGCAGATATAAGATATGCAAGAATAAAATGCTGAAAGTAAATAGATATGGAGCAATTTATAATGGATCGAGGATGGGGTAATTCCTCTACTCCACTCTTATCCAACCCCTGGAGGTAATCCACTAACGCAACAACGAGTTACAAAAAGGATAATAGTCCGAGTAAGCCTTGATCACACAACTGGCTTCACTTCTAGGACTCAACTCTTCACAAGACAGTTGTTCTGCCACTTCAGCTCTTTCAAAATGTTTTATTAGATCATGAAGCCCTCCAACGAATCCAAAGCCTGGTTCTAACATGAACCTTACTGCACTTCCTTCAACCTTGGATGTGCAGACCCCTTTGTTTTTGAACAAGTTTCCTCTTCAATAGCTTTGAAGATTTTCTTCCCTTCACTGAGAGTGTTGGTCAGATATACTTTGAATTTTAGGTTTAAAGATTAAGTGTATTGCTTGAGAGATTTTTCTCTTTTTGAATGTTTGCAGGTATTGAGTCTTGCAAGAGTATCATGTCTCATAAACTCCTCAACATTTTATAGTGGCAGTTCAAAAATGTATCCGTTGAAGAGATAGATGCATTTTCAAACTCCACTTCATGGTCGTTGGCTTGTGTTGTTATGCAACAATTAATGTTGATCCAACCTTGGTTTAATACTCTTCAGGTTTGCCCGAACCACTGTTGGTGTGCAGGAACATCCCATTGGTTCCCAGCCTTTTACACTCTTTCAGCAAAATAACTTTAAGGTTGCAGTATATGTCTTATTTCCTCTTTCAGTAAATTTTGACTTTACTTATCAACGGACATCTTTAGCATTCTTGAGTCCTTTTTGCTGCTGAACCCCTTTGTGAGTCTTATCCAAACTTCTGGGAGTGACATAGCTTTCAGTCTGCTGACTGAGACAACATTTTGGTACTTGACGAAAACTTCACTTCAACACTCAGCTGCAGCACAACTGAATCTTCACTTTGTCCTTCAGTCAACTTCTGCAATCTTCAACTTGGTTGCTTTGACTCAGCTCATAGATCTATATATTACATAGTTATACAACATAAAATAGTGTGCCAATTTCCAAATCTAAAATTTACATATCATCACCAAAATCTATACAATAAATTTTCCAACAATTTCCAACTTTTTGATGATGCCAAAACTTAAAATAAAATAACAATGTAAAAAGTGCTTAAGAAAATAATGATTGTTAAAATGTGTCCTTTTATTTGTCACATCGTTCGCACTTTATAAAGTTTTAAAATGTACATAAAGAATAAAAAGTACTTACAATTTCTTTCTTTTTTTAAAATATTGCAAATAATGTTTGCAGCAGCCTTCGTCGCCTCTGCTGCTTCCTTCTCCTATATTCTTCTTCTTCTTCTTTCCTCATCCCGTCTTCATCCTCATTCCTGATCTTCTTCTCATAATTTCTCTTTTGAGCCTGATCTTGCCTCCTCCTCTCTTCATACTCTTTGTCCTGCCTGGCGTTGTCTTCTTCATATTTCCTTGCAAACTCTTCATTACGCCTGACAGCTTCTCTGTTTTCGAGTTCTCTAAGGCCCATCCAGTATAATCGATCATATTTGAGGGGATTTACATATAACGTGTCCTTAGGTCTTCTAGGTAGAGTACATCAGCATCTTCCACCAGACCTTCCTCTTCCTCGACCAGAATCAGCTGCTCTAGGAACTTGTTTACTGGGATGAGCCCTTGAAGATACCGACTAGATCGAGCCCAGTCTCTTTGCCTCTCGGCTATTTGAACAACTTTAAACCCTTTTTCCTAGTATAAGTCCCACGCATTTCAAGATTCATCCCCTTAAAATAACCTTCTTACTTGAGAGTTTCAAACTCCTCAAGTGGCCTTGGCTCAAAGCCTGCTTGGGGAACGATTCTTTCAGTTGAGTCTGGGAGCTTCACTGCTGGCGGACCTTGGAGCTTCCCTGTTTAAGGCCCTTGGAATTTATCTTTTAAATCTTCTATCCTACTGCACTGCTTTCTTTCAAGCTCTTCAATTGCAACTCGATATTTTTGGAGTTCCAATTTAGCTTTTTCATTAGCTGACCACTCTTTCGGCAGCTGAGAAAGGAGAGAGCTGGTAGATGAGCCAATTTAAGATTTGAACATGATTTTCATGGGGTTGGGGATCGTTTTTGAGTATTCTTCCCCCTTACTTCCACTATCCCCCTTACTTCTATTTTCTTTCCCCTTTTTGGCATCATCACTTCCAACTGTAGGAATATGAGGAGTCTGATGTAGTAGACAATTGAGTTTATCATGAGTGACGCAGTGTGCTGCACTTTTTCTGGATCTTAAGATCTATGTCTCTGCCTTCATTCCAATCATCTCGGCACGCATAGTGCTTTCCATATTCTGCAGATCTTGCTTGAATTGAAGTTTGAGCAACTCCAGATCATTCATTTGTGTCATGTCCATCCTTTTTTATGTTATCTCGTTGTCTCTGCTGGAACTGGGCTTGTTCACCATACCAAATCACCAATTTTTTGAAAAGTGACTGGAAGTAGTTAACTTGCTCCAATCGAAGTGCTTTTATCTACATTGTCCATTCATGAATTCTCCAAACTACTCATTGGATGACTCCTAATATAATGGCATCGTGGTTTTCAATCATCTAGTTGAGTGAATCAAAAATATGCTCCATGGCTTATCTGAAATCAGCTGCTTTAGGCGATTGGTACTCTAGTAGAGCAGAATCAAAGTTGAATCCAAAAGCAAACCACTCTCAAGTCGTCTACAGCTTGGAATTCATCCAGACTTATATCAACCTTGTAATGTGTACGTTCTTCAGTAGATTCTTCTTCCAGCGGAACTTTCTTGATAAATAGGAATTCTTCAGCATACAGGCCAATAGATACTAAGGAGGGTCCCACTCCTCCTTCAGGAGCCGTTCCTTAAGTTCCTTGGCTTCCATCTCTAGGTGCCTCAGCTGTGTGAGCTTCACTAGCAGTCGCAACTGTGGGAGCCTACTGAGTTGACTGGGCCTCGACTATCTTAACAGCTTTGTTGGCTACAGTGTTAACTTCCTTTTAAATAGACGTAACCTCAATTTCCTCAGCAACATCACGGGCAGGTGATGGGCTTTATTCTGTGAGTCAATGAAGTCTAA
This sequence comes from Rehmannia glutinosa, assembly GCA_016081115.2. Lineage (NCBI taxonomy): Eukaryota > Viridiplantae > Streptophyta > Magnoliopsida > Lamiales > Orobanchaceae > Rehmannia > Rehmannia glutinosa. Next base: position 47,587,268 of record CM071934.1, read on the forward strand.
TTGCACATCATCGGATTCATGCAATGTTTCTATCTCTTCCAAATCACTTGACTCGGAAGCTGGCATAGTAGGAACATGCAATTTCCCTTTTTCTTGCACTACACCCCTGGAAGTCTCAACCTCCAGGGGGCCTTCAGCTACTTTAGCAGCAGTCTCAACCGCTGCAAGTCCTTCAATATTCCCTTCTGCAGAAATAGTTTCATTGGGGTCTTGGACATTGGCATCCTTAGAGGTCTCAACCCAGGGATTGAACCTTCATGATCAGTAGTCTCAACAGCCATGGTCCTATGTCTATCTGTGCCTCAGCTGTTTGAGCAGCTTCGTTGGCCTTTAGAGCAGTTGGAACCTCAGTTGAGACAGTTTCAACCGTCAAAGAGTCATTAGTCCCACATTGCTGTTATGTTTGAGTCTCACCTTCGCCTCCTAACTTCAATTTATCAAAGTCTCCTACAACCTCCTCCGACCCGACTGTATTGTGTTCAGTTTTCCCCTCAACTGGCTCACCAGCTAAATCACGAACAGTGGGGTCAGCTAACACTTGAGACTCAACTGTTTTCTCTGAGTGTTCAACTGTCTAGGCAATTGTCTCAACAAATTAAATAGGGCAATGGCTCAGTTACGTTTCCCTCTACTACTCCTTCCCTAACTTCATCGCCAGCCTCCCTGGTTGGTCTTTCTGAGTGAGCTGGTGAGGTAGTTTCTTCGATTGTCCTCACCATTTCAAGAATAGTTAGGGTTGGAGAAATTTGAATAGAGATATAGCCCACGTGACTCTTTCAAAGCATGCTGCAACTAAGCCTTCTTGACTGGATCAGCTGCATCGATGATTTCCATGTCACTGTTGCTTGAGTCTGCTGGCTCACCAACTGACTTCCCTTTTACAACCTTCCACTTCACAAGATCTTTCTTTTCGTACAAGATGGTTGTGCAAAAGTATGCATCAAGAGAAATGTAGATAGTGGTGTTGTCCAAAAATCCCAGGGATATTCCTCCTCTTTAATTATCTCGGGTCATTGAAATTGAACCCGGCTGGCACTCAGCTTCAAAGCTCTCCATGAGCTCAGTCGTATCTTGATGTTTGGATATACTGAGGATTCTGGACTAACTTCATCATCTTATTATTAATTAGGCTTTTCAGAAGCCTTTTCCACCTCAGCAGCAACAACATCAGTCTAAGGTATGACAGCTGAATCATATTTGATTGTATCAGTTGTGTCTTTTTCAGGAACAACTGAGTTGTTTTGAGATTGTTCGGCTGTAGACTTATTAGCTGTGTCTTGTTTAGAGCTACATGGAGGGGCAACTGCTTGAGTTTCATCAGCAATGCTTTGCTCACCATTGCCATTCTTTGATTTTCTGCTGCTCAGTGATGATAGCTTTCTTGATCTCAACTGTGGTGGATACAGCTGGTTCAACAGCTTTCGCAGTTGCCTTCACAAGTCTCATCCTGGTCCTCCTTTCCAGGGGAACATCAGGTTATTCTTCTTGTTCTTCAGCCACAAGAGCTGACTCGCTTTTCTCGCTTCTTCACGGTGGCTTGCGGGGAGCGGTGTCCTCTTTGCTTAATCCTTTGGGGGGATGCGGCGAGGTTTAGGTGAGGGAGCTAGAACAGAAGCAGTTGTGTCCTCAAGGACATGCTCAACTGATTCCCCCTCAGATGTAATAGTCTTCTTCGCATGAGCCTCCTTCTGAGCGCCTGAAAGATTAGCCTCTCTTATTATCATGGAAGGGTTTGTCTTTGCGCAGGGGCACACATTTCTTCTCCATCAAATGGCCTAGGATCAGGCCATAACCAATGGTACCTACAAACTTCCCATCAAAGAATTTTACGTTGGGCACATTCTGGCATAACTTCTCTAAGATGAACTCACTCCATTGCACCTCCTTCTCGTGCATTAGGACAGTCCTAGCAATCAACTTAGTCTAGGATAACTTATTGAAGGAACCAATCTTCATGTCGATGCATTTGGCTACCACGTCCATCAGCTTGTGGTAGTCATCTTTTATCATCTTCTTCAAAGATGAGTAGTTGGGTTTGCCAGCATGCTCTGGCTTTGCTATTTCTTTCCACGCATGTGCCAAATCCACCTCCTTCCTAGTCAATCCCTTCAGACCACTAGTAGGAAGGTACAGGTGCTCCGCCATGTCAGCTGCAACCAACCTAAAGTCCTTTCCATTCAAAGACGAATATATGTCATCATCGTGAACCGAAGCATTCACATAATACATCTCCACCTCCTCTGGGAAGGTTTGAGACATCTCCAACATGAGAAACCTCTTAAGACCAGATTTCTCAAGTTTCAGAATGATCTTCTCAGTCAATTCCTTGTCAATATCTTGTTTGACAAGGCCTTCAAAATCCACCAATGAACCCGTGTGGATCTTCTCAGCAAGCTTTGTGAAATCTTATTTAGGTGTCGTTTTGAGTTTTGAACACGAGAGAGAACTAGGATTTAGGTGTTTTGCAAAGAGAGTTTTGGTAATCTTTGAGAGAAAGAGAATGAAAGTGAAGAGAGAGAAAATGGATTTTCTCTATATATGATACTTGAAAGGACAATTTTAGAATTCAAAAAGTTTGAAAGTTGATCAACGGTTGAGCTCAAGTCTTTCAAAACGCATTAATTTCCCCATATTAAATGCAACAACATTTATATCCAATCATGGGTAAACCATCACAGCTTTTGACTGATAGCATTTAATGTTGCTCACGTCAACCCTAAAAATATTCTCGCTCGAGGAAAATGACCTCGTTTTGTCACTTAGCTCATAAATGTTTCTGCTTTATTCATTTATGACTTGACCCAACCTTGGTTTAAAGCTCTGCAGGTTTGCTTGAACCGCTATAGGTGTGCAGGAACATCCCATTGGTTCTCAGTCTTTTGCACTTTTTCATCAAAATAGATTTAAGATTGCAATCGTCTTCTTTTCTCTTTTAGTAACATTTTGAATTTACTTATCAACGGATATCTTCATCTTTCTTGAGTCATTTTTGCCACTGAACCCCTTTATGAGTTTTCTCAAAACATCTGGGAGTGACTTAGTTGTCAGTCTGCTGACTGAGAAAACTTTTTGGTACTTGACTAAAACTTCACTTCGACACTCAGCTGCAACACATCTGAATCTTCACCTTGTCCGTCAATCAACTTTTGTAATCTTCAACTTGGTTGCTTTGACTCAACTCATAGATCATATCTATTACATAGTTGAATATACAACAGAAAATAGGGTGCCAACTTCCTAATCTAAGATATACATAACATCATCAAAATGTATACAATAAATTTCCCAACAAGAGAGAATGGAATTTTGGATATATATGAGACTTGAAAGGACGGTTTTAGAATCTCAAAGGTTTGAAAGTTGATCAACGACTATGATCAAAACTTTCAAAAGGCATTAATCATGTCCCATTTAATGCGGCAGCCTTTATATCCAATCAGAAGTTAATCGTCGCAACTTTCACTGTAGAACATTTAATGATGATGTCGTCAAGTGTAAAACATTCCCGCTTAATTACAAACGACCTTGTTTCGTCACTTAGTTCATAAATGAGTCAACTTTCTTCATTTATGACTTGAGTCTGTTTCTCTCTTCCTTCTATTCGATTGAATGAGACTCAGTTGTCTAGCTAACTCGATTCTGTTGAAGAACTATAAAAGTTGTTTCACTCGGCTGGATAAGTGAAACTCTCCTGATACGCAGTACTCCCATCTTTTATGCTAAATGAGTCTTATGAGCATATTAACTTAGCTCAATCGAACCAAGCACATTCTTAAGTTATTCAAATCTTGATTCACACAAGGGCTTTGTGAATATATCATCTAACTGGTTCTTAGTTGATATGTATTCCAATGTGATGTCTTTGTTTTCAACATGATCTCTTATGAAATGATACCTGACATCAATGTGCTTTGTTCTAGAGTGCAATATTAGATTCTAAGTGATTGCAATGGCACTTGTGTTATCACATATAATTGGAATTTCTTTTTCTTTTGTGTCATAATCTCTCAGTTATTGCCTCATCCATAAAACTTGGGCACAACAGCTGCCTGCAGAATTACTCTACTTCAATTGTGGATGTAGCAATTGAGTTTGTTTCTTGCTGAACCAAGAAACCAATCTATTTCCAAGCATTTGACAAGTATTAGATGTACTTTTCCTATCAACTCTACATCCAATAAGCCAACTTCTTGGCTACCCTCTTTTGGACACTATAAGCCAACTTCTTGGCTACCCTCCAAGTATCTTAGAATTCTCTTAGTTATAGTCATATGACTTTCTTTTGAACCAGACTGAAATCTGGCACATACACCTACAAAAAAAGGCGATGTCTGGTCTACTTGCTGTGAAGTACAAGAATGATACAATGAGTGCTCTATATCTTGTTTGATCAATTGCCTTTCCTTCTACATCCATATCCGTCTTTACAAAAGTATTCGTGGGAATTTGCACAGATGACTTTTCTTCCATACCAAATATCTTCGTTAAATCTCTGGTATATTTAGTTTGACTTATGAAGGTTCCATACTTCATTTGCTTGACTTGAAGACCTAGGAAGAAAGTTAATTGTCCCATTATACTAATCTCAAACTTCTCTTGCATAAGGTTTGAGAATTTGTCACATAGCGCTTTGTTTGTGGATCCAAAGATGATATCATCCACATAAATTTGAACTAGCAGTATGCTCTCTCCATCTTGAATTTTGAAGAGTGTTTTGTCTACTTTGCCTTTGGCGAATCCATTGTCAATTAGAAATTGAGACAATGTATCATATGATGCTCTTGGTGCTTGCTTCAAACCATATAATGCTTTCTTGAGCTTGTACACTTTGTCTCCAATAATTTTTTGCTCAAAACCTAGAGGTTGTTCCATATAGACTTTTTCTTCTAAAACTTCATTCAAAAATGCACTTTTCACATTCATTTGATAGACTGTGAAGTTCTTGTGTGTTGCGTAGGCAAGAAACATCCTTATGGCTTCTAATCTAGCAACAGGTGCAAAGGTTTCATCAAAATATATTCATTCTTCTTGGCCATACACTTTGGCTACAATTCTTGCTTTGTTTCTCAAAATAGATCCTTCGTCATTTATCTTATTTCTGAATACCCATTTTGTACCAATAACATTTTGGTGGGTAGGCATTTGAACCAATTCCCAAACATTGTTCCTTTAAAACATATCCATCTCTTCCAGCATAGCTAGAATCCAATGAGTGTCATCCAATGCTTGTGACACATACTTCGGCTCAATTTGAGAAATGAAACAAGTAAACATGGCTTCACGTTGAGTCTTGGATCTGGTTCTTACTCCTTCTCTAAAATCTCCAATGACTAACTCACGTGGATTGTCTCTCAGCCATCTCACATCTGGTTGGAGTAAGTCTTTTGGGTTGAGTCTTCTCGTAGCTAGGTTGTCTTGAACAACTTTTTCTTGATCTTGATCATTCAGTTGCAAGCCTTCCAGCTGTCTCTGAGATTCAGCTATCTCATCTTCAGTAGGGTCGAGTCTTCTGATGTTTTACTTCAGCGTAGGGACTCTTCTGAAAGGTCAGTTGATTCATCTTTTCAGCTAACTCATTAATGTCTTTCCATTTACATTACGTTCATCAAAACCACATGGATAGACTTTTCTGTGACCATAGTCCTCAAATTCAGCACTCTGAAAGCTTTACTCTCAGCTGAGTATCCTAAAAAGATACCTTCATCAGTTTTAGCATCAAAAGCTTTCAAGTTATCATTGCCATTCTTATGAATAAAACACTTGCTTCAAAATATATGAAAATATCCCACATTAGGCTTTGTTCCTGTCCAAATTTCATAGGGAGTTTCGAACAGCTGCCTATTTATCATACACCTTTTCTGAGTGTAACAAATAGTGTTAGTGGCTTTAGCCCAAAATCTCTTAGGCTAGGCAGCTTCAGCTAACATGGTCCTTGCAGCTTTCTTGAGGGTTCTGTTCCTTCTTTCAGCTACTCCATTCTGTTGTGGAGTTCTTGCAGCTGATAACTCATGAGCAATACCATTCTTTGTGCAATACTGAGTTATAGACCCATTGACAAACTCAGTTCCTTTGACAGACCTTATCTTGATAATGGTTTGGCTCTTCTCATTTTGAACTCTCTTCATAAGTTGTGGAAGCTTCTGCAATGTTTTCTTCTTTTTGCACATAAATATAGTCCATGTGTATCTTGAATAATAATCCACCACCACTAAGGTGTATTTATTTATACTTAAGATTGTTGGTTCAACAGGTCCAAATAAATGCATATGTAATAGATGTAAGATCAATGTTGAAGAAAGACTTGGCTTATCCTTGAATGAAGAGTTGATTTGCTTTCTCTTCTGGCACGCATCACAAATGATCTCTTCTGGTACACTAAGACTTAAATAATAATCCCCCTTTTTGATGATGCTAAATGTTAAATAAATACAACAAAGTAAATTGTGCAGTAACAAAGAATGAATGTATAGAATATGTCATTTTATTTGAACATATCGTTGTTGTACTTTACAGTCGCACTTTACAAAGTATAAACTTATAAAATGCATCAGAGTTATACACATGTATCTATACAAATGTATCAGAGTATTACAAGTATCAGAGCATTTAGTATACTTACAATTGTGTATTTATAATTAAGTAAAATACAATGAAGGGTTTCAGCCATCTTTAATGCCTCGGTTGCTTCCTTTTCTCTCATCCTCCTCAACTCTCCTTCTATCCTCTTCAGCTCTTCTCTTTTTTCTATCTTTTTCTTCCCTTTTTTAGTTCTCGTAGGCTCTTTTATCAGTAGGGTCCTCCATTTGCTGTTTTTCTTTTCATTTTCGATCCAGCCTAGTGTTTTCTTATTCAGCTCCTTCGGGCTTCTTCATTCTTCCTCTCTACTTTAATGTTAGCAAAAGTATCTAGCCTAGCACAGTAGTTTGTCCCCTTATTATGTGGATCAACATACCAAATGTCTTTAGGTTTCAGCTGTGATGGAGTACCTCTGCCTCTTCCACCACTGCTAAACCTTTCCCTTCCTCTATGCGACTCAGCTCCTCCACTTGGAGTGTACTGTACGGGTGCCTTAGTATTCTATTGACTACTTGAACCCTGTTGCCTTTCAGCTGATTTGCAAAAATCAAGTCCTTTCTCCCAATACAGATCCCACGCCTGAGGTAGAGTCATATTCTTGAAATATCCTTCTGATGGTAGAGTGTGAAATTCCTCTAAGGATCTTGGCTCAGATCCTGCATCAGGTAGAGTAAGCTCACGAGGGGGTTTCACAGCTGGGGAATCCTTCAGTAGTCTAGCTGGGGGGCTATCAAACTTTACCTTTATGCTCTCTATCTTGCCTTGCTGTCTTTCAGCAACTTGTTCAAATTTTGCTTCAATGGCCTCTCGAGTTTTCTTGAAGGCCAGATCAGCTTTCTCATTAATGGATAGATTTTGGGACAACTGACTGAGGATAGAGGTTGTAACTTCACCTTGTTGAGGGGTTTTAGCAAGAATAATCTTTAGGGGCTGCTTCTTCATTCCACTGTCTTCTCTCTTACTGCTTGCTTCCCCCTTACTTTCACTTCCTTTACTTCCTTCCTTATTACTTCCTTCCCCTTTTTTGGCATCATCACCAAGGGGTAGATCCAGCTGTGGGAATACTCCTCAAGCACTAGATCAATCTTTTTGTTGGTCATGTCCATCTTATCATGACTCTTGGAGTATGCTGATCTGAATTTGGATCGCAGATTCTTCGTTTCAGTTGCCATCAACTTCAATTATGTTTGGACCATCATAACCTCCATACCACTTTTTTGCAATTGATCCATATCACTTTGTCTGATGAAGTTCTTCCGTGTGTTGTGCCTTCAGCAACTCCATATCACTTTTTTGCAATTGATCCATCCTAAAGATATTGTTTGATACATGTTTTTATCTTAATTTTGATGATTTTATTTTTACACCAAAACAATGTTTTTAATTGTTGTCCAAATACTCCTAAATGATTTAAAATGGTTTTAATATTTTTCGGAGTATTCCTTCAAGTTTTACTTTAGATAAAATTGGACAACACTTTTAATGATTTTATGTTTATAAGTTTTTACTTCAAAACAAGGTTCCTAAATGTTGTCTAAATAATCCCGATTGGTTTAAAATGTTTTTACTAAATTTTCGGAGTATTTCTTGAGTTTTATTTTCGACAAAAATTGGACAACATTTCTGTCTCGAGGTCGATCGGTCGCCGTATAGGGAAACCCGTACCAGAAGATGAATTTTGAAACAGAAAATGAGACGGTGCAGAAAACGACCAGGTCGACCGGTCGACCAGGGTGTCGACCGGTGACGTCGACCAGTCGACACCCACGTCGACCGGTACCTGGGCGTTTAATTGAAACAGAACTTGCATTCTCTAAGAAAACAAAGAGGGGGACCGGTTGATGTCAGGGTCGACCGGTCGAAGTACCCTATGACCGGTCGCCCTGTGTAAATTTGCTGAGTTTCATTTCAAACTTCTATTTATGTGCGACCGGTCGCCCTATGGTTTGATTGCAAAAATCTGAACTTTTGACAGCAGACAACTTTCCCTTAATTTGTGGGATGGATTTCTAACAGCTCTTTTCTTCTATTGTCTTGCAATTTTTTACAGAATTCATGTCCCCAAGAGGAGCCTATCATGTACAAGACATCTTCTATAAATAGAGGAAGAATTGAAGCAACACAACAAGAGAGAAAACTACAATACAACAAGATACACTCAAGAATACACTTGTTCTTACATTGTCTTATTTCTTGTTGTAATTTGCCTAGCTATTCACTTTCACATTCTTGAGGTCTAGGCTTTTCTTGATTACACTTGCACTCTATTGTATTATCAATTATCGAGTTGTAATCTTGAATTTGGGTAATCATTCAACACAAGATATCCTTGTGAGTGTTCTTGTGGTAAGAACATACTTGGGTGATCTAGGTGTTAGGTGTAAGAATATTGTGGTAATCTTCTTGTTGAGGTGTTGAAGAATTTGGTATTATTCAAGGTTGAAGATTGTGGTAATCTTCACAAGGTGCCGTTGGAGATTGTGGTAATCTTCAAGAAGAGATTGTGGTAATCTCAAAGGTGGTGTTGAAGAAGAGTGTAGTGCTCTTAAAGGTGTTGTTGTAAGTTGGTGTTGTATTAATTTTTGGTAAATTAATAAATTCTTTTTCTTTTTGAAATCCATCCCGGATATACTGGGGTGGTAGAGGATTAGGCCCTAGGTGGGTTGAACCTCTATAAATCGACGTGTGTTGTTTACATTCCGCACCTTTATTATTGTCTTTGAGCATTCAGTTTGAAAAAGAGGGAAAAATCGAAAAGATGGAGATAATCTATTCACCCCCCCTCTAGATTATCGTAGCCGCTTGGACTTACAGATATGGTCTCTCTGCTTATGCTATTTGGCATTTTCTGAGCTCCATATAACCATCGTGGTGAATAATGATTTGAAATAAGTGACTAGCTCACGCCTCAGTGCTTTTGTCTGCCTAATCTATTACCTTATCCTGAAGACCATGCCTCGGATATCTCCTATGATATTTGCATCTATGTTGTTGAGCCGTTGGTTGCGTGCTGCAAATCCTCTTTCCATGTTTTCAATTTCATTACAGATGGCCTTGAAAGCTTTCCGGAAGTTACTGCATCAGCGGACTGCTCCTCTGGCCACACAGCATCAAAATCAAATCCAATCGGCACCATGGTAGTTTCAGTAGGAGTTCCAAGTTCTTCAGCTGGGACTTGGACATGTGTTGGTCCCAAGGGGTGTGAGTAAGGTTTAGAAGGAGGGGGTTGAATAAACCTTACCACCTTTTCGATTTTAGTACTTTTAAAATATTACAGAGTTAAATACACAGCTAAGTCCTTGAGGACAGCTAAGTTAGTTAACCAGCAGAGTTAGCCACTCAACAGACTCGATTGAGCTGTTGATAGAATAACTCAGTTGTTTAGTCTAAACCTTAACTTGCATGTGATGAAATTTTCAGCGGAAGACTTAACACCCTTGAATTTGGTTTTAAGTTTGTTTTAACACTTGGTTTTAGCACTTTGTTAATTATCAGTTGGATAGCAAATCATCAGCAGATATAAAATGATATGCAGAAATTAAATGCTGAAATGTAAATGACACAATAATTTTTATAGAGGTTCGAAGATGGGGTAATTCTTCTACTCCTCTCATCTCCAACTCATGGAGGAATCCACTAAGTATTGATCAGTACAAAGTCGTTATCGACAGACACAAGTCTTGATCACACAAAGGTGACTTGATCCTTTGGGACTCGATCGGAGATGCCTTGGTCACACAGTTGGCTTCTCGTCCGCTCGCCTTCTTCATTGCGGGCGGCGCTTTGCTACTTGACTCACATGCTCAAGCTTCTAGGATTTGATCACGAAGCCCTCCAATAACTTGAGACTGGTTCGACCTTGAACCTTTCTACAATCCTCCTTGGAATGTAGACCCCTTTTGATTCTTCAAAAGTTTCCTCTTCAACAATTTGAAGTTGTCTTTCCTTGACAGCTTGGTGTTGAATCGATTTCCTTCGAAATTTAGGCTTGAGGATTTGCTTGAATAACTTGAGAATATTTTGCAGGTTACAGTATGAATAATTACTTGAATGTTCGTGGTTTAGGTTGTCAAGGTAACCCTTTCTCAAAGTGATTCCTCAGCCTTTCATAGTGAACTTTCAAAAATCTGCCCATTGAAGAGATAGGCTGGTTTTCAAAAGTCACTTGTGTTCGTTGGCTTGTCTTGTTGCTGTCCTTGATGCCAGGTTCTGACACAAGGTGCAGTGCTTCCCATTGGTTTATTCTTTTTGCACGCTTCTGGGACTGAGCACTTTAAGACATGGCAGCATGGAAGTATTACTCGATTAAGTAATATTCTTGACTTTTGTGCAACGGATTCTTTTCAGTTAACTCCCCTTTGCAGTTGCCTTTTCCCCAGGTGACTTGAGTCTACTCCAATGATTGAAAGACTCATCTGTCACTTCAACTTGACTTGGATTGGCTTCTTTTGTTGACTTGACTGACTGTTCATACAGCTGTATCTAAGCTGATACTCCTTCAGTCGAGTTCTTGACTTCTCCTCATTGCCATACTCAGTTGTTTCACAGCGGAGTATTCATTTCAGTCTTCAGTTGATTTCTTGTATATCCAGTCATAGCTGACTTGACTCAGCTCGTACAGCCCTATCTATTACAATACAAATTACAAGCAAAATGGGGTGCCAACTTTATAGTCTAAGTTTTACATGGCATTCATCAAAATTTAGTAAACAAATTTCCCAACAATTTCCCCCTTTTTGATGATGCCAAAACTTAAAACATACATACAAAATGTAAATAGCAAAGATAGATACACACAATGTAGAAACAGAGAATGTATGCGTAGAATCGATCTTTTTATTGATCATAACATTCTTGTCCTTTACACAGCTGTTTACAAATTGTATCAGAGCAACATGGCATTCTATATCTACGCAAGAATATAGAAATAACAGATTCTTATTCACAGAAGACTTACATACATATGTATTTACAATAGTAAAATACATGAAGGGGTGAACAACAACACTTCATCGCCTTCGTTGTCTCCTTCTTTCCTCTTCAGCTCTGTTGTCCTCTGCTCTTTTTCTCTTCCTTTCTTCTTCACCTGCTTTCTTTTTCTCGTAGGCTCTTCTGGCAGCTTCGTCTTTTCTCCTTCTTTCTTGCCTCTGTTGACTCTCTTTCCACAACTGATCTTGTCTTTTATTATCTTCTTCAATTCTTTTGACATACTCATCATTCTTCCTCGCCACTTCCAGATTTGCTATGGCATCAAATCCAGCCCAATAGATCCCTCATTTCTTCCCTGGATCTATGTATTCAATGTTTTTGGGTAGAGGTTTAGGTCTAAAACCTCTTCCTCCACTGCTTCTTCCTCTTCCTCTGGGCGTGTATTGTACTGGAGCCTTCTTCTTTCCAGCAGAGTGACTGCTAGTAGTCTATTTGCTCTGTCGCCTTCTTCGCACGACTTGAGGACTTTTTCCCAATACAAGTCCCAGGCTTGGGCCATGGACATGTTCTCGAAGTATCCCTCGGATTCGAGCGTTTTGAATTCATCAACTGATCTAAGCTCGTTTTCAATGTCTGAAATGGCATCAATGTATTTTCCTGTTGGATTGCCTCCGTATTGTTTCAGTATATCCATCACACGGGCATCCATTTTTGCTTCGACCTCCTTCATCCCTGCTTCTACGATTTTTCTCTTCTCAGACATAGGTACATCAGAGTGTTAGAGCGGCAGTGTTACTGGAAGTTTGTTGATTATGTCAGCTGTGACAAGGCCTTGTTGAGGGGTTTCAGCAAACATTAGAGTCATATCTTTTGATCCTTCCCCATCAACTGCTTTTCCCTTCTCCTTCTTCTTCTCAATAGCTGTGTCTTTCTTCTCTGTGACAGCTGTTTCCTTTTCCTTCTCATTCTCTGACCCCTTCAACATCTTTAGGTATTCCTCTTCCCCCTTTTTCGCATCATCAAAAGAGAGAGGAACCCCTGGGAACATACCTGCGAGCATAAAGTCAAGGCGACTGATAGATGAGTTCTTTTTAGAGTCTGTTGCGGAGTATGCTGTTCTGAATTCTGAGCGGGTGGCTTTGGACTCGGCTGCCACCAGTTTCATTTCAGCTATAAGAAGACTGAATTTGTTATTCATGTTTTCCTCTACGCGCAGACGTTTTTTCCTGTGAAATCCTCGCAGCAGTTCCATTTCAGTGTTGTGGGAGGCATGCATTCTGTCGATGTTCTCTTGCATCCTCTTCTTCATGTCAGCATTATCAGCGCTCCAGATCAACATTTTGTTGTACAATACCTTGAAGTATCTGACTTGTTCGAATCACATTGTACTCTGCTGTTGACACCATTCTCTGATCCGCTGCACAATCCCTCTCAAGTCGGCTGTGAGAGGGGCATCCCTATTATCCAGCCGCATATCCAGCAAGGCCTGGTGCCTTTCAATTTTCTCAATCTCTCCACGGATAGTCTTAAAGACTTCACGCACCTCAGCTTTTACTTCAGTCTCAGCTGGTGGCCAAGCATCATCAAAATCGTATTCTGCTGGGACAATAGAGTCAGTGGGAATCACTGGATCAGGTTGGTGGTATCATTTCCACTCACCGGTTGTTTCTTCAACAAGGTCAGGCACCTCAATGGAAAAAGGAAAAGTTTCTTCGAAAGCATCATCACGGACGTAAGGTATGGAATGTACAATCATTCGAGCCTGTGATGTGCCTAGTTGAGTCGACTGTTCTGCAGCTTTGGGAGTCTGCGTAGATGACTCGGTTTCAGCTGGGCCTTGGTGTGAGGGTTGGCCAGCTGACTGAGCCTCAGCTGTCTTAACAGCTTCTTCGGTCTCAGTGTTTTCTGCTAAATGAATTTTTGGGTCCTCGGTTGCACCATCAACGTCATCGGAAGATGATGAGTCTTAAAGTCTTGGCTCATCATCAAAATTAAACATTTGTCGAGCAGCCTTGAAGTTTGGCTTACTCGTACTAGGAAGAACTTCCTCAGCTGAGTCTTTTTGATGTGCAGTTGGGGTAGACTCAGCTTCATCTGCAGATCCCAGGAAGGTTGTATCAGGATCATCCTGGGAGTCATGAAGAGCACTGATTTCCTCTTCTGAATCAGTAATTATGGTCTGAGGAATGCTCTTATATCCTTGATTTTTACCTAGGGAAGTCTCAACCTCCCTTAGGCCTTCATTACCACCTGCAGTCTCAACTGCAGCGGGGCCTTGTTCAATCCCTTCGACAGGCGCAGCTGTCTTAGGGTCTTCTGCAGTGGCATCCACAAGAGTCTCAACTCCGTGGATTGCACTTTCATTGCCCAGAGTATTAACTCCCGGGACAGATCCATCCTGTGCCTCGACTGCATCAGTAGCGTCCTCAGCCTGCAAAGCTATTGGCACTTCAGCTAAGACAGATTTAACTATCTGATGAGCGTCGTCAGTGACAACTTGCTGTGGTTCTTTTTGTTGTTCCTTATCCACTTCGCCTCCTACATTCAGGGTGGAGTCAGCTGCAGCATCCTCCGACCTAGTTGCAGTGGAGTGAGTTTCCCCCTCAGCTAGCTCAACAGCTGAGTGACTTATGTTGGGGTCACTCTGCTCCAGACTCCCGGCTTTGTCAAATGAGTGGTCAGACATAGGGGCAGGTGGTAAGACACCTTCAGCAGGGGTTGGCTCAACTTGGGTGCCCAAATTCCCAGTGTCATCGCCAATTCCCTTAGATCCGTCTTCTAAGTGAACTGGGGAAGTGGTTGCAGCAATAACAGTGGCAATCTGCTGCACCACTCCCAGTGGATCAATCTTCAGCTGAGATTTGGAGGACTCTACTGGTCCTTCCCTCAGTTGTTGCTCGTGCATCATTTTGGACTCCAGCATGGCTTGCTGTATATCCAATTTCTCCTTTGCAGCAACCGGATCCATGTCCTCATCACTTTCTGAAAGAACATCTATGTGCAGATGAGTGTGATCGCTGGTTCCAATAAGAGGACAGATGCTGACTTTCTCACGCGCCTCTGCTTCCTCAGCTGCTCTAGCCTATTCGTTTTCCTTCCGAATTTGCAGCATGTTAATGCAGTTATCCTCATCCAGGGCTTGCAGCACAGTATCAACTTGGACAAACTTGAAGAGTTCCTCCTCCTCATCAATAAACTCTGGGTGTTCAAACTGAGCTTCCATGTCCTCCATGCTCTTAGACGATTTTGGATGTCTGGGTACAGTGGAGAGCATATGATTACATCATCATCCTCATCCTCTCCCTGTTTCCCTTCCTTTTCAGGAATGGAGGGTAGCAAGCTCTGCTGCTCTTCGCCCTCACCAACGTCTATCGCAGGTGGATATACAGTCCTGTCGACAGGGGATTCTGCTGTCTTAGTTACTTCTTGTTCTTAGCATTACGCCCACAATTTGGGTCTCGATGTGCTCTCTTGATCGGCCTCAGATTTGGCGGTTTCATCAAGCACTTCTGGAGACTGCACTTCTTCAGCGGTCTTAGAGATCTTTTCTAGCTGAGTGGCAGACTCAGCTGTCTTCTCAAGCTCTGAACGCTTGGTAAGTCTTCTTCTTCTCTTAGTTTTCACCTAATGTTTGGTTCTACTTCCTCCGGTTCCTCAAAGGTAAAGGCCTTTGGAATTGCCTTAGAGGCGACTACCTTTCTCACTGGCGTCCTCCTCTTCTTTATTCCTGGAGAAGGTATTAAGGATTCCTTCTCCATCATGCTGCAAGTGCAGGGCGGGAGACACGGCTGCAGGGGCGGGTGACTTTAGGCTGCAGGGGTAGGTGCATCTTTCTTCTTCTTCTGCGGGGGCAACAATCTTCTTTCATTTTGCATGGGCGACTTTCTTCTTCTTCGGGGGAGGCAACTGTTGTTTCCTCGGGGTGGTGATTCCCCATTGGTGTCCACCCGCAGCGTAAGCTCTCTTCGGGCTCCGGATAAGTTGGCCCGAAACATCTTCTTGTTAACATGGAATGATTTTCCATGTCGAAGGGGAACACCCTTCACCTCCATCAAGTGGCCAATTACAAGACCATATCCCAGAGATCCTCCAAATGACCCATCGTCCTTGAACGATTTATTTGCAACGATTCTCGCGTAGTCCGCCAGAGACGATTACGCCCGATTGACCTTCTTCTCCTCCATGATCGCAGCCATGACGATCAGCTTGGTCTTGGACAGCTGATTGAAGCTTCCAAACTTGATGTCTACACATTTGGCATCGATATCCAACAGCTTATGATAATCTTCTTTCAGCAGCTTCTTCTCTGATGTGTAGACAACTTTTGCAGCACACTCCGGTTTGGCCACTTCTTTCCATGCAGCAACCAAATCGATGTCTGCTTCATATATCTCCGACATGCCCTCCGACGGCAATAAACAAGGTTCCGCAAGGTCCTTTGCAGTGATTGTTATGTCCTTGCGGTGGACGGGGGACTTAATCCTTTTGTCCTGCACCTCGGCATTCACGTAGAACTGGGCGACCTCCTCTACGTACGTCATAGGATATTCCATCGTTAGAAAGGATTTCAACCCGGATTTCTCGATCTTATCAGCTATCTTTTTCACAAGGGTTTCATCGGAACCCTGGTTTATCATCCCTTCAAAATCCACGGTCGATCCGGTGTGGATTTGCTTTGCGAGCTTAGCGAAATCGTGTGCTGGTGCCATTTCAGTGGTTTTTACTGAACAAAACTGGACGAACTTGCTTTGAAAACTAGTAGGGTTTTGAGAGAAAAGATACTTGCTTTGTTTGCTTTGGAAAGATGAACAGTTTTTGAAGTGAGAGAGAAAAGTGAACAAATGGGTATATAAGGGGTATGAAAGGACGTGTTTTCGGTTTTTGAAATTTTGATCAAGATCAACGGCTCAGATTTAGCACGTCACTTTGCATTTAATGCGGCAGCATTTATATCCAATCATATGCTTCACTGTGCAGCTTTTGACTATAACTGTCATAATTACGCAGACGTCATTCTTAAAAACATTCCCGCTTATTAAAAATGACTGAGTTTTTGTCACTTAGCTCATAAATGACTCAGCTCTCTGCACAAATGACTCAACTTTTCTTCTCTCCTTTCGTATGGTGACTCAGCTGTCAACTAACTCGATACAGCTGACTTTCCGATACGGCTGATTCACTTGGCTGATTTATGAGGTCTGTCCTGTTTTCATCTTTTCAAATTTCATCTCTTCTCATTGAGTCTTCTGAGTGTCAACTCAGCTCAATTAACCCTAGCTCATGCTTAAGCTCTTCAAATCTTGATTCACATAATGGCTTTGTGAATATGTCTTAATCTTGTTTATCGGTTGAGATGTATTCCAAGGTGATGTCTTTCTTTTCAACATGATCTCTTATGAAATGATATCTGACATCAATGTGCTTTGTTCTTGAATGCAACACAGGATTTTGAGTGATTGCAATAGCACTTGTGTTATCACACATAATTGGAATCTCTTTCTCTTCAACATCATAACCTCTGTTTGTTGTCTCATCCATAAGACTTGGGCACTGTTGCCCGCGACTATGTACTACCAAATTTTGTGGATGTGGCTATTGAGTTTTTCTTCTTGCTAAACCAAGAAACCAATCTATTTCCAAGCATTTGACATGTGCCTGAAGTACTATTCCTGTCAACCCTACATCCAGCATAGTCAGAGTCTGAATAACCAATAAGCTTGAATCCTCCTTCCTTTGGATACCATAAGCCGACTTTCTGGCATCCCTTCAAATATCTTAGGATTCTCTTAGCTGCAGTCATATGGCTTTCCTTTGGAGCAGATTGGAATCTTGCACATACACCTACTGCAAAGGTGATGTCTAGCCTGCTTGCTGTTAAATAGAGCAGTGATCCAATAAGTGCTCTGCATCTTGTTTGATCCACAGGCTTGTCATATGCATCCATATCCATCTTGACTGATGTATTCATTGGTATTTTCACAGAAGACTTCTCTTCCATACCAAATTTCTTCATTAAATCTCTGGTATACTTTGTTTGACTAATGAAGGTTCCATCCTTCAGTTGTTTAACTTGAAGTCCTAGAAAGAATGTCAGCTCTCCCATCATGCTCATTTCAAATTTGCCTTGCATGAGGTCTGAGAACTTATCACACAGCTCTTTGTTTGTGGATCTAAAAATAATGTCATCCACATATATTTGAACAAGCAGTATACTCTCTCCATCTTGAATTCTGAAGAGTGTTCTGTCCACTTTGCCTTTGGTGAATCCATTATCTGTCAGAAATTGAGATAATGTATCATACCATGCTCTAGGTGCCTGTTTCAATCCATATAAAGCTTTCTTGAGCTTGTACACCTTATCTCCAAGAGTTTTCTGCTCAAAACCTGGAGGTTGTTCAACATAGACTTCTTCTTCCAACAATCCATTTAAGAATGCACTTTTTACATCCATTTGATATACAATAAAGTTCTTGTGTGCAGCATAGGCAAGAAACATCCTTATTGCTTCTAATCTTGCAACAGGAGCAAATGTTTCATCAAAATCTATTCCTTCCTCTTGGCAATACCCTTTGGCTACCAATCTTGCTTTGTCCCTTACCACAGAACCTTCCTCATTCATTTTGTTTCTGAAAACCCATTTTGTGCCAATAACATTTTGATGGATTGGTCTTTGTACCAATTCCCATACTTTGTTTCTTTCAAATTGATTCAGCTCTTCTTGCATGGCTTGAATCCAATGTGTCTCATCCAATGCTTGGGACACATCTTTTGGTTCTATTTGGGAAATAAAACAAGTGAACATGGCTTCTTGTTGAGCTCTGGATCTGGTTCTTACACCATCTCTGGATCTGGTGGATGGTCTCTCAGCCATCTCACATCAGGTTGGAGTAAGTCAGATGTGTTCAGTCGTCTTGCATCTGTGTTATCTTGAGCAACTCTCTCATCATCATCATTTAGCTGCAGATTCTCCAGCTGTCTTTGAGATTCAGCTATCTCATCTTCACCTTGATTGATTGCTCCAGCTTCAGCTTCAACATAGGTACTCTTCTGCATAGTTGGCTGATTCAGCTTATCAGCTAACTCCTCAACGTCTTCTCCATTTACATTAGGTTCATCAAAAACTACATGGATAGACTCTTCTGTGACCATAGTCCTCTTGTTCAACACTCTGTAGGCTTTGCTTGTAGTTGAGTATCCCAAAAAGATACCTTCATTAGCTTTAGCATCAAAAGCCTTTAGATTATTCTTGCCATTGTTGTGGATGAAGCCTTTACATCCAAATATTCTAAATTACCCAACATTTGGCTTTCTCCCTGTCCATATTTCATAGGGAGTCTTTGTCAGCTGTCTATTTATCATGCATCTATTTTGAGTATAGCATGCAGTATTGATGGCTTCAGCCCAAAACCTTTTAGGCAGCCCAACTTCAGCTAACATAGTTCTTGCAGTTTCCTTGAGAGTTCTATTTCTTCTTTCTGCTACTCCATTCTGCTGTGGAGTCCTTGCTGCAGATGGTTCATGAGCAATACAATTTTCAACACAATACTGAGTTATTATTCCATTGACAAACTCAGTTCCTCTATCAGATCTTATCTTTATAATGGTTTGACTCTTCTCATTTTGAACTCTTTTCATCAGTTGAGGTAACTTCTGCAAAGTTTCCTTCTTTTTACACATTAAGATTGTCCATGTATATCTTGAATAATCATCCACCACTACTAAAGTGTATTTCTTTCCACTTAAGATGGCTGGCTCAACTGGACCAAATAGATCCATATGCAACAGATGCAATATCCTTGTTGAAGATGGACTAGACTTCTCTTTGAATGATGATTTGATTTGCATTCCCATCTGGCATGCATCACAAACACTTTCCTTCTTGTACACTGAGTCTGGCAATCCTTCCACAAGATTGCTCCTTGCAAGCTTGTTGATTATCTTGAAATTCAGATGACTCAGTTTCTTGTGCCATAGCCAACTTGATTCGGATGTACTCTTTGCTAGCAGACAAGTGCTTGGTGTGGCAGTCGACCAATCTACCACATACATGTTCTTTTGTCTAGATCCTTGCAACACTACTTCATTTGATTCAGTGTCTTTGATTTGGCACACTCCCATATTGAATCCAACATTATAGCCCTTGTCACAGAGTTGGCTGATGCTTAACAGGTTGAAATTGAGGCCTTCAACATAAGCAACATCTGTGATTTCTAATCCATTTTTCTTGATGGATCCAATGCCTCTTATTTCCCCTGGAGCTTCATTTCCTCCAAATATGACTTTTGCACCTCTAATCTCCTTGAATTTTGACAGATTTTTATTGTTCCCTGTCATGTGTCTGGAACAGCCACTATCCATGTACCAGGTTCCTTGGCACTCAGTTGTTCCTTGAACCTGCAATCAAGGAAATCAATTTTTAGGTACCCATACTTGCGGGTCTGAGGGGTTAGTCTTTGTAAGATGATCCAACCAACCTATAGCCAAATGATCTGACTCTAAGAGGTTGTCATCTATCTGTGCCATAATCATAATTCACTTTGGCAAAGTTGTTCCTTGAACCTGCAATCAAGGAAATCAGTTTTTAGGTACCCATACTTGCCTGGGTCCCGAGGGGTTAGTCTTTGTAAGATGATCCAACCAACCTATAGCCAAATGATCGACTCTAAGAGGTTGCCATCTATATGTGCCATAATCATAATTCACTTTGGCAAATTGCTTTGGGGCTTTAGGTTCATATCTTTTTGTCTCTTTTGTCCGTATGCTTGTGTGTGTGTTTTAGCAATTGCCTTCTTTGGGTAGTTGTGATATTTCCGAGTGTAGTGCTTGGGTGCATATGTGTGCTGATGATAGCTCTTTTGCCTTTGGAATGACCTTTGCTGAGTTCTAAGCCTTTGCCATTTTGGAATGTATTCCATAGGTCTTTGCTGATATTTCACATTACTCCAATCAGCTTGACTTGGGTAGTTTCTACCATTCCCATCATTTGTGTTCCTTTGATAGAACTTCGGGGATTACGGTAGCTTTGTTTCTTCTTCACAGAGTACTTCCTGTTTGGAGTTTCTTTGAGGAACTTTTGGATTTCTTCTCGTTGTCCTCTCATCATACTCAATTTGCCGTTTTTTTTTCCTTTTCCTTTATATCCAAGACCAGTTTGTTTGTGATTGTGCTTTGGAATGAATGTGTGTGCAACATTTGGTGTCTTGGATTTTTGAGATGCTTCATTACTTGAAGATCATTTTTCCAAGATCACTCTTGGAGTTTGACTATGCACAAAGGAATTGAATCCTATGCCTGTCTTGTCTCCACATTATTTTTGGCTCATGATAAGGTCATCCAATGATTTAGATACCTTTGTGAATGAAGCAATCACATTTTTTAGATCACTTTCTCTCTTTTCTATAGCAGCTATCTCTGCTATTAGTTTTGCATTCTCATCCTTCAGCTCTTTGTTCTCATCAGCTATGTGACTTCGAGTACTCAGCTCCTTAGTCAGCTGTGAGTTTTGGCTTTTGAGCTGGCTGTTTTCCTCGTTTAATAGTGTGTGTGAGGATTTAATGTGCTCAATGTCTTTCATCATTTTTCCTAATGAATCATAAATATCAGTGGGTGATGAAGTGTGTGTGTCACAATCACTATCGCTAGAATCTGAGTGAGATGAGTTAGAGTGTACCTCATCTTCTTGGTCAGGTTGATCTTGTTCTTTAGCCATTAGACAGATCATAGCTTTTTCTTCAGAATCACTTGAGTAGTCAGCTTCACTACTTTTTGAGTCTGCTTTATCTTTTGACTTAGCTGTTTCAGCAGTCTCAGCAGCCAACATTGCCCTTTTCTTTTCTTGTCTTCTTTCTTTAAAGACTCTTCTTTCTTTTTCATTCCTTATTTATTGACTACAGGATATGGACAGTCAATAGCAAAGTGTCCTGGTTGTCTGCAATTCAAACACAGGTTTTCAACTTTTTGATCAGCTCTCTCATTTCTTGAGTTGTCAGGTCTTTGATATTCGACCTTTTGATACTCAGCTCTCTTTGGTGGCCTATCTTCTCTTGACTTTGAGGGAGCTGAATGTCTTCTGGAGGATTCACCTTTATTTCTTTTGTAGTTCTTGTTGAAGAACTTATTGAATCTTTTAACCATCAGCGCAATCTCCTCCTGGTCAATGATTTCTTTGGTCTCAGCTCTCTTTTCGTCCTTGACTATAAGTGCAGCTATTTTGGGTACAGCTGTCTCCTCTTGATCTTTTCTTCTCAGCTCAAATTCATAAGTTTTGAGGTCTGAGAATAGTTCATGATTGGATGTTTTCTATAGGTCCATCGATTGCCTTAGAGCCATGGTTTTCATTTCCCACTCAGCTGGGAGGCTCTTTAGTATCTTCATGCACATTTCCTTTTGTGTGTATTCCTTTCCAAGTGCTGAGAGCTCATTTGTAATTTCAGTGAATCTGGCATCCAGCTGATCCATTGTCTCACCTGCAAGCATTTTAAAGTTTTCAAATTTTTGAACAACAGATAATTTGTTTTCCTTAATTTGCTCAAATCCTTCACAAATTAAAGTTAGTTTATCCCAGATTTCTTTGGTTGTCTTGCAAGATTTGACTTTATTGAATATTGCTTTGTCCAAAGTATTGTATACAATATCTTTGGCCACATTGTTTAGGTTATCTTTTTTTGTCATCATTTGTCCATTCAGCTCTTGGTTTTTCAACCATAGCTGGTATAGGAGCAGCAACCTCTTCTCCTTCAGCTGCAGCAGCTCTCCTTGCAGCTGTGTTCACCTTCATTATTTGCAGTGGCCCATCCTCTATCACTATCCACATTTCATCATGTAAAGCTGATAGATGAGCCTGCATACGTATTTTCTAGTCATCAAATTCTTCAATGGTGAACATAGGAATGCGTGTCAAATTTGCTTCCATGATAATAACTTTGTTGTTTAAAAAAAATGGCTTTTGAAAAAACAAGTGTTAAAAACTTCTTTGAAAGATTGGATATCTAGTTCAGTAACCAGTGCAGAAGGCTCAATGAACCAACCGCTCTGATACCACTTGTAGGTCCCAAGGGGTGTGAGTAAGGTTTAGAAAGGGGGGTTGAATAAACCTTACCACCTTTTCGATTTTAGTCCTTTTAAAATATTAGAGAGTGAAATACATGCTAAGTCTTGAGGGATGACTAAGTTAGTTAACCAAATAGAGTTAGCCACTCAGCACTGGACTCGATTGATTTTGTTGATAGAATAACTCAGTTGTTTAGTCTAAACCTTAACTTGCTTGTGATGAAATTTTCAGCGGAAGACTTAACACCCTTGAATTTGGTTTAAGTTTGTTTTAACACTTGGTTTTAGCACTTTGTTAATTATCAGTTCGATAGCAAATCATCAGCAGATATAAAATGATATGCATAAATTAAATGCTGAAATGTAAATGACACAATAATTTTTATAGAGGTTAGAAGATGGGGTAATTCTTCTAGTCCTCTCTTCTCCAACTCCTGGAGGAATCCACTAAGTATTGATCAGAGTACAAAGTGGTTATCAGTCCAGATACAAGTCTTGATCACACAGCTCACTTCATCCTTTCGGACTCAGTCTGGAGATGTCTTGGTCACACAACTGGCTTCTCGTCCAACTCAGCTTCTTCACGGGGTAAGTGCAGCTTTGCTACTTGACTCACTTGCTCAAGCTTCTTGGATTTGATCACGAAGCCCTCCAATAACCTTAGACTGGTTCGACCTTGAACCTTTCTACAATCCTCTTTGGAATGTAGACACCTTTTGATTCTTCAAAAGTTTCCTCTTCAACAGTTTGAAGTTGTCTTTCCTTCACAACTTGGTGTTGGATCGATTTCCTTCGAAATTTAGGCTTGAGGATTTGCTTGAATAACTTGAGAATATTTTGCAGGTTACAGTATGAATAATTGCTTGAATGTTCGTGGTTCAGGTTGTCAAGGTAACCCTTTCTCAAAGTGATTCCTCAGCCTTTTATAGTGAACTTTCAAAACTCTGCCCGTTGAAGAGATAGGCTGATTTTCAAAAGTCACTTGTGTTCGTTGGCTTGTCTTGTTGCAGTCCTTGATGTTGACATTTCCTCGTATTAAATGTCTTGCAGCTTTCCAGGTTCTAACACAAGGTGCAGTGCTTCTCATTGGTTTGTTCCTTTTGCACGCTTCTAGGACTGAGCACTTTAAGATATGGCAGAATGGAAGTATTACTTGATTAAGTAATATTCTTGACTTTTGTGTAACGGATTCTTTTCAGTTAACTCCTCTTTGCATCTGCCTTTTCCCCAGGTGACTTGAGTCTGCTCCAATGATTGAAAGACTCATCTGTCACTTCAACTTGACTTGGCTTGGCTTCTTTTGTTGACTTGACTGACTCTTCATACAGCTGTATCTCAGCTGATACTCCTTCAATCGAGTTCTTGACTTCTCCTCTTTGCCATACTCAGTTGTTTCACAGCGGAGTCTTCATTTCGGTCTTCAGTTGATTTCTTGTATATCTAGGCATAGCTGACTTGACTCAGCTCGTACAGCGCTATCTATTACAATACAAATTACAAGGAAAATAGGGTGCCAACTTTCTAGTCTAAGTTTTACATGGCATTCATCAAAATCTAGTAAATAAATTTCCCAACAACATGGTATTTTGCACTTTCAGCAGTTGACTCTGCTTCCAAGGGTACATGAGCCTCAAAAGGGAAATAATCAGCAAACAAATCTTCTGAAAATAGGTATCTGAACATCTTCTGTTGCTGGAGCCTTACCCTTTTCCTTCAGTAATACTTCAGCTCTATGTGCCTCGGCTATCTCAGCGTCATCGGCATCTGGTGCAGCTGTGTTAGCTGTGGAGCTGACTGACACTCAGCTGTCTTAACAGCTTCATTGGCATCAGTAGAATCTTCCTTTTGAGTAGACTATTCCTCAGCTGACTTACCAGCATCATGGGAAGGTGATGGCACCATGGGAGATAGGCCATCAACTAATGTAAAGTTGATAGGAGCAGCATTGTCAGTGGCTTGCCTCCTCTTTGTCAGTGCCTCCTCAGTAGCTTTATCCTCTAATGATTTTCAATAGGACTGGACTCAGCTTCATCGAATGTACCCAAGAATTCAACATTAACATTTTCTTGAGAATCATGAAGAGCACTTATCTCTTCTTCTTCCATGAATTCGTCCTGAGGGGCAGGCACTTGTTCTTCAACTTTCTTACCCAGGGAAATCTCAACCTCCTCTGGGCCTTCTTTAAGCTCAGCAATCTCAACCGCTGATGGGCTTTCAGGCATCCCTTTTACAGTCTCAACTACAGAGGGTCTTCGATAGATATCCCTTCAGCAGACTGAACTGCTTTGGGGTCTTCAGTGGCATCCGTCTGAGTCTCAACTCCTTGGATTGCACTTTCACGGCCAAGAGTTTCAACTCCCGTGGCCTCACTTCCAATCATTGCCTTGGCTGCATCATCAGCTTCATCGGCCTGCATGGCAGTTGGGATTTCAGCAGAGATAGTCAAAACTGTCTGAGCCTTGTCAACCCCACTCTTATGTACATCAATGGTCTCACATTCACCTCCAAACTTTGTTTTGGGGTTGTCTCCCAAAGCCTCCTCTGACCCGACTGTGGTTGTTTGAGTTTCCCCCTAAGCTAGCGCACCAGCTGAGTCTTGAGCAGTGGGGTCACTCGAAACCTGAGACTCGGCTTCTTTTCCTTTTGAGAGATCAGCCGATAGGGGCAGGTGTCTCAACACCTTCTTCAGGGATTGGCTTGGCTAAGGTGCCCTCTTCTACTCTATCCTAAGCTTCATCGCCATTTTTCGTGGTATTTTCATCCTCCGAGTGCACTAGGGAGGTGGTGGCATCAATCGTCCTCACCATCTTCATAATATCTGGGTTAGGAGAGATCATAATTGAAGAAGACTCTCCTTGACCATTTTGCAATCTTTGCTCGTGCAGCTCTTTGGATTCTTTTAGTGCTTGCTGCAACTTAGTTTTCTCCACTGCAACAGCAGGGTCCATCTCATCGTCGTTGCAGCTAGTTGGCACGAAAGCACTTTCAGGCACTCCTTCAAAGGGGCAGGGTTGAGGTTGCTTGGATTCCTCCATTTCCATAGCATTTGCCTTGTGCTTCTCCTCATCCTTCTTTTCAAACAGGATGGTCATGCAGAAATCATGGTCTAATGCAGAAGCGAACTGGAATATTCCCTAGGAAACTCAGGAGTTTTTCTTCCTCTTCACGAACTTCGGGTGCTGGAAATGAGCTATGGCATAACTCCACTTTTAGTTCCCCTATACGTTCAGACTGGTTAGTTGTCTTAGTTTCTTTTTCCTCAGCCCAACGATACTCTGATGATCTCCACCAGCAGTCTCTTCTACTTCAGCAGTGGTCTCCTCACCACCTTTTGTTTGCTTAGACGTTACTCATCTTCAGTAGTCTCCTTCACAGCTTCAGTGCCAGATTCGGCTGGTATTTCTAAGGCAGTTCTTTTCACCAATCGCCTTCTCTTTGTTCGGACAAGAAAAATATCTTTCTCTTATTCTTCTTCTTCTACAATGGCAGTTGGCTCCACCATCTTTATCTTCTTAGCTGCAGCTGGCTTTCGAGGCACAATTGAGCATTTCTTCTTGACGATTGGAGAAGGGGCAGGGGAATCCTTCTCAATCTCGGTTGTTGGGGCAGGTGTAGGGTCTTCCACGGCTGTAGGGGCAGGCTTCGGAGATGGAGACTTAGTAATTACAGCAGTATGCTCGGGGACAGGATCCGCTGACACACCTTCACTGGTGTCAGGTCTTCTTTTATGGGCTTGCCTTTGAGAAACTAAGAGGTTTTCCTTGAACATCTTCTTATTCACATGGAAGGGTTTCCCATTCCTGGGAGGAATGCCCTTCACCTCCATCAAATGTCCAATCACTAGGCCATACCCCAGCGAACTAACAAACATACCAACATCATTAATTGTCTTGCTCATTACGTTCTTGTAGATTGTGTTGAAGATGAACTCATCCCAGTTTACCTTTTTCTCCTCCAGAATAGCATCCATGACAGTCAACTTAGTCCTCGACAGCTGATTGAAGCTGCCAAACTTCATGTCAACGCATTTGGCAATCACGTCCATTAGCTTGTGATATTGTCCTTGATGAGCGACTTTTTGGCTGTGTAAACAGTCTTTGCATCAGAGTCTGGCTTGGTGATCTCTATCCACGTCGCAGCCAGGTTGATGTATTTTTCTGTTATCTTAATGTCGGTGTTGTGGATGGAAGAACGGATTTCTCCATCGTGAACCTCAGCATTCACATAGAACATAGCCACCTCTTCAAGATAGGTGCGCGAGTACTCCATTGTGAGAAATCCTTTCAGACCAGATTTCTCCAACTTTTCAGCAATTTTCTTGCCAAGGGCCTTGTCAACACCTTTCTTCACCATTCCTTTGAAATCCACGGTCGAACCAGAGTTGATCTTCTCAGTCATCTTCATGAAATCATATGAGGGAGCCCTTTCGGAGATTGGAACTTAAAAACTGGAACTTGAACGTAATACGAACTAGGGTTTTTGCTTTTGGTTTGCAGAGAAAGTTTTGGTCTTTGCTTTAGAGAGATGAGTGTAAGGTGAAAAGAGAGAAAATGAAATAGAGTATATATGGGATGTGAGGGGACGATTTTTAGAATTCAAAAAGTCTGATCACAGTCAACGGTTGAGATTAAAGGCTTTAAATCGCATTAATTTTTCCGCATTAAATGCAGCAGCATTTATATCCAATCATAGGCTAAACGGGTTCATGCTTTTTACTGACACCATAATTACTGTTGATGTCATTCCCAAAAATATTCCCGCTCGCAGAAAACGACTGCATTTTGTCCTTTAGCTCTTAAATAACTTAGCTATCTTCTACTGATGACTTAGCTCTGCTTCTCTTTTCTCATAATGATCACTCGGATGTCCAGCTAACTCGATACAGTTGACTAGCCGTCTTGACTGTTTCACTTGGCTAAAAAATGAAACTTTTCTGATTTTCAATTCTCTCTTCTTTGACTCTGTTGATTGAGTTTTCTGAGCCTCCTAACTCAGCTCAATCAATCCTAGCTCATTTTTAAGCTCTTCAAACCTTGATTCACATAATACATTAGTGAATATATCAGCTAACTGCTTATCCGTTGATATGTATTTCAAAGTGGTCTTTCTTCTCAACATGATCTCTTATGAAATGATATCTGACATCAATGTGCTTGATTCTTTAGTGCAAGACTGGGTTTTAGGTTATTGCAATAGCACTTTTGTTATCACACATAATTGGAATCTCTTTTTATTCTATAACATAGTCTCTCAGTTGTTGCCGCATCCATAACATTTGGGCTGCTTGTTTGCCTTTCTGACTATGTACACTTTGCTTCAATTTGTTGATGTAGCTATTGAATTTTGTTTCTTACTGAACCAAGAAACTAATCTATTTCCAAGCATTCGACAGGTACCTGATGTACTTTTCCTGTCTATTCTACATCCAGCATAGTCTGAGTCTGAGTAACCAACTAGCTTGAATCCTCTATCCTTTGGATACCATTGGCCAACTTATTGGCATCTCTTCAAATACCTTAGGATTCTTCTGGTTGTAGTCATGTGACTCTCTTTTTGTGTAGATTGAAATCTAGCACATACACGTACAACAAAGGTGATGTCTGGCCTACTTACTGTCAAATAGAGCATTGATACAATAAGGGCTCTATATCTGGTTTGATCAATAACTTTGCCATTTGCATCCATATCCATCTTGACTGATGTATTCATGGGAATCTTCACTGATGATTTCTCTTCCATACAAAATTTATTCATTAAATCTCTGGTATATTTGGTTTGACATATGAAGGTTCCATCCTTCATTTGCTTGACTTGAGACCTAAAAAGAAGGTCAGCTCTCCCATCATACTTATTTCAAACTTCCCTTGCATGAGCTTTGAAAATTTGTCACACAGCTCTTTGTTTGTGGATCCAAAGATGATATCATCCACATAAATTTGAACAAGCAGTATACTCTCCCAATCTTGAATTTTGAAGAGTGTTCTATCCACCTTGCCTTTGGTGAATCCATTGTCAATAAGAAACTGAAACAATGTGTCATACCAGGATCTTGGTGCGTGTTTCAATCCATACAATGCTTTCTTGAGCTTGTAGACTTTATCTCCAATAATTTTCTGCTCAAAACCTGGAGGTTGGTCCTCGTAGACTTCTTCTTCCAAAAGTCTTTTAAAAAATGCACTCTTCACATCTATTTGATACACAGTGAAGTTCTTGTGTGAAGCATAAGCAGGAATCATCCTAATTGCTTCCAATCTAGCAACAAGGGCAAAGGTTTCATCAAAATCTACACCTTCCTCTTGGCAATACCCTCCGGCTACAATTCTTGCTTTGTTTCTTACTACAGATCCCTCTTCATTCATTTTGTTTCTAAATATCCACTTAGTACCAATAACACTTTGGTGAGTATGCCTTTGAACTAATTCCCAAACGTTGTTTCTCTCAAACTGATTCAGCTCTTCCTGCATAGCTAGAATCCAATGTGTGTCATCCAATGCTTGTGACACATCTTTAGGCTCTATCTGGGAAATAAAACAAGTAAACATAGCTTTATGTTGAGTCCTGGATCTGGTTCTTACTCCATCTCTAACATTTCCAATAATTAACTCAGGTGGATGGTCTCTCAGCCATCTCACATCAGTTGGAGTAAGACTATTGGGTTCAGTCGTCTTGCAACTAAGTTGTCTTGAACAGCTTCCTCATCATCATTCAGCAGCAGACTTTCCAGTTGTCTCTGAGATTCAGCTATCTCATCTTCATCAGGGTTGAGTGCTCTTACATCTGCTTCAACATAGGGACTCTTTTGAATAGTTGGTTTATTCCTCATTTCAACTAACTCATCTATGTCTTCTCCGTAAATATTAGGTTCATAAAAAACCACATGGATAGACTCTTCTGTGACCATAGTCCATTTGTTCACTATTCTATAAGCCTTACTTTCAGCTGAGTATCACAAAAAGATAACTTCATCAGCTTTAGCATCAAAAGCTTTTAAGTTGTCCTTTCCATTATTGTGGATGAAGCACTAACATCCAAAGATTCGAAAATATCCAATATTTGGCTTCCTCCCTGTCCAAATTTCATTGGGAGTTTTAGATAACTGCCTATTAATCATAAACCTTTTCTGAGTGTAGCAAGCAGTATTGATGGCTTCAACCCAAAATCTCTTAGGCAAACCAGCTTCAGCTAACATGGTCCTCGCAACTTCTTTGATAGTTATGTTCCTTCTTTCAGCTACTCCATTCTATTGTTGTTGGGAAATTTATTGTTTAGATTTTGATGAATGCCATGTAAAACTTAGAATAGGAAGTTGGCACCCCAATTTTTTTTCAAATCGCATTGTAATAATTAAATTTGGTCAAATTTGAGTTAAGTCGACTATGCCCAAACATGCAAGAAGACAACCGGAGACTAGAAGGAAGACTCATTGCAAGACAAGGCAGTGAGTATGGCAAAGAAGAGAAGACGGGGGAACTCGGATGAAGGAGCGACTAAGATGCGGTGAGAGGAGTATCGGTCAAGTCAACTCAAGATAAGCCAAGTCTCGAGTTGAAGTGAAGTGGAAGAGTCATCCAATGATTAGAAGGCGATTCTAAGTCACCTGGGGAAAGCAAGGAAATGCGATCAAGTCGAGATAATCGAAAAAGATCCGTTGCGCGAAATCAAGAGAATTACTTAAACAAGTAATATCTCCATGCTACCTTTCTCGAAGTGCTCATTCCCGAAGCGTCAAAAGGAATAAACCAATGGGAAGCACTACACCGTGTCGAACTACGAAAAAGTGAAGAACAATTCATACGAGGAAATGGCAATTCAAGGATCGCAACAAGACAAGCCAACGACCACAAGTGACTTTCAAAAATAAGCCTATCTCTTCAACGGGTAGATTTTTGAAAGATCACTATAAAAGGCTGAGAAATAACTCTGAGAAAAGGTTACGAAGGTTACGAAGATTACCTTGACCATACAAGCAAGAAAGAAACATTTTGTAACCTGAAATATTCTCAAGTTATTAAACGCTCAATCCTCAAGCCTACACTACGAAGAACATCAATCCAACACTCACTGTGAAGGAAAGATAACTTCAATCGAGTTGAAGAGGAAATTCTTTGAAAAATCGGGGTCTACATTCCATGAAGGATTGTAGGAAGGTTCAAGAGTTGAACTAAGTTTTGAGGCTGTTGGAGGGCTTCGTGATCAAATCCAAAGAGCTTGAGCAAGTGGGTCATGTAGTAGCAAGGCATTGCGCCTGTGAAGAAGCTTCGAGTCACGAGAAGCTTGATTGAGTGATCAAGGCGTCTCTGCATCGAGTCCAAAAGGATCAAGTCGGTTGTGTGATCAAGACTTGTATCCTGGACATTACCACTTTGCATCTTGATCAATACCTAGTGGATTCGTCCAGAGTTGGAGAAGAGAGGAGTAGAAGAATTACCCCATCTTGAACCTCTATAAAAACTTATCGTGTCTTTTACATTTCAAAGCACTTTAATTCTGCATCTTATTTGTTTAATTTCTTTGACATATTTGCTATCCAACTCGATAATTTCTAAGTACTAAATCAAGCTTTATATCTCTGCTTAACCATAATTAAGGGTGTTAAGTCTTCCGAAATAAAAACAAACCACGATTGAGCTAATTCGGTCTTAACGGTGAGTTATTCTATCAACAATTTCGATCGAGTCTGTTGAGTGACTAACTCTCTTGATTAACTAAATTGGCTGTCCACCAAGGACACGATTGTGTAGTATCAACTCGAACTTTTAAAAGGACTAAATCAAAAATTTGGCAAGGTTTATTCAACCCCCTTCTAAACCTTACACTCACACCCCTGGGACCTACAAGTGGTATCGAGCGGTTGGTTCATTGAGCCTTCCGCATCAGTTCTTGAACTAGATCTCCAAACTTTTCAAAATCGCTTTAGTACTTAAATTTTCAAAACTCCTTTTATCATTAAAATTTATTATCATGGAAGCAAATTTGACACGCATCCCTATGTTCACAATTGAAGAATTTGATGACTGGAAAATTCGTATGCGAGGCTCATCTATCAAAGCATTACATGATGAGATGTGGATAGTGATAGAGGATGGGCCACCGCAAATCTTAAAAGGTGAACACGGTGTAAGAAGAGCTGCGAAATTTGAAGGTGAAGAGGATGTTGCCCCGGATTGACTATGGTTGAAAAACCAAGAACTGAATGGACAAATGATGAGAAAAAGATACAACCTGGACAATGTAGCCAAGGACATCCTTTACAAAACCTTGGACAAAGCCATGTTCAATAAAGTCAAATCATGCAAAACGGCTAAAGAAATGGGGACAAACTAACATTGATTTGTGAAGGCGAGAGCAAATCAAAGAAAATAAATTGTCGAGTGGATGTTCGGTTCACGTAAATCACCAACGAGCTATCTCGCACTTGGAAAGGAATATACACGAGAAGGAAATGTGTATGAAGATCCTAAAAAGTCTCTCCTGAATGGGAAATGAAGGTCATGGAACCGAGACACTCCATGGACCTATCGAAGACCTCCAACCATGAACTATTCTCGATCTCAAAGCCTACAATTTTGGTGAGAAGAAAAGATCGAGGAAGAGACAGACTATACCCAAAACAATGCTCTAATTGTTAAGGATGGAAAGAGAGCCGAGGTCAAAGAAGTCATTGATCCGGAAGAAATAGCCCCGATGGTTAAAAGGTTCAACAAGTTCTTCAATAAGAACTACAAGAGAGGCAAGGGAGAATCTTCCGGAAGACACTCGGCCCCCTCCAAGTCAAGGGAAGATAGGCCAACCGGAGAGAATCATCATCAAAAGTGAATATCAAAGGGCCGACAATCCAAGGATGGAAAGAGTGATCAAAAGGTTGAATATCTATCTTTGAACGTAGGCAACCAGGTCACTATGCCATTGATTGTCCATATCTTGTAGTCAACAAATACGGGAATGAAGAAGAAAGAAAGGTCTTGAGAGAAAGAAGACAAGAAAAGAAAAAGGCAATGTTGGCTGCAGAGATCTGCCGAGACAGCCAAGTCAAGAGAGACGGTGATTGAGAGCGGTGGGCGACTACTCAAGTGACTCGAAGAAGAAGCCCGATTTGTTTGATGGCCAAGGAGCAAGATCAACTGACCAAGAAAATGAGGTACACTCTAACTCATCAAACTCGATTCTAGTGATAGTGATCGTGACACACACACCTCATCACCCACTAATCTTTATGATTCATTAGGTAAAATGATGAAAGATTTTGAACACATTAAATCCTCACACACACTACTAAATGAGGAAAACACCTACTCAAGAGCCATAACTCACAGTTGACTAATGAGTGAGTACTCTAAGTCAAATAGCCGATGATAATGAAAGTTTAAAAATTTGAAAATGCCAAGCTAATAGCGAGAAATAGCCGCCATAGAAAAGAGGAGAATGACCTCAAAAATGTAATTGCCTCATTCACTAAGGCATCTAAATCATTCGATGATCTTATTATGAGTCAAAGATAATGTGAAGACAAGACGGGTTTAGGATTTAATTCCTCGTGCTATGTCAAACTCCAAAAGTAATTTTGGAAAAAGGATCTTCAAGCAATGAAGAGTCTAAAAAATCCAAAACTCCAAAAGGTGCACACATATTCACACCAAAGCACAATTACAAGCAAAGCGGCCTTGGTTATAAAGGAAAAGAAAAACATCCGGTTGAGTGCGGCTGAAAGGGCGAGAGAGAAGAGATTCGATCGAGTTCATCAAAAACTCCAAGCAGAAAATACTCTGTAAAGAACAAACAGAGCTACCAAAAACCCAGGAAAATCTATAAAAGAAATACATATGATGGGAATGGTAGAAAATATCCAAGCCAAGCTGATTGGAATGATGTGAACTATCAAGCATAGACTTATGGAATATAAGCCCAAATGGCAAAGGCCTAGAACTCAAGCAAAGGCCATTCCAAAGGTATAAAAGCTTTCATCAAAGACACACACATATGCACCTAGACACTACACTCGGAGACACCACAATTACCCATAGAAGCGATTGCTAAAACACATACACAGCATATGACAAAAGAGACAGTTGTATGAACCTAAAATCCCAAGCAATTTGCCAAGATTAATTATGATTATGGCACTGATAGATGGCAACCCCTTAGAGTCAAATCATTTGGCTATAAGTTGGTTGGATCATCTTAAAATTCTAACCCCTCAGGACCGGACAAATATGGGTACCTAAAACTTAATTTCCTTGATTGCGGGTTCAAGGCAGTGAGTGCCAAGGAACCTGGTACATGGATAGTGGTCATTCCAAACATATGACAGAAACAAGAAAAATCTGTCAAAATTCAAGGAAGTTAAAGGAGCAAAAGTCATATTTGGAGGAAATGAAGCTCCAGGTGAAATAAGAGGCATTGGATCCATCAAGAGGAACGTGTTAGAAATCACAGATGTTGCATATGTTGAAGGACTCAACTTCAACTTGCTAAGCATCGATCAACTCGTGACAAGGGCTATAATGTTGGATTTAACATGGGTATATGCCAAATCAAGGATCTTGAATCGAATGAAGTTGTGTTGCAAGGATGCGGACAAAAGAACATGTATGTAGTAGATTGGTCAACCGCTACACCCAAAGACTTGTCTATTAGCAAAGAGCACATTTGAATCAAGTTGGCTGTGGCACAAAAAGCTGAGTCACCTAAATTTCAAAACGATTAACAAGCTTGCCGAAGTAATCTTGTGGAAGGACTTCCGGACTCGTATACAAGAAGGAGAGTATATGTGACGATGTCGAAGGGAAAACAGATCAAATCATCATTCAAAGAAAAGACCGCCTATCTTCAACACGAATATTACATCGCTACATATGGATCTATTTGGCCCGATGAAACCGGCTAGCATAAGTGGAAAGAAATACACCTTGGTGGTAGTAGATGACTACTCAAGATATACATGGACTATATTCATGTGTAAAAAGAAAGAAACTCTCTACGTAAACGCCACGATTGATGAAGAAAATTCAAAATGAAAAGAGCCAAACCATTATCAAAATAAGATCGATGAGAGGAACCGAGTTTGTCAATGGGATAATAACTCGTATTGTATTGAAAATGGCATTGGTCATGAATTATCTGCGGCAAGGACACCACAGCAGAATGGAGTTGCGAAAGAAGGAATAGAACTCTCAAAGAAGCGGCAAGGACCATGTTAGTGAAGCGGGGTTACCAAAAAGATTTTGGGGTGAAGCAATCAACACTTGACTTGCTACACTCAAAAAGCGGATGTATGATAAAGCAGGACAATCGACAAAGACTCCTATGAGATTTGGACAGGAGAAAACCAAATGTTGCATATTTTAGAATATTTGGATGTAAATGCTTCATCCATAACAATGGCAAAGACAATCTAAAGGCTTTCGATGCTAAAGCGATGAAGGTATCTTCTTGGGATACTCGGTGAAAGCAAAGCCTACAGAGTACTCAACAAAAGACTATGGTTGCAGAGGAATCCATTCATGTGGTATTCGATGAGCCAAATACAAATGGAGAAGATATTGAAGAGTCGGTGATAAGTTGAATCATCCAAACATACTGAGAAAAGTCCATATCTTTGTCAAGCCAAATCGGAATTGTAAACTCGAGAAGAAGATGAGATAGTTGAATCTCAAAAACAATTTGGAAAATTTGCGGCTAAGTGATTACGAGAGAGCGATCAAAGCAACACATTTGCTAGCGATCAATCCACTAACTTACTTCAACTTTGATGTAAGATGGTGGAAGACCATCCACGAGAACTTGTCATTGGAGATATAAGAGAAGGTGTCAAAACAAGATCTTAACTCAACAAGAAGCTATGTTCACATGCTTTATCTCACAAATAGAACCTAAAGATGTGTTACAAGCAATGGATGACACACATTGGATTCAAGCTATGCAAGAAGAGCTGAATCGAGTTTGAAAGAAATAAAGTATGGGAATTAGTTCAAAGACCCACCCATCAAAATGTTATTGGTACTAAATGGGTGTTGAAACAAGATGAACGAGGAGGGTTCGTGGTAAGAAACAAAGCAAGACTAGTAGCCAAAAGATATTTCCAAGAAGAAGGAATAGATTTTGATGAAACATTTGCTCTGTAGCAAGATTGGAAGCTATAAGGATGTTTCTTGCCTATGCGGACTCACAAGAATTTTATTGTATATCGAGTTGATGTAAAAGTGCATTCCTAAATGGTTTATTGGAAGAAGAAGTGTATGTTGAACAACCTCCAGGATTTGAGCAGAAGACTCTTGGAGATAAGGTATACAAACTCAAGAAAGCTCTGTATGGATTGAAACAGGCACCCAGAGCATGGTATGATACTTTGTCACAATTCCTAACTGAGAATGGATTCACAAAAGGAAAAGTAGATAGAACACTTTTCAGAATTCAAGACAAGAAGAGCATACTGCTTGTTCAAATATATGTGGATGACATCATTTTTGGATCCACAAACAAAGAGCTATGTGAAAAATTTTCAAACCTCATGCAAAGCAAATTTGAAATGAGCATGATGGGAGAGCTGACATTCTTCCTTGGACTCCAAGTGAAACAACTGAAGGATGGAACCTTCATAAGTCAAACAAAATACACCAGAGATTTAATGAAGAAATTTGGTATGGAGGAGAAGTCTTACGTGAAAATACCAATGAATACATCGTCAAAATGGACATGGATGCGGATGGCAAGCTGTAGATCAAACAAGATATAGAGCACTTATTGGATCATTGCTCTATCTCACAAAGAAGCGAGCCGGACATCACCTTTTTGTAGGTGTATGTGCAAGATTTCAATCTGCTCCAAAAAGAGTCATATGACAAAGACTAAGAGAATCTTGAGATACTTGAAAGGAAGCAAGAAGTTGGCTTATGGTATCCAAAGGAAGGTGGATTCAAGCTAATTGGCTATTCGGACTGACTATCTTTGGATGCGAGTTGTGAGGAAAAGCACCTCGAGGCACATGTCAAATGCTTGAAACAGTGATTTCTGGTTTAGCAAGAAGCAAAATTCAATAGCCACCTCTACTGGTGAGGCGAGAATACATAGTGGGCAGCAATTTCTTGTGCCCAAATCCTATGGATGAGGCGGGTGAGAGACTATGAAGTTGAAGAAAAGGAAATTACAATCATGTGTGATAACACAAGTGCAATTGCAATCACTCGAGAATCTCGTGTTGCACTCAAGAACAAAGCATATCGATGTCGAGATATCACTTCATAAGAGATCATGTTGAAAAGAAGGACATCATATTGGAATATATCTTAAGCGATAAAAGCAATGACATATTCACAAAACCATTATGTGAGTCAAGATATGAAGAACTCAAGCATGAGTTAGGGTTAATTGGTGAGTTAACACTCGGAAGACTCAAAGAAAAGAAATGAAACACAAAAAGAGAAAAAGGATTGAATTCTCAAAATCGCCTAAATAAATCACCATGTCGGAAAGACGACTATACCGAATTAGTGACAATGGTGAGTCACTTAAGAGAATTGTGACCAAGAAGAGTTAAATCACTAAGGGATAAAGTTTGAGTCATTTATGAGCAAAGTGACAAAAACGCAAATCGTTTTTACTAAGCGGGAATGTTTTTAAGAATGACGTCAAAGCATAATGATGATGTGTACGGACAAAAAGCGCATACCAAGCTTATGATTGGATATAAATGCCGCATTAAATTCGAAACATTAAATGCTAATCGGCGTGCAAAATCTAAGCCGTTGATTTCGATCACATTTCAAAAACCACCCGCACGTCTTTCAGAAACCATACTTACCCCATTTTCGTCTGTTTTCTCTCACTTATCACCAAAACGGTTCATTTCTATCTCAGAAGCAAAGGCAAAACTCTCTCAAAACCCTCTCGTATTCAAATCAAATTTCTAAGTTTCTTTTAGGTGAAATCACGAAAAATGGCATCAACCTATGATTTTGTCAAGCTAGGAAAACAAATCCACACAGGGTCGACCGTGGATTTTGAGGGCATGGTCAAACAGGGGTCCGATGACGCCCTTATAAAGAAAATAGCTGAAAAGCTCAAACGTCCGGCATTTGAAACCATTTTCGACGATGGAGTTCTCGATGACCTATGTGGAAGAGGTTGCACGCAGTTCTCGTGAGCCGAGATTCACGATGAAGGGATAAAATCATCATTCACGGAAAGAAGTTCACCATCTCTCGCCAAGGATTTGGTGAACACGCTCACTACCGAGCGGAAGGAGCATCGAGAAATCAACGGTGATGTAAACCTGGCTTTGCTTGGAAGAAGTAGCCAAGCCCGACTATCTTTGATAAAATAGTTTACACAAAAAACAAGAGGCTTGAAGGAGGATTGCCACAAGTTTGTTGGACATAGTTGCCAAATGCATAGACATCAAATTTGGCGGACTTTGACCAACTATTAAAAGCAAAGTTGATTGTAATGGTGCGATCATTGAAGAAAGGAAAATAAATCAATTTGAGTTTGTCTACAAAGCAGACTCGCGAGAATGTAGGGAACAAATCCTTCAAGGAAGATGGTGCATTTGGAGGATCCCTAGGATATGGCCACAGTGATTGGCGGTGATGGAGGTGAAAGGAGTTCCTCTTAGACATGGAAAGGCGTTCCATGTAAACAAGAGGATGTTGATCAAACCTCTGCAGGCGCACTGAGAAGAGAGCCTACGCCAAGAGAGCGACACGAGTGAGGGGAATCGGTGACCACAAGAAGATCTGTTGTTTCCTCTCCACCAAAGAAGAAAGTTGCCCCTGCGGTGCTAAGAAGATCTGCTGCTCCTCTGACAAAGAAAAAAAAACAAACCGCTCCTGCCCCTGAGTCCGGAGTCACTCCGCCCAGCTGGCCGTGTCTCCGCCCGGCGGCGGTCGAGAAGGACTCTCAACTACCTTATCCGATCGTCAAAAGAGGAGAACTGAAAAGCCAAGATGGCATGCTCCTCGAAGAAAAAAACAAGACGCCCCCCGCCCACGAATCGAGAAGAAACTCTCTCGAACCGGAGGTCCCTGCAGTACGAACTAAGAGACGACGAAGAATCATCAAGCGATCCGAGCTTGAGAAACCGGCCGAGTCACCACTCATTTTGGAGCAAATACCAGAAACTCATTGAAGAAGTAGAGTCCCCAAATATAATTGATGAAACAGCTAAGTCTGTCAAGACGATCAAAGCAAAGGCAAAGCGAGGACATTTTGTAGTTCGCACAAATTTGAGACACTAGAAGAGGCCGATAGAGATGATAGTGATGTGATGATCCTATCCCCACCTTACCCGGACATCCAAAACCGTCTACGAGAGTGGTGGAAGTGGAAATTGAGTCGATCAAGGACCAGTTCAACGGCTGAATTTATAGAAGAGGAAGAGGAAGCTGGCTGAACTTCTTGGGTGACCTCTGTGATCTCAAAGATCTTTGGATGAAGAAAAGCGCACATATATCTTGCGGATCTTCAAGGACAAGGAGAAAGAGAGCTGGCGAGAGGAAGTTGAGGCACGAGAGAAGGCCAAAGATCGCCCTCTCACCGGCACCACAGAACATACACATCCTCACCTCGACATTCTATAAGAAAGTGATGAGGATCGGGATCTGCCGCTTTGCCCATGAAGAGTTGCAATTGCAAAGCAAGCAATGCATGAATCCCGAATTCTTCATGAGAAAAGCATGATGGAGGGACCAGGAGAGTCCTCCAAAACACACGGTGGAAATCGATCCAATGGGAGTAGTGCGAGCAAATCGCCACCGTTGTTCTTTGCCACCACTTCCCGACTCACTCGAAAAGAAGGAATTAAGGAAATGGCGATGGCGGGTTAGTGGGGACCCTAGTCGAGCCAACCCCTAATGAAGGTGTCTTACCACCGCCCCAACGGTGAACACTCAAGAGAAACAGCCGGGGAGCTTGGAGACGAGTGACCCCATTCCAAGTCACTCGGTTGATGCACCGGTGAGGGGGAAACTCCTCCACTGCGGCAAGGTCGGAGGATCTTGCGAGATGACTCCACAACGAATCTAGGAGGCGAAGTGGAGAAAGTACAAACACAAAATAAAAACAAGTTGCCATCAACGAAGCTCGGCGATTGAGACTATCTCGGTGAGGTGCCAGCTCGCGAAGGCTAATGACGCGCCGATGCGATCGAGGCACGAAGGAATGAACAGCCCGGGAGTTAACACTGCAGGCGATGAAAGTGCAATCCATGGGGTTGAGACTCCAATGGATGCCACCACGAGAAAGACCCTAAGGCAGTGACTTTGTCGAAAGGGAGGTCCAAGCCTCATTTGCAGTTGAGGCTGCAGGAGGTAATGAAGGCCAACGGGAGGTTGAGACTTCCGGGGTAAAGAAGTCAAGTAGAGAACATCCCTCCTGCTATCATTGATCCATCGAAAAGGAGATAAGCGCGCTTCATGATTCCCAGGATAATCTCGATGTAACCTTTCCGGGATCGGAAAGCGACGAAGAAAGCCGAGTCATCCCCGTGATGATCCAAAAGACTCGGTGAGGATGTTCCCGGCAAAGACGAGCAAGTCGATCTCAAGATTACTCGTAAAACTTTCAATTTTGATGGTGAGCCACCAATGGAAATCTCATCATCGTCGATGACGCTCGATAAGGCCGAGGACCATCCACTCAATTGGAGAAACCAGTGAGACCAACGAAGGCGTTGAGATGAGGCTCGACAAAAAGTCGGGTCCACTTCACAAAAGACCCCACCAAACAGAGTCCATCTGCGCAGCTCCCAAGCCGCAGAGTTCGACTCCAAAAGGAACTTCACGCGCACCTCTCATCATTGAACAAATCCCGGTTGGCGTGATGATTCCTTTGTAGAATCATTTCCTTTCTCTCTGGAGGTACACGACCTCCCGACGAGTCGAAGAACGATCTCGCGCTTCCACGGACAGATCCTGTTCTCCCATCCGACACCATCGTTCGGTGACTATGACTTTGACGTTGCATGGTCGTTAGCCGCGAACGGAAGAAACAAATTGAAGTTCGGGAGGTGTTCAAAGCTTTATTTTTGAAATTGAGCGGATGGAGAGGCACCAGGCCTCTATGGACATGAGATCGGATAACAGAGATGCCAACCTTATCTGCGACTTGAGAGGCATAATCGATTAATCGGGAATGGTGGCACGGCTGAAAGCAAACAATGCGTGTGGAACAAGCTAGATATTTGAACATTGTTCAACAAGGCTGGCCGGTATGGAGAGCCGAGAATCTTTGATGCAAAACGGAATTGAGAGAACATATTGAGCACATGCATGAAGCTCACCTTTGCCGAGATAAAGCATTTGCGTGAGCAAAATAAGAGTGATCTCCAGCGTATGGAAGAAAACATGGATAGAAAATTCAGCCTTCTCATGGCCGAGATGAAGCTAATTTCAAGCAGAGTCCAACGCTACTCGCTCGAATTTCGTGCCGCATACACCGCAAACAAACTCGAGGAGAACTCGGCTATCGGTAGGCTCGACTTCCGCTTGCCAAAGATGTTTCAGGGGTCCCTCTCTCCTTTGATGATGCAAAAAAAAAGGGGAAGAGGAATACTTTAAAGCGCTAAAGAGATCTCGAAGAGGAGGAAGCGGTTGTGAAGGGAAAGACAATTGAGGAAGTGTCAAAACAAAAGAAAGAAAAGTCTGTTGAGGGGGAAGGATCGAAAAATGTGACCTTAATGATTGCACAAAACCCCCAACAAGGTCTTGTCACGGTGATATTATCGAGACAAACTCCCAGTGACTCTGCCACTCCAACACTCTGCTATATCTATGGCCGAAAAGAGAAAGACAATTGAAGCGAGGGATGGAGGAAGTGGAAGGAAGAATGGATGCCCGAGTTATGAACATATTGAAACAACATGGAGGCATTCCGGTGAGACGAGAGATGCTTATGCCATCTCGGATGTCGGGACCGAGCCACGATCGAGTTGATGAATTTAAAACGCCGCATCCGAAGGATACTTTGCAAACATGTCTATGGCTCAAGCTTGGGACTTGTCTTGGGAAGGTCTCACGTTATGTGAAGAAGGCGACAGACAGACTACCGGCGATCACTCTGCTGGTCACTCAGTGGAAAGAAGAAGACCCCAAGTACAATACACGCCCGAGGTAGAGGAAGAAGCGAGTGGTGGAGGAAGAGGTTTGAGACCTAGGCCTCGCCCAAAAACATTGAGTATGTAGATCCGGGCAAGAAAGGAGGGATCTACTTGGGCTGGTCTTGACCAAGTAGCCAATTTACAAGTGGCTAAAAGCAATGTTGAGTATGCGAAAAGAATAGAAGAAGAAAATAAGAAACAAACTCAGCTATGGGAGGAAAGACAAGAGAGATTAAGAAGAGATGAAGCTGCCGGAAAGCATATGAAAAGAAGAAGAAGGCGGTGGAGATGAGAAAAAGAGAAGAAGACCGAGAAGATGTGAATCGATGAAGATGAAAGAAGGAGGCGTGAAGGAGATGA
The DNA here is from genome assembly GCA_016081115.2 of Rehmannia glutinosa. Classification (NCBI taxonomy): domain Eukaryota; kingdom Viridiplantae; phylum Streptophyta; class Magnoliopsida; order Lamiales; family Orobanchaceae; genus Rehmannia; species Rehmannia glutinosa. The sequence goes on from CM071934.1 coordinate 47,629,272, forward strand.
AGTGTTGATGTCCACCCCTTCATGTATTTTACTATGTAAATACATACTATGTAAGTCTTCGCGCAATAAAGTCAGTAAATTCTTTATTTTTTGTGTAGACAAATGTTTTTGTGATACACCTTGTAAAAAATTGTGTAAAAGAACAAGAATGTTATGATCAATAAAAGGATTGATTCTACGCATACATTCTATGTGAATGCACTATCTCGTATGTATCTTTGCTATTTACATTTTGAATGTTTTAAGTTTTGGCATCATCAAAAAGGGGGAAATTGTTGAGAAATTTATTTTTAGATTTTGATGAATGCCATGTAAAACTTAGAATAGGAAGTTGGCACCCCAATTTTTTTGTAGAATCGCATTGTAATAATTAGGGCGGGTCAAAGTGAGTTAAGTCGGCTATGCCCAAACATGCAAGAAGACAATGGAGACTAGAAGGAAGACTCATTGCAAGACAGTGAGTATGGCAAAGAAGAGAAGACGGGAACTGATTGAAGGAGCGGACTAAGATGCGGTGAGAGGAGTATCGGTCAAGTCAACTCAAGATAAGCCAAGTCTCAAGTTGAAGTGTGAGAAGAGTCATCCAATGATTGGAAGGCGACTCTAAGTCACCTGGGGAAAGCAAGGAAATGCGGTCAAGTCGAGATAATCAAAAAGATCCATTGCACGTAAATCAAGAGAATTACTTAAACAAGTAATATCTCCATGCTACCTTTCTCAAGTGCTCGGTCCCCGAAGCGTGCAAAAGGAATAAACCAATGGGAAGCACTACACCGTGTTAGAACTCGAAAAGTCAAGAACAATTCATACGAGGAAATGGCAATTCCAAGGATCGCAACAAGACAAGCCAACGACCACAAGTGACTTTCAAAAATAAGCCTATCTCTTCAACGGGTAGATTTTTGAAAGATCACTATAAAAGGCTGAGAAATAACTCTGAGAAAAGCTTACGAAGGTTACGAAGATTACCTTGACCATACAAGCAAGAAAGAAACATTTTGTAACCTGAAATATTCTCAAGTTATTAAACGCTCAATCCTCAAGCCTACACTACGAAGAACATCAATCCAACACTCACCTGTGAAGGAAAGATAACTTCAATCAGTTGAAGAGGAAATTACTGAAGAATCAAGGGGTCTACATTCCACGAAGGATTGTAGGAAGGTTCAAGGTTGAACTAAGTCTTGAGCTGTTGGAGGGCTTCGTGATCAAATCCAAAGAGCTTGAGCAAGTGGGTTGTAGTAGCAAGGCAGCTGCCCTGTGAAGAAGTTGAGTCGCACGAGAAGCCGGTTGAGTGATCAAGGCGTCTCAGATCGAGTCCCAAAGGATCAAGTCGTTTGTGTGATCAAGACTTGTATCCGGATATTACCACTTTGTATATCTTGATCAATACCTAGTGGATTCCTCCAGGAGTTGGAGAAGAGAGGAGTAGAAGAATTACCCCATCTTCGAACCTCTATAAAAACTTATCGTGTCTTTTACATTTCAAAGACTTTAATTCTGCATCTTATTTGTTTAATTCTCACGACATATTTGCTATCCAACTGATAATTTCTAAGTACTAAATCAAGCTTTATATCTTTGCTTAACCATAATTAAGGGTGTTAAGTCTTCCGCTGAAAACAAACCACAGTTGAGCTAATTCAGTCTTAACGGTTGAGTTATTCTATCAACGGCTCGAGTCAGTGCTGTTGAGTGACTAACTCTACTGATTAACTAAATTGGCTGTCCACCAAGGACACAGTTGTGTAGTATCAACTCTGAACTTTTAAAAGGACTAAATCAAAAATTTGGTAAGGTTTATTCAACCCCCCCCCCTTCTAAACCTTACACTCACACCCCTTGGGACCTACAATTGTGGAGTTCTTGCAGCTGACAATTCATGAGCAATATCATTCTCAATACAGTACTGAGTTATAATCCCATTGACAAACTCAGTTCCCCTGTCTAGACCTTATCTTTATAATTGTTTGACTCTTCTCATTTTGAACTCTTCTCATCAGTTGAGGTAAATTCTGCAAGGTTTCCTTTTTTTACAAATAAAGATTGTCCATTTGTATCTTGAATAATCATCCACCACCATTAAGGTGTATTTCTTTCCATTGATACTAGTTGGTTCAACAGGATCAAACAAATCCATGTGCAATAGATGCAATATCCAGGTTGAAGAAGGATTTAGCTTGTCCTTGAAAGATGACTTAATATGCTTTCCCATCTGGCATGCATCACAAATGCTTTATTTCTTGTATATTGAGTCAGGCAATCCTTCCACAAGATGACACCTTGCAAGCTTGTTGATTGTTTTGAAATTCAGGTGACTCAGCTTCTTGTGTCACATCCAACTTGATTTGGATGTACTCTTCACTAGCAGACATGTGCTTTGTGCAGAAGTTGACCAATCCACTATATACATGTTCTTCTGCCTTGATCCTTGAAGCACAATCTCATTTGATTCAGCATCCTTGATTTGGCAGACACCCATGTTGAATCTAACATTATAGCCTTTGTCACAGAGTTGGCTGATGCTCAGCAGATTGAAGTTGAACCCTTCAACATATGCAACATTTGTGATCTCTAGTCCATTTTTCTTGATGGATCATGTGCCTTTGACTTTAGCACCTTTCATTTCCTTGAACTTTTACAGATTTTTCTTGTTCCCTGCCATATGTTTGGAACAACCACTATCCATGTATCAAGTTCCTTGGCACTCAGCTGTTCCCTGAACCTGCAATAAAGGAAATTAGTTTTTAGGTACCCATACTTGTCTGGGTCCTGAGGGGTTAGTGTTATAAGGTATTCCAACCAACCTATAGCCAGATGATCTGACTCTAACAGGTTGCCACCTATCAGTTATATAATCATAATGCACGTTAGCAAAATTGCTTGGGAGCTTTAGGATCATACAGCTGTCTCTTTTATCTATATGCTTGTGTGTGTTTGAGCATTTGCTTTCTTGGGGTAATAGTGGAACTTTTGTGCATATTGGGTTTTGTGTCTGGGTGCATATGTGTGCTGATTATAGCTCTTTTGCCTTGCAAAAGATCTACTATGATTTTCTTTGCTGAAATCTCTAGGGATTTTGTTAGCTCTGTTTGGATTTTATAGAGTACTTCCTATTTGTAGTCTGCTGATGGACTCTTCTGAATTTAGTTTCAGCTGTCCTTTCAGCATACTCAGTTGGATTCTTGCCTTTTCCCTTGTATCCAAGGCCAGCATGGTTGTGGTTTTATTTTTTAGTGGGTGTTCCTGCAATATATGGTGCTTTGGATTTTTCGACTCCCTCATTGCTTGAGGATCCTTTTTCCATAACCACTCTTGGGACTTGGGCATGCACAAAGAAATTAAATCCAATGTTTGTCTTGTCACCACTTTCTTTTTGAATCATTATAAGCTCATCCAATGATTTGGATGCCTTAGTGAATAAGCAATTACATTCTTAAGATCATTTTCCCTCTTTTCTATAGTAGCTAATTATGTCTGGTTGGATCCTGGCCTTCAGCTTTATGTTCTCATCAGCTATGTGACTTAGAGTACTCAACTCTATCGTCAGCTGTGAGTTTTGGCATTTAAGCTGGCTGCTTTCCTCATTTAGGAGTGTGTGAGAGGTTTTTATGTGCTGAAAATCTTTCATCGTTTTGCCAATTGAATCATAAAGATCTGTGGGTGATGAAGTGTTTGTGTCACTATCACTATCACTTGAATCAGAATGAAATGAGTTAGAGTGTACCTCATCTTCTTGATCTTTGGAGTCTTTTTCTTTGGCCATGAGGTATATCAAAGCCTCTTCTTCTGTATCACTGGAGTACTCAGTTTCACTACTATCTGAGTCCGTTGGTTCCTTGCATTTGGCTGTTTCAGCAGTCTCAGTAGCCAACATGGCTTTCTTCTTTTCTTGTCTTGTTTCCCTGAAGACATTTCTTTCATCTTCGTTTCTGTACTTGTTGACTAGTGGATAAGGACAGTCAACAGCAAAGTGTCCTGGTTGCCTGCAATTCCAACACAGGTTCTCAACCTTCTGCAAGTCAGCTCTTTCAACTCTCTGATTATCAAATCTCTATGATACTCAGTTCTTTGATGTCCAGCTCTCTTGGGTGGTCTGTCCTCCCTTGTTTTGGAAGGTGATGAGTGCCTTCTTGATGATTCACCCTTGTTTCTTTTATATTTCTTATTGAAGAACTTATTGAATCTTTTCACCATCAGGGCAATCTCTTCTTGGCCTATGGTCTCCTTGGATTCAGCTCTCTTTAATTGCTTCACTAGCCATGAGTGAAGTTCTCTTGGGTACAGTTGTCTCTTCTTGTTCTTTCCTTCTCAGCTCAAACTGATAGGCTTTAAGATCGAGAACAATTCATGGTTTGATGTCCTAGTGAGATCTATGGAATGTCTTAGGGCCATGACCTTCATTTCCCACTCGGTGGCGAGAGACCTCAGTATTTTCATACACATTTGCTTCTGTGTGTATTCATACGCTAGAGCTGAGAGCTCATTGGTGATCTCTATTAATCTGACATCCAGTTGATCCAGACTTTCACCTGCAATCATTTTAAAATTTTCAAACTTTTGAATACCAACTGTTAATTTATTTTTTTTGATTTGATCTGACCCTTCACAAATCAAAGTGAGTTTTTCCAAATCTCTTTGGCCGTTTTACAAGATTTAACTTTATTAAGCATAGCCTTATCAAGAGTTTATAAAGTATATCCTTGGAAACATTTTCAAGGTTGTATCTATTTCAATCATCATTTGCCGATTCACGGCGTGGCTTTTCCACCATGGCAGGTCTGGGCTCTGCAGGTGCAACATCTTCTCCTTCCGCGGGAGTTGCCCTTCTTACATCAGTGTTGACCTTTAAGATTTGTAGTGGCCCATCCTCAATCACTAGCCATGTCTCGTCATGTAAAGCTGATAGATGAGCTTGCATAAGAATTTTCCAATCATCAAATTCTTCAACAGTGAACATTGGAATGCGAGTTAGATTTGCTTCCATGATAATAACTTTGCTTTTGAAATAAAAGCTTTAAAAACTTAAGTGTTGATTCTTTAAAAAAGAATGAGACCTAGTTTAGTGACAAGTGCGGAAGGCTCAATGAACCAACCGCTCTGATACCACTTGTAGGTCCCAAGGGGTGATGTGTAAGGTTTAGAAGAGGGCGTGGAATAAACCTTACCAACTTTTCGATTTTAGTCCTTTTAAAATATGTTCATAGTTAACTCAAATCAGCTAATCCCTTGAGGGACAACTAGGTTGGCTTACACAGCAAAGTTACCCACTCAACAGACACGACTGAGTTGTTGATAGTATAACATAGTTGTTTTCAGCTAACACTTAGAAATTCAGTTGATTTGGTTTTGTCAGTGGAAGACTTTTCACCCTTATAATTTTTAAGCACGTTTTTAAATACTTGTTTTAGCAATGGTTATTATCAGCACATTTAAGCAAGTTTAACTTATCAGCAGATATAAATAAAGTAGGAAATAAAGTATGCTGAAACGTAAATAGACACAAGCAGTTTTATAGTGGTTCGAGGATGGGTAATTCCTCTAATCCACTCTTCTCCAACTTCTGGAGAGATCCACTATGTAACTTTAGCTTCATTACAAAGCAGTTATATAGTCCGAGTCAGCTTTGATCACACAGCCTGCTGCTCATGGGACTCAGTTTCTTCACAAGATAATTGTCATTTTACTTCAGCCTCCTTGATCACTTAGCCCTCCAACAGGTTTAAGGCACAGGTTCTATCTGGAACCTCACTACTTCTCCTTCAACCTTGGAGAGTAGACCCCTTTGTTCTTGAAAGTAGTTTTTCCTCTTCAACTGATGAAGTAATCTTTCCTTCACTGAGTGTGTTGGATTGAGTTCCTTCGAAGTTAGGTTTGAGGATTTCTTTGAAAAGCTTGAGAGATATTTGCAGGTTATTGCTTATATGCTTGTATGCTTGTTGAACTTGGTAACCTTCTCTCACTTGATTCCTCAGTCTTTTATAGTGCACATTTAAAAATATGTCCATTGAAGAGGTAGACATAATTTTCAAATCACACTCGTAGGTTGTTGGCTTGTCTTGTCTTGCAGCATTGATGAGGATCGTACCATGAATTAATTGCTCTGCAGCCTTTCCTTAATCTCTGCAGGTTTTCAGGTACATCTCATTGGTTCCTGACTTTTTGCGATCTTTCAAAAAACAAACTTTATTCTTCGTGACGACACATGCCTAATTCCAGCAAAACATTGACTTGTCTTGACAACGGATCTTTTTCAGCTTTCTTCAAGTCTTGTCTGTTGCATACCCCTTTGACATTCGATTCCAATCATTTGGAATGACTTAGCTGTCAGGAAGCTGACTGAGACAGCTTTTCTGTCACTTGACCGAGTTTTCACTTTACTTCACACAGCTGACACACAGTTGGGTCTTCACTTCAATCTTCAATCGAGTCTTGTAACCTTCAACTTAGCTGACTTCAACTCAGCTCATACAACTCTATCTATTACAAGTTGAATTACATAGAAAATGGGGTGCCAACTTCCTAATCTAAGTTTTACATGGTATCATCAAAATCTACACATAAATTCTCCCAACATTGCCCTAGCCTGTCGACCAGTCCACGCCCCTTACAACCTGTGTCAAATCTTGTTTTAACGGTTATCACTTTTGAATTTTCAACATAGCGACGGTCGTCCTATAATTTTTGACAGCAAATTCTATCCATTGTTCAGCCATTTATCTGTTAGATTTACTTTAACATTTCTTATCCATTTTTGTAGATCATTTGATCCTTCTTTGTAGATAAAAGTGAAGATGTAAGAGCCTATGTTGGAGATCAAATCTTGAAGCTCTTCTATAAATAGATGAAGAATTTGAAGGATCAATGACAACACTTCAATCTACAAAACTACAACAAGAAATCAGCAAATTTTCTCTACGCCTTCATTATTACATTCTTGTTGTATTAAGCCTAGCACATCACTTTCATATTTTGATTGATAGGCTTTCTTTATTGATAAAACTTGCACTTACAAAGTTGTATTCATCTTTTGAGTTGTAATCTTGATTGTTTCAAATCATCCAAAAAGTGACATACTTGTTAGGTGTTCTTGTGGTAAGAAAACATTTGGTTGATTATCTATGTGTTGAAGAGTTTGGCGCTCTTTATTGTTGTAAGAAGATTTTGGTTATCTTCATAGGTGGTGTTGTAAGAACAGTGTGGTACTCTTCAAGATAAAGGTTGTAATAGTTTGGTATCTATTAATGAACTTTTTCTTTTTAAAATTCATTCGGACATACCGGGTGGTAGAACACGTATGCCCTAGGTGGGTTGAATCCTTATAAATCATTGTGTATTGATTTAATTTTTGCACTTCTACTTCTTCATCATCTTCATATTCAAAAACGAGGGCGTAAATCGGAAAATCGGAAAAATCTATTCAACCCCCTATAGATTTTCGTAGCCACTTGGACTAACAAGTGGTATCAAAGCCAAACTCTTCAGCAAACTTATTTTATCTTTGCGAGTAAAGAGGAGATCTCTAGCTAAGAACGAAAGCTACCTCACCATCGGCGTCTCAACAAACAAGCCACCACTATTCAACACTAACAATTATGCCTTTTGGAAAGATAGAATGGATGGAATACTTTCTCCAAGGTTGCAATTTTAATATATGGAATGTCGTCATAGAAGGAGTTGCTCAACCCACAAAGAAATTAGAAGATGGAACTCTTGCTCCCAAAAGCTTTAAGGAATTCGATGACAACGATAAGAAATCATTCTCCCCAAACAGTAAGGTCTTAAACATTTCATTGTTCACTTACCGCTACCGAGTATAATTGTATTAGGGGAATAAGATCCGCCCCTGAAGTGTGGATTAAATTAGATACTATCTACAAAGGAACCAAGATGGTGAAACAAGCTTGTAAAACAATGTTTGTTAAGGATTTTGAAAATTTTACTATGTTAGAAAGGGAAAGCATTTTGAAAATGGTGGAAAGGCTAGATAATATTGTCAATCCTCTTCAAGCACTTGGAAAAATTATTACCGAGGAAGATAAAGTCACAAAGGTCCTTAATACTCTACCGGGTACTTGGTCCGAGAAGGCCACAGCTATAACGGAAGCTCAAAATCTTGAGACTCTCAAATTTGACGAGCTAATTGGAAATCTTCTCATATATGAAGTCTATCTTAAAGAAAGGAAAGATTCCAAACTATCCACCTCTCAATTGGGTATGAATTCTACACCTAAAGTCCTTGCTTCAAATTCAAATAATTCATATTATGCTAGTGATGAGGAGGATGAGAAAATCACCACCCTTGTTCGAAAATTTGCCAAATTTGTAAACAACAATAAGGCAAGAAAGACTAGAGACAACTCTTTCATTAAAGGCGGGAAATCCGGACACTTTATAGTAGATTGCCCAAAAATGGCGGAGGATGAGCAAAAGAAGAAGAAATTATTTCCAAAAAAGAAGGCATTAAATGCAGATGTCAAAACATGGTATGAACTCCTTGCAACATCCAAGGATGAAGAAAAATCGAACATGGTCTCATGGCCATAGACGATGAGAATAATGAGGTATGCTCTAACTCTTCTTCTTCGTCTTTAATTAATGAATTGCAATTTGATTATGATGATTTACAAAATGAGTTTAGAGACATGATTTGTAAATACAAAAATTTGAAAAAGGACTTTAAAGAGTTAATATTAGAAAAAGACAAGTTATTTACTTCTTATGAATCACTTGACCATGCTCATTCAATTACTCTTGCTAAAGTCAAAAGTCTTGATTCCGAGAATCAATTTCTCACTAAAGAAATTCAAAGTTTGAAAAATGATGTACAACGTTTCAACTTAAGTATTGATAAGGTCACAAAAATTCTTGATGTTCAAAGAATTGAGCAATCTAAACTAGGACTTGGTTATAAACCTTTTCAAACAAATTTCAAGAAAAATAACCAAGCTCCAACTTTTATTCGTGCAAGTATTTCTGGAATAATTACTTGTTTTTATTATGGAAAACATGGACATCTTTCTAGTCATTGTAAAATTAGGAATAGTAATAGTCATTACTAGAGACTCAAAAGTCTCAAGACTAACCCTCATTGACCCCAAAACTCTAGGGTACCTAAAAATAATTTATTTATAGGTACTAGGGGTAATAACTATCACGGATGATTTCAAATGGCTCGTGGACAGCGGATGTTCGCGGCATATGACTGGAAGAGAACAACTCTTTACCAATATCAAGCTTCAAGAAGAAGGAATGGTCATGTTCAAGAATGGCAAAAGCAAAATCCTGGGCAATGGAGACGTTGGTAACTCTTCTTTCTCTTTACATGATGTATTATTAGTTGATGGGATTAAGTTCAATTTGATAAGTGTAAGCCAACTTTGTGATTTAAATTATGATATTCCTTTAAATAAAGAAAAATGTCTTATTCTTAAAAATGGTAAAATTATTTGTGAAGCAAGTAGAAAAGGCAATCTTGCAATGATTTAACTAGTTTATGGCATTGGCGACTTGGACATGTTGGATACAAAAAATTACAGTTACAAAAATCAACATGTCAAAAGACTAACCAAATTGAATTTTGCAATCCTTGGCTTATGTGACACTTGTCAATAAAACAAATTAGTTAAGAGTAGTTTTAAGCCCAAAATGAAATTTCTGCAACCAAGCCTCTACATCTTCTTCATCTAGATTTGTATAGGGATATTGGCACGGAGAGTCCAAGTGGAAAATATTATACTTTTGTTATAATCGATGATTTTTCTAGATATACTTGGACTATTTTTCTTGCTAATAAAAGTGATGCCGCTAATGAGTTTGCTAAGTTGTGTAGACTTATTGAGAATGAAAATGAAGATACTATTAAGTCTATAAAAAGTGACCGGGGAGATGAACTTGATGGTGACTTTAGAATCTTGTGTGAAACCAAGGGATATGCTCATGATTTTTCGGCTCTTAGAACTCATCAACGAAATGGCATAGCTGAAAGGAAAAATCAGACCTTATAAGAAATGTGTCGGTCTATGCTCAATGAATTTTCACTCGCAAAATATTTTTGGGCTGAAGCTGTAAACACCGCTTGATACATCATAAACCGGTTATATCTTCGTCCTAAGTTAAACAAAACTCCATATGAACTTTGGAAAGGAAGAACACAAAATATTAGTTATTTCAAAATATTTGGTTGCAAATGTTTTATTTTGAACACCAAGGAATAATTGGACAAACATGATCCTAAAGCCGAAGAAGGGATATTTATGGGATACTTGACTAAGAGCAAAGCATATAGGGTTTATAATAAGACTAGCATGGTGGTCGAAGAATCTATTAATGTCAAATTCATTGAAGCATCTGGAGTTAAAAGAATCCCAATGATGATAGTGATGAAGAAGATGAAGTTGGACCAATCACTCCAAATGATGCTCAAAATGATCAAGCTTCTACCTCAAATGATCAACCTTCAACTTCAAACGTTCAACAAGAGGATAATGGCGCTAAGTCGGATCTTCCCATGGCATTAAAATTTAAAGAAGATTATCCAAAAGATCTCATAATTGGGGATCCTCTTGACAAGGTAATGAATCGAAGAAAATTTGCCGAAAAGCTCTTATTTCTCAAAAAGAGCCTAAGAATGCTAAGGAAGCCATTGAAGATGAGGATTGGTTTCTTGAAATACAAGAAGATATAAATCATTTTGAGAGGAATGATGTCTGGGAACTTGTGCCTTGTCCTTCATCGCAAACCATCATTGGCACAAAATGGGTATTCCGGAGCAAACTCGATGATCAAGGAAATATCATTCGAAATAAAGAAAGGTTAGTAGCTCAAGGTTATTGTCAAGAAGAAGGTATTAACTATGATGAAACATTTTCACTCGTAACACGTTTAGAAGCTATACGTGTTTTAATTGTCTATTCTCGTTTCAAAAATTTCAAACTTTTCCAAATGGATGTCAAATCCGCTTTTCTAAACGAAAGAAGATGTCTATGTCAAACAACCTCCGGGGTTTGAAAATATTTCTAGGCAAATGATGTTTATAAACTTAAAAGGGCCTTATATGGTTTAAAAGAAATACCCCGAGCTTGGTATGATAGACTTAGTTCATTCCTTTTACAAAATGGTTTTACAAGAGGTAAAGTCGATACTACACTCTTTGTTTTCGAAAAAGAGCAAGATTATCTATTAGTTCAAATTTATGTTGATGATATTATTTTCGGTGCTACTAATGAATCTCTTTGCAAGAAATTTTCTAAGTTAATGCAAGGTGAATTTGAGATGAGTATGATGGGAAGACTCAATTTCTTCCTTGGACTACAAATCAAACAATGTCAAGAAGGCATTTATGTATCTCAATCAAAGTACAACAAGGAACTCCTAAAGAAGTCCGGGATTGAAGAAGAAAAAACTGTTGCAACAACAATGGCAACGAACATCAAGCTAGACAAGGATGAAAAAGTTAAACCGGTTGATGAAACCAAATATCAAGGTATGATTGGTAGTTTACATTGTTTAACCACAAGTAGACCCGATATTCTTCATGTTGTATGCCTATGCCCACAATTCCAAAGCAATCCAATAGAATCTAATTTAAGTGTTGTCAAACATATTTTTCAATATTTAAAGGGCATTATTTCATATGGTTTGTTTTATCAAAGAATGAAAATTTTTCTTTAAAAGGATATAGTGACTCGAATTATGCCAGTAATATTGATGATCGTAAAAATACATCTGACTCGTGTCAATTTTTAGGCAATTGCCTAGTCTCTTGGTTTTCAAAGAAACAAAATTATGTATCATTATCAGCCGAAGCCGAATATATTTCAGCGGTTTTTTGTTGCACACAATTACTTTTGATGAAACAAACATTAGCATATTATAAAATTTCTTTTGAAAATGTTCCTATTTGTTGTGATAATATGTCCACTATAAATATTTCATAAAATTCGGTTCATTATAACCGAACCAAAAATATTGAGGTTCAACATCATTTTTTAAGGGATTGTGTTTCAAAACGAAAATTGAGATGTGCTTTGTTCCATCTCAAGATCAACTCACGTATATTTTTACAAAACTATTATCCGCTGAGCTTTTTAACTCGATTCGAGCTTGTTTAGGCATAATGCATATTGAATAAAGTCTATATTTACATTTTTTATGTTTTATATAAAAAAAGGGTGAAAATTCGATTTTCAAAACCTTGAAAACTGAAATAGAACACACAGGAACAAGTACCAGTAACCCTATGGGGTCGACCAGTCGCCCTATTCAGGCACCGATCACACCCTTAGATCGATCAATCACCCTGCATGTTCAGATTCTTAAAAATCAATTTTGTCTCTCAAATTTCATAGAACATCCTCCTTCCTCTTTTCAAACCCTAAGTGCGAAACTTCTTCTTTTCTTCGATTTCTCTCTTTAAATCACCAAATTTGGTGATTCTTGTTGCTAATCATCTCCTTTTTGTAAGAATATCACAAATATGGCACCTCCAAAAGATTTCGCCGGTCCAAACCCGAACCCCAAGCATAGAAGAGTCGGAGAGGGTTCTTCGTTTTCTCATCAATTCACGGCGTAACAATGCGAATTACGAGCAACTCAAAGGGAAACGTCTCATGGTCAAGCCGGGAATCAAAATCCTCAACTCACCCGGGCCCAAATTACCAAGCTTCGGGCCACTATTTCAAAGGACAATGTGAAATGGGTAACAAATAAGAAATCCCTGTTATCTCAACCTCCCACTCTTGCCAATTCATTGTTGTATATTCACAAATTTGCCGAAAAATATTATGAGGATTTGGAATTAGGAAATAAGCATGTTGGGCGTACCAAAATTTATCGTTTTGGTACTTTTTCGGAACAATTTCCTACTATTAGAGAGTATTTTATGAATCAAGGGTGGATGTACTTATGGGAGCACCTTTTTGTTATGTATGAGGATGAGATGATTTTGTATTTTTAAGCAAATATGTGGATTGAATACGAAGTTGGTGAGAAGCTCACGGTTATTAACTCGTTTGTGAAATGGCGTCATTTTCGTTGGACGCCGAATGATATTTATCGGTTGTTGGATGTTAGGGAAGGAGGTTGAGATTATATAGCTTGCCCTAATTGGGACAACGATAAACTCAGAGCCTCATTGCATGAGGTCAAAACCTTTTTGGGTGTTTTTCCGACATACACTACTCTCTCTATGACCGATGAGCTTCGTTTATTATCTATTGTTGTGTCTTATTGCATTTGTGGTAAATCCGTGAAGTTGCCTAGTCTTATGGATTACTTTTTTACTTTTAAGGTTAAGAAATGGGACTTGGTTAATTTTGGAGTCGTGTTTATTCAATGTTTGATCGAATCGGTTACTCAAAGGGTAAAGCAATTTGCTTTGGGAAATTTGATTTGTAAGCTCCTTCTACAATCGGGGCTTTCTTCCGCCGAGCTTACGTATGAAGTGATTGAAGATGATTTTTATAATGATAATGTTCAACAAATGCTCCGTATGCGGAGGAACATGGTAAGACGCCCTACGAAATCAGCAAAAGGTTGATCACAACCCTTCTTCACATGCTCCCGATGATATTTTTGACGATGAAGAAGCTAAACAAATGACTGCCATGGTTGGTGATCACGTGAATCAGGAGAGTAATACCGGAGGCGATGATCAAAGTGATGATGATAGTGAGTCTCATTCTCAAATGAGAACCAATATTTCTACTCTTCAAGCTCGGTGTGCTTCAGTTGAAACAAGAAATGAAGAGATTCATCATGAAAACTCCAAATTGAAAAAGTCGAATGGCAAACTGAAAAAGTTTATCAAGGAATGTCTCCCTAACGCGTGCTTTTCATCCGACGAAGAATGATTTCCTATGTTGTCTTTAGTCTCTTTATTTTTAAAACTATTGTCTAATTATTAACCTTTGGATAATGGCTTGTTTTCATAATTTTTGCGCGACTTTGATATCTATTTATAATGTTTACTTCTGGCTAATGGTGTTTTTTTATGATTCCAAAGGGGGGGAAATTAGTCATGAGCTTATAAGCTAATGGTAATATAGTGAGCTAAAAAAAGCTCAAAATCTCAAAGAAAAAGCTCTTGGTAGAAAAAGGCTGGTTTAAAAAAGTTGGAGCTTTTCTATATGAATTTGCGCTCTTAACTCCATTATAATATTAAGCTTTGTTTCTAATAAGTTTGTTTTGACAGGGGGGGCTTTTATGCTTTTCTAGCGTGAAAAAAGCTCTTAAGAAAATGGCTTTTTGGGTTACAAACTATATGTTATACCTTGTTTTTGTATTTTTTAAGCATTGTGAATAATGATTCTTATTGACAAGGAGAGTTTTTATCCTCTATAGCTCTTAAGCTATATTGAAAAGAGTAGGTCTCTTGTAGGACCGTCTTACGGATCCTATTCCGTAAGACGGATCCTACCCGCGACCCGCCCATAAATGTAAAGGCTAAGAATCGAACCCAAGTCTATTAAAAAAAATGATACATTACCTCAATAAATGGATATTTATAAAAGTGTTACTTTAACTACATCATATTTATTTTTTAATTCCTCTTTTTTTTGTTCCTAGTTTGTGACTGTATTAAGAAATCTGATACTTTATCTCAACAAACGGATAATTTCACTTATAAAAGTGTTACTTTAACTATATCATATTTATTTTTTGTTTTTCCTTCTTTCCATCATTTCTAATTTGTGACTATATTAAAAAAACATGATACTTTATCTCAAAAAATAGATACTTTAACGTATAAAAGTGTTACTTTAACTCTGTTATATATATATATATATATATATATATATATATATATATTTATCGTAATATATTCATAATTTGTGACTATATTAAAAAATATGTCACTTTATCTCAAAAAACAAATACTTTTACTTATAAAAGTATTACTTTAACTCTATCATATTTATTATTCATCTTTCTTTGTATTTATTATTAAAAAATGTAAAACTTTATTTAAAAAACAGATATTTTTACTCTTAAAACATGATATTTTGTCTCAAAAAATATATATTTTTACTCATAAAGGTGTTACTTTAACTCTGATATATTTATTTGTCCTTCAATGTAATGTAATCATAATTTGTAGTTATATTAAAAAATATGATACTTTATCTAAAATAATCGATACTTTTTCTCATAAAACTGTTACTTTAACTGAGGAAGAAAAACAGAAACTTTGTTCTATATATATTTATTGTAATATATTCTTAATTTGTGACTATATTAAAAAATATGTTACTTTATCTCAAAAAACAAATATTTTTACTTATAAAAGTATTACTTTAACTCTATCATATTTATTATTCATCTTTTCTTGTGTTTATTATTAAAAAATGTAATACTTTATTTAAAAAACAAATACTTTTACCTTAAAACACAATATTTTGTCTCAAAAAATATATATTTTTACTTATATAGGTGTTACTTTAACTCTGATATATTTATTTGTCCTTCAATATAATGTAATCATAAGTTGTGGCTATATTAAAAAATATTATACTTTATCTAAAATAACCGATACTTTTTCTCATAAAACTGTTACTTTAACTGAGGAAGAAAAACGGAAGGAAAAAAAAAGTCAGGAGTTGTTGTTGACCCGCGGACCTGGTCAACAGGATCCGCGGATCCGTGGGTCAAATAGGATCCGTCTTACGGATTGAGACTCATAAGAAGGTCCTATATGAGTTTTTGCCTATTGTAAAAGCTGAATTCTTTCTCTTTTTTTTGCTTATGGTTACAGCTTTTTATTTTTTGGCTTAAGCATGTTGATAGGGGGGCTTTTAAAAACTTGTTTTTGAAAATTTTGCTCCTTTCTCTTATGATTCTTTGTTTCTGATAAGTGATGCTCAAAACAGATAGATTATTGTTGGCTGGAAAACTTATTCGATCTTCTAAAATTATTTTGGGTTGTAATCATCAAAAAGGGTGAGTTTATTAGAAAAATATTTTTATCATGATTTTGATGATTTTATATAAATGTGTTTTTACACCAAAACAATATTCCCAAATGTTGTCCAAAAACTTCAAAATATTTTAAGTAATTTTTACTAAGTTTTTGAAGCACTTTTTAAATTTTATTTTTGACAAAAATCAGACAACCTCTCTGTGTTAAGGTCGATAGATCGCAACCCGTACCAGAAAGTCTCTCTTGAAACAGAACCAAGAAGAGAAGGAATAAGGGGAAGGGCGACCGGTGCCAGAATTGTGATTTTTTTCTTAGAAATTCTCTATTTAAAGGGAGGCCGATCACACCCTAAGGGGACAGGTCGCACCCTAGGTCGACCGGTCACCCTAGCCTATCGACCGGTCCACGCCCCCTACAACATGTGTCAATTATTGTTTTAACGGTTTAAACTTTCGAATTTTTAACATAGCGACCAGTCGCCTATGATTTTTGACAGCAAATTCTATCCGTTGTTCAGCCACTTATCTGTTAAATTTACTTTAACGTTTCTTAACAATTTTTGTATATCTTTTGATCCTTCTTTTGTAGACAAAAGTGAAGATGGAGGAGCCTATGTTGGAGATCAAATCTTGTAACTCTCCTATAAATAGATGAAGAATTTAAAGGATCAATGACAACACTTCAATCTACAAAACTACAACAAGATATCAACAAATTTTCTCTAAGTCTTCATTTTCACATTCTTGTTGTATTAAGCCTAGCACATTACTTTATATCTTGATTGATATGCTTTCTTTCTTGATTACTTTGAGTTGTAATCTTGATTGTTTCAAATCATCCAAAACAAGACATACTTATTAAGTGTTCTTATGGTAAGAAAACACTTGGTTGATTATCTAGGTGTTGAAGAGTTTGGTGCACTTCATTGTTGTAAGAAGATTTTAGTGATCTGCATAGGTAGTATAGTAAGATGAGTGTGGTACTCTTCAAGGTAAAGGTTGTAATAGTTTGGTATCTATTAATAAACTTTTTCCTTTTCAAAATCCATTCGGACATATCGGGTGGTAGAGCACGTAGGCCCTAGGTGGGTTGAAGCTCTATAAATCATTATATATTGATTTAATTTTTGCACTTCTACTTCTTAACCATATTCGAAAAAGAGGGCGTAAATCGAAAGATTGGAAAAATATATTCACCCCACCCTCTAGATTTTCGTAACCACTTGGACTAACAAGGTGATGAAATATTGTCCCACAGTACACCACGTCGGGTTTGCCATTACAAATGAGATTGCGGAAAGAAGAAATAGAACGCTTAGGATATGGTGAATGATTAGTCATTTTACTTTACCAGAATTACTCTAGAGAGAAACACTTAAGACTGAAATGTATATTGTTAGCAGTGTTCCAAGTAAACCGACTAACAAAACCCCTTATGAACGTTGGATGGGCAAGACACCTAGTCTAGAAGCACTTGCATGTTTGGGAATGTCCAACTGAGGCAAGACTATAGAAGCTTAATGAGAAGAAACTGGACTTAAGGACAGTTAGTTGATATTTTGTTGGATACTATAAAAGATCCTAAGGGTACAAGTTTATGATCACATAATTAAGGCTATTTTGTGTCATGACAATGCCTGGTCTTTTGTGGATGACGAGCTTGTGGGGAAGATACAGTTAGGGACTTTATTGTCTTTAAATAGGAATATGTTGATATTCCCACAGTTGTTACTAGCTTTAATCAAGATTTTATTACTGACTTTGTTCGAGATACAATTTAAGACAATGACAAAGAATCCCTTGTTCTAAAATTTATTCCAGATGAACAAACTCCACAACCTCAAGAACTTATGCCATTAAGGAGATCCACTATGGAAAAAGACGTGCAATGTCAAATTATTACATTGTATTTCTCCAAGAAAATAACGTTGACTATGGAATTATGGAAGATGATTTGATCAACTTCCATCAAGCCATGGAAAGTTCCAACTCTAAAAATTGGATAGATGCCATGAATGAGGAGATTAATTCCATGAGGGATAATGATGTGTGGGAACTTGTCCAATTCCTAAGAGGTGTGAAACCCATTGGTTGTAAATGGATATTTGAGACCAAAGGGATTCAGAAGATAATATGGAAATGTATAAAGTGTGTATTGTCACAAAAGATCATTACACAGAAAGAAAGCATTGCCTTTAAAGGAATTCTCCTCAATTTTTTCAAAAGTCTCTTTTAGGATTATAATGACATTGGTGATTCACTTTAATCTTGAGTTGCATCAGATGCATGTAAAGATGGTGTTTCTAAATGGTGATATTAGTAAGATGATTTTTATGGTGCAACCAGAAAATTTGTGTCAGAAGACTCAAAGAACATAGTTTATAAACTTTAGAAAACCATTTATGGCTCAAAAAAGCATCTAATCTTGACAATGAAATTTCAAGTTTCATGCAATGGTCATTTTCTTTGGTTTTGAGATGATTTGGTTGATGATTGTATATACCATAAGTTTTCTGAGAGCAAGTATATATTTCTAGTTTCATATGTCGATGACATTTTGCTTTCTAACAACATTACAGGTTTATTTCACAACACCAATATATTTTTGATTAAGAATTTTGAGATGAAAGATATTAGTGATGTCTCTTTTTTGTGTTAATGATATAAATACACTGAGATCCTCACAAAGTATTCTGGTATTATTATAAAAGATTTATATTGAAAAGAATCTTAAAGTCGCATGAAGGATTGTACACCAGGTGATACCCCATAGCTAAGGAGACAAATTTACTGTCAATGATTGCCATAAAAATTAGTTTGAAGGAAATGGAAATTCAGAAGATTCCTTATGGATCACCAATAGGATGTCTAATGTATGCTCCACGTCTACATTATTGGGATGATGGATAGATATTTCAGTGAGTCAAGACTAGACATTTGAGAGTAACCAAATCGGTCTTAAAGTACTTATCGAAAACAAAAAGTTACATGCTCACACATCAGAGGTCGGATCATCTTGAGATTGTTTGGTATACTGACTCTGATTTTGTTAGATTTTGAGATAATATAAGTTGGGCTATGTATTTATGCTAGTTGTGGGTGTTATGGAAGAGTGCTAAACAATCTATTGTATCATCTTCTCCCATGGTAGCAAAACACATAGCGTGTTATGAGGGATCCAAATTATAGAATATAGTCAAAAGTTTGTCATGGAGCTGCATATTGTGGATGGTATTGAAATACCACTGAATTTGAATCGTTATATTCCAAACAACAGAAACTCGACGAAGACTAAATACAAAGAGGTGAAGTTCCTAGTTGTTAAAGAAAGAAGTCAAATTGGACAAATGTCTATTGAACATATATGTACAAACTTCATGATTGCATATCCGCTCGCTAAGGGATTGGCACCTAAAAGGTTTCATGATCTTGTTGCGTGTACGAGTGTCGTGTCAATTGGGAATATACACAAATTAAAGGATATTCAGTTATAGTGGGAGTTTGTGATGATAATGTTCTTTTATTGTAGACGCATTTTCAGTTATTTCAGTTTATGAATATTTTGAGGTTATCTTATGCAAGAATTCAAAGTTATTTGATTTATTTACACTTTAATTTTGGTATGTGGTTGATCTCACTAAGGTAAGGTGGACTAGTTAGAAATAGACATGTTAAGATCACATTTCTTGAAATTTTTCCAGTTGTACATCTAAATCATGATACATGTCATTTTGTTGTATTGGCATGCATGACCATTGATGGATCAAGTTACGGGTCGTATAATGAATGTTGTTGATGGACTGTATTAGATGCAGATGCATTTTGGTTATGACAGTAAAGATGAGCTCATAATGTTATTTTTGCAATACATAATTAATTATGTGGTTACATACATAGCCCAATTTAGAGATTGTTGGATCATTAATCCAACATCGTGTTAGTATGTGAAATAATTATGTATTGTGGACTATCAAATAGGGATAAACCAATTTCATAAGTGGTCAGATAAGGTTTAAGTAATTATGTTCTTAATGTATCTAATAAAGTGTGTCTTTAATATGTAGAGACATAATGAGTTATTTCTATTATAATGATGACGAATTAAAATAGAAGTACCCAATATGACATAGTTATATTCGGGTCATGGTCCCTTGTAGGTCTCACGGGGTGCAAAGTAAAGTCTAAAATGGGGGTTGAATAGACTTTACTAGATTTTTCGATTTTTAAAAAAGGAGTTACAAGAAAACAGCTAAGTCTTTAAGATAGTTGTATTAAGCTTCAACAGGAACCACTCAACAGTTCCCATTGAGAGTTGTTGATAAAGTAACTCAGTTGAGTGAAGTTAACTTTTTAGAAAATTAGTTTTCTTATTAAACAGCGTAATACTTACACCCTTTTTAAGATTGGTTTATCAACACTTATATTTTTTGAATAATTGTTAACTTAATGGATAACAAATATAGAGCAATCACATAAAATGCAGGAAAAAAAAGTACAGTAAAGTAAAGAACACAGAAACTTCATAGTGGTTCAAGGATGGGGTAATTCCTCTACTCCACTCTTCTCCTATTAAAGGAAGAATCCACTGATGCAAAAATTTTGTTAGTTACAAAAGTACAGTCCAAGATTTGCATTGATCATATATACAGCCAACTAATCTTTTGGGACTCAGCTCTTCGCAAGGCAGCTGCCTAGCTACTTCCGCTTCTTCGAATCTTCAGGGATTGATCACACAACCCCTTTCATATTTAGACTAGGTTCGATCTCAAACCTTGGAAGAATAGACCCCGTTTATTTTCACAAAAGTTTTTCCTCTTCAACTCGATGAACAACTTCGATCTTTCCACTTGAGAGTGTAGGATGAAGTGTGTTCGGTTTAGCTTGAGGATTTCTAGATGTAATCTTAGGAGAGAGTATTTGCAGTTCTTGCTTCTCAGTTATGTGTTTTTGCTTTCTCTATTTGCTCATATGAATGCTCTCTTTTCTCTCTGGAAAATTCCTCAACATTTATAGTAGGAGTTTGAATTTTGTCTGTTGAAGAGATAGAAAAAAATTCAAACTCTTACTTAGTGTTCGTTGGCTTCTCTTGTTTTGCAGCTTTTGATATTGATCGAACCTTATTTATCAGCATTCTGCATGTCTCTGAAAATGTGTCAGCATTCTGCAAGCTTCTCATTTGCTCATTCCTCTTGCATTCTTTAAGCATGAGTTCTTTAAGGTTGTAAGTTTGTCTTCATTACCAAAATAGGTAATTTCCTCAATTTTAATGCAACGGGCTTTTTTCAGTTGTCCCTTGATACTTGTAAGATATACGTTCATTTAGGGGCTTAAAATGATATATAATTGATACATTTGCATATATATTCAGTGTGTTTTTACTTGATTTCCTTAGAAGGGCATGATACTGCGTATTTTTGTAATTTTTTACAGGAAATGGAGCTTAATTAAAGAAATATAAGTTAGAAGGCCCGGATAGGATTGACGAGTGCAAACAGAAGATCAAAAAGATAAAGAAACTGGACAAAAAAAAGTCACACGGCCGGACTGTGTGGGACCACAGGGCCGTGTGACTTGCCCGTGCAATGAAGACATGTATGTGTGAAGTTGGGAAGAAACAGGGGACGAAACAAGCCACAAGGCCGTGTGGAGTGGCCGTGTGATGCTGCACGGCCGGACCGTGTGATACGCTATTTTCGATTTTTGTGTCCTTTTCCCACTCGAACTCTACAAGTGGTCTCTCCAAGCATCTATAAAATGGACCCAAGGGTTGCACGAAAATACATCCATGAATACACCATACAACACATTAAAATACACAGAAACACAAGATCAAATGTCTTCTGAGAGAGGAGGGCTAGGTTGCGAAGAACACCACAAGGCCTTTCGCATCTACGGAAGCACAAGAGCTTCGAAGGCTTGGAAGGAGAATCCATCCTAACACAAAGGGGATTTCTTTCTTAGTTTAGATCTCCTGTATGTGCTTAAACGATATCACAATGTTGATTTCAAGTTTGTCTATGAATTTGCTATCAATATTTAGCTAATCTTTCGGATCTTAGGGCATAATCAAAACTGTGGATTCGTGTTAAATCTTGATTAATTGCTTTCATAATTAGTTCATGTGTTCTATTTTATGAATTCGGGTGCTTATTCTTAATTCCTTTTTATTTGGCCAATAATTTGCATGTCATATTTGTTAGTGCGAAATTCGGAAGAGGAGTTCTAACAAAGATGGAAATCGAATTCAGACATAAACCGGTGTATCGAGTCGGGAGACCTACAACTGTTTGTGGGGAGTCAGTTAATTCATAGTTCTTTTGGGAGTTAATAATAGTTGTATCGAGTCGAGAGACCTACAATTGTTATTAATCTATTGTTTATGCGCCGCCAGGGAGAGGGAATAAACAAACTTAGGAATTGAATCCATAGAAATGCATGAATTGGTTATTGAAACTTTAATTGGATTTAATATTGAAGAAACATGTTGAGATTATGTGACTAAGGTTGCTTACGTGGTTGTTGAAAATACTTGTGGGGTTCGCAAATTTATTTATTATCTTTTTAATTTTTGATTTTTATAAAAACTTGAAATAATAAAATTGGAATGCGATGTTATTATAGCCTAAGTGTTTCGTAGTCAATCCCTGAGGAATACGACCTTGCTTGTCATTATTCTATAAACTAGATTGTACACTTGCAGTTGTAAGATCCAAATATTTTTGGCGAACATCTTTGAGTCCTTCACCTGCTTTACCCATTTGACATAAACTTGAGTTATCTCAATCATTCCTTGGTTGACTCTGCTGTAAGTCTTCTTAAAGACTTAGCTGATGTATTTGACTAAAAGTCTTTTGATTGACTCAATTGTGACTCAGTTGATTCTTTTTTGTATTCTTCAGCAAGTCTTCGGTAATTATACTTAGATGTTATTTGACTCTGCTAATATCCTATCTATTTTAAAATAGAAATTACATAGAAAAATAGGGTATGCCTAATTCCCAATACAATATTTTCTAAGCATCATCAAAATCTATACGATAAATTTTCTAATATCCCAGGTCGCATGTTATCTCGCATTCTATTCTGATGTCCGATCTTCAGAAAGAATCATACAGAGAAAACTAAAGGATTTTCTAAAAAGGGTTTCAGACGTGTTGATCTAAAAAGTCAAATCTCAAACATTCTATTTATAGTAATTTAGTCTTTGATTCTTAATAATTCAATATGAAAGCTTCTGCTCCCATCCTCAAAAAAAAAAAAGATTATGCTCGTAAAAAATTGATAACGGTGTTTCTTTACCATGTATAGTATATAGGAAAGAACACAAGTGAGCCCAACTTTAAAACGTTGATGTCTCTTCAAAGAAGTTTTATATCAAAAATGAATCTCATATTTGAATTTTATATGAGTTGTAAACTACTACAAGCATAATTTATGTAAGAAAGCCAGTAGATCTAAGTTTAATTGAAATTGCCATCTTTTACAATATATTCAATAGTATTTTAACCTTGAAAATATCATACGGGTAAAATTTTCAAGCTTATTATTATACATACATAAACAACAATAGACATTGTAACATTATTGAACAAATTGTTTTAATTTAAATTTGACCTCACACATATTTTCAGATTTATCCATTTTGAAATATTAGGGTATGTAGTTATCTTAAATATATAAATATTAAGATATACTTTTTTTTAGTAATAAAATACAAAATAGACATATACACACACAAATGAATTGGTCCAAAACTTAAAATTGAAATGACTCCATGACTTCCTACTTTAATCGGAGGGGAAAACAAATTGCAGTCGGCCGGATTAATAATGCAACAGATAACATCAATCACTTAAATAAGACATTTGCATCAGATAACCACATAGAGACAAATACAAACACGTCAGCTATATTTTAGAGAAACCATCGCACACATATATCGTATAAAAATGAATAATATAAGAAAATAATTGTTTGAAATATCAACGATTTTGAGAATGTGCATGAATCGATTCAACATTTGTGTAAATTGGGAAGCATCTTTTACAGTTTCAAGAAAGTGGAGACGAAAAGAAAAAGAAAGAAAGCAAAGTGGAGATGAATAAATTTTGCATGAGTTACTAACTATTTATGACTTAGAGATTGTATAATGAATTTAATCATAAAGATAGTCATTTTGTTACACTTTCAAGAAAATATTGGGTACACACTATTTCTTTTTGAAAAGGTTTTCTCCGAAGGCGAAACCCCCCACCTGAACTAGAGGCTCCTTAGCCAGGCAGGATGTAAATCGAGGGATATGCACGAGTAGCAGCTCTGCAATGGAAAGGACCAACGGATCTGAACCTTAAACGCGCCTTACAATATTTGGCAAAAGAAGCGTGACTACAGATTCGATACGAACTGGCTTAAAGCGCCCTTGCAATATTTCAGCAAAGAACTGTGACTACACAGATTCGAACCCGCGACGTTAGAGCACCAAACTCTTGTCACATTGCCACTGTGCCCCTGGAGGCGGCACACACTATTACTTTGTTCATCGAGAAGATGAATTAGTTTAGTTGAAATTAAGATAGTTAAATATATCATTTATTACAAAAAAAAAAGAAAATAATTATGGTATTGAGTTAACGTCTTATATTTTAATTTAGTACGGCGTGTTAAATTGTGCTCCAAATGTACAAAATACTTCTTTAAATATAGCATGAATTAAATTAAATATGCACCAATTGTATGTTTAAAATGCAAGGTATGATGCAATATCAAATTGGGGTAGGAGTTTCAATTTTAAACTTTTGTTTATTTTTTGTGAGTCAGCGCATTGTACTCACCTTTTGGCGAAGACCTCTCATTTATACGCTAGCCCTACGTTATGGCAAGTTGCTCCTATTTTTATTCATAATCATCTTATGATATTAATTGTTACAATCTAAATTCTCATCAATGAAATATTTTCATTTTCTTTCAAAAAATAAAATGAAATATAGAATTAACATTCGAAATTGCCCACTTTTCTCTCACGACTGTAATTATAGAGAAAATCATGTATAAGAGTAAAACTAGTGTAAGGTAAATTCTATTGTACCTCCTTGTACCCATGTAATTATTACTTTACCCTTGTACTTTTAATTATCTCATTTTACCCCCTTGCATTCTTATTTCATCTTATTTTACTCTCTTATAGTCTTGTTGTCTAATTTCCCCTCATACAGTAGCGGATCCAAGAATTAGTAGTAGGATGGGCTAAGAAGTAAAGATCTAACTACACAAAAAAATATATTATATAAAAAATATATTTTAATATTCAATGAAGTTGTGCCCTATGAAACTTCAAAGCATAAAATTCATCAATGACAGAATCTACATCTATATTGTTAACAAACTCTCGTTCAATATAGAGCATCAAACAGTCTTCAAGAAAGTCATCCCCCATTTTATTACGAAGTGCCCTCTTTACATGTTTTATTGCTGAAAATGTTCTTTCAGTTGTGGCAGTTGAAACAGGTAGCATCAAAACAAGATGAATTAATCTAGTCAACATAACATAAACCGCAGACCTTCCACTCTCGTTTAATTGTTGGCACAACTCAAGAAGTGTAGAAACTTGAAAATTTTGAACCATGTCATATTTATAATGTATCAGCTCATACTCCAGAGAAATAATATCTTGATCTATGAAATCTTCAGGATAGAATTTGTTTGCAAACTTGCAAATATCATGACTGTTGAAAGACCCAAAGGAATTTTTAGGATCTAATGCCACACTAGCACAGATATATTGTTAAACCTTGTACTTAACTCCATCAAAATGAAATCTATCGTTTCATTAAAGACATCAAAATGGTAATGATGTTCAACTGTGGTTTGCACACGAGAACGACCAATCTTATACGAACCATTCAAGTTTGGAACATCAATACCATTTAAAGAGCAAAAAACATTCACTTCTTCAAGAAATTTCTCCCAACCACATTCTCTCAATTCATGTAGGATAGTTTTAGTAGTAGACACAAATGAAATAACAGTCAAAATATCTTGAGTTTTTTTTTTTTTTTTGAAGTACCTGACAAAGAGAATCAGTTATTCTCATTATTTTATGCATCAAATGCAAGACGAACACAAATTCAAAACTTGCCATGTTTTTGTAGATCCCACAAACTTCAGCCCTAGATCTTCCATTTGGAGAATGCTCAATAAGACATTCAAACACTTTACAAACTGCAACATGCATATCTATCCAACTCTTCACAAAATTATAGTGAGAACTCCAACGAGTAGCTCCAAATTGCTGCAAATTACCAATTTGATTGGCACCATGTCCGGAATTGCGTTCCCCAATAGCCAATAAACTCTCAATTTCACATCTTTGAGCAACTTGCAATTGAGAGACACGCTTAGGTGAAGAAGTGATAATATTAACAGTATTTCCCAAATGAGAAAAGAATTCCCAAATAACACTTACGTCCTTAGCTGCAGAAACCAATGTTAATTGTAAACGATGTGCAAAACAATGGACATAATATGCATAGGGACAATCTATACGAAATAATGCCTGAAGTCTATTTCATGAACCACGCATATTACTAGCACCATCATACCTTTGACCTCTCATTTTCTTGACTTGGAGATCATGATGAGCAAGAACATCACATATCTCTTTTTTCAAATTTGCTGAAGTGGTGTCACTAACACTTTTGATTGCAAAGAAACGCTCTGTCAAAATTCCATGATTGTTTACAAACCTCAATATAATGGCCATTTGTTCTTGTTTGGATATATCTTGTGCTTCATCAACAAGAATACAAAAGCATTTATCCCCAATTTCTTCACGAATCAGGCGACGTACTCTATTGGCCATAATATTAAAAATCTCCTTTTAGATATCTGGAGCAATGTATTAGGCCTTTTTTGGAGCATTGTCAAGCACAACTTCATTAACTTCTGTGTTCATATTTGCAAAAGTCTTTACCAATTCAATAAAGTTTCCTCGATTTGATGAAGATAGAGATTCTTGTCAGGATGGATTCCCCTCGTAAGCCTTCGAAGCTCTTGTGTTTCCGTATATGCGAAAGTCCTTGTGGTGTTCTTCGCGGCCTAGCCCTCCTCTCTTAGAAGACCTTGGATCTTGTGTTCCTGTGTAATTTGATGTGTTGTATTGCGTATTTATGGATGATTTCTCGTGCAAGCCTTGGGTTTCTTTTATAGATGCTTGGAGAGATCACTTGTAGAGTTGGAACAGGAAAAGGACACCAAAAAACGCGTGGCAGTGTACCACACGGCCTGGCCGTGTGGGTTTTATCCAGACCAACTTCACACGCTCATGTGGCTCCCACATGGTCCGGACGTGTGGCTTGTTTTTGTCCCCTGTTTCTTCCCTTTTTCACACGGATATGTCATTTTTCACACAGGTATGTCACACGGCCATGTGGCCCCACACGGTCCAGCCGTGTGACGTGTTTTAGTCTGGTTTCCTCGTCTTTTCGATCTTCTCTTCGCACTCGTTAGTCCTATCCGGGCCTTTCAACTAATATTTCTTCGATTAAGCTCTGTTTTCTGTAAAATATTACAAGAATACGTAGTATCATGCCCTTCTAAGGAAACCAAGTAAAGACATACTAAATATGCGTGCAAATGCATTAAATATATATCATTTTAAGCCCCAAAATGCACGTATATTTTACACAAATCACAATATAAAATTCTTATCATTGGATTTGAAGTTTTGTGATACATTAGATATTCTTGTTTTAATAACGGAATTAGAAAAATTTTGGGATAGGTATTTGATGATCGCCAAAGGGCTTAAGATGGATGTAAAATATTACGTTGTGGATTATATAATTTTATAAGAACGGATTTTAGAAAATATCAATTTTTAGATTTAAGAGCTATTTATACAATTACTAAATTTACATGGGATTATTGAGCAATTTTTGATTTTATTTGGAGTAAATATGCAATTACCAAAATTTGAGGGACTAGTTTGCAAATTCTAAAAGTTTGAGATAATGGCTGAATTTTGTTTAGGGGAACATAAAATAGGATAGACTAGTATATCTAGTTATTAACCCCTATGTAAAACCCTTAACCTCTATATCTCTTGACCCCTAAGTAAAGAGTTTAACCCCTAAGTAATTCTTTAACCCCCTATGTATTGTATTTCAATAAAAAAATGGCCAACAATCCTCATTTCCTAGCCACTCTTTCTTCTTGCAATCTTTAGGTAAGTCTTCATCTTCTTTGATTTTTCCTTAAGTATTTTTATTCTAGAATCATGCTTTTAAATTAGGATAACAAAGAAATCTGATCATATCATGAGAGAACTTTGGAAAAGCTATGGAAGTCTTAGGATGCAATTGGATGTGGAAGAGATTCCATTTTCATTCTGCTGAAGAATTTTTTTGACCAAACATGCAATTGTTTATGGAAATTTTCAGAAAATATATTATTCTCTCACTTGTACTTTTTATCATTTTTTCTCTTACCAATCACATCTACATATTTTTTAACAAAAAACTAATCATTATTACACATTCTCCCACAAATTTCACTATTCACTCACTCACATTTCTAACTATCAATTTCATCATTACTTTTTCATATTAGATCCAATCACACTCTCAAAAATCATCTTTTTTCTTCCATATGTTTTTTACCACTGTTCTCTAGCAAAATTAATATTTTCAAAATGAAAGCATATCCAATCGCGCCCTTACTCCCCATATTTGAACCCCTTGGAGAATGTTAAGAGATTTATTTTGATCCATCAAATGCTATGTTAGTTTGTTGTTTATGCTTTAGGATTTCATCTTGGTTTAGAAAAATAACATTGTTAAGGAAAAATAAGAATTTTGTTTTCTTCTCATTCTTGGCAGCAACTGTGTTGTATGTATTTTTCATTTCTGGGAATATTTGAGCAGGATTTAAATAAAAAAAAGAACTTACATACTTGTAGATATATGTCTTATGTTCGATTTGCCACTTGAATAACGTTGATTGGAATTTTGTAGACCAAGATATGCCCAAAATACTAAACTATGTCGAAAAGAATCAATAGTATTTCTTTGAAACTTAAATCTATCATATCACCCCTGTATAATTTGACTTCGAAATTGTCATGGACATAAAAGTTGTAGCTTAGGATGTCTACTAAGCCCCCATAAAACAGTTTCGAAAACTTTGAACCCGTTTAAGAGTTACGGACAAAATACTGAACTATACCAAATCTGAAGCTTATAACACTGTTGTAACTTCATCCCATCGTCTCACCTTATAAAGTTTTAATTTGAGATAGTCATAAACATGAAAAACATGACTTGGGATTTCTTCTATCTGCCCGTAAAATAGTTTTTAAAAAATTACACCATCCAAGATTTATGGCCAAAATACCAAAAGATGCCAAAACTGAAACCTTTACGCCAATAGAAACTTCATCACCGTTTTTAACATATATATTGGTGGAATTTAGAGTTCCTTGTGAACGAATATTTGTAGATAATTGTCTTAGATTTATGACGGTATAAGAATCATATGAATTCGGTTTTTGGTTAAGGAGATGTGACTGAAATACAAAAACTATCACAGTAGAAGGACAAGTACGAATTTTTTTAAATAGTGTGTAATGTTGATGGTCTTGGTTAAATTATTAATATTTGAAGTTGTAAGGATAGTGTGTGCTTAATGTTGTAAGTATGTAAGGAATGTTGGTTAGTGTGATTGATTAAGAAATGACATAAGCTTTTTATGTATGATATAAAAAGTGGCGAGTTGTCGACTTGGATGATTAATGTGATGTCTTGTATCATTTGAGGTGATATTTTAAGTCATAATATATCCGGGGTTTGATGTGTGTAAAATATATGTGAAATATGGGGCTTAAAATGATATATAATTGATGCATTTGCACGCATATTTACTATATTTGTAATTGATTTTCTTAAAAAGGCATGATACTGCGTATTCTTGTAATTCTTGCAGGAAACGGAGCTTAAAATGAAGAAATGTCAGTTGAAATGCCCGGCTAAGATTGACGAATGCGAAGAGAAGATCAAAATAATGGAAAAATGGATAAAAACACTTCACACGGCTGGACCATGTGGAAGTGCCGGTGTGAAATCACACGGTTGTGTGAAGTTAGATTAAAAATAGAGGACGGAGTAGGCCCACACGGCTGGACCGTGTGAAGTCACACGTCCATGTAGGAAAGGGAGGACATCACACCAGCTGCCCGTGTAGACTCACACGACCAAGGGCTAAAACCAGGACTACACGGCAGTGTGGTGACACACTGCCAGGCCCTGTGGGACTTTGTTTTGACACATTTTTCAGTGTTTGCTTCATGTTTCAACTCTACAAGTGATCTCTCTAAGCATTTATAAAAGGGACCCAAGTCTTGCACGAAAATATATCACTTCATACAGAGAAAACACATCAAATAACACAGGAACGAAAAGAATCGAAGAGCTTCTGAGAGCAAAAGGCTAGGTCGCGAAGAACACCACAAGGTTTTCGCATCTACGAGAGCACAAGAGCTTCGAAGGCTTAGGAGGGGAACCCATCCTGACAAGAAGGGGTTTTTTTTCTATGTCTAAGAACTCTTGTCTGTGCTTATATGATGTCTTAATATTTATTCGAATTTGTCTATGAGTTTGTAATCAGTGTTTGGCATATCTTTCGGATCTTATGGGCATAATCGAAACTGTGGATTCATGTTGAATATGATTATTTATTTTCTTAATTAATTCATGCTTTCTATTTTATGAATTCGAGTGCTTATTTATAATTGCTTTTTATTTGGCCAATAATTTGCATATCATATTTGTTAGTGCAAAATTTCGGACGATGAGTTCTAACAAAGACGGAAATCGAATTCAGACATAAATGGATGTAACGAGTCGGGAGACCTACAACTATTTTGTGGGGAGTCATTCAATTCACAAATCTTTTGGGAGTTATGAATAATTGTAACGAATTACAGCGAGCGGCTGGAGCAGTATGGAGCCGTCGGGAGACCTACAATTGTTATTAATCAACTGTTTATTCACCGTCCGGAAGGGGGAGTAGACTAACTTAGGAATTGAACTCATAGAATTGTATGAATTGGTTTTTAAAACTTTATTCGCATTTAGTATTGATGAAGCATGTTGAGATTATGTGCCTAAGGTTGCTCCTATAGATGGTGAAAATACTAGTGGGGTTCGAAAATTTATTTTTATTTCTTTCTTTATTTTTGATTTTCTTAGATTAAAATACTCAATATTCGGTCGCTTCAATAAAATTAGAATACGATGTTATTATAACCTAAGTGTTTCGAATATCAATCCTTGAGGAATACGACCTTGCTTGCCATTATTCTATAAACTACATTGCACACTTGCAGTTGTATGAACCAAAATATTTTTGGCGAACAAGTTTTTGGGGCCATTCGGGGATGGATTAGATTCTACTTTGATATAGTAATAAGTAGTTCAATCTTAATTGAAATATTTTTTGTAAATATTTTTCTTTTATTTTTCGATTTATTTATTTATTTTTAGTTTTTGGTTCTAATATTATTTTGTTTAGTGCAGATAGTGCATGATCACGCGTTCCGGATCGACCCAGCCAATACCTAATGATTTGGAAATCGAAAAGACAACAAAGCAACTAAGGAAAAGAGCCAAAGCAATGGCGGATGGGACTAATCCAAACGTAGTGGAAAATATAAACAATGAGGAGTGCCCACCAGGGGTCGGCGTCCAGAACAGAATTGTGGAAAGGCCCGCGAGAAAGGCAATTAGGGATTACTTCCAGTCGGATGTAAGTCAAACTTATGGGAGTGTGTCCCATCTACCGATCAATGCAAATAATTTTGAACTAAAAACCGGCATTGATCCAGATGGTGTCACAAAACCATTTTGGGGATAGAGCCGTTGAGGACCCAAACTCGTATCTGGCGCACTTTTTAGAAATTTGTGATACTGTTAAAATGAATGATGTTTCTGAGGATATCATTCGATGTCGCTTTTTCGCATTCTCTCTGCGCGATAAGGCTATGGGATGGTTATGCTCTTTAACACCACCAGCCGCAAATTGGGCAGAATTAAGTCAGCGGTTTTTAGCCAAATACTTTCCCCCAGTAAGACACTACAATTAAAATCTGAGATCGACCAGTTTAGGCAATTAGATGTTGAGCCACTATATGAAGCATGGGATAGATTCAGGGAATTACTAAAGAAGTGCCCTCAACACGGATATCCCAACTTCCAACAATTTCAGTATTTCTATAATGGTTTGAGTGGCAACACAAGAACAATTATAGATGATGCATCTGGAGGTGCACTACTAGGGAAATATCCTGAGGAGACACTAAAATTATTAGAGGAGATGGCAAACAATAGTTACCAAGGGCAATCCGAGAGGTCGACTTTCTAGCGAGTGGCATAAGTTCATGATGAGAAGGTCGCCAGCTCACAGAACATGTATCCGTGCTGAATATGAAACTGGACACGATGAAGCAAGTGACTCCAAGAGATCCTGCTGTTGTTGAAGAGGAAGCAAACTTTGTGGGCCAACAAAGAAACTTCAACAACAATTACAGAAATAATCAGATACCCAACTACTACCATCCAGGGTTGCGAAACCATGAAAATTTCTCTTATGCTAACAATAAAAATATTTTGCAGCCACCTTAGGGATACAACGTGGGTAATCAAGGCAGAGTGGAGTCTAGTGAAAAGAAAGCATTTGTTGAAGAGATGCTATCCTCGTTTATCGGAGAGACAAGGGCAAGACTTAACAAAGATGATGCTAAGATAGACAGGATAGAAGAACATGTCACTCAGCTAAACACGAACATAAACGCAAGACTGAAATCTCTGGAAACACAAGTAGCCCAGATCGCAACTGTTGTGGGAGGCCAACATCAAAAAGGCAAATTCCCAAGCAATACTGAGTTGAATCCACGGGAGCAATGCAACGCTATTCGTCTGATGGATGGTATTGAGGTTCACAGATTTCAAATGACAAAGTTTAGCAATAGTGATTAGAAACCTGAAGTCTGGCTGAAGACGTAAAACTTAGCGCTGTATGGGAGGCAACCCAATTTATTTCTTATTTCTGTACATTTTTATCGCCTTCAATTTTTATTTCAATTTTAGTTTCAATTTTAATTTTTATTTATTAACTTAATTTTTAGTTTCGTTTATTTTTCTTGAGTTGTTATGCACGAGGCGTCATGGCAAACTTCCGGTTAAAAAAAACAATACGGAACCAATCCCACACGGGCATGTGAGATCACACGACCAGGCCGTGCGAGAGGGCGAACTGCCCAGCACCACACGGCCGGACCGTGTGATGAAGGATAGACGTAACAGATGCGCGCCCAGGGCCACACGGCCAGGCCATGTGCCCTCACACGGCCGTGTGGCCCAAATCCAAAAAACGGGCAGATTACTTACAACCCCTATTTTAACCCCAAATTTTTATTTTTTCTCATACTTTTTCCTACAGAAACCCTAACCCACTAAAATTCTCTCCCTAAACACTCAACCTCCTCTCCAAATCTCTCAAAAAATTTCCATAAATCTCAAACCAAAAACACAAATCCCTCATCCTCTCAAGAAATCCACCACCAATTACCTTAAAATTTTCAACTTCTCCAAGTGCTACATCAAATTTGGGGGAACTCCATAACTCCAAAAATTTCAGATTTTTCTCTTCCAAACCTTGAAAATTCATGGCTTCTAGGGATGAAAGAAGAACTATGAGAAATAAAAGAAGAAGGAAGGAGCTGACTCCGGAGCCGGAGCCCGAGCCTCAATCAATTTTTGACCCCGAGGAGCCCGAAGCTTCAAATGTAATCTTGCCAAATGAAACTCATCGGGCTAGATGGACGATACTCTACTTTCGTCCCTGGATTAATATGAGGTATCTCGATGAACCTACTTTTACAAATTTAGGTTTATTGGAAGATTTTCGAGCTTTATGTGGTAGAATTGATTGGCATGAATTTCTAAATGGGCATTGGGCTACTAATTCTGTGATTACACTTGAATTTTTAAGTAGCTTTGAACTGGTGGTGCGAAAAAGAAACTTGATGGGAGTTAGATTTCACTTGGGGAATGAGCAAAGGGAACTAACAATTGATGACTTAAATGAAATTACAAAACACCGGTGTATGGGGTGGAGGAGCACGAGGAATTCGATAAAGATAGGTTTTGGAAAAAGATAACTGAGAAACGAATTTACACGTCGGGCACTTCTAAGGCGTCTAGTATTCGAAACCTGGTATTTTGATATGTTCAGTGAGTCTTAGCGGAAACAATTTTTGCGAGGGAGGAGAGTATAGGGGCGTTGAGGGTTGATGAATTATTTATCATTTGGTGTATGGCATCGGGGACTGAAGTGGTGTCAAACACTGGGGCTATGATAGCCCGACAATTTGATAGGATTAGAAAGAGTGAGAGAGGTGGAATTTGCATCGGAGGATGATTACCCCTATTGCTGAATATTTTAACATTAATTTGGAGGGGTATGCGGAGGCTGCTGGGCCTAAATTGATTGATTTGAATGTTCTAACTGCTATGAAAATGATAAAATTCGATGGGCGTGATTACTGGCTCATTCAAGTAGATAGAACAACAGTTAAGCTTCCTAACCCCGAAGCTACTTTCATTAGAAATAGGGGTAACTGGCTACTTAGAGAGGTAGAAGGGACTGTTGCTCAAGAAGAGCAGGATGAGCAAATGAGGGAGATGCCAGAATCCTCTCGTCAAGGGGGTAGCCGGCCTTTTACTATGAGTGAGAGGCTCGAAAGGGTAGAAGCTGATGTGGGAAAATTGATAGATAACATATATCAATTGACAGTCATCGCCGATGAGTGTCACCTGGAGTACTTATAGTGTTTCGATGCCATCACCCAACAGCAATAGCAAATGTACGAGATGATGTCTCGTATGGACCAGTGGCACATCTCACAAGGCCACTACCATCCACCTCCACCACTACAGTGATCTATGTAAGTATTTATTACGCATTCCTCTTTCTTTTGATAATTTCCTCATATGTTCGGGACGAAGCATATTTTAAGTTTGGGGGTCAAGAATGTAATTTAGTACTTTCTTGCATTTTGCATTGCATTTAGGACTGCATGTAGAGCACTTGCATTATAATTTTTGGAAGAAAAAAAATTCGATTTTTAGTTTATTTTTTCAATTTTTAGTTATTTTTGTTTTATTACGTTTACCACTTTAGCACGTTTAATTGCTTTTGTGTGTTGTTTTAATTCAGTTTTTATGCCTAGCTCCCGTATGATTTTACTATGAATATTTTATGGCATGGGATAACATACTTGTGGGAATAATGTAATAAATTGTTAGGAGGGAAAGTTATTTATTTGCTCGGCATGTGTTAAGAAAGCTTGGTATTTGAGTATGTTGCGAAAAATAAGCCTGTGAGCTTGTGCCTTAAACTGCTTTATATTATGCAGACTTATTTTTTTCTTGAGTGTGTCATTCATGATTGATAGAACTCTAGAACTTGCTCTAGTATCTTCATTGAAGCCATGTGTGTGTGCAATTTTTGAAAATGATTTAAGGTCATCTTTGTTTAGCCTACTTAGCCTAAAAGGCCCACCAATGAACTCATGATTCTCTAGTTAGCCAATTTTGAGCCAAAACTTTTATTCTGAGCCACATTGATCTTTAAAATTTAAACATGTTTTTATCCCTGAAATTTCTTGGGCTTATAGAAAATGAATAAGTTTGGGGGAGATGTAGTGAAAATTTATGAAAAAAGAGATGAAGTTGGCAAAAGAAAGATGGATGAGCAGTATATGGGTAAATGAAAAAATACATGAAGCTCGAAAAAGAAAGAAAATCTCTAGAAAGAAAATAGAGAAAATTGAGCAAAGCAAAAGAAAATTTTTGAAAATTATGAAAAAACAATTCTGAAAAAATGAGAGCTTGAGGCTAAAGAAAAAAAAAAGACAAAAAGGGCCTAAGAATGAAAAGGAGAAATAAGGGTGGAATTGAGTTGAAATAAAGAAAACTGATATTATGTTGAAATTGGGTTGGTGAATTGCAAGTCTGTAAGGTTAAATTCTATGTGCTCAAGTCAAGTCACTTAATCCAAATTTTTCTACCCTTACCAAAGAGCCTACATTATAACCTAATAAAAGTCCTTTTTGATTCTTAGATTGTGCACACAAAAGTAGTCGAGATGTTAGACGATTTTCAAGCCTATGGTAGTTCTACTTTCACTGAATTGAATTTGAGCGTAAACACTTACCATACACTTCTGAGAGTAGAGTGATACACTATTTACTTGTGAGTCGCAATGTCAAGTACCCGAGAGAGTATTAATGATGCTGAGTTTATGAATAATGACCTCTTGATGATGAATTACAAGGTTTCCGAGAGTATGAAGTCAAATGTTATTTAATGTTCATAGTGTTCTTGGGTGTTCTTTCGTTTTTACCCCTTATAATATTTTTCTAAATTTGCTCGAGGATGAGCAATGCTTTAAGTTTGGGAGATTTTGATGTGTGTAAAATATACTTGCATTTTGGGGCTTAAAATGATATATAATTGATGCATTTGCTCGCATATTTACTATGTTTTTACTTGGTTTCATTAAAAGGGCATGATACTGCGTATTCTTGTAATTCTTGCAGAAAACAGAGCTTAAAATGAAGAAATATCAGTTGGAATGATCGGCTAAGATTGACGAACGCGAAAAGAAGATCAAAACAACGGAAAAAGTTGATAAAAACACTTCACACGGCCGGACCGTGTGGTGTCACACGGCCGTGTGGAAGTGCCGATGTGAAATCACACAGTTGTGTGAAGTTCGATTAAAATTAGAGGACGGAGTAGGCCCACACGGCCGGACCGTGTGACGTGTGGGAAAGGGAGGCCATTGCACCAGCTGCCCGTGCAGACTCACACGACCATGTGACCAAGGGCTCAAATCAGGACCACACGGCCATGTGGTGCCACACGGCTAGGCCGTGTGGGACTCTATTTTGACGCGTTTTTCAGTGTTTGCTTCCCGTTCCAACTCTACAAGTGATCTCTCCAAGCATCTATAAAAGGGACCCAAGACTTGCACGAAAATACATCACTTCATACAGAGAAAAGACATCAAATAACACAGGAACGAAAGAATCGAAGAGCTTCTGAGTGCAAAATGCTAGGTCACGAAGAACACCACAAGGCTTTCGCTTCTACGGGAGCACAAGAGCTTTGAAGGCTTAGGAGAGGAATCCATCCTGACAAGAAGGGGTTTTCTTTATATGTCTAAGAACTCTTGTCTGTGCTTATATGATGTCTTAATATTGATTCGAATTTGTCTATGAGTTTGTAATCAATGTTTGTTATATCTTTCGGATCTTAGGGGCATAATCGAAACTGTGGATTCATGTTAAATATGATTATTTGTTTTCTTAATTAATTCATGCTTTCTATTTTATGAATTCGAGTGCTTATTTATAATTGCTTTTTATTTGGCCAATAATATGTATGCCATATTTGTTAGTGCAAAATTTCAGACGATGAGTTATAACAAAGACGGAAATCGAATTCACACATAAACAGATGTAACGAGTCGGGAGACCTACAATTGTTTATAGGAGTCATTGAATTTACAAATCTTTTGGGAGTTAGTAATAATTGTAACGAGTCGGGAGATCTACAACTGTTATTAATCAATTATTTATTCACCGCCCGGAAGGGGGAGTAAACTAACTTAGGAATTGAACTCATAGAATTGCATGAATTGGTTTTTAAAACTTTATTCACATTTAATATTGAAGAAGCATGTTGAGATTATGTGCCTAAGGTTGCTCCTATCGATGGTGAAAATACTTGTGGGGTTCGAAAATTTATTTTTATTTCTTTCTTTTATATTCGATTTTCTTAGATTAAAATACTCAATATTCGGTCGTTTCAATAAAATTAGAATATGATGTATTATAGCCTAAGTGTTTCGAATATCAATCCTTGAGGAATACGACCTTACTTGCCATTATTCTGTAACTACACTGTATACTTGCAGTTGTATGAACCAAAATATTTTTGGCGAACAGGGTTGATTATTTATATTTATCAGGACTTAGGAAATTTTAAATGCCGAATAAGACTTATTAAGCAATGATAGTTTTTGTATAATTATGTTGCGTTGATAGATTTAAGGAAACGATTATATGAAATACTTAGACATTTTTCTCTACTAGTAGAAAATAAGATTTAAGTTATTCTTTACTTGTCCGATAATCATTAATCCTTCGAGAAACGATGTGTTAGGTGCGGTGTAATCAAACTCGAATCTCTGAGACAAAGAAAATTTGCATCACTAGAAACTTTTAAACTTCACAGGTGGGTAACTACGAACTATTACTGTGTTGTACTGTTATGCTATTATTTGAACTTTAAATTGTAATATGTCAAGAAAGGTTGCTAGGGGCCGTGAATAGGTCCAGGATAGAAAGCGGATCCTTGGTTTTAATACCAGCATGCAAAGAATGAAAGAAAAGTTTCAGGGGCCGTGAATAGGTCCGAGATCGAAAGTGGGTCCTTGGTTTTCATACCATCGTGCAAATAATGAAACGAAAGTTGCCAGGGGCCGTGAATAGGTCCGGGATCAAAAGTGGGTCCTTGGTTTTAATACCACCGTGCACAGAGATTATGCAAACGATATGTGAAAGTTTAACAGTTTTCACTTGATAGTATAACTTCTTACGTTACCCACTGAGTGTCAAAACTCGCGCCTTAAAAAATTATATTTTTTTCAGATGACAACGAAGGAGTTGAGTCGTAGGGAATTTCCACGTGACATCACTATTTCTCATCTTGGAAATTTGATAAACTTGCTATTATGTCCTTATTAAGAACTTGAGACGATGTTTAAATTTATGCATGTCTTGAATTTCAGTATTTTATGACTTAGCTACTATCTCGAATTGTTTATGTTCATGTCATGCTATTTTTTAAATAAAAAAGAATGTTAGACCCATTTTTCTATTCAAACTCGATTTTCAATCATACGCTTCCGCAAAGTTTTTCATAAATATTTTTTTGTTATCCCTCTTCCACTTTTGGAATTATAAAAATATGATTTTAAGAGTTTATAACATGGAAATAGTTTAAAATATTTTATGACTCAACTTTTATTTTTGGATATATGTGATCGTATTGAATAAAAAACAAACAGGCTGCACTTTTATTATCTTATTTCGCTTTCGTAAATATTTTATTAAATGAAAATGTTATATTCAAAAGAATAAATTTTCACAGTGGTGCACTAGACCTAATTAAGGGTACGGGGCGCTACATTATTTGTTAACTTTTCACTTATATTGCTATTAATTCTATTATATGGAGTATATATATAAGTGTTACATAATCAATTGCTAAATGTTACATGACATTACAAGAAACTTATAAAATATCCACAGATATTTTATTGACGGAAACCATTTGTAGGCTTACCGAAGGTTTTTTTATTTTTCTTTTAGTTTTTTTTAAAAAAATAATAATGTAATTAATTCTGTCGTAATATCCACGAAAAACTTCCTAGGTAAATTTATTATTCATATTTAATATTTTTAATTTTACTGACGGAAACTAATTTCGTCGGCAACTTTTTTTTAAAAAAAATATTACCAACAAAAATTGATGTCGTCGGTAATTACTTATGGATTTTTTCCAGTGGTAAATTATTTTTTTATTTCTATATTTTGTTTTATTTTTACCAATGGAAAATCAATTCATTGATAAACTTATTTGATATTTTTATTTATTATTTTTTTTATGTTCTTTAATATATAATATAAAATTTTAATATAAAATATAATTTTTAATGTATAATAAATTATATAAATTTATATTTATGGTTTATAATATAATTTTAATGTATATTGTATTCAATAAAATTTTTAATATACATAAGCATATATGTATGAGTATATATAAAAATCAAAGTAAAAGTGCGATAAGAATTAACTTGGCCCCATTGGCAAATTGTCCCTTCTACACAGATAGGTCTTGGGTTTGATGCTTCTTGGGAGCAAAAACTCACTTATTTAAATGTCAAGAAAGTGGCACAAAATAGTGTTACATTTTACCCAAAAAAAAGATGTTATATTTTGACAAAAAAAAAGTGCTACATTAGACTCATATGTAATATTTTATAATTATTTTTTAATGTGTTACAGTAGATGAGTACATATTGTAACACTTAGAAAAAGTGTCACTAAAGCTATTAAAAGTGATACCATTGAATATAGGTAGCACGGGCAAGTGTATCACTATAAAAAGTGTTACCTGTTTTTATAGTAACATTTTATGGCTATTATGTAATATTTTTTGGGTGTTACCTTATGTCACTTATGTTGTAGTGATTAATATAGATTGATTTAATTTTTAGTAAGTATTATGTGAAATCCTAATAATAAATTGATTTTCATCGATATGAGTTCAAAGAAACTATTTTAAATTAAAAAAATATTATAATCATATTTTTATAATTTCTTTAATAAGTAGAAAATTTATAAGTAAAATGTATTATCTAATAATAAATATTATAAGTTTAAAAACAATATCATAAAATGAAAAATTGAATGTTGGCTATGTTAATAGAGGGTCATTCAGATTGAAGTAAAATATAATTTTATATGATTCAAACTATTAATTATTAAATACTAGTTAAAATTATATAAAATACAATTATACTTATTTATAGAATATGATTAAGGGGTACAATGAGACAAAATGATAGTATAATGGGGTAAGGTGAGACAATGAGAGTATAAGAGAGCAAGGTGAGACAAAATGAGAATACAAGAGGCAAAGTGAGACAATTGAGAGTATAAAAGAATTAAAGTGATATTTCCTTGACTATAGCGGAGTGAGGGGTTGGGGTTTGCTCCTTCTCCCCAGAAGATTAGGACCATCCCTAGGAAGGGCGAATGTCCCATAGTCCGAAGAGATACTCTGGGTCGTAAAAAAAGAAAATACGAGAGGATAAAGTGAGATTTACCCAAATTTTATTGAGGTTAAAAAGGAAAATTGAGCATGTCAATTTCTTAGACGTTAGTTACCCGATTATTGTTAGGCCAAAATGTACCAAAAGAACACGACATTAGTTAAAGACCAAGACCAAATCACAGGCTGTTGTGTTTTACTTGTAATCTTCTCAAGTTCTAAAATACTTAACCAGTCGGTTTTCCTTTTAGCCTTTTTGGCCAATTGAAAATTTTTTTAGCCATTTTTTTCAAACACATCTTTTTTAGTCATTTTGGTGTGCGAAATTGCATACTTACCTTTTAGTAGTTTAAGCCCCCCATTTTCGAGTCACAACAAATCCAAACATACCAAACACTCGAAACCTACATAGTAAACCCCAAGAAAGACGAAACCGGCAACTTGGACAGTGGCGACCGACGACGGCGACGACATCCATTTGTGTTAATTTCATGTTTTTTTGTTGATTTGTTTAGTCTATAGTTGTTTTAGGTTAGGATTGTTAGGATTATTTGTATTTTTGTAAAATTCTAGAGTTTTATAGTGGATTTTGTGTTGGTGGAGAGCTTGAGATGTTGATAATGACGGAAAGTGAGAGAGGGGAAGAAGAAGACGGCTGGGGAGTTACATGTGTAACTCGAAATCGAGTTACTTTTTGTGTAACTCGATATCGAGTTACTGTATCTCGATATCGAGTAATGTGAATAAATGTGAAGATAATGATATAATACGTATATCGAGTTAAATGCAACTGGATACCCAATATTTGGGATATCCGGTTACATAACTCGATATCGAGTTATGATTAATCGATATCGAGTTTTCAAAAATAGATAGTAGACGTTAGTCAAACCATCAATAACTCGATATCGAGTTACTGTTCAATCTTCTCTCACTTATTATAACCAGTTATTTTGTTTTTCTCCAAAAAATTTGAATTCACATAAGTTTTTGTTTTAAATCCGTTTTGTATGTATAATATATCAAATTAATCATCTTTTCGATATCTATAATTCAATACCCATATTGCATATTTAAAAATAAAAAATATAGGTTCGATTTTTTAAAAAAGTTTGAAAGAAAGAGTAAGAGTATACATAGAGATAAGTGAAAGAGAGAGAAATAATCCAAATATCAAACAAATATGCAAGAAAGGTATAAATGCCATTTTACATCCAAAATGGCTAAAAAAATGTGTTTACAAAAGATGGCTATTTTTCATCTTTACATTTGGTAAATGGATATTTTGTACCATTTCCACATACTTAAAATTAAGAAATAGAGAAAGAAATAACAGTTTGAAATTTGTTTACGTATATAATATTTCATTAATATGTATAATAATTTTAAAATAATTTTTAGATTATACTTTAATATTACAAATATATTAAAATAAAATATTATGGTCAATTATTTTTCAAATATGTACAAAATGTGTACTAAACGTTTCCCTTCGAAAGTACCAATATTATGTGTTTTGTGTACAGAAAAATCAAAGTATTATTTAGTTACTCAGATGTATTGAAGCATACATATATAATATGATTTGTAATTAAGTTAATTACATTAAATAATAAAAAGTAACAAACATCACACCAATATAAATTAAGAAAAGCACATCTAATCAAAACCCAAAACTTTACTCTAACCACTTGAAAATATACCACTCATTAAATTTCAACAACAATTCTCCGAACAAGCACTGCTTTCAACATGTCAATTCCAATGCAAAATTAATTTATTTCCTGAAAATGCAAATTTAACCAAACAGATTGAAAAATTGATAGAACGTTAATCTC
This sequence comes from Rehmannia glutinosa, assembly GCA_016081115.2. Classification (NCBI taxonomy): domain Eukaryota; kingdom Viridiplantae; phylum Streptophyta; class Magnoliopsida; order Lamiales; family Orobanchaceae; genus Rehmannia; species Rehmannia glutinosa. The sequence goes on from CM071934.1 coordinate 47,671,990, forward strand.
ATGGATAATGACGTACAGATTCATTATGTAATCCCACACACACCGTCAACATGCTTTTATTTCTCCATTTTTCTCGACCAAACCAAACCAACTACACTCTACGTAACGCACTCTCTGTAACGTAATCCAACACGTTACTCTCATTCAAACTCTCCATTTTCACACACAACACACACACTAATGGCGTCTCCAGAAGCGGAGGAACCAGAGCCCAATTCCTGGGGGGAGTTGCTGAGAAAAATGCTGCCGGAAGGCGCTCCATTGCTGGACGAAGACCAGCTCGACTACTCCATATCATTCGATTATATAGGCCCTTCTCCGTTTTTCAAGCCACCCATTATCAATCCCATGATCCCCAAAACCAGATTCACCACGTTTGCCAAACAGTCCCTATCGCTCACTCCCAAAAACCCCGCGTGGTTTAAGTCTCATTCGAGTTCCCGAACCACATATTCCGATAACAAAAAGTTGAGCGTTAGTTCCATCGCTTTCGAATATGTTAGCGATGATAACAACAGCGATGGTGGAGTTGAACCTGCAGGTGATCATTACGATCAAGACAATTGCTCGATTTCCGACGAGGAGAAAAGGGAAATAAAACGGGATGCGTGTGTTTTGAGTAGTGGGAATAAGATTAAAGGGTGTAGTAGATGTGGAAAGGGGAGTAATCTGCTATTAAGGGGGAAAGAAGAATGTATCTTGTGTGGAGCAGAGTACTGTAAAAAGTGCGTGTTAAAGGCAATGGGGACGATGCCGGAGGGAAGAAAATGCGTGGGTTGCATTGGAAAGCCCATTGATGAGGCGAAAAGGGGAAAATTAGGAAAACGTGCTAAGTTGTTGACGCGACTTTGCAGTCGGTTGGAGATTAAGCAAATAATGCAGGTAGAGAGAGATTGTAAGGCTAATCAGGTGGGGCCGGAGCAGGTTACTGTAAATGGGAGAGAATTGAGGGAGGATGAATTGGATGCATTGTTGGGTTGTACGTTGCCTCCTAGGGATTTGAAGCCGGGGAGATATTGGTACGATAAAGATTCTGGGCTTTTTGGGAAGGTGAAGATGATTGTCTCTGATCTTCTATGAGTTTGCTATTGCTTTTTTTTTTTTAATTTCAGCACTTATTATTATTTATTATTTCTTTATTGATTTTTTGTTTGAATTATTATGGGTATTGCTTTTTGGGATATTCCAGGAGGGAGAGAAGCCGGATAGGATTATAAGTTCGAAATTAGATGTGGGAGGTAAGTTGCAGACTGATGCGAGCAGTGGTAATACAAGGGTTTACATAAATGGCCGTGAGATCTCTAATGTTGAGCTCAGAGTTTTGAAGGTATTAACAAAAAGAAATGGTAAAAGAGGAATTATTTTTATACTTTGTCATCTCTTTTTGCTCAAGGTGCTTTAGAAGTATTTTCTTGAGTTTGACTGTTTTATAGACTGTGGTGAGTTTTCTCTACAATCTGGAAACAATTGATCATAATAAACACATTCAGCATTTGGTTACTATGCTTAGTTGTCGGCAGTCGTTTTTAAAAATTAGACATGTAGCACATATTCCAAGGGATACCTTTTGAATCTCCTTTGGTAGGAGATTACTGCAGTGTTTTTAGTTGCAGAGAATTCAATTACTAGGATTTTAATTGAATATGAAAAAAGAGATGGAGTTCACGAAATAAGTATATTGGAGCCATTTTACTCCGAATAATTCAGAAGTCTAGATGACAGATGTGAAAAAAAAAATTAATCATATAATATTTCCTACTTTTTAGTATGTTTGCAGTTACTTATGACTTGTGGCTACCATCATTAGAGCTTGCTCCCATTACTGACTGCTTATGAGAGTGATGAATGCATTTGACAGTTGTAGCATTATATTGGCAAGTGCCACCAATTACATGACACACTTCCTTTTCTAAATTAATTAGTATCTCTTATTTTGCTTTAAGTCTTGACTTAAAGCGTCGATCTTTATTACTAATAAGTTGACATTCCTGTAATTTTCTTTCTTCTAGCTGGCCAAAGTTCAATGCGCTCGTGATACCCGCTTTTGGCTATATGATGATGGATCCTATGAGGAAGAAGGCCAAAATAAAATTAAAGGAAATATATGGGAAAAGGTTCTTTCGTATATATAGATAGGAATGTCATTTTTGGTTTTTGATGTTGTGTGTGGTGATCTAAAGTTCTGTCCTATTGAAGAGTTTGAATTGGGCTTTTTGTTAGGCAGGCCTCCGTTCGTTTCATTTGCTCATTGTTTTCGTTGCCTGTTCCGCCTCAAAATGCTCATCGTACGAAGGAAAAACATGCTTCATTTTCATCTCGATTGTTTCCCGAGTATTTGGAGCAGCACAGGATCCACAAAGTTCTGCTTCTTGGATTAGAGGGCTCTGAGACAAGTACCATCTTCAAGCAGGTACATTCATTGATTTTCCTTCCATTTTCTTAGTCTGCTTGAAAAGTTATTAAAGGTCAATTTATTATAATATTTGATTTAATAAGGATAAGTAAGGTGCTCGTTGAAGTGCAGTAACTTTTCGTGATTTTTGCGGATAAATAAGCTTCCTCATAATCTCTAACCCTTTGGGACACAATTTCCTGATGTCTTCATTGTTTATGATCGAATCGACAGCAAGAATTGAATAAGGTGTACTTTTCGGTTAGGTTTCCTGGAAAAAACCATTGCACACTCCTAAAATTTCTTTAATATATCATCAAATTTTCAGCAGCAGATGTTCTAATATTTTTGTGAAGTTGCTGCATTCTGTTTCCTCACTCTTGAGTTGAGATACTGGACTCTGCTATCACAAACTCTATCCAACTGTATTCTGAATGTCCTGAGACTCTTATGCTATACCATTCTTTCTTGATGTATACAATTTTTGGTATCAATTGAATCCTGTTCTTTTAGCCCAGATCATATTAAATCTAGTGAGATTTATTTCCGTGTGGATGTAAGATCTGTTGCCTGTCAGCTTCCGAGTGCTTCTTTTGTTCGTCATCTAGAAACACATTATTTGAGTCTGGAAGAGTACACCATCAAAGAATACATGATTCCTTTTAAACTCTGTTTTATTTTTTCATTTATTGTATATTAGCTCATTGTGTTCATCTGTTTCTTTTAATGTACCAGGCCAAGTTTATGTACTCAAACAAATTCACCACTGAAGAGTTGCAGAACATTAAGCTCATAATTCAAAGTAACATGTACAGATATCTCAGTATTTTACTTGAGGGGAGGGAGCTTTTTGAAGAGGAGTTCTTGATAGAAAATGAGTCTGCTAGTCTGGCTGCTGACAGGTCTGTACGAGGTAGTTACTTCGCAAAATTTGAGCCCTCTAAATTGTAAACTGCCTTGATTACTAGCATCGTTCTCAGTGTGGAATTATAGATCAAAACACCACTGTATACTACTAAGATCTAGAGTAATCATTTTAAAGATAGGTGAAATACTTGTTTTATTTGTTCATCCCTGATGAAACCAGATCATAAGTCTCACGACATAATGTCTTCATTGCGTTCAGAATCAACTTGTCTTTTTATCTTTTCCTTGAGAACCTGAATTTGTAGTGTACCTTAAAGTGTGAACTTTGTTTGTTACTCATAGGAGAAATGGAATTTGATGGAAGCAGGCAATGCATCTATTCAGTTAACCAGAAAATCAATAATTTCTCTGATTGGCTATTAGATATCATTGCTACTGGAGATGTAGACACTTTCTTTCCCGCTGCTGCACGTGAATACGCTCCTGTAATCGATGAAATTTGGAACGATCCTGCCATACAGGAATCATACAAGAGAAGAGATGAACTTCACTTTCTTCCAGATGTCGCTAAACATTTCTTAGACCGGGTATGACTTGATTTAATGGAAATAATGACCACACACAAATTGCATGCATAAATAATCCTTTTTCTTTTCCCATTGCTGCTAAACAGTAATTTACTGTTCTTGTTCATGTTTATATATGCTCGTCCTTGTTTAAAAGTAGTTTGATGAGTAGCTCTTTCGTTCTTGTAAGGGATAATTACAAAATATACCCGTGAGTTTTATTGTAATTACAAAGAAACCTAGTTATCTTTCACAATTATTAATACCTCCTTGACATTGTTTCTATTTTACAAATTGTACCATCAGGAGGGGGTATTTGCCATGCAAATATAAACCTTAAGGGGGTGTTTGTAACACTTTAAGGGGGTATTTGTAATTTGAAACTTGAAAGATAAAATGCAGTTTTTTGTAATTAGATTAAAACTCAGGAGTAGTTTTGTAATTATCTCTTGTAATCCCGAAACCTATTTGCACTTCAATACTTCAAGGTCAGGTCTTCCCTGTCACGGAATTTTCATCTTTCACTGAAATGGTTTTGGAGGCATTAACTCTATCAGACTGTGTTGTGTTTCTTTTAATGAAGAGAAAATAGCTCACATCTCACGACCTCATGAAAGTAAAGATTTATGAAATATTTGATATTTAGTTGGTTGTTGTGGTTTAAATGCCACTATAATCATGTAGAACACTAAAGTAGAAAAGGATGAACCATGGAGAACTACCACTTAGATTTGTACTTCAATAATGAAAATAATTAAATGGAACTTCTCTATTTCCAGCTCCTTACTATGAGAGATTTGACTGCATTCACTGATATCAACAGGTCATGGAGATATCAAGCAACGAGTACCAACCTTCAGAGAAAGACATTTTATTTGCTGAAGGTGTTACTCCCACCAATGGCCTTGCATGTATCGAATTCTCATTTGACGATCACAGTGCAATTTCCGAGATATACAATCAACACTGGGAAAGCCAACAGCCTTTGTCCAAGTAAGGCTTCCCTAATCATAAATCTTTTGGTTAATAACAAAAATACATTTGAGGTTTAGTCTAATGTCAAAAAATAAAATCAGTTGTCTTTCAAACGTACGAGTACCCCCTTGATATTTATTTCGATTTTACAAATAACACTCTCAAGATGAGGGAGGGTATTTTTTGAGTAAATACAAACCTGAGGGAGTGTTTGTAATATTTTTAGGGGGTATTTGTAATTTCAATATACATTTGTTTGTAATTTGTCTAAACCTTAGGGAAAGTTTTTGTAATTACTCTCAAAGATGACTTTCCTCGTACTATTCTCAGGTACCAATTGGCTTACCTCAGCTCCAAGGGACCAAATGATGGCTGCAAATGGTTAGAAATGTTCGAAAGCATGAACTTTGTGGTCTTCTGTGTTTCGTTGAGTGACTATGACCGAATGTGGACTCATCGTACGGGTCTAAAACAGAACAAGATGCTGGCAAGCAGAAATTTCTTTGAGAATGTAGCAAAACATTATTGTTTTGAGGGCACACCCTTTCTGCTGCTCTTGACCGATTATGATCTATTTGAGGATAAAATCAACCGAGTCCCGATAACTGTTTGTGAGTGGTTCAGGGATTTCGACCCCTTGAAGACTCATAGCAAGAATCTTTCCATGGCCCATCAGGCGTTTTACTATATTGCTGTGAAGTTCAAAGAGCTGTACACCTCTATCACTGGCAGAAAGCTCTATGTTCGCCAAGTCGAAGGTCATGATCAAAAATCAGTTGATGAAGCATTTAGATACATGCGAGAGATAATCGAGTGGGAGGAGGTGAAGGATGGAAGTATATATGCCATGAGTGATGAGGATTTGTTATCAGGTGCAGAAACAGTTTACTTTTCCCTGTGATCACCGATATTATGTTATTGTTTTTTGTTTTCTGGTTGGAGGTTGAGGTGGTTAAATCCAGGACAAAAATATTCAGCCCTTGGAAAGTTTTTACAGCTCCGAGGACATATTACATATATAACGATTTTTGACGTAACTAGTAAGAAACACGTGCGTCACACGTGATCCACTTGACTTTACTAATGTAATTATACTATTTAATAATCTTATTGATTAATATTAAAATATTTGAAAGAGATTTACAAAGAAATAAATATCAACGAAATGCTCAAATTTATCTAAAATTAAATATTTCAAAGTATTTTAATATATATTTTGCGCTACTATAATATAGATCGATATAGTATGAAATTATTTAAAGAACTCAATCCCAAAAAAAAATTAAAATTTTTAATAAAAAAATAAGTTCTTATATTAGCTTCATTTTCATGGCTAGAAACGCCTTTTTTCCTTAATCAATTTTTGAACTCTTTTAGCATTGGAAGCATTTTACACAATCAGACAAGAAATTTAGCTTATAATATAAGCTACTATTAATAAATCACATCTTATCGCATTAAGAAAAATTAAATAAATATGTTGTATACCAAAATCCAACATAATATCATTATTTTATTTATTATTGTTATTTAATTCAAAACTAAATAAATAAAGGTTGATCAAATTCTTATACAACTCGTGCTTACTTCTTTTATTATCTCTCATTTTTTCGATTATAGAAATGCAAAAATAAAAAATTATAATATAAATTATCTGTAAAAAAAACTTTTCATATATTATTGTATTTCTAATAACCAAGTCAATATTTTATCCTAACACTTAAACTTAAAATCTGCAACCCTCTCGTTTCAGTGTCTTAAAAATAATTAACTTTAACAAAATATATAAAAAAATTAATCCACTATTTCATCGAGAGTCAGGTATTAAATAAAAATATTAAAGAATAATAAGTCAAAATATCAATTTTGAAAACCTCTATCCAATTGCACACATAACATTTCACATAATAAATAACAAATACAAAGATAGTCTAATGAAAGAAAAATAAGTTACCAATTTTCATGTACCAATCTTCAATAATTAAATACATACTAATTAACATTTATGTTTTGAAATTATTTTACAAAACTTAAGTTTTTAATTTTTTTTGTAATAACCAAAACTTATTTAGTTTAATTATTTCATTAAGTTTTATAAAGATATATTATACTATTATACTTGCAATTGAATTCGACTATTTTGGTTTATATTAAAATCTACATAGTTGTAATTTTTTTGTGAGCCGTATAATTATGAAAATTCTAAGTATTCTTAATATACTAAAACTAATGCACATTTTTTTTTGAAGAGACATTAAATTTAAAAAATGATTTCATTTAATCTCATGTCCAAAATCATATTTATTATGAAATATAATTATCAATCCATTTTCAATGACTCAACCAAGAAAAAAATTGTATATTATTTTAATATTTATTTAAACTTGTTATTGAATTTTTTTATCAAATAATATAAAATATAGTTGTATAAGATGTCAATATCAAGTTTTAAAAAAAACCCTTAACTATCTTCTTACACTTCCTTATGCCCGAGATAATTCATATTACTTGGCACTAAATAGTGTCATTTCTCTCCACTTTATTATTGTATCTGGTTTAACACATCAAATTTAATACATAAATAGTATTTTGATTATTATATTTAATATTTAATTTAGAAATATTAATAAATATCAAATTATTTCATATTAAATACGTTTTTGTTGTATATTTATTATCAATTTCATATACACATAGCGACTTTCCATGTCCGATTCTTATTTAGTGTTTTCATAATATTTCAGTTTGTAAAAATTAGAATAATTTATACTGAATCTTATAATAATTATTATTTTTGTGCTTGAATCTTTATATGTTCTAAAGATGTAATTTTTAAATGAATAAAAAAGTTATCGAAAAATGTCAAATTATACATGTTATAAGTCATTTAATTTTTCAGCTTTTTATAATATTTGGTTTAATCATAAACTATCTTTGATATTAACCCTAGATTATTTTTGACACTCTCCACTCATTAATGAAAATTATAACCATTTAATTTTTTTTTCTTAGTTTTCACTTTAATTTGTTGTATTTATTTAATTTATTTTGCTATGAATGTTATATTAGTATTTGATAATTAACATATGATTGAAGTAATATATTAGTTTCTTTGCAAATGTCAAATTGTTACATATTGAGTGAGATTATTTTGTCCCGTATGTATCATATATGATTTTTAGGCTCAATCCAATTTTAATTCATGTTTCATTCTTTCACAATATTTTACTAAAATTTAATTATTTCGGTACATATTTTTTTATTATAAATATAATATTGATATTTTAATTTTATAATTTTTAAGAGGTCAATTTTCAAACGACATTCAAGTTTTATAATAAATGTGAATTTATACATATGAATTTTTTTCAATTAAGTTTGCCTTTTTTTATAATTATATGCATACAATTTTTAAACATTGTTGTGCACTTGTTCTTTTAATTATATATATATATATGTGTGTGTGTGTGTGTGTGTGTGTGTGTGTGAGTGTGTGTGAGTGTGTTCTTTGGTTAAATAAAAGTCTATCCTATAATTAAACAAAAAAAGATTTACAATTTTGAAATATTGTTCTGCACTTGTTCTTTTAATTATATATATATATATATATATATATATGTGTGTGTGTGTGTGTTTTGTTCTTTGGTTAAATAAAAGTCTATCCTATAATTAAACAAACAAAGATTAAATAAATAACAAAATACTTAATTGCCCTTAAAATAACTATGTGAAATTATACTTTTGTAAAATCAAAATTTTTGTTAAACCATGCATGCACTTATATCAATTGTATAAATTATATTAATATATACATATATATTTAAATATATATATATATATATACATATAAATGACATGTTATCATGTTTAGTTTCGATGAATAAATAATACATTTGTTAGTTCAATGAGGTATCTGATACATAAATAAAATAAAGGAAACTATGTATTCTTACGTGCAATTTTTTAGCATCACAACACCTACTTTTTTAAAATTATTTTCTTTTTATATTTTTACTTTTAAATGATCTTTCTTTTTTTCTTTTTTCTTTTTTATATAATCAACTATAAAAATTATAACAAACATAAATTCTTATTTTTTACATAGTGTTGAATTTAATGATTAAATTTTTTATATCGTGTGAAGTCCTACATATGCTTATCACATATTGTTAGAAAGCTCTCGAAATCTAGTTTAATATGAAACTAATATTATTTGAAATTTCAAAATATTTTAAGAGTTACTAACAAAAGAATTAATACTTTTGAAGTGTAGAATATAAAAAGTCATTTGTCTTATAATTGAAAAAAGTAAAAGCTAAATAAATATTAAATTACTTGGTTACCCTTGAAATTTACTATGTCAAAAGGATATGTTTGTCCAATCAAAAGTTTGAAGAAACATTCACACTTTTAAGATAGTATAGATATAGATATAGATAGATAGATTATTGCGAAACAATTTGATGCTTACAGAAGCCCTCGTCTGTTTTAAGGTGTGGTTATTATTCTGAGTGGCATAATATCACCTTTATATATGGGATTAATTTAGGATTTAAATTATCAATGACCCCTGGCCACGACCATGCAAGTAGAGATGCAACTGATTAAGATCTGGATCCACGCCACCAATAAAAAATTGGGGAAATTACATAAAATACCATCTTTTCGGTAAACATACCACAAAATACACTCGTATCACTTCTGTAACGATTTTTTTCCTTTGTTACGATCCTGCATATTTTTTGATTATTTTTACGCTTTTTTCGTTTATTTTTTTTGTTCATGTATTGTTTTATGAGAAAGTCTCTTGTAAGACCGTCTTACGATCCTAATCCGTAAGACGGATCCTACAATCCGGATCCACTACAGGATCCAATCATAAATATATATATACATATATATATATAGGCATATGATCAAATGAGACCAGGGCCTTTAGATAAGAACATGAGACCACATCTAGACCATTTGATTTAATAATCAATGGTCCAGATTTTACCCATCTATTTTAGTCATGGTGGTGGCAAGCAAGGGTAGGAAAGTAATCTGTCTTTTAATTCAAATGATATAATTGTAAATCCCTAATTTTCGAATTTGGTAACTGAATCTGATTATCACTATCCCGCGATTTTTTCTCTCCCTCTTTTCAAAATACACGTTTCTTCTTCTCTCTTCATCTGCCTCATGCTCCATCATTCAACCTGTAAACTTTTCAAACCACTGTACCGATTCTTCTTCCTCTCTTCATCACGATCGGGCTCAATCTGTTAAAATTTCAAACAACTGACACGAATCTTCTTCCTATCTTCATCACGGTCTATCTCGCACAAAACATTGTAAGTTTTCTGTGATTTTTTTCCTTTTTGATTTTGGTGTTTCTTGATGTTAGGGTTCCAATTTGAGTTTTTATTATCGATTTTTATTGTTCTTATTTGTTTATATATATTATGTGGGTTTTAATATTTGTTTGGGATTTGTAATTCTTTTCTAGGTCAAATTAGTTTTTACTCTGTAAATTTGTGTTCGGGAATAAGAGTTTATGCATTGTCTGTTTCATAACTTACATTAAACTTCAGCCAAGAATTATTGCAGGACGGCCTTCAGTCTTACCCAATACAGCTTGTAAAATTATTTTCTGGTAAATGTTGGTTTAATTTTGGGGGATTGTTGAATGAGATGTAATTGGAGACAGAGAAGCATAAGAACATGGGGTCTTTCTATTAAAGGAGAGTGGGAAAAGAATATAATCACAACATTGGAGTTGGATAAAAAGAAGATAGAAGAACAGGAATTAGGAAAGGAACAAATTAGAAGAATTCTATACATCACAAAAGGATTATTGGAGAAGAATGTGGCGTTGCGTTTCTTATATCTGCGGAGATATTGAGTGAATCTGACTAATGTTTGTTTTAATAACAGAGAAGAATGAGGGCAACAATTAGATGGTCTTTTAATATAACTTTTTTTTAAATGATAAGGGTTTTTTTAGATGTAGAATTATGTGTTTTTAGTTATGTAATAATGTTTGTTTAGTAATAGCACACTGTTTTTTGTTATTTTGTGCAAGCATGTATATTTGTTTTGGAATCATGTGTATTTAGCTATAGAATAATGTGTGTTTAGGTATATAATAATGTGTATATAGTTTTCTGATAATGGACAGTTAGTTGTATGTTTTTGTAAATAATTGGTTCTATTTTTTCTGTAGGTTTTGTTTTAGCAACTAAATGGCAAAAAACAAGGGGAAAAGGGTCGCGGGGAGTGGGGACGAAGGCGATGGTCGGGGGAAAAGGGCAAAGAATTTGTATAGTGTGTTTCAGTTTTTCTTCCCGATTTGTAAGAGCGAACACATCTTTCTGGTGACCTTTGGTGTCAAGAGGTTTAACTGCCATATTATCGACAACTCGTCTGTCGGTGGAAGCAGTCGGGACAAATATGGAGATTTGCCGGACAAGTTGGTGAGCTTTTTTTTTTGTTCAATCAGTTATGCATGTTGTGTTTTTATCAGTGCTAAATTGTGTTGTTAGGTATTAGAATTTGTACAAGATGTGCTTAAACATTTGTCCCGGCTGTTATGTTTATTCAACATCTATATGTCTTGGATAGCACACTGTTATGGAATTATGTGTTTTAGTTGTAAAATTATGTGTTTTTAGTTTTGTAATAATTTTTATTTAGTAATAGCACACTATTTTTAGTTTCAGAATAATGTGCGTTTAGGTATATAATGTGGGGACTATTTTGTAACATTGATCTTATCCAAGGATGAAAAATGAATTTTACCAAAAAATGGGGGACATGCTTGCCCTCAAAAATTCCAAACACCATTGCATGGCAATAAGTCTCCGTAATTCACATTTTTCAGAATATTGCATCAGAATATACACATTAAAGTACTTTTTTGTGAATTTGAACTTTGAATTAGAAAAGCTGAAGGACTAAACAATAAATTATCTGATACAAGACAGTCACCCCTACACCCCACCACCCACCCCCGGCCAACTCCACCCCCACCCCACATGTTTTTGGATTTTATAGTGATCAGAGTTAAACTATGGGATGATAATTTTTGAGCACAAAATGGGTGTGTTTAAATAGGTATGTAATTGTGTGTACTTAAGTATGAAATTATGTATAGTTAGTTAGTATGATATGGTTAATTGTAATATATAGTCTATGAAGTTTGAAGAAGTTTTCCATGGTATATTCGCAGGTTCGGATATTTTCGAACTACTTGGAGACTAAAGGCTGCCCGCAAATGGCTAGTGTTGTCTATAATGCACGTCGTCTAGACTATGCATGCCTTGGAGAGATACCACAAACAAAGTTGATTGTGGTATATATATGCCATGAGGCATATGAAGAGCTACATGGGCGGTGGCACCAAGGGATGTGATTGTGGTTTGGAGAAGAATAATGCGTCTCAACTGTCTAACTTACGCAAGAAGTACTCTGCTGCAATAATCCTCCACCATAGCAATGAGCTAAAGGATAGATGTTTGGAAAAAGCCTAGAAAGTTTTGGACGGGGAAGATAGTATTGTAGTTTTGTTTTTAATAAACAATGTAGTATGCAGATTTGTGTTCATCTTTTTTGTATAGTTAGTTTACTATCTTTGGTGTTTTTTGTCTTTGGGAGCCATTTGTATATGCCTTAGATGGTTTGTTGAATTGTGGATATGAATGGTTCAGACATGGGGTGTTTTCTTTTTAATCAATATAACTTTGCATTTTTCACGTACATATGGCCGGAATATTGTTATACAACATTAATATTGTATTCGTAGTTACTACATTGCGTGTACTTACGCACAAAATTATGTACAGTTAAACAGGCCACATTTTTTGGTTATGTAGTTATGCAATTTTGTATATTTTTTGGTTATGTAGTTATAGAAATTTGTATAATTTACGTATAAGAATATGTTTTTTAAACACCTGTGATATATTGCTAAAACAAAACCTACAGAAAATATAGAATTAATTATTTACAAAAACATACAACTAACTGTCCATTAACCCAAAACTATATACACATTATTATATAACTAAACACACATTATTCTATAGCTAAATACACATGATTCCAAAATAAATATACATGCTCGCACAAAATAACAAAAAACAGCGTGCCATTACTAAACAAACATTATTACATAACTAAAAACACATAATTCTACATCTAAAAACGCATAATTCCAAAACATACGTTTATTGATCCTGATGTTGTCATTGAAGAACAATGTATAGGTAAAAAACAGATAATGTGCAAATAGGTTGCAGATATTATACGTTTATGTGCAGAATTATGTAAACAACTCATAAATTGCCAATCGTATACATTACACTGAAAAATTGAACAGTGTGACAAATACACATAGCGCTCAGGAGGCGCTGGTGCGGGTCGGGCATGTCCTACTGTTATGTATTGCACGCGAATATCCTCGTACTTGAATTTCTTTGTAGTGCTTCTTCTAACGTCGAAGCCACTACACAAACCATAATCCTTATAAAATTGTATTACAGCCTCCAATGTACGGAAATGCATGTTGGCACGAGGAATTTTTTCTTGTTCAACCTCGAGATCAATATTTAGTTGATCCGGCGAGATTTCGAGCCTCTGACCAACGTGAACTGTGTAATCTGGATCTTGATCTGGCAAAAACACAATATTTACATATTAAAACAACAAATTTTGAATACTATTTACACAAATTTTCAATGTATCGTGTAAATTCATATTTACAGAGACATGAACGTACGGTGCAAAATCGAACTCACCAATATTTTTCGTATAAGTACACATATTTAATGCTCTTTGTGTACATAATTAGTACTCTAGACATATATTACATGCATTGTAATTAGGCAAAAACGTATTTAGGGAATACATTATATGTGATACTTTTTTTTGTATACTAAATACACAAATTGGAGACACTATACACACATTTCATTAATACTAACTAAACACACATATGTACAGAAGCTATATGTGCTACATATATTTCATACTAAATACACAAATTCGAGACACTATACGCACATTTCATTAATACTAACTAAACACACATATGTACATAAGCTATTTTGATATATTATAGGTGATACACATTTTTCATACTAAATACACAAATTGGAGACACTATACACACATTTCATTAATACTAACTAAACACACATATGTACAGAAGCTATATGTGATACATTATATGTGATACATATTTTTCATAATAAATACACAATTTCGAGACACTATACCCACATTTCATTAATACTAAATACACACACACTCTCTAAGCATATAATATACACATGTTACATAATTACAAAGCTATATGTACAGAATATTTATAGTAAACATACTCATTTTTTTTATAATTACACATCCATTCCGCGATACTAATTCGTGAGTTTTTTGATTGTTCCACATTACATGCAATCCAACCACACATTTGCTGATGAATTGGTGTGAAATTTTACCTTGATGCGATTGGTTTGTGGAGGGGGTATCCTGTGTTTGTGACATTGCAATATCGATCACGTTGATGTGGGCTGCGATTTTTTGGTGTTTTTGATGATGGCTTGATTTGTGTTTTGATGCTTGGTTTTCAATATTGGTGTTTTTCTTGGTTGTAATTTCGATTTTTCTCTGTGTTTGCAGGTTCGATTTTTGCGTGGGATTTCTCTGTGTTTTTTGTTGCTTTGATCATGGGAGAAACGATGATGATGAAGGTTTTGGTTTTGACGCCTGGTTTCACGTTGGTAAAAGCATGGAGAAGAAGATGGTGATTATGGTAAGATTTTATTCCTTCATTTTAGGAAAACAGTTATTGGGCTGATTTTAACATTCCAATTGTACCTCTATTTGGTCCCCACTATTTTTTAATTACTATAAAATCCAATTAAATCCTAGCCTTTTATTTTATTTGGTCGGAGGGTGTGGATTGAGTCTCATGTTCCTACCTATAGCTATGGTCTCATAGGATCTCCTCCTATATATATATATATATATATATATATATATATATATATATATTCCCATATTATGCGCCACCTATAGGATCTTTTGAACAAATATTTATTTTATTTGTTTCTCTCTCCTCTTATCATGCGGTCCCCTCCAATAGATCTTTTTATCTCTCTCCTCTTATCCCACATATATCATCCAACAAAGCCACAAATCTTGTTAGTGATACTTTTGTGATACTTTTACATATTAAATATTGTAAACATCAAAAGTGATAATTTTTCACCAAATAGTGATACGTTTTAGTATTAAATATGATACTTTTAAAATGAACAGTAATACTTTCCTATTTTACATATTCCAAAAAAATGCACAACACTCTGACATAAAAATGATACTTTTTACATTATTACCGATACTTCTCAGCACTAAAAGTGATACTTTTAATCCAAAGGAATACTACATTCGAACGATTTGGTATCAGTACAAGAACTTCAATACACATACAAATGATATAGAAATCATGAGAAGAGAAGTTTTTGAAAGAACAAGGAGAATACTATTGATGTGTTTGACTGTTCTCAAGCCAAGGAGTTTGATTCCAAGACTCCTAATGCTCGGTTGTCAACAAAGAATCACTTCACAAAGCAATCTTCATTTTGTAAGATGATACTTTTTACGCAATATTTGGTACTTCTCAAAGCATTAAAAATGATACTGTTAATTCAAATGAGTACGTTGGGTGTGTAACTAGTAATACAAGAACTCTAATGTTAAACTGTAATTTCAATTTGATTTTATATCAATACATGAATTTCAATAATATACAAATGATAAAAAAATCTCAAATGACAATAGTTTATTAACAAAACAATCACTCTTAAATGTAGTCTTTTTTTCAATTCACGGCTAGTGCTACTTTCCTTCATCAGGCTTCCTTTTTTTACATCATTTTTTTTTCGGAAATCTTTCTACTACAGTACCTTTTTCCAGGTCGCCCCTTTCCCTATCTCTCATGTAAACCAATTGCTTATGTCGTGTCATCTATAAATATGAAAAAATATATACTTTTAAGGCAATTTCTAATACTTTTGAGGCAATTTTCGATAATTTTAAGGTAAAATTCTTAAACACACATATCAATAAATCTAACAATTTATGTCACCATCTAACAACAAAACAAACAAAATTGCAGTTTAACGAAAAGTTCGATGTTGAAATACACGCATCCATATAAATAAATGTTCAATGTTGAAATATAATGATATAAAATTGATACTTATAAAGCAATTTATGACACTTTTATGACAATTTCCGATACTTTCAAGCATTAGTGTTCACATATTTGTACTATAACAACAATATTTATATTTTAAGTATTTCTAACAACAATATTCATAATTTCAGTCACCATCCAACAACAAAGCTAAGAAAAATACAGTTTAATAAAAAAACTCAACACACAAATCTACAAATTATTCTACTTCAGTAAACAATAAAAAAATAGCCAAAACATATTTACAAAAAAATAGTGCAATTGTTTTCCAAAAACTATCAAACTAATTTACAAACCTTCAAACTTGAATGGTGGAAAGATATTTCGGAAGACACTTTGGCCACGAGCAAAAACCACCGACAGAAAATACACTTCAGGAGTAACGAACCAAGAGAAAAAAAGGGACCATGAACACACAAAGGAAGAATAAATGAAGAATTTAGGTTGGGATGGAGAAGATTCGAGAAGATGAACAGAAAAAGAAGAACAGAAAAAGAAGAAAAACAAAAGAAGAAGAAGAAGAAGAAGAAGAAGAAGAAAGAAGACGTGAAAAGGGAAAAAAACCTAGTTTAAATCACCAAAAGAAAAACAAAAACTGAAAAAGAAAACTTAAAAGAAAAAAAGTTGGATCCGGGTGGGTATGGAAGCGGGGCGGGTAAATAAGATCCGTCTTACAGATTTAGACCCGTAAGACGGTCTTATACAAGTTTTTGCCTTGTTTTATATGTTATATATGTTGTTTCGATGTCGTTTAAATTTTTTTCTTTGTTGTTTCTTTGTTGTTTTGATGTTTCAAAATAATTTTTACCTATTTTTTATGTCGGTTTTGTTCAAGTATTGTTTTGTACATTATTTCTATTATTTCTGTGTTGTTCTATAATATTTTTAATGTTGTTCTAATGATTTTTTTTTGTTGTTTCTATGTAGTGTTCAATGTTTAAATACAGTTTTTACCTATTTTTAAACTCTTTTTATTCATATATTGTTTTTAATATTTTTTTACGTTGTTTCCATATCGTTTTTAATGTTATTATGATGTTTCTTTGTTGTTTTAACGTAGTTTTCGATGTTTAAATACAAATTTTGCCTATTTTTACCTCTTTTTGAACATATAGTGTTTTCGATATTGTTTCTTAGTTGTTTCCATGTTTTTTATGTTTTCATGCATTGTAATTGAATTGAATTTTTTCATTCATGTTGTTTCTATAATATTTTTGATTCGTTTGGTTCTAATATGTGTTATTTCATGTGTATAGTTCTTGATTTTTTTATAAGATTTCGAGTATAAAATTGATTATTTAACGGTGGCAAAATTTATTTTTCCACTAAAATTTTATTGGAAGAAATTTGTTTGAAACATATTCGAAACAATCTTGAAACAACAACGTAAAAAAGTCCAGAAATTTTGACGGGAGTGTAATTTTTTGTTAAAAAGGGCTGGAGCGTAAATTTGTCCAAAAAAGTATCGGAAAGCGTAAAAAGTTGTCATTGTCTCCGAAAAGTGGGACAATTATGTCAAAAGCCCTAAAAAATTAGAGTTGGGCCCAGCGCCTCCGGGCCTTGCCATGGACCCGTTACCAGGCAGGTTGGTGGACCCGTCAACCCATAAATTCAGCTTATAAAATTTCCATAAATTTTGAAAACCAATTATTAAGAGTATATTTATTTAGTGATTGAGGGTGATTAGAATAAGCTTCTGGGAAAGAGATGTTTGATGTGATACATTGAGAAATATGTGTATTAGTAGAGAAATGTATTGAGAAACGTAATATTTGGTTGGTGATTGGGGGGAAAAAATGGGAAAAATTGCTTCTGGGGGAAACTAAACAAACATACCCTAAGTTAATTCAATTTTGTCAACAATTTAAAATTGTTATGCATGGCCAGATTAAATTTTCTTTATACAAGTAGCATGAAAAGAATGAAAATTAATAAGTACACTGTAAAGCTATTATCTTTTTCAAAATTCAACTTCCAAAAAACAAGAATTGAGGTCAAATGCACACTAGCTAAAGGGGAGTGGACTGGAACTGGATTTGCAGAAGCACATAGCGGATGAGTTTTTTTCTGTAATGCAGGCTACCACCAACACATTTACAAGTGCACAACTTTATAAATTAATTTTGTATTCCCCTCGTTAGTGACTCGCAACAAAGCAGAGAAAAATGAAATGAAGACAAGTTGAAATTTATTGCTTTAACTTTAACGTAAGTTTTAAATAATTAGAATGATAAAGCAAAAAACAATCATATGTTGGAATTTTACAATAACAAATATAAAATTCATAAATCATCCTAGAACATGCGGAATAATTCTAGGATAAAACATCATGCTATAATCATCAAAGATTAATGGAATAATCGAAATACCTGGATACATCGCAAGATCTGTATACGAAATACCTCAATTGTGGATCTCCTACGAACACGAACACAAGCATCCATGATCACGAACGGGGTTTGATTTTATGGCCTTCCTCAATTAAATCTCCGGATTCCTTATGGGACCTTCGTTTTCCATCTTGATGGGGAGAATAGAAAACTATGTGCGATTTAGTATCTTGGGGACCATAACCATAAAGTTCTTTATCTAAGTATCAAATTAGGGTTCCCATAATCCCCTAAGTTGATTCCTATTAGGTATCTACTCTTTGTTTCCATATCAAATTCAGTAGCCTTAGGACTCCACTGGATTTGGATCACTTAATTAGTTCACTAATAATTAAATGACAAATATAATTGTAACTAAATATGTTGCCCACATATTAGGAATTAAATAATTCCTAACAATCTCCCACTTGGGCTACATATTGTTCCATAAACAATTATATTTCCTTATGTGCACAACTGTATGTCATTTATTCTTTGACTACTGCCCGACAATCTGGTCCATCTCATACACTAGCAATGAGACTATCCCAATTTTCGTCACATTCAATATGGTGACTCAACCAAGATAATCACCATACTAGTACACTCAATGACATAGATCAAATATGGAGAGCAACATGGAAATATCATGCAATGTGATCTTAATTATGCCTATTTCCAACTGGTCCAACTTTAGTCTTTAATGAGATCAATTTATATGTAATGTAAAACATCACAAATAAATACAAAATTGAGTTCAGAAAATAGAATAACCATCAACTATTCTGCAGAAAACCAAATGGTCCAAAAAGCTGAAACTAAATACATAGAACATTAACTCCCACTAAAACTAAGGTATGATCCATAATAACACCCATATGAGCAGTATGCTCGTGAAAGTCCTTAAGTGTTAATACCTTAGTTAATGGATTTTGCTAGCATAAAATTCATCTTTATATGTTCTATGAAAAAAAAACTGTCTATTCTGAACTATTTCCTTAACAACAAGAAACTTGATGTATCGACATCGAAGAGCTTCTGTTGATCAAATATGGCAAGACCGATTTATTGTCACATTTATCTTTACTGGTAATTCAATACCATTCATAAGATGCAGTCTGGTGACAATAATTCACAACCATATCCTTTGATAAGATGCCCCAAAATAAGATAGAATGTAACTGCTACATTAGAATGAACTATGAGTGTCTGCTTGACACTTTTTCCAATATAGTTCATCCAATTAGCTGATTAAGTATAGCCGGATCGTGAATCGTATGGGCATCCTCTAAAATCGAATCGATTCGAATGATCTCTATAAAGATCTGATTTCCGATAAGTGAGAATAAAATTCTTTTGTTCTCTAAGAACACTTTATAAACCATTTATGACTACTTTCCAGATGATCCATTATAAGGGTTAATTATCTGCCAAGTAGTTATGATATGTACGTTGTATCCGGATACGTACATACTTAAGCATACAAAAGACTTCTTAACATAAGTAGTCTTTTGCACATCCTTAACTTTATACTCATTCTTAGGGCACTGAATGAGTGAAGCTTAATTTATTTAGTAATGGAATTTACTCCCACTGAACCTACAGTACGTACAATTATCAACTTTATTTATCTCATCGTCAAATGAAGAAATAATTTAATGATAATTGTAACACCATAATGGAGGCTAGCTCAAAACCAAAAGAGCCAAAATATCATAATGATTCTAAAGAGTCTTTCAATAAAATCGAAAGAAAAGTCTCATTATAATCATCTTCCTTCTGATAAAATATTTGACGACTAGATATACCTTATATCTCTCAACACTGCCTTTTTGAATCTCTTTGGTCTTAAATATTCATTTATGACCAATGAGTTTCACTTCTTTATGCAATTTGATGAGATTCGTAATTATCAAAGTCATCCATAAATTTCATCTAGTTTTGAAGTTGTTGAGTTTGCCTTTTAAAAGTAACTTCTATATGCTGGACATAAAGTTTCTCAACATTATTTTGACAACAAATTTGCATCTTGTCAATGTTAGGAATAGAAACCTAATCATTACCAAGTGCAACTATATGAGGAAATGAAGTTCCTCGTCAAAGATAATGTCTTTAATTTTATCTCCCACTCAATCTCAACTTCCTCAAAAGAAAACTTTACATTCCATTCAAAAACCTTATAGAGTATCTAACAAAGCAACAACTTACATCTCATGAGTCCAGTTTCCTTTATAGGCCTAGAGACCTTACCTTATTGGACAACTCAAAATATGCACTTGTCTAATATTAGACTTTTACATATTCAAAATTCTTAAAGGGTCTTAGTTTGCTGCCGCTTAGTTCAGAACTCTATGAACACTAAATGTTGCAGTCTTTAATGCCTCTCTATCAGAAATTATGGTAAAGAAAAAAAACTAATCATATTTCTTACCATGTCCTTATTTTATTTCATGTGTTTTGTACCATTTATACTAACATGCAAGTTTTTCGCATGAGGCAATTGCATTAAAACTATAGGTTATCATTAATGATAATGAACCAAAATATTTGAATATAGAAAAAAAAAACATAATTTGCAATTTCAGTATGAACAAGAATAACCAAATTTGCTCAAAATAGAAATAGAGATTATGTCTCATCTAAATTCAAAATAACTAATCACTAATGATAATATAAGTCCGTATAGCCTCATTTGTCACTGTTTTGCCATAGCCCCTACAGAGATGTATCTTTCAACATCACTTGGCTATTGACTTCACAGACAACCTTGCATTAATATACTTTGTGTGAGTAGTAAAACTATAATTTACCCACCAAAACATATAAAGGTACAAAACTAGACTAGCAGAAATATAAATTAAATTGAGAAGCAATTCATTTTAGGTATCCACCCTTATTGCAAAAGTAACATGTGAAATCCTTATCATATTTCTTTTGCATTCTAATTATGGTGTCCAACTGCAACTTCATTTCTTTATTCTGAGGGATAATAGCTAAATGAGTACTCAAAGTCTTTTCCCACTCAAACTTTCTTTTCTTGCTCAATAAGATATAAACTCGTGGAAAGTCCACTGTTCTCTAGAAGGTTGTAAATAACTAACTTTTAAAAAAGGTCTTATTGCGCAGGAAAAGAAATGATACCATATGCACGAGCAAGTCCTAGACAGCTCTATCTTTAGTGCCTTAAGTTTGAAAGTGAGATTGAACGTTCCTAATGTACTACCTTATGTTCCACTTTTCCTTAGTGAAACAAGATTAATCAAGAAATTAATATGTTTCAACAATCTCTATAGAGAACATTTTATACTATCCACTTCAGATATAATGCCCTAACTGTATTTCCAAAATAGCGACACAAGCACTTAAATAAACACAATATTGACAGATATTTAAACTTTAAACAGACAATTAATATAGAGAACAAAATAATATTACTCACAGTTAATATTTATGTCATAGCATAAATAAGGTATGGGCAAGTAAACCAAATGGGGACCCATGACAAGGCACCTAGTACAACATTAATCTCCGTCGAAGGACAAAAAATTAATCGTAAGTGGTAACCTTGTTGTAATGATCAAACACTGACAGTAAGTTCTGTCAAACAAAAGTATATCGAAGGACGGACTTATGCCCACATGAAAAGTCTATATAATCATCACGTACTTATCATCACATGTGCATTGTTATTCGGCCAAACTGTGTCAAACCGAAGGGCCGATCACAATCTGCATAATTAACTCCACACCATCTATGTAATTTCAATGAAGTTGCTCTCCACAACAGAGGTCATGAATGTAACATGCTGCTTTGATTAACTTAATTGACAATTACTAGACCAATTGAACAACAACTTAAAAAAACAAAATTGCTCAATTGAACAGCATTACACGCCCTCCCCTCTTTTATATAAAGATTTAAAGTCTGAAAACCAAATTAGACATTAAATCCGCCTATATTTAGATTCAAAGCCTAGGGAACCAAATCAGGCAACAAATCTAATTTTAGTTAAGCTTAAATCCAAATAGCCTGATTTGAATTTAAAGCCCAAATTACTAAATTGGACCAAAAATTCAATTAAGTGAAAAAATCTGTATAAAACCGAGCCCAAATAAATTAAGCTCAATATAACCTTTACTAGGATTTTAAGCTAAAACCAAAATAGGACCCAAGAATTTTACACCATGCAAATACTTTAATAGGGTTCTAAACGAATTTGGGTTGAATTCTTTATGGATTATATTTGAATAAAATTCAAAATAACTCCAATCTTTATGAGTTAATTTAATTCTACTCTTTATGACCCAATACCCTAAGCCCAATTCAAATAATCCAAAATTTTCCTTATATGAATTTTGAGCCGACATAATATAAGCACAAAATTCAAACCTTTATAAAGATTTTAGGATCAAACACAAACTAATCCCAAAATCTAACCTTAAATTGGATTAAAAGAAAATTGGGTTCAACATCAACTTAATTTGAGCCCAAATGCAACTTTATTTGAACTTAATCCAACTAACCTTAAATTGTTTTTGTTGATGTGGCATTTTAAAGTCGGAAAAATCAAATTAAACTTTAAATTCAACTAACCTTATTCGTTTTTCAAATTAACAAATAATTTAAATATATTCTGTAAATTATTTTTATTTTATTCATAATGAATATTATATTTTTACCTAATCTACATTGAAAATATTATTTTTTCCCTCCAAAATGCCACATCAACAAAAACAATTCATATTTTGAGGCAAGAAAAAAAGCAAAAAGAAAAAAAAATTCCACATAGGATTGTTACCTGCAATAGCAGGTTACTGGACTAAAAATCCAAATTTTTGCCACTTAGTGAACCAATTTCAAATTTTTTTAAAAATGTGGACTAAATCTCTCAAGTCGTCCACTTAGTGGACGAAAAAAACATTTTTGCCTAGATTTGAGGCCGGTAAAACCAAATTAGCCTCTAAACCCAGCCAATGTGAATTAAATCCAAAATCGGATCAAGTTCAATATCCAAAATTTAAGCTAAAAAAAATCCAACCATATAATTTGAGCAAAAATAGACACAAATCCAAACATCAAATTTAAGCTCAAATTTATATTAAACTCAAAAATTTAGCTTAAAGAAGGACTCAAATACAAATAAAATAAAATAAAAGCCAACATTTTATTTTATTTGAAGTGAGTCTCAACCATAAACTTTAATCCCTTATTTGATTTAAAGCCTGAAAACCTAATAGGCTCTAAAATCAACTTTAAATTAGGCCCAAATTCCAAATTGATTTAGACTAAAAAATCAAAGATCCAAACTCCAAAAGGTCCGATCATTTTAAGTCCAAAAACAATATGTCATAAACAATTGAGTCCAATTAACTTAATTTAAAGTCTTGAAACCAATTAGACTTTAATAGCAACTTTATTTAGATTAAAGCCTAAAAAACTAAATTAGGCTAAAATCTAAATTTTAATAAGTCTAAAAATACCAAAATCAGACTTAAAAAAAACAAAATTATACAAGAGGCCCGAATTTTTCCCCAAGTTAATCACATAGAGATTAGAGGCCCATAAAGTGCAATCAATCTCATAAGAAGAATGCAATCAGTTATCAGGCCACGTAAAAAAAACTTTATTACCAAAATTGCCCCAAATCTCAGAAAATGGACAAAAAAACCCTTTTCTCCAAAGATATGAGAAACCCGTCGCCGTTACAGCCAAACCTACGGCCACCCAACCACCGCCGGCTTCGCCCGCTTCGCCACCGATCCGTGAAGAGGCGGTGATGATTCTCCAATGGGGAAGAAGACCAGATCAAGGATTTTCAATTACCCTCCCTTTTTCTTTATCGATTTTTTTTTTAATAGTAAAATCTGAAAATCAATGACCATCCATAATCCCCCAAATTGCTAAGTTCAATGAGACAAGATCAGTTGGCAAACTCGAGTAATCAAATTCAATCAAATATGAATTCAAAACATAAAATCTAAGTCCAATCTTGATACGCAAGAAACCAGGCAGAAAATTTAACTTATCGCATAAATCTTGATTCATCACACGTATCACACAAAAAAACTCATAAAGAGTCAATCCAAATAATCGAACAAATATTCCACAAATCCCAACGATTAAGCAGTGATGACTGTTCTAATACCACTTGTTGGAATTTTACAATAACAAATATAAAATTCATAAATCATCCTAGAACATGCAGAATAATTCTAGGATAACACATCATGCTATAATCATCAAAGATTAATGGAATAATCGAAATACCTGGATACATCGCAAGATCTGTATACGACATACCTCAATTGTGGATCTCCTACGAACACGAACACAAGCATCCATGATCACGAACGGGGTTTGATTTTATGGCCTTCCTCAACTAAATCTCCAGTTCTTATGGGACCGCCCGTTTTCCATCTTGATGGGGAGAATAGAAAACTATGTGCGATTTAGTATCTTGGGGACCATAACCATAAAGTTCTTTATATAGGTATCAAATTAGGGTTCCCATAATCCCCTAAGTTGATTCCTATTAGGTATCTACTCTTTGTTTCCATATCAAATTCAGTAGCCTTAGGACTCCACCGGATTTGGATCACTTAATTAGTCCACTAATAATTAAATGACAAATATAATTGTAACTAAATATGTTGCCCACATATTAGGAATTAAATAATTCCTAACATCATAATGTTTTTTTTAAATAATAATAATATTTAGCGGGGCAGGTCTAGCCGGACCCTTGCCCTTCCTGGACCCGCCGGGTTTTGAAAAAGTGAACCCATTACCTGCCCCAAGACCTATTTGAATGATTTGGATATGTCCCAAACGGGTCGGGTTTGAACCCACCCATTGTCTCTACATGCAGGTAATATATGCATGTACACTTGTGGATAAATTTGACACCTGTAATCTTTGATCTTATATTGCTGATGGGGCCGAAGGTCTGCTCATGTGAGATGGGGAACCATGAATTGCGTGTTTAAAGCATTATGTTGTTTGCATGACCCGACATTATCGTTTTCTCAGAGCAAATATGACTCTCGAATAATCGACAATTTGCGATCCCATCACCACATTTTACAAGAAGCAATAGAACATGGCTTTCCACAAACTAAACAACCGTGGATTCTAATATCAATCCATGATATTAGGATCACACCACCATGACTGAATTATATCAGAGACATTTGATGTACTTCAATAATGAACTAGGTAATCATGATCATAACCTAAAATCCACATTTTATTTTCCAAATCCGTGAAGTCCACGATTTATAGATGCAGTGATAAATTAAAGGAGCAACATAAATTACACGAGTGTATGAAGCAACAGCAGCGCTCACAAATCTGACAAAAACGATCATTACAGACATCTCAACTCTTTCATATTGCTAATGGATAGCCTCATGTCTACTGTATTGAAGGAAGAAAATAGTGGGAAAATGCTTACTACTGGTCCTTGTATCTCTTCTCCACTTCCTCCATGCTTTGGATCTCCCTATAATACTTGCAAATGCGATAGATGCACCTGCAAAAAACATTTGAAAGGCAGACAAGTAAGAATCGTGTGAGAAAATAACTCGAAAAGTAAACTGAGTCATGAAATCAGAAATGCCAATACCAATAAAGGAGGCATGCAGCCGTGCATAACACTGCGTTCCTCTGAGACTTGTAAATCTGCATCAACAGACCAGAATTTAATAGTGCACTTGCACTAATGGCCTTATGGCAAAACTTAAACAAAATGAACTACTAGAATGGTATATCAAAGAAGAGCACGCACTGCGTATTGCTTTTAAGGTGCACTATTTCTGACCACGGGGACATGGTAAAGAAAAGCGTTCGAGAATTTAGATGCTATGTGAAGGATCTCGTTAAAACTAAAGATGGTCGATGTCGTTACAAAAGCACAATGACTTAGGTAAGTACGATGTACTAACCTCTGAGGCACATCAAAACTGCACTCAAATTAATAACCTCTGCGGAAAATTAACACTGCACACAAACTAATAATCTATGTCTTAAACCAAGTCATAAAAACAAATGAGCAGTTTTTAATAGGACTCTCCAATAACACGATACAGCTCATTGTCTTTCTTGGTAGGTGTAAAAACTCAAACAACCAACAAGATCATAAGAATGAGTTATAGGGCCCCCTGTAGTTTTCAAATGGAAAGGGAGGAAAAATAACCTTAAAACAAACAGTTACATGAACAGAAATTCTTCGATTCATTCATTAAGTTCTAGGATCCTTTTTCACATTTTTTAAGCAAATTGCAGTCTCTAATTTTAGCTGTTCTATTACCTATTTCAAACAATATTTTTACTGAAATGGGATCAATCAGAAATTCATGTATTCTTTGGAAACTAAATAACACCAAGCATGATTGGATAAAGTTTGACAACTCCAGTAAGATCCATTGTTGACAATAGAGAAGGTAGATATTCATTAAATTTAGTAGCAGTTAAATCGAGTATAACAATGACATAAGAAGTTAAGTGCACTGTTGAGCTCAATCTTAAGTTTTAAACAAGCAAAAACTCATTCTAAGAAATGATGCAAACATACATTTCAGCACATAACAATCACTTTTAGCTCGCATATATAACTACTTTTATCGTCCTACCAAACTCACGATCAATATGATAATCTGATTTAACTAACAATCGATAAACAAGGAAAGAAAGTAGAAATTAATTACCGATTTCTCGTAGCGATCCCTCTCAGCAGCAGTGCAGATCTCCCCAGTACACATCAACCGATGTTCATTCTTCCAGTATATATCTGACATCAACCCAAACAAATTAAAGAAAAAAAAAAACTTCAAATTGCAATAACCAAAGTAAAAAATCATGAGAAATCAACAATCAATTCCGGAAACAGTAAATTAAGACCAAGATATGTGCATACCTAGAAGCTGAAAAGCAGAGAATGGTATGATAAATAGTGAAGGCTGTAGATTAAGCGAGATAAGCGATACAATACGAGATTTCACAGCTTTTGGCGATGGCAATGTCAAGAGAATAGCCACCGCCGCCTCTGCCGCCACCACGTACGCCAGTATCATCCATTGCAACGCCATTTTGTTTCTTGAATTTGATTATTTCTTCTTTTCTGATTTCCTGATTCTTCTGCGATTTCCTTTGTTGTTTTTCTTGATTTTGCTTAATGGACAAGGTTAGCGAAGATTCTTGACTATCCGAGTTGGTACACTGAGTCGGTCATTTGATGCCGTAGTTTTGCGAGTGCCCAAAATCACCCCTTGAGTTCTTGATAAAGACCGAAAACCCCACAAGGTATCACTCGTCTTGATAAGAAAAATAAAGGGAAAATTACACAGAATACGCTGATTTTTCATTACCACACCATACGCTCCAATTACTCTTGTGCCTATTTTTTTCCTTTTGTACCTAATTTTTTTTTACGCTTCTTGCTATTTTTTGATTTTTTTTCCCTTTTTTTTGTTCCTGCATTGTTTTATATGTTTTATAAGTTGTTTCGAGGTTGTTTAAATTTGTTTCTTTATTGTTTCTATGTTGTTTCGATGTTTCAAAATAACTTTAATCTATTTTTTATATTGTTTTTTATTCATATATTATTTTGTACATTGTTTCTATTGTTTCGGTGTTGTTCTATAATATTTTTAATGTTGTTCTAATAATTTTTGTTGTTGTTTTCATGTAGTATTCAATGTGTAAATACAATTTTTACCTATTTTTAAGCTCTTTTTCTTCATGTTGTGTTTTAAAAAAAATTTACGTTGTTTCTGGGTTGTTTCCATACCCTTTTTAATGTTATTCTGATATTTCTTTGTTGTTTCAATGAAGTTTTCGATGTTTAAATACAATTTTTTACCTATTTTTATTAAAAGAAACATGTTAGAAACAATGTTGAAACACAGAAACGTGTTTGAAACATGTTAGAAACATGTAAGAAACAATGTTGAAACACAGAAACATGTTTGAAACATGTTAGAAACAATGTTGAAACAAAGCGTAAAATTTTCCGGAAATTTTTGCTGGAGCGTATTGTTGTGTAAAAAAAGAGCAGGGAGCGTAAATTTAGGTAAAATTGCACCGGGAAGCGTAAATTTAGGTAAAATTGCACCGGAAAGCATAAAAGACTGATATTGACTTTAAAAAGGTGGGTATTTCTGTCAATTGCCCAAAAATAAAAGTCCATATTATCAAGTTGTCATTCAATTAAGGGTTATGTAACATACTTTGGCATTTTCACAAATAATTGCAAAGTTGGGATGTATTGAGGGGGGTTTATTAATACACAAAAACTTATGTGAGACCGTTTCACATATCCAGATCCGTGAGACGAAGCCCAAATACCTGAACCCGCCCGCTGGTAACTACCCAATAACCCGCTGAAATTATTTCTTCTAATTTTTCTTTCTCTTCTATTTTCTCTCTCTTCAGCCTTCAGTTTCTTTCATTTTTTTCTTACGATTTTCTTGCGATTTTTCTCACGTTTTTTCTTGGGACTTTTCTACTATTTTTTGTTGTGCATAGTTTGGTTTTTCGGGTCTTCTTCAGTTTTCGAAGCTCGGTGATCAATCTCAGTTGAGAGTATCATTATTTTCTTTCAGTTGGAAGTATTAGTTTTTGTTCTTATAGTATCACTTTTTGTTCTAAAAGTATCGCATTTCGTTTTAACAGTATTGTTTATGTTGTATTAGATGTTATGGATTTTTTGTACTGTGAGGATGAAACATGTGAAAAGTTAATGAAAAATGCTTTGTCTTTTCATATTATAAGTATAATTTTTTTATTAAATTGGTATTGAATTATTATGTAAATGATGGTCGTTGGCACCGAATTAATCTTTTTTTTCTTTATTGTAAAAGTATCTTTTTTGTTTTAAAAGTATAACTTTTTGAATTAAAAGTATCACAATCTTTTTCAACATTATACTGCAAATATCACTATTTTGCCGTAATTTGAGAAGTATCATTTTCCCGTTAGAAAGTATTGATTTTCAGTATAAAAGTATCACCTTATTATTAAAAAGGACAGCATCACTATTTTCTTCCAGTTAAAAGTATCATATTTTGGTTTAAAAGTATCACTTATGTTCTTAAAAGTATCATCTTCTCAATTAAAAAAAAGATTACATCAGTAATTCTCTTTGGCAGAAAAGTATCATTTTTCGGTCTAAATGTATCACTTTTTATTACAAAAGTATCACTTTTTTAATAAAATACAACAATTAAAACTAATTCTCTTCAGTTTGGTCTAAAAGTATGAGTTTTCGGCATAAAAGTATCACTTATTATTACAAAAGTATTAAAGTAATAACACAGATGTAAATTGAGAATGCCTTTTTATAAGGAAACAATCACTATAACGGGAGGATCGTAATTTTTATACAAAAATCATTACATAATACAAAAAATTACTAAAAAACAACCGAGGATTAAGAGTCTTTAAATTGAACTTATTCGATTGATGCGAGTTTTGACGTATCACTGCTTCTTTTCTTCTTGGTGTTACCTTCAGCTTCTTGGTTTGTAATGGTAGAAAGCATACCGATTCACAAATTAACTGTGAATAAAGACAAGGGATAGTGGAAAAGTTTGTGTTGTGGTAAGCACTCCCGCTCATGAGCTCGGCGATGGAGACTGTGTGGCGTGGGGGTGGGTACTCCTCCTCCGATGGAGAGAGATAGAGAGACTGTTGATTTACTGTAGAGAGAAAAAAAAATGGCTTGCTGATTTTTGGTGTCTTGTGTTTAAGTTTAGGGTTTTGACTTTTGGGTTTGATTTTGGGCTTTTCCAGCGGGTTTGGCATTCTGGGGCTCCGTCTCAGGGATTTAGATCCGTGACGTGGACTCACAAGAGACCTCCCCTTAATAATTTATGAATGGCGCCTACTTTAGGGTAATTTAACATAGGCAAAAACTCATATAGGACCGTCTTACGGGTCTCAATCCATAAGACAGATCATATTGACCAGGTCCGTGTAAATCCAAGCGGCTACGATAATCTAGAGGGGGGTGAATAGATTATCTCCATCTTTTCGATTTCACCCTCTTTTTCGAATCAATTACGCCAAGACAATAATAAAGGTGTGGAATGTAAACAACACGCGTCGATTTATAGAGGTTCAACCCACCTAGGGCCTAATCCTCTACCACCCCAGTATCTCCGGGATGGATTTCAAAAATAAAAAAGATTTTATTAATTAACAAAATTAATACGACACCTTACAACATCACCTTGAAGAGCACCACACTCTTCTACAACACCACCTTTGAGATTACCATAATCTCTCTTGAAGATTACCACAATCTCCAACGGCACCTTGTGAAGATTACCACAATCTTCAACCTTGAAGAATATCAAATTTTTCAATACCTCAAGAGCACCACACTCTTGAAACACCTATCACCTAGATCACCCAAGTGTATTCTTTCCACAAGAATACTCACAAGGATGTCTTGTGTTGAATGATGACAAAAATCATGATTACAACTCAATAATGAATATTACAATTTGAGTGCAAGTGTAATCAAGAAAAGCCTAGACCTCAAGATGTGAAAGTGAAATACTTAGGCTATAAATACAACAAGAGTGTTGAATATGAAGGCTTGGAAATTTGCAGATTTCTTGTTGTTTGATTGCTTGTGTTATTATATTGTGTCTTCAATTCATCCTCTATTTATAGGAGAGTCTTCACCAATATAGGCTCCTTCTTGTTCACTTTTGTCTACAAAAAAGGATCACAAGATGTAGAAATATTGTACAAAAATGAAAAGTAAATCTTGCTGTCAAAGAAATCAAACGGTATAATTTTGCTGTCACAAAATAACATAGGCGACCGGTTGCCCTGTTTAAGATTTCAACGTTTGAAAAAGAAAGTGCGATCCAAGTACAAAGTCGTCGGGGTCGATGGCCGACGGGGGTGCGACCGGTCGCTTAGGGGCGACCGGCCTCGGCCTCACCTTGACCGTCCCCCCTTCGCTTTTAAGAGTTGAGAATGTTCTATTTCGATATTCTTTTTGCACGGCCGACGCTTTGGGATGCAAATTTGGCCGACCTCCAAATTGAAATGTTGTCCAATTTTTATCAAAAATAAACTTCAAGAAATACTCCCAAAAATAAGCAAAAACATTTTAAATCACTTGGGAGTATTTGGACAACATTTATAAACATAGTAAACTCATTTGAACAAAACCATCAAAAGTATTGTCCATTTTTTATCGAATAATAAACTCTAAGAAATACTCCATGAAATTAGTAAAAATATTTTAAATCTTTTAGGAGTATTTGGACAACATTGTTTTGGTGTAAAAACCAATTAACATAAAATCATCAAAAGTGTTGTCCAATTTTATCGAGTAATAAACTCTAAGAAATACTCCAAAAATTAGTAAGAACATTTTAAATCATTTAGGAGTATTTGGACAACATTTATAAACATAGTTTTGGTATAAAAACTCATTTAAACATAATCATCAAAATCTTGATAAAAACATTTATCTAACAAACTCCCCCTTTTTGATGATTACAAACCAAAACAATTTTAGGAAGTTGATTTTAAAACGAAACAAATTTTCCGGTCTAAAACATCAATTCATTTTAAGCAAGATTCATCATAAGTACAAACACACAAGGATAGGAGCAAAGATTTTTCGAAATCATTTTTGCACAAGCTCCCCCTATCAATATGCATATCAAGAACAAGTATACAAGCAACAACTAAAAGCTTAAAGCTTAGCTTTTACAACTTAAGCTTGAATATCATGAGCTTATAAGCTCCCCTGTCCACAAGCAACATTAGTCCCAAGATAAAAGTCCACAATACATCAAATGGACTAAGTAATTTGGCTTTTGATAGCCATAGCTTGTAGCTTTTCTTGCAAGCTTATTTGCAAGCCTATTTCCGCTTCTTTGAGCGTTTATGTGTTTTTCCTATTTCTCCCCCTTTGGAATCATCAAAAAGAATGTTAGCACGATAAAAACATCAATAATTATATCAAAGTGTGCAACTTAATCGATTTATCGGCATATTGATCATTGAAGCATAAATTCCAAATAATAAGGGAGAAGTCAATCATGTGATTTGCAAAAACTTATTTGATTGATAAAACATGATCTCTATAAACTTAGAAGACTTTTCAAATCGAGAGAATCATGTATGTGATGAATTTTTCATTGAAACATTTTGTTGAACACTTGGCGTGCGTCGAATAAAACAAGAGAAATATAACACCTTTGTAATTCGTTTAAGCCAAAAAAATTCATCACCATTTGCAATACAACAATATTCATCCATCAACAATCATCATATACAATATATTAATACAAGAATTTCATCAAAGTAGCAAGATATAAGCACATTCTCAAGGGTTCAACCCAATTGAGATAAAAAAAAGAGAAATTCTTACCATTTAATAAGTAACGATGAGCAATGATGATGATAATCGAGCCTCGTGAGGTCCAAAATATAAAATGTATGCAATAAAACAAATTTGAAGTGAAATTTGTGTGCAAAGTGCGAAGGGGATGAAAAATGAACCCAAACGACCAAAATGGCAAATCGAGAACAAACATTTTTAACAAATTTTTGCTATGGTCGACGGTTGGGGGGCATGGGCGACCGGTCGACGTCATGGGCGGCACCTGGCCGACCTTGCCCAATCGGACGATTTTTCATTCTGTTTTCCAAAATCCGAGGTTTGAACCAAAAATCCGATTTTTCGCCCTAAGGTTTAAACAAATGTAGACCTCATTCAATATACATTATGTCAAAGTCAAGCTCGAAATGAGGTAAAATACTTTCGCGATTAACAAATATCCATGAGTTATCTTTGAGACTAATTAAACACATCTCAAGTTTTTCGTTTTAGAAACGCAATCCCTTAGAAAAATATATCGAATCTCAATATGTTTAGTTTGAATATGACGAACCATATTTTTAGAAATTGTAATCACCGGACTTGTTATCCCAAAAATAATAATGTTTTAAAACTTTGGATAAACAAGTCATAAGAAGAAGTGCCTTACAAATATTTGAAAATTTCTTTTAACGGCACTTTAAAGAGATTCGTTGGGATTGTTTTAAGTCGAGCATATAGACATAAGGCATATAGAATGTCGAGTCTAAGGAATAATAAACGAATGAACATACCTCGAATTCGTTTGTCAATGCCTACTTCAACCTTTTGTCAATTTTCGCATTTGTAGCCATATAGGTTGAAATAGTTCTTTCTTCTTCAATGTCTCACTTCTTCTTTTGGGTGTGGAATATAATCACCTTCTTGGCATTCCAATGATCAAATTTGTGCTTCCTTCATCATGATCATCTTAGGTTCACCTTGCATTGACTTGGAAAAATATATTGCACAAATATTCATTAGTAGCACCAAAAATATTATCAACATAAATTTGCACAAGTAAACAACCTTGCCCTTTTTTAAAACAAGAAGTGTAGTATCAACTTTACCTTTTGTAAAATTATTTTGCAAAAATAGCTAAGTCTATCAAACCATATACGGGGTACTTGTATCAACCGTACAAGGCCTTTTATAAAAATCATTTGGCCTAAAATTTTAAACTCCGATAGACTTCCATTTGAATAAAACCATTTAGAAAATTGGATTTAACATCCATTTGGTAAAGCTTGAAATTTTCTCAAAACAAGAATGGACAAGTAAAGTGCAAATAACTTCTAAATGTGCTATGAGTGCAAATATTACATCAAAATCATTACCTTCTTCTTGACAATATCATTGAGCTACTAACCTTGCCTTGGTCAACAAGCTTGTTCCAAAATTCAAAAAACATTTCTGCAAAATCTTAATCAAGATATCTTGCACAAGAGCATAGTAATGTCGAAAAATAGAGACATAATAACAAGTAACAAATACTATGCTTTCAAACAAATCATCAAGAGTTTCATAAAACATGTAAGTTCAAATAAGCTTATAGGAAGCTATGTAAGGTCTCTTTTGAAATTTGAAAAATTCAAGAGCATATAGTTGAGACCTTATTTACAAGAAGCATATGAACAAGAGCTTTGACAAAACAACCAAGAATAATTTTATATGTGCAATACAATGCATAACTTAAAAAATCAAATGTTTTAACAAAATATAATCCTTTACAAATCTTGGATAAAACAAGTTATGTCAAATAATGCCTTTTAAAAAAAATCCTCTTAATAGCACTAGTATAAAATACTTTGAAAGACAAGCACGAATGACAAAAATATATCGAGTCTATAGGATGAATACCAATGATGAGCGTACTCGATAGTTTATGGTCCTCTTGAGAAAATAACCATTGATGAAAATATATATGTCCTACACAATTCTTAAACACGTTTTGCACAAACATAATGATACAAGTGTAGGCTAAGCAATAAGAGATATCATAAATGTGCTTATGCTATATAACTACATAGGAGATAATAAAATCACATAAGTCTAATTAAATGCACAAGAGTTTTAGAAACATCATGCAAGGTCTTCTTTTCAAAAATATTTTGAAACTCACAAATATATTGAAGACCTAAATTTTAAAAATATGAAAACTCATATTGCAATAAAGACACAAATAAAAACATGCAAAGAAGATAAAATGCATATTTAAATAGGGAGATACCGTTTACCAATTTCGCCATTTCCATGGGTTGTGCCGTTCCCATTGTTGATGGTATCTTCCCTTTTGAAAATCTTCTTGTTGATGATGGTTTCTCCAATTGCTCCATTTCCAAGCATTGTGGCTTTCCCATTTTTGAAAGTGTCTTTCTCTTGGAAAATCATCTTGTTGATGATGTCTTTGCACTTCCAAGAATTTTGTTCATCCCATTTTTGATTATTTCCTCTTCTTGGAAAATGACTTTGTTGAAAATGTTTTCTCCTTTGATCAAATGAAATGGTCATTTGATGTTTTCTTGTATGAATTTTCTTCGATTATTATTTCACGGTACCTAATATGACATTATTTTGTGGTACCCTCAAGTGTTTGGGTCCTTTGGAATTAGCTTTGAGACTTTTAGGTCTCCAATAATAATTAGAGCTATTTCTAGCCCGACAAGTATTAATGTGTGACCGTTTTACCACAATAAAAACAAGTAGTAATTTTAGGAGCATAATGACCAACATGCATAGGGACTTGATTTGTTTTCACATAATTAACAACACTAGGCTTATGATCAAGT
Source organism: Rehmannia glutinosa (assembly GCA_016081115.2). NCBI lineage: Eukaryota > Viridiplantae > Streptophyta > Magnoliopsida > Lamiales > Orobanchaceae > Rehmannia > Rehmannia glutinosa. Next base: position 47,707,582 of record CM071934.1, read on the forward strand.
CCTTGTATCAATTTATCACAAATATGAATATCAATAATATCGGTTATTTTATCGGTACTCAAGTTGGATTTTGATAAATTATTTTTCATGCAATTAATATCCTCAACAAGAGTAGATTATTTTCTTTTTCAAGGTTTCTAACCTTGTCAAGTGTGGTGGTGTGATCACATGAAAGTGATTCATAGGAGGAAAATAAATTATCCTTATCAATTTTCAAAATATTGAATTCCTTTTTCAAATTTTTGTATTTAACAAGTAAGCTTTGGAATTCATTTTGAAGTTCATCAAAATCATTTTGCAAATCACTATAATCATTTTGTAATTCATTATCATAAGAAGTGGAGGGTTTTGAACTTACCTCGTTTTTCTTCTTCGAAGCCCATAAGACATCGTTCGTTTTCATCGACGTCGGAAGTTGTAGGAAGTTGGGTTTGTATCCATTTGAGAAGTAAATGCTTTTGAGTGGCTCCTTTCATTTGCATATACTTCTTTTAATTTTCTCCATACTTCATGTGCCGATTTAATTCCTACAATATGATTATATTCCAAAATGGTAAGTGAATAATACAAAATATTAAGAGCTTTACCATTTAAAGAGATGATTTTCTTTTCTTCATCATTGAGCTCTTTGAGGCCTTTGTGTGGTGTGTCCATTATTGGAATGGATTCTTCATTTACGGCCGTGTTCCAAATATCGAACCCGCAACCTTGTAGATAGCATTCCATTCTTTCTTTCCAAAATGTAAAATTTTTGGAATCGAATAGTGGTGGCTTGGTGGTGGAGGCGCCGGTAAAGTAGACTTCGTTCGTAGCCGATGTGAAGCCCTAGATTTTTCAACCGTAGACGACTCGATCACGGGCATTACTTTTTCTTTTCCGATGCAATTTTTAATTATTCTGATAACTTATTCTTATATTTACTATTTATTTTGCGATTTGTATTATGTTAATGGATTTAACATCGGTTATCTATTTCATCTTTGAAAACTATCTACTACTAAGTTAGTATTTTAAAAATACAAAATCTTGTCTTGAAAGCTCATAGAGTACAAAATTTATATTTTCAAAAGAATAGTACTTTAGATTTATTCTATAAAGATCCAATTATTTTATTGAAAATAACCAAGTCTCGTTTTTATTTTGTGGTGTATGTTAATAACACCTATTTTCACTTCTTTAACGATAATCGATTTCATTCCACCTTTAACATGTTACATTGATCGATTGGATTTCTTTTCTTAACGACTAGCTATTAAGTTTATTATAGTAAAATATTTAATAATATATTTTTTTTAGTTTTCGAAAATTGTATATATATATATATATATTATTAATTTTCGAAAAAAAAAAAATATTTATTGATATTTTTTTTTTATTTTCAAAAAATGTTTATATATATATTTTTAAATTTTCGAAAATTGTATTTATATATTTCAAAATAATTTTATAATTTAATTATATGCTTGATTAACATCTTTTTTGTACTATTGATTTGAAAGTTTATTTGGTACCTTAGATTTTAAGCAATGATACTACATTTGTGAATTATTAGACACCTTATTAATCATCTTGTGTATTATTACATCATTAATTCAAACCTTATACACATTATCTTATACATTAATTCTTTAATATTAAATCTTCCAACATGTTGGAGTCTTCCCAACATCCCATGCAAACATTTTCCTCTATTCTTTCAACCACCATTCTCCCATGCAAACATTTCCCTCTATTCTTTCAACCTTCATTCTCCCATGTAAGACCACACTTTGACCAAGCCCATTGTCCCCCATGCAAACTACAATTCACAAGACTTGGAACAAAAATATTCCACTCATTTTCTTCATTCAACACATTAATCTCCCAAGCAAAACTCCTCTCCATTCTCTCTAAACATTCTTCTTACTTCTCTCTAATCTCTCTCTAAGATTTCTTCATATCTTCAAATCTTCAAACATCATTTCTTCCTATCTTCAAATCTTCAAACACCATTTCTTCATATCTTCAAATCTTCAAACACCATTTCTTCCTATCTTCAAATCTTCAAACACCATATCTTCAAATCTTCAAACACCAATCATTCACATCTTCAAATCTTCAAACACCATTTCTTCATATCTTTAAATCTTCAAACACCATTCCTTCATATCTTCAAACCTTCCAAGAACCATTTCTTCACATCTTCAAATCTTCAAACACAACTCCTTCACATCTTCAAATATACCTTCATATCTTCAAGAACACACTCTACATATCTTCAAACATCCTTCACAACTTCAATAACATCTTTTTCATATCATCAAACACTTCTTCTTTCTTCAAACAACTAAACAAAAAAAGCAAACATTCTTCCTACTTAAATCATAAATTCGAACCATCACTACCAAAGTAAGAAAATTTTCTTTTCTACCCATTTTTGATATCACCTAACTCATCTCTTTAACCTTCTAATTTAGGTTTGATTTTTGATTTTGAGGTATACTTAGAAGACCATTTGAAGTTATTAAGAGACTTGTCATCTTGAAGAAATTTGAAGAATTTGGACTATAAGGTAAGAAATGGGATTTTTAGTACCTTCTTCTTCTCCCCTATTAATTTCGAATTTTAACACCAAAATTATCATTTTGAGGTGATTAGGGGCTGACCTTGGAGCTTTGTTTAAGTGGTGATCAAGTCCTTAAGAGACCATCAATTTTTGACTACAACTTTCAACTACACAAGGTAAGTGTGGTACCTTTGGCCTATTCCTTTTCTTTTTCCCTCCTTGGTTCAAATCTTCATTTTTCTAACTCAAAACTCTTTGTATTATTGGACTTAGGGGCTGCCTTAAGTGAGGATTAAAATCCTCAAGGTCTTGTGACACCACTTTACACCAATCAACCGAACAAACAAGGTGGGTGGAAAAATCCTTTCAACTTCTAGGTGTTTTAATTCATAAAAATGCATGTAGTATTTTGTTATTGAGCATTTGAGATATATATTATGTAATGCATGCTATTTTCTTGTATCAAGTTGGAAAAATTTCTCAAGTGTTGCTCAAAATGCGATTTACCGAAAAATAGGACATACATGTACACTTTATTGTCATATTTGATAAATTCTTGTATGAGATGAATATGTATGTTTATGACTCTTGAAATCTATGTTTTGAATGACCTATAACCTGGACAAGTCGAGCATAATTGATTAAATTTCGATTTTTGGACTTAAAATGCAAAAATGGAAAGTTGGTGGACTTAAGTGCAAGAAAATAAAACTTAAGGGACCTCTCTGTAAATTTCGATTTTTGGGACTGTACTCAGGTTCAAAAATGATGTTTTGACATTTTAATAGTGTTTTAAGAGTTTTTAGATAAATAAAATCAACCCTTAAAAGCCCAAGGACTAGATTGTAAAATTTGAGAAGTTTAAGGGCTATTTTGCAAATTTCGAAACTGTACCAGACCCTAATTTTAAAATTTGAAATTTTAACTCTTAAGGGACTGGAAATAACATATTTTAAGTGTATTCCAAAAATCCAAGTGTTTAGAGCTTGGAAAGAATTTTATAAAACTTGAGGGACCAAATTGTAAAAGATTAAACTTGAGGACCCAAATGAAATTTCCAGGACTTATACAGCCCATGTACCTGGAAATACTAATTTACCTATAACATAATTATATTTTGGACCCAAGGTTCAAATTCCATAACAATTGGACCCCTAAAAGCCTTAAAGGCAATTATTTCAAAATGGGACAAAAATGAGATTTTCAAAAGTTAAGGGACCTATACTTATGACGTTTTAAAACTGCTTTTGTCCCAATATCCCACTAACCTTAGTGACATTTTCCAACTGGAATCATATTAGAAGCCCTTCCGGTTTGTGAGTTCCGATTATTTTAAACTTAGGGCCGAAATGACAATTTTAACAATTTTGGGGCCAATGTGAGAATTTTATAAAAACTCGACCTCAAAACTTTAAAAACCTGAATCTCTGAACAATTTAGAGAATTTAGGAACTGACCTCATAATTTTTCAAGGTCGGGACATTTATTTATTTAACTTTTAACCCCAAAAGTATTGGTTTTGACAAAACAGGGCTAATTGTAAATTTTATTTTTATAAGGACCTAACTCAAATTATTTTCTTTTAAAGAAACAGCCCTGGACTCTCTTACTTTAATATTTAATTAAAATATTTTAATTTCTCAAAAACCCTTGACTTATCGGATCGCTTGGCCGATTAATACCCGATCGCGGCGACTTCGTCTTGCGATTTGAATCTATAACGGGACTTATGTTCCACCTAATCGTTCAAGATATCAAGATTGCTTATCCTCCCGATAATCGTCTTCATCCAAATAACTCCACCAACGCCATAATTACCTTACGCAAATTTTTCAAAACTTTTCATGAATCGCTTCCCGAATCAATAATACTCATTTGCTGGTTGACTACATGAACTTGTGTTTACTTTCTGCTGAGTCAACTTGGTGTGTCGAGCTCACGCTCGGAATGGATACGTCGGGGATGGAACCGGGCAGCTCGGCTGCTATTCCACTCTTCCGGCCCCATCGCCCTAATCCGCAATCGGTGGGACGGAGTTTGTCCAAGGGAAGCGGGTCGTAGTACTTGAGGTATAATCATGATTATGACAAATCCGAGCCTTGCTAGCTCCCTTTGTGGATTTTGTCTTTGCCTATGGAGCGATAAGGTGACAGGTCTTGGACCATCTTGCTCGGGAGTTACAAGGAAGAACGAAGGAATCGCTTGCCTCGATCCACACGATTAGGAGTTAATCGGACCCGTTTGGTTGGCGCTACAAATCCACGCAACCGCTTACTTGTATTGCATAGGTTGGCGCTACAAACCAGACAAGAATCAAGCTACTTGTCTTGCATAGGATTGGCGTTACAAACCGTATGCAATCCTCATGTTTGCTTGGACCATAGTGCCGCTTGACCATGAATGATTTTCTTAATCGTATAAGTATATTACTTAATATATTTATCACGACGCTTATGGATGTGTGTGAAATCATGCATCATCTCTCACGCGTTTTCATACAACTAAATTTCTCGCATTAACTAATTATATCACCACACTTACACACGATCACCCCATCCACCGAGATTTGTCTCATTCCTCATGTTTTCTAACCTTTAGATGAAGAGTACGCCAAGACACCGAACTGCAGATTGAATCCCTATCGGTGATGTGGAGTGACATTTCCTTTTACTTTTATTTGTTGTTGGACTCCTTCATTTTACTTGTTTTGGTGTAAGTTAATTAAGATGATCTTTTGGGTTGTATTCGGATCTTTGCCAGGACCTTAAGATGTAATTTGTACTTTCGTGGTTATTTTAATTCCCGCATTAGACTCTATTTCACTTGGAGTTTTGTATCTTTGGTTTATTTGTTGATTTATTTCTGTTTAAGTGATTGATCGTTGTCGCGTCACGTTTGGGGCGTGACAGCCGATGATCGTTCCTCTTTACTCGCGATGTGGAACGAGCTTGCCAAAGAGTTTGGCACTGATACAACTTGTAAGTCCAAAAGGCTACGATAATCTAGAGGGGGGGTGAATAGATTATCTCCATCTTTTCGATTTCGCCCTCTTTTTCGAATCAATTACGCCAAGACAATAATAAAGGTGCGGAATGTAAACAACACGCGTCGATTTATAGAGGTTCAACCCACCTAGGGCCTAATCCTCTACCACCCCAGTATCTCCGGGATGGATTTCAAAAAGAAAAAAGATTTTATTAATTACCAAAATTAATACAACACCTTACAACATCACCTTGAAGAGCACCACACTTTTCTACAACACCACCTTTGAGATTACCACTATCTCTCTTGAAGATTACCACAATCTCCAACGACACCTTGTGAAGATTACCACAATCTTCAACCTTGAAGAATACCAAATTCTTCAATACCTCAAGAGCACCACACTCTTGAAACACCTATCACCTAAATCACCCAAGTGTATTCTTTCCACAAGAATACTCACAAGGATGTCTTGTGTTGAATGATGACAAAAATCAAGATTATAACTCAATAATGAATATTAAAATTTGAGTGCAAGTGTAATCAAGAAAAGCCTAGACCTAAAGATGTGAAAGTGAAATACTTAGGCTATAAATACAACAAGAGTGTTGAATATGAAGGCTTGGAAATTTGCAGATTTCTTGTTGTTTGATTGCTTGTGTTATTATATTGTATCTTCAATTCATCTTCTATTTATAGGAGAGTCTTCACCAACATAGGCTCCCAACATAGGCTCCTTCTTGTTCACTTTTGTCTACAAAAAGAGGATCACAAGATGTAGAAATATTGTACAAAAATGAAAAGTAAATCTTGCTGTCAAAGAATTCAAACGGTATAATTTTGATGTCACAAAATAACATAGGGCGACCGGTTGCCCTGTTTAAGATTTCGAACGTTTGAAAAAGAAAGTGCGATCCAGGTACATGTCGTCAGGGGGTCGATCGGTCGACGGGGGGATGCGGCCGGTCGCCCTAGGGTGCGACCGGTCGGCCTCACCCTTGACCGGTCCCCCTCTTCGTTTTTAAGAGTTCAAAATGTTCTGTTTTGATATTCTTTACTTCAGGTACCGATCGACGCTTTGGGCGACCGGTCGACCTCCAAATTGAAATGTTGTCCGATTTTTATCAAAAATAAACTTCAAGAAATACTCCAAAAAATAAGTAAAAACATTTTAAATCACTTGGGAGTATTTGGACAACATTTATAAACATAGTAAACTCATTTAAACAAAACCATCAAAAGTGTTGTCCATTTTTATCGAATAATAAACTCTAAGAAATACTCCACGAAATTAGTAAAAACATTTTAAATCTTTTAGGAGTATTTGGACAACATTGTTTTGGTGTAAAAACCAATTAACATAAAATCATCAAAAGTGTCGTCCAATTTTATCGAGTAATAAACTCTAAGAAATACTCCAAAAATTAGTAAGAACATTTTAAATCATTTAGGAGTATTTGAACAACATTTATAAACATTGTTTTGGTATAAAAACTCATTTAAACATAATCATCAAAATCTTGATAAAAACATTTATCTAACAGTCCGCGGGTCAAAGCCACTTGCTGCCTTTTTTTTCTGTTTTTCCCGTTTTTCTTCCTCAGTAAAAGTAACAGTTTAAAAAGTATCGGTTTCTTAGATAAAGTATCATATTTTTCAAATAAATATATTAGAGTTAAAGTAACATCTTTATGAGTAAAATTATATATTTTTTGAGACAAAATATCATGTTTTAAGAGTAAAAATATTTGTTTTTCGAAATAAAGTATTACATTTTTTAATATAGTCACATATTATGAATTCAATACAAAGAAAGATGAATAATAAATATGATAGAGTTAAAGTAATTCCTTTTATAAGTAAAAGTATTTGTCTTTTGAGATAAAGTAACATATTTTAGTCACAAGTTATGAATATATTACAATATACATATATATATATATATATATATATATAACATAATTAAAGTAACACTTTTATACGTTAAAGTATCTATTTTTTGAGATAAAGTATCATGTTGTTTAATATAGTCACAAATTAGGAATGAAGGAAAGAAGAAAAAATAAAAATAAAATTGATATAGTTAAAGTAACACTTTTATAAGTAAAAATATCTATTTTTTGAGATAAAGTATCAGATTTCTTAATACAGTTACAAACTAGGAACAAAAGAAAGAGGAAAAATAAAAAAATAAATATGATGTAGTTAAAGTAACACTTTTATAAGTAAAAATATCCATTTATTGAGATAAAATATCATATTTTTTAATACATTCAAAGGTTAAGAGTCTAGTACAGTGAAGAAGGAAAATAAATATGACGAGTTTTGGGAATTAATAATTTATGAATGGCGTTATATTCATGGTTATATTGAAACTACACAACAAGCAGCTGTGGTCTAGTGGTAGAATAGTACATTCCTATGTTATAGACCTGGGTTCGATTCTTAGTCTCTACATTTAGAGGGGTTTTAAATTTTTTTGTAATTTACCAGGCGTATTTATGTGGTGTACTGGCAGAGGCGTTTTTTTTTTTTTTATACTGAAATTGTACAAAAGCACTAGTGGTGTACTGGTAGAGACGCGGGTTCTATTCCTATGGAGCGCGCTCTGAAGCAGTTTTTTTTAATAACAGTTGTGTAGGATCCGGATCCAAGCGGGTTGGGCGGGCTGTAGACGTATTGGACAAAAGTGCAATTATTTGTGACAAATGCCACAATCTGTTAATTAACCCTTCAACTAAACTCAAGTACTCAACCATGACTAAGTGTTTGTTTAGGAGCACTTTTGAGATGGATAAAAGTCCATTGGTTGTTAGGCCATCTCCAACCTATTGCACCAACTTTGAAGTAAAAAGTACACTAAATCTGGTGTTTTGGTGTAATTTTGTCAAAATCATCTCCAACCTATTACATCAAATCTTACACCAAATAAATATTTTATTCTTTTCTTTTCATTTTATAGTAAAAAAAATTATTTATTTATATAATTATTTCATTTATGTATATTTTATTACTATTAATGTAATTAACTAAAAATTTACATTTAATTAATATTATATTAATTAATTATTACAAAAAATAAATATTACAATTAATACTAGTATCTCTTTTGGTTTAAATTATAATTATTTTTAATTATTATTATTTATAGAAAATATTAATTAATTATTAAAACCATGTTATATAAATTAATTATATATAAAATAAAGATACAATGGGAATTTGAATTTAAAGTAGAAGAGAATTGAAGGGCAAATTGGGGATATTCACTACACCAAATTTGGTGTATGGTTTAGAGTTAGGTTGGAGAGAGTTTTTTTGCATATTTGGTGTAATAGTGTGTGTTATATAGTTGGGTTGGAGATATCCTTAATTTAGAATAGACTTTTGCATAAGTTACTCCTCCAAAAAGTTCATAATAGAAAATTCTGGATGGAGGTTTTTTTGAAAAGTCATTTATTAAGAAATTCATTTTTTTCATTGGACTTTTGTATAAGTAATCCCAAACATGCACTAATTTTCTTATAACTACCAGATTTATTTCTTTTGTTGTTCAATTAAACTCAATCATGATTAAATTTTTTAGGATTACTACGTCCTTCAATTAGATCTTATTATATAACATTCCCAAGAAAAAAGATCTTATTATATAAAATAATGACTGAAATTAAAGTTATAACGAAGTAGATGAACCACGTCCCTTCTTCTTTTTTCCCAAAACGATAGCTTTTCGTTCAAAATAACTCAAATCATAGAACTACAACGAACTTCGAAGCCAACTGGCTTTGAGCCGACATGGCTAATAGGTTAGCCAATAAGGGAATTGGTTAAACCAATTCAAATGCAAATCACTATCCGACCCTAAAAGAACTAATCTATTACAAATAGAGACACTCTTATCGTCCAACGGTCCTTGGCAAGAAAAACGCAAAAATAAAAAAGATACCATAATAAGTAGATGTCCTTGGCTATTGCCCCCTCTCGTAATGAGGATTTTGAGTTTAAGTTGGCAACAATATTCTTATCATCTACTTGAATAATAATATTTTTCACTCCATTCTTGTAAGCTGCACAAATACCATGACAAATTCCAAACAGTGATGCCTCTCTGAATTTTGAACAACATACCTAAATACAGCCCATGCTTGAATCACATCTCCTCCTTCATTACCAATCCACCCTCCCAACAAAGTTTTGGAGTTAATCATTTTCCCTACACTGATGTTCGCCTTATTTTTAGCTTCACCGCAAGTGTACGGTGCAATTTATAGAATAAGGTTAGCAAAGTCGAATCCACAGAGACTAATAAATTAATATACTAAGTATTGGGATTATAATAGCCTTATTTTTATCCAGACGATCGGAATTGAGTGATTTGGTTTTGTAAAACTAAGACAAGAATTTAACATAAAAAGACAAAGTAAAAATTGGTTGAAAGATCAAGGAGATGAATGGATTCCAGGGCTATGGTTTCAGTTAATCTCCCCTTTTGTTATCAGATTAATCACAAGCAAAGTTATCATTATTCTTCCCTATAGAACAATCACACAAGTATTTTACCCCCTCTCTCGAGATGCATGTAAAACGTTGATTGGGATATATATGCTAGTATCTCTACTCAACATGAGATATCCAACTCCCAAAAGCTTAAAAGATTATAAATCCTCACGAATATTCACAGAATTCCCAATCTTGCAAATATTCATGTCAAGTACTCATAGATCTAGTATTGAAACTCATCTTTCGAATTATGAATCAATACATCAAACAAGTTAAACCAATAGCTTTTTGATAAAACAAGAATTAAAACAAAATACTCGAATAGGGTTGGAAAACAATAACTTCAATTGGAATTAATCATCAAATAAAAGTATCCATTAACCTACTCCCAAACCCGGGAATCACAAGATGTTTAGCTTGACATAGAAAATAAATAATCCATAGACAAATTATTCATGTTCATGTCTAACTAATTAAAAATAAAGATACTATGGAATGCGAAGACTCGGGGATGTCGATGATCTCTCGATTTATCTTCAATCCTCAAGTGTGTTGTTGTAGCCTTGATCGATCTCTCCAATTCTTCGGTGGAAAGTTGCTTTTTTCTCTGCTTTCTAGGGCAAAAATCAGTGTCTCCTCGTTTGTGGCCGCCTCGTCTATATTTGTACTCCATTCGGGTCAAAACCTAGTTTAGGAGCTGTTAAACTCTGTTTTCCCGCACAGACGCACGGGCCGTGCGCCTAGCGCACGCCCAGCCCGTGCTAGGTGCCGCAGAAAATTATCTTTTGCTGAAGGACGCACGGGTCGTGCGCTCCACGCACGACCAGCCCGTGCGTGGTGCCGAGGCTCGAGTCTCGATCTGGCCGGGCGACGGTCGTCTAGGACGCACGCTGTTCGCGTGCGCACTGGGTTGGAACTCATACTTGTTCGTTCTTCCATTTCTCGCCCGGTTTGTCTGACTTTTTCTCGATTTAGCTCCAAAAATCGTACGTTACTTCTAGTATTGGCGGTTCTTTACTGCAATGCTCCGAATTGTTGCCAAAATGCTACAATTATCATTCAATTCCTACAAAACGAGCAACGCATAATACCTTTTCCACAAAACATAAATAAAGCCCTTTTAGCTCAAGTAATGCATGCATAACAACTAATTCTTACTACAATTAAGCCCAAAATACATGCAAAACACATGCCAATCAAACCCCCAAACTTAAACTGTTGACAGTCCCGGTCAACGCTTTATAAATAAGACAAAACACAAATGGGGTAATGAAGAGCAAATCAAGAACAATGCATCACAATTCATGTCGTTTATCCCTAGACGTCAAGCAACAAATCAACCAAGCTTCGAATATCTAACATAGAGCACAAGTCAATTAAAAACCATGGCAAATACTTCAAATCACGCCTCTCATGGATAAAGTGTATACTCTCCTCTCTAGAATAGTAAGGGACATGTATTCGCTCAAATCATATCAATGTTGAAGAATTACCATAGGCTTGCAAATCGTCTCACATCTCCGCCACTCGATTGTATGCAATTCATAAATCAGAAAGGACTTTTCTTTTGGTTGTAATCAAGGCTCTTTGGTTAAGGTAGGGAAATATGGAGAAAGTGACTCAAACTTAAGCATATAGACTGGTAAGCACATGTTTTTTTTTCCACTCAAATATTCTCATTCAAATCAAACATGCACCCCCAATCACCTCTTATTCTTATCACAATTCTCTTCTCCCCTTTTTTTTTTTCTTTCATATACTCTACTTTCTTTCGCCTTACATCATAACTCTCAGCCTATAAGTTCATTTACAGCTAACTCACTTAGGCAGTCGATTTTTTTTATTTTTTTTCTGACCCTTTTGTGAGTATATCCTCCATTTTCCTCATGTTCTTCTTATATTCCCAACATCCAACATGTACACCATTATCAAACTTCTCGATATCCTCCTATTCAACCTTATTCAATTCCCTTACTAAATGTTATACGCTCAAGCTTAGGGTAACGGATATATCAAGTTTAAGGCTTGAAATGTGGCTACCAGAAATCAGGCAATAGGCTCAAATTGGCTAACTAGGGAAATTAAGTGTCATTAGGTAGGCAAAAGGTTTGAAAGACTTAACAAAAATGGCCTAAAATCATTTTCATAAATTGCATACAACATGTGACTTCGACAGAGATACCAGAGCAAGTTCTAGAGTTCATTTCAACATGAATGACACACTCAATCAACAAACAAGACTGCATTTAATGAAAGCAGTAAAGGCTCAAAAAGCTCACAGGTTTGCAATTGCGTAATTCAAAGCATATCAACCATGATTTCAATATTCACATACTCCATATCATTTATTCTCAACCCGATCAACTCACGCTCAACACCCAATTCAAAACAACATAAACTATTCAACAAATGCTCTCAAGATCACAACAAGCACACAATAGCGGTCAACTCACTCCCTAAAAACCTAAGAAAGTAGTAAGCGTGCTAAAGAAATAAGCGTGCTAAAATCAAAAATAAGCATCTAATGCAATGCAACCTATATGCTCTACATGCAACTATATGAATGCAAAAATCGCCACACCATTCAATCAAAATTACTACCTCTCCCCCCAAACTTGAATGAAATTATAGCGCATAGAAGAGAAGATATAATTTCAAAGAAAAGTGTGGAATGGACCTGTCTTATTGTGGGGGTGGCGGCGGAAAGTGGCCCTGGGAGATGTACCACATTTGTACTTGATGCATCATCTGCAACATCTCCAATTCCCGCTGTTTCTGGGCCTGATACCTCTGCTCTTGCTCCGTTCAGAAAGTACAAATCTCATCTTGGTGATGCTGGAAATCATCCCTGTATTGCCGAAAATCATCCTGGTGTCGCTTTGAAATCGTCAGGGTTCTTTGCCGCCGTGATGCTCTCTCAAGAGCAAACAGTCTATCCCGGTAATCTTGTCCCCCACGCTCCTCACCTTGGTGAGAGCTTTCCGGAATGTCGGGCCTCCCTTGTTGGAACCTCTGCTCAAAACCCCCTTGCTGGAAACCCGACTCAAAACCTCTCTCTTGCCGATCATACTCTATCGCTTCAATTGCCAATTTCTCCTCATCGGGCAACCCGATTACCCTCCTCCTTTTCCTTGCAGTCATGACTTCCATGACTCTGGTATGCGCCTCAGAATTCATGAGCCAATTAGGTTCATTGTCAACCACAGATGTGAGCTGCGGGTTAGGAAGTGGGAAGGCAGGTCCGACCCTTTGTTGGAAGCAGATGATGTTCTATTCGTCTGTTATTATTTTCATTTGGAAAAGGCAATTCATGTTTATACTTTAATTGCCCGCTATGGGCTCCATTCTTCTCAAATCGACACAAAAATGTCGAGCAATGGGGGTTAGCATTCCCCCAATCAGTAGTCCCCGCGGACTGCTTGGAAACATACACGACGTGTTCTACAAAGTGGACCGCCATGTTGTAAGGGGTACGGGTTAGCATACACCATAGTAGGTATAGCTGCAGAGCTTGCATATCTCCGTTATTGTGTCGGGCGTAGACGGAGTGAGCTGTGACCTTTTGGATATAGCGAAAGACGGGGTTTCAGAGTGATGAGGCCTTAGATGAGCGCGCCTCATATTGCATCGGGCCGGTTTCTGGTGTCTGAACCAACAAACGCCAAAATTCATACTGGCTATAATTCGCTGCTGGCCAATAAGGGGCATTAGAAGATACCCCAAAAATCTCGTTGAGTTGGGGGATAGATACATGCCTCCACTCGTTTCCCAATCGAAAACGGATCGCCTAGGGCTCGTTGTTCGCTCTTGTTTCAGTAATGTCCAGTGTGCTTAGGAACTCGAGCGCTAGCATTTTATAAGTCGGCCACCGCTCTTGCATGAACGCGGTCCACCCAACCCGTTCGAACATCTGGCAAACATTATCGTGTATCCCAAGAGCTTGGGTACACACGTCGTCAAAGATATCTCGTTGGCGTAAAGGAACGAGTGATCAACCTATTCCAGCGCTCCAGTTCATCGGCCTCAGTCAGCAGAAGTCCATAAGCCTCGGGGCTATCTGGGTGTGGCTCCCACCGTGCGGCAACGGCCCCCCTCGGGCGTCTACCCCGACCCTATTGGTTCCTTTGGTCAGCCATATGTTCAAGTCTGTACCTAGCAAAATAAATGTGAGATTCCGAACATGCCAAGTAACACAAGAACACGATGAAGTCAATACAATGTAATTGCAGAGAATCATAGCCACTAACACCCTAAATACTCAAGATTATGCAAGATTCATCAATAAAACAACCACAAATACTCTAATTCAACATCCCACAAGGTGTTCAATAAAATTCCCAATAGAAAAATTCAAGTAAATCATGACAAATTCATCAAACATGCACCATATATGAACCCTAAACCATAATCTACAAGAAATTTGAAAGAAAAAGTGAAATTCTTACCGGAATTCTCGAAAATTAGGGAAGAGACGAATTTGAAACCCTAGGCTCCTTTTCACAAAAAAATCTTTCTCCAACTCGAGTCCAAGACCCCAATTCGTGTGTGAGTACTGTGGGTATTGAATTTGCAGTGAAATCTAAGTGAATTTGTTGAAAAAATTGAGAGGGGTATGGGTTTGTGTGATTTGTCCGCGAGAGAGTGTATGAATGTGTGAAAAAGAATAGACTTTGCACGACTTAAGACTGCCTCAGCCGACACATGCACGGGTCATGCACTAGCGCATGGGCTTCCCGTGCAGGGTGCCGTGAATTCAATCCCAATTCCTAGTGCATGCACGGGCCGTGCGCATGGCGCACGCCCTGCCCGTGCGTGGTGCCGCACCAAACTTCGAATTGTTTTTTAAAGGAGAGCAAAAAAAATCCTAACTTATGAAAGTATAAAAAATCCTAACTTAGAAAAGGGAAAAACAAAATAACATGGGAAGAAATACAACAGCAAACCGTTGGGTTGCCTCCCAACAAGCGCTAAATTTAACGTCTATAGCTTGACGCCTGTAAACTCGATCACGGCTCTAGCAAAGTGAGGCGTGTCACCTCTTCCTTTTGATCTCTATGAAGGTAATGTTTGATCCTCTGGCCATTCACCATAAATGTCTCCCTATCCCGGGTCAACAATTCCACTATTCCCAGAGGGTTTAACACTTTCTTTATCACAAACGGCCCCGACCACCGAGACTTAAGTTTTCCCGAAAAGATCTTAAGACGCGAGTTATACAAAAGAACTTGTTCACTCGGTAAAAACTCCCTATTCTTTATCATCCGATCATGCCATCTCTTAGTGCGTTCCTTGTAAATCCGAGAATTCTCGTAGGCTTCATCCCGAAACTCCTCAATCTTATTTAAGTGCAAGAGCCTCTTTCCACTCGCTGCTTTGAAGTCAAAATTTAACTTCTTCAAGCCCAAAACGCCTTATGCTCTAATTCCACAGGCAAGTGACACGATTTCCCGAATACCAACTGATACGGTGATGTGTCCAATGGTGTCTTGTACGCGGTCCGATATGTCCATAATGCATCATCTAACTTCATAGCTCAATCCTTGCGATTTATATTCACTGTCTTCTCTAAGATCTGCTTAATCTCGCGATTGGCTATCTCTGCTTGCCCATTTGCTTGCGGATGGTATGCTAATGCCACTTTATGCTTGACCCCGTATTTCGCAAGTAAAGTGATCATCAATTTATTCACAAAGTGTGACCCCCATCGCTAATCAAAGCTCTCGGGGTTCCAAACCGAGTGAATATATTTTTCGTTAAAACTTTTAACACTACTCGTGCATCATTTGTTTGTACTGATACGTACTCCACTGCAAGTAGAATGTACTGATAACCTGAAGAAGATGGAAAGGGACCCATAAAGTCAATCCCCCACACATCAAAGAGCTCGACTTCCATCACATTGGTCATGGGCATCTCATGTCGTCTTGAGATGTTCCCCATCCGCTGGCATCTATCACATTGCTGCACATATAAATAGCAATCATTAGACAAAGTAGGCCAGTATAAACCACTCTGCAATACCTTTGCCGCAGTGCGTGTCGGACCGAAGTGTCCCCCGGAAGGTGAAGAATGGCACTGTTGTAGAACTCCCTCCCACTCTTCTTGAGGCACACATCGTCGGATGATAGTGTCTGCGCACCTCTTAAAGAGTAAGGGGTCGTCCCACGTGTAGAACTTGACATCATGGAGGAACTTCTTCATTTGATAGGAAGATAAATCCGGAGGCATGACTCCTGCCACCAAGTAATTCACAAAATCTGCGTACCATGGGAATTTAGCCTGTAAGATTAAAAGTTGCTCATCGGGGAACTCCTCCTTAATTGGATATGTGCCTTCTTTCTCATCTTTCTTGTACTCTAACCTGGACAAGTGGTCTGCTACTACATTCTCACAACCCTTCCGAATCAGTCTTGGTTTGGCATCCTTCTTGTCGAATAGATATTTGATCGTTGCGTGGTCTGTGTGGACTATCGTCTTAGTTCCAATCAAGTAAGATCGGAACTTATCGAACGCAAAAACAATTGCCAACATTTCCTTCTCAGTGGCGGTATAGTTTTGCTGGGCACTATCTAATGTTCTGCTCGCATAGTATATAGCTCTGAACAACTTGTCTCTTTTTTGACCCAAAACAATCCCAACTGCAAAGTCACTAGCATCACACATCAGCTCAAAGGGCTGACTCCAATCCGAAACTACAAGAATTGGTGCTGTCACCAAAGCCTTCTTCAGAATCTCAAATGCCTGTAAACAATCATCGGAAAAATTGAAAGCAGTATCTTTTTCTAATAACTGACTCAAAGGTTTAGTGATTTTAGAAAAGTCACGAATGAACCTTCTGTAGAAACCGACGTGCCCCAAGAAGCTTCTAATGGCCTTCTCATTTGTTGGAGGTGGGAGTTTCTCGATTGCCACAATCTTCGCTCTGTCCACTTCTAAACCTGCAGAAGAAACTCGGTGGCCTAATACAATGCCATCTCGTACCATGAAATGGCACTTCTCCCAATTCAAAACAAGGTTAGTTTCCTCGCATCTCTGCAACACGAGAGAAAGATTATCCAAGCAATGATCAAAAGAATTTCCAAACATAGAAAAATCATCCATGAATATCTCCATTATTTTTTCAATAAAATCATGAAATATAGCCATCATGCATCGCTGAAAAGTCGCGGGTGCATTACATAGTCCGAATGACATTATGCAAAATGCAAACGTACCGTAGGGACATGTAAATGTCGTCTTCTCTTGGTCTTCTGGGGCAATCATGATCTAGTTGTACCCAGAATAACCATCGAGAAAATAGTAATAATCGAATCCTGCCAAGCGATCTAACATCATATCAATAAAGGGAAGGGGAAAGTGATCTTTACGAGTGGCATCATTCAACTTCCTATAATCAATGCAAATACGCCACCCAGTAACTATTCTAGTCGCAATAAGCTCATCACTTTCGTTTCTAACTACAGTCATCCCCCCTTTCTTTGGTACCACTTGTACCGGACTCACCCAAGAACTATCAGAAATAGCATACACAATTCCCAAGATCTAACCATTTTAAAACCTCTTTTCTAACAACCTCTTGCATTATAGGGTTCAATCTTCTTTGATTCTCGCTTGATCAAGGTTTATAGACATCTTCCATTCTAATTTTATGCATTACAATCGATGGACTTATGCCTTTTAAATCAGAAATTGACCAACCTATCGCAGACTTATGTTTTCTCAACACCCTAAGCAATTTATCAAGTTGAACTGAAGTTAAAAGGGATGATACGATTACCAGATTCGTGTTATTTGCTCCAAGGAATGCATAATTGAGATGCTCGGGCAATGGTTTGAGTTTTGGGTTCGAAACGGGTTCTTCGGGTTGACGCACGGGCTGCCCGTGCTCAGATGCACGGGCCGTGCGTTCTTCAGTGGCTGCCTCTGTTCCTTCGACCCCACGCACGACCTGCCTGTGCTCAGACGCACTGGCCGTGCGCTCTTCAGGTTTCTCATCCTCCTTATCGGCCATGCGCACGACCAGGGCGTGCTCCAAAGCAAGGGTCGTGCGCCCCTGCAAAACTGACTCCATCACATTTTTCTTCGTGTGCGCTCCTCTCGCGCTTCTTGGTAGCTCCTGCATATTATCTAAAGCACAAACACAGTCATACAAGTCTTGATTATCGAAATAAATCATCATGTTTGATGTCGAACACGAATGTGTCAAACCAAACTCTAAATCATCCTTAAACAATGTATGATCCGCATATTCATCAATGCACGACTCAACTACATCTATGAAACTACAGTTCTCAACACCATCATGAAATTGTAGTGCTTTATAGATAGAGAATAAAACATGCTCATCATTAACCCGTAATGTGAGTTCTCCCTTTTGCACATCTATCAAGGCCTTCCTGGTAGCAAGGAATGGACGCCCAAGTATCAAAGGGACGTCTCTGTCCTGCTCCATATCCATCACCAAAAAATCCACAGGGAATATGAATTTATCGACTTTGACAAGCACATCCTCGATGATTCCCTTCGGATAAGTGAGTGATCGATCTGCAAGTTGTAAGGTGACTGTAGACGGCTTCACCTCTCCCAATCCAAGTTGCCTGAAAATGGGCAAGGGCATCAAGTTAATACTTGCTCCTAAATCACAAAGTACTTTTTTAAAGAAAACATCACCAATAGCACAAGGGATAGTGAAACTCCCCGGATCTTTTAGT
This sequence comes from Rehmannia glutinosa, assembly GCA_016081115.2. Classification (NCBI taxonomy): domain Eukaryota; kingdom Viridiplantae; phylum Streptophyta; class Magnoliopsida; order Lamiales; family Orobanchaceae; genus Rehmannia; species Rehmannia glutinosa. The sequence continues at coordinate 47,726,323 of CM071934.1, forward strand.
TTCTGTGGTAGTTTCCTCTGGATTATCGAGCGCACTCTTTTGTCAGATTGACTGTCTCGAAACCAGTCATCTTTCTTTTCTTTGACATAACATCCTTAAAAAATTTAGCGTAATTGGGTATCTGCTCCAATGCGTCTGCAAAAGGTATGTTAATATGCAGTTTCTTAAATATATCCAAAAATTTCGCAAATTGTGAATCTAACTTTTTCCTTTGAAAACGTTGGGGAAAAGGAAAGGGAATATTTAGTTTAGAAATATCAGGGTTAGAGGAAGATTTAAGCTTCGCAGCCCCTTTTTGTTCAGCAAGATGGTCCTCAACTCCATCCTCGGCCTCAACATCGTCATTTGCTTCAGTTTCTGCGTCTCTCAGAACAATAGTCGCTGCCCCTGAAGGGTGCACGACCTGGCCGTGCGGTGGCACACGGGCCGTGCTCCCCTGCGTCTGTTCAGTATTTTCAGGTAATTTCAGCCCCTCGTATTCCGTTCCACTCCTCAGATGAATGACTTTACACTGCTCCTTTGGGTTTACCTCAGTGTTACTCGGAAATTGGCCTTTCTGATGCTGCCCCCCAACAATTGTAGCTAATTGGCCAATTTGGGTTTCAAGATTTTTCATTTGGGACCCCATAGTGTTGGCCAATTGCATGACATGGTTTTCGATTTTATCCAGCTTCGCCTCATCCTTATTTAATCGATTCCTCGTCTCATTCATAAACGAGGTGAAAATTTCCTCCATAGATGGCATAGCCTCAGCATTAATAACACCATTTGTCACATTAAACCCCGGTGGTGGTTGCATCACATTCTTCGTGTTTGCGTAGGAGAAGTTTTCATGATTTCTTAAACCCGGGTGGTAATGAGTCGAGTCTAATTGTTCCGATAATTGTTGAAATTCCGGTTATTAACATAATTTGCTTCCTCCATGGGATCTAGCGAAACTCCCCCATTACTTGCACCCGCAATTCCATCAGTCACCTTCGTCAATGCACTCAATTGATTTGTCAATGCAGTCATCTCAGCTGTCAATTCCTTAATTGGGTCCGAATCAGTGACTTCGGCTACCCTTTTCACATTAGTTCTCTCGGAAGGCCATTGATAGCTATTCATTGCCATCTCCTCCAACAAGTTGAATGCATCTTGTGGAAATTTAGCCAGTAAAGCACCTCCTGCTGCGACATCCACAAATGACCTCGTCTGTCCCATCAACCCGTTGTAAAAGAAGCAAAGCTGCTGATCTTCTGGAAATCCGTGTTGTGGGCACCTCCTCAATAAGTCCCGGAATCTCTCCCAGGCATCGTACAGTGGCTCAGAATCAAACTGCCTGAACTGCGTGATCTCACTTTTGAGCTGTAGTGTTTTACTTGGTGGGAAGTATTTAAACAAAAATTTCTGACTCACCTCGTCCCAAGTACTCACTGTTAGATAAATGTTTTTATCAAGATTTTGATGATTTTGTTTTAATAAGTTTTTATACCAAAACAATGTTTTTATATGTTGTCCAAATACTCCTAAATGATTTAAAATGTTTTTACTAATTTTTGGAGTATTTCTTAGAGTTTTTAATTTGATAAAAATTGGACAACACTTTTGATGGTTTTGTTTAAATTGGTTTTTACACCAAAACTATGTGTATAAATGTTGTCTAAATACTCCCAAATGATTTAAAATGTTTTTACTAATTTTTTGGAGTATTTCTTGAAGTTTATTTTTGAAAAAAATCGGACAACATTTCAAAGGGAGGTCGACCAGGTCTTCCAAAGTGGTCGACCGGTACTGAAGATAAGAAAACTCGAAAGCAGAACATGCGGGGCTTGAAAAAGAGGGGAGGGGGACCGGTCCAGGGAGGGCCGACCGGTCGCACTCGGGCGACCGGTCGAACCCCTCCGACCGGCCGCACCGCAACCCCTACCGGATCGCACTATTTTTTTCAAACGGTCGAAATCTTCAACAGGGCAACCGGTCGCCCCATGTTATTTTTGACAAAGAAAATTCCAACCGTTGCAATCTGTGACAGCAAGATTTGCTTTTCAATTTTGTACAATATTTCTACATCTTGTGATCTTCTTTTTGTAGACAAAAGTGAAGATAGATGAGCCTATGTTGGGAGCCTATGTTGGTGAAGACTTCCCTATAAATAGAGGATGAATTGAAGACACAAGATACAACACATACAAGCAAAATACACAACAAGAAATCGCAAATTGTTCAAGCTTTCATTTTTACATTCTTGTTGTAATAGCCTAAGTACTTCCACTTGCAATCTTTGAGGTCTAGGCTTTTTGATTCTTGATTACACTTGCACTCAATCTTTGTATTGGTTTCATAGAGTTGTAATCTTGAATTTTGTCCATCATTCAACACAAGACATCCTTGTGAGTATTCTTGTGGTAAGAATACACTTGGGTGATTTAGGTGATAGGTGTTTGAAGAGTGTGGTACTCTTCAAAGGTGGTGAAGGAAGATTGTGGTAATCTCCTTGAAGGTGTTGTAAGAGGATTGTGGTGATCCTCAAGGTGTTGTATTAATTGTGGTAATTAATAAAATCTTTTTTTTTTTTAAATCCATCCCGGAGATACTGGGGTGGTAGAGGATTAGGCACTAGGTGGGTTGAACCTCTTTAAATCAACGAGTGTTGTTTAATTTCCGCATTTACATTCTTGTCATTTACTTGTTGATTCGAAAAAGAGGGTGATTTGCAAAAAATCGGGATAATCTATTCACCCCCCCTCTAGATTATCGTAGCCACTTGGTCTAACAAGTGGTATCAGAGCCAAACTCTTTGGCTAACTCGTTCCAAGTAAAGAGGAAAGATCCATGGCTACGAATGAAGCTTATCTCACCACCGGCGCCTCCACCAACAAGCCACCACTATTCGATGCCAACAACTACGCATTTTGGAAAGACCGCATGGAGTGCTTTCTACAAGGGTGCGGATTTGATATTTGGAATGTGGTCATCGAAGGAGTTGCTCAACCAACAACAAAATTGGAGGATGGTACCACTACTCCCAAGCCGTTCAAGGAATACGATGAAAATGACAAGAAGGCTTTCTCTCTAAATGGTAAGGCCTTAAATATTTTACATTGCTCTCTTACCGCCACCGAATATAATCGCATAAGAGGCATACGGTCGGCATATGAAGTTTGGGAAAAATTAGAAACCATCTATGAGGGCACAAAGAAAGTGAAGCAAGCAAGAAAAACAATGCTTGTGAAAGACTTTGAAAATTTCAATATGCATGATGGTGAAAGCATTTCAAAAATGGTGGAAAGGCTTGACAACATTGTCAATCCTCTCGTGGCTCTTGGAAAGGTCATCTCCGAAGAAGATAATGTGACCAAAGTCTTAAATGCCCTTACCGGCTCATGGTCCGAAAAGGCGACGGCAATCACGGAAGCTCAAAATCTTGAGACACTCAAGTTTGATGAGCTCATTGGGAATCTCCTCATCTATGAAGTATACCTCAAGGAGAGGAAAAATTCTCAACCATCCACCTCTAAACCGGGTACGCAAAATATTATTAAAGGCTTAGCATCTTCTTCTAATAATGTTTATTATGCTAGTGATGAGGATGATGAAGAAACGGCGGCTCTTGTTAGAAAATTTGCAAAATTTGTTAACAAAAATAAAGCAAGAAAGCCAAGAGACAATTCTTGCTTCAAATGCGGAAAATCCGAGCACTACATAGCCGATTGCCCAAAATTAACGGAAGAGGAACAAAAGAAGAAAAAGCCTTTTCCGAAAAAGAAGGCGTTAAATGCGGACGTCAAAACTTGGGATAAATTACTTGAAACAACCGACGAGGAAGGAGAATCCGAACATGGTCTTATGGCTATAGACGATGAAAATACCGAGGTACACTCTAATGCTTCATCTTCTTCCCTAGTTGATGAATTACATCGGATGTTCACGCCATATGACCGGAAAGAGAGAACTTTTTACCAACATCAAGATCCAAGAAGAGGGTATGGTCATGTTCGGCAATGGCAAAGGAAGAATTCTTGGAAATGGAGAGATTGGTAACTCTTCTTTCTCTCTTAGTAATGTTCTTTTAGTAGAAGGGCTTAAGTTCAATTTGATAAGTGTTAGCCAACTTTGTGATTCAAATTATAATGTTGTTTTTTATAAAGAAAAATGCCTTATTTCCAAAAATGATAAAATTATTTGTGAAGCAATCAGAAAAGGCAATCTTTACAAAATTTGTACAAGTGATTTGGTTAGTCAAAATGTCTCTTGTCTTGTCGCTAATAATGATTTAACTAGTTTATGGCATAGGCGACTTGGACATGTTGGATATAAAAATTTGCAAACTATTTACAAAAACCAACATGTAAAAGGACTACCTAAATTGAATTTTGAAAATCTTGACTTATGTGACACTTGTCAAAAGAACAAATTAGTTAAGAGTAGTTTTAAGCCCAAAAATGAAATATCCACTACCAAACCCCTACAAATGCTTCATCTTGATTTGTATGGGGATATTGGTACGGCTAGTCTAAGTGGAAAACATTACACTTTTGTTATAGTTGATGATTTTTCTAGATATACTTGGGCTCTATTTCTTACAAATAAAAGCGATGCCGTTAATGAGTTTGTTAAGTTGTGTAGACTTATTGAAAATGAAAAGGAAGATACTATTAAGTCTATTCGAAGTGATCGAGGTGGAGAATTTGACGGAGAATTTAGAGTCTTTTGTGAAACCAAGGGATATAGTCATAATTTTTCGGCTCCAAGGGCACCTCAACAAAATGGAGTAGCGAGAAAGGAAGAATCGGACACTTCAAGAAATGAGTCGGTCCATGCTCAATGAATTTTCACTTCCAAAATATTTTTGGGCCGAGCGTAAGTACCGCTTGCTATGTAATTAATCGAGTTTATATTCGTCCTAAAATGAATAAAACTCCATATGAGCTTTGGAAAGGAAGAACTCCAAATATTAGTTATTTCAAAATATTTGGATGTAAATGTTTTATTTTGAATACTAAGGATCAATTAGACAAACTTGATCCTAAGGCCGATGAAGGAATATTTATGGTGTATTCAACCAAGAGCAAAGCATATCGGGTTTACAATAAGACTAGTGGGGTTGTTGAAGAATCCATCCATGTCAAATTCAATGAAGCTTCGGGTGTTGAAAGGATACCTAATGATGAAAGTGATGAAGAGGATATTGTTGAACCCATTGTTCAAGATGAAACTCAAAATGATCAACCTTCAAGCTCAAATGTTCCTCAAGAAGATAAAGGTGATACTTCGAATCTTCCCGTAGCATTGAAATTTAAGGGAGATCACCCAAAAGATCTTATTATTGGTGATCCCCTTGATAAAGTAATGACTCGAAGAAATTTTGCCGAGAAAGCTCTTATATCTGAAAAAGAGCCTAAAAATGCTAAGGAAGCTATTGAAGATGAGGATTGGTTCTTAGAAATGCAAGAAGAGCTAAATCAATTTGAAAGAAATGATGTATGGGAATTAGTACCTTGTCCTCCATCTCAAACTATCATTGGTACAAAATGGGTATTCCGGAACAAACTTGATGATCAAGGCAACATTGTTCGAAATAAGGCAAGGTTAGTAGCTCAAGGGTATTGTCAAGAAGAAGGTATTGACTATGATGAAACTTTTGCACCCGTAGCACGTTTAGAAGCTATTCGTATTTTACTTGCCTATTCTTGTTTTAAAAATTTCAAACTTTACCAAATAGATGTTATATCCGCTTTCTTAAATGGTATTATTCAAGAAGAAGTCTATGTAAAACAACCTCCGGGGTTTGAAAATTTTTCTAGTCCTAATTATGTTTATAGACTTAAAAAGGCCTTGTATGGTTTGAAACAAGCACCCCGTGCATGGTATGATAGACTTAGCTCTTTTCTTTTGCAAAATGGTTTCACAAGAGGTAAAGTTGATACTACTCTCTTTGTTTTTGAAAAGGGGCAAGATTGCTTATTAGTGCAAATTTATGTTGATATTATTTTTGGTGCTACTAATGAATCCTTGTGCAAGAAATTTTCTAAGTTAATGCAAGGTGAATTTGAAATGAGCATGATGGGGGAGCTCAACTTCTTCCTTGGACTTCAAATTAAGCAATGCCAAGAAGGAATTTATATTTCTCAATCAAAATATACAAAGGAGCTTTTGAAGAAATTTGACATTGAAGAAGGAAGAACCGTCTCAACCCCAATGGCAACAAACGTCAAGATTGACAAAGATGAAAAAGGCAAGTCGGTTGATGAATCCAAATATAGAGGTATGATTGGTAGTTTACTTTATTTAACCGCAAGTAGACCGGACATTCTTCATGTTGTATGCCTATGTGCTCGTTTTCAAAGCAATCCCAAAGAATCTCATATGAGTGCCGTTAAAAGGATTTTTCGATATTTGAAAGGCACTATTCAATATGGTTTATTCTATCCAAAGAATGAAAATTTTTCTCTTAAAGGTTATAGTGATTCGGATTATGCGGGAAATATTGATGATCGGAAAAGCACTTCCGGATCATGTCAATTTTTAGGCGATTGCCTAGTTTCTTGGTTTTCAAAGAAACAAAATTGTGTTTCACTTTCAACGCCGGCCGAATATATTTCCGCGGCATTTTGTTGTACACAACTTCTTTGGATGAAACAAACCTTAGCGGATTATAAATGTTCTTTTGAAAGTGTTCCTATCTTTTGTGATAATATTTCCGCTATAAACATTGCTCAAAACCCGGTTCATCATAACCGTACTAAACATATTGAGATTCGACATCATTTTCTAAGGGATTGTGTTTCAAAACGAAAAATTGAGATATCTTTTGTACCATCTCAAGATCAATTAGCGGACATTTTTACAAAACCGCTATCTTCCGAGACTTTTGCTTCGATACGAGCTCGGTTAGGCATAATGCATATTGAATAAGGCTTACGTTTGCATTTTGCACATCTTTAAAACTTAGGGCAAAAAATCGGATTTTTGGTTGAAAATTCGGATTTTGGAAAACCTGACAGACAGTGGGCTGAAAGGGTTGAGGGCAACCGGTCGCCCTTAGCATAAAATTGGATTAAAACCGTTCTGTCTTCAGCATTCTTCATTTTAAATTATTTTGGCCATTTTTCGTTCCCTTTGCAAAATTCACTCAAATTTCATTCAAAAATGGTTTTCATGCATCTTTTTCACAACATGGATATTATATAGCATGATCATCATCATTATAGCTCATCTTCACCGATCCAATGGTAAGAATTCTACTCCCTCTACTCATTTGGGTTGAACCCTTGAGATTTTGACTTATTTGCAAAATTCTTGTTGCTAGTTTCATATGAATGTGATGAGCTTAATATTTATGATGTATTGAATGTTGTTTTAACTGAATTGGTGATGAAATTTTTTGGCTTAAACGAATCCCAAAGGTGTTATATTCTTCTAGTTTTATTCGACGCACGCCAAGTGTTCGACGAAATGTTTCAATGAAAAATTCATCACTTACATGATTCTCTCGATTTGAAAAGTCTTATAAGTATATAGAGATCATGTTTTATCAATCAAATGAGCTTTTGCAAGTCAATTGATCAACTTTTCCCTTTTATTTGGAATTTAAGCTTCAATTTTCAAAAAGCTCGATAAATCGATAAATTTGCGCACTTTGATATGAATATATGATGTTTTTATCGTGCTAACATTCTTTTTGATGATTCCAAAGGGGGAAAAAATAGAAAGAACGCTCATACGCTCAAAGAAGCAAAAATAAGCTTGCTAGAAAAGCTATAAGCTAGGGCTCTTAAAAGCCATAAGCTGTGAATATTGCTTAGTCCATTTGATGTATTGTGGACTTTTATGCTTGACTAATGATGTTTTGTGACAGGGGGAGCTTATAAGCTCATGGAATTCAAGCTTAAGTTGTGAAAGCTAAGCTTTTAGCTTTTAGTTGTTACTTGTATACTTGTTCTTGATATGCATATTGATAGGGGGAGCTTGTGCAAAAATGATCTTGAAAAATCTTTGCTCCTATCCTTGTGTGTTTGTACTTATGATGAATCTTGCTTGTAATTGATTGTTGTTTTAAGACCGGAAAATTTGTTTTGTTTTAAAATCGACCTTCTAAAATTGTTTTGGTTTGTAATCATCAAAAAGGGGGAGTTTGTTAGATAAATGTTTTTATCAAGATTTTGATGATTTTGTTTTAATAAGTTTTTATACCAAAACAATGTTTTTATATGTTGTCCAAATACTCCTAAATGATTTAAAATGTTTTTACTAATTTTTGGAGTATTTCTTAGAGTTTTTAATTTGATAAAAATTGGACAACACTTTTGATGGTTTTTTTTAAATTGGTTTTTACACCAAAACTATGTGTATAAATGTTGTCTAAATACTCCCAAATGATTTAAAATGTTTTTACTAATTTTTTGGAGTATTTCTTGAAGTTTATTTTTGAAAAAAATCGGACAACATTTCAAAGGGGAGGTCGACCGGTCTTCCAAAGTGGTCGACCGGTACCTGAAGATAAGAAAACTCGAAACAGAACATGCAGGCTTGAAAAAAGAGGGAGGGGGACCGGTCCAGGGGAGGGCCGACCGGTCGCACCCCTGGGCGACCGGTCGAACCCCCCTCCGACCGGTCGCACCCCCCTGCAACCCCTACCTGGATCGCACTATTTTTTTCAAACGGTCGAAATCTTCAACAGGGCAACCGGTCGCCCCATGTTATTTTTTGACAGCAAAATTCCAACGTTGTAACTGTGATGTGAGCAAGATTTGCTTTTCAATTTTGTACAATATTTCTACATCTTGTGATCTTCTTTTTGTAGACAAAAGTGAAGATAGAGGAGCCTATGTTGGGAGCCTATGTTGGTGAAGACTTCCCTATAAATAGAGGATGAATTGAAGACACAAGATACAACACATACAAGCAAAATACACAACAAGAAATCTGCAAATTGTTCAAGCTTTCATTTTTACATTCTTGTTGTAATAGCCTAAGTACTTCCACTTGCACATCTTTGAGGTCTAGGCTTTTTGATTCTTGATTACACTTGCACTCAATCTTTGTATTGGTTTCATAGAGTTGTAATCTTGAATTTTGTCCATCATTCAACACAAGACATCCTTGTGAGTATTCTTGTGGTAAGAATACACTTGGGTGATTTAGGTGATAGGTGTTTGAAGAGTGTGGTACTCTTCAAAGGTGGTGAAGGAAGATTGTGGTAATCTCCTTGAAGGTGTTGTAAGAGGATTGTGGTGATCCTCAAGGTGTTGTATTAATTGTGGTAATTAATAAAATCTTTTTTGAAATCCATCCCAGGAGATACTGGGGTGGTAGAGGATTAGGCCCTAGGTGGGTTGAACCTCTTTAAATCAACGAGTGTTGTTTAATTTCCGCATTTACATTCTTGTCATTTACTTGTTGATTCGAAAAAGAGGGTGATTTGCAAAAAATCGGGATAATCTATTCACCCCCCCTCTAGATTATCGTAGCCACTTGGTCTAACAAGTGGTATCAGAGCCAAACTCTTTGGCTAACTCGTTCCAAGTAAAGAGGAAAGATCCATGGCTACGAATGAAGCTTATCTCACCACCGGCGCCTCCACCAACAAGCCACCACTATTCGATGCCAACAACTACGCATTTTGGAAAGACCGCATGGAGTGCTTTCTACAAGGGTGCGGATTTGATATTTGGAATGTGGTCGAAATCTTCAACAGGGCAACCGGTCGCCCCATGTTATTTTTGACAAAGAAAATTACAAACACAGTAACTGTGACAGCAAGATTTGCTTTTCAATTTTGTACAATATTTCTACATCTTGTGATCTTCTTTTTGTAGACAAAAGTGAAGATAGAGGAGCCTATGTTGGGAGCCTATGTTGGTGAAGACTTCCCTATAAATAGAGGATGAATTGAAGACACAAGATACAACACATACAAGCAAAATACACAACAAGAAATCTGCAAATTGTTCAAGCTTTCATTTTTACATTCTTGTTGTAATAGCCTAAGTACTTCCACTTGCACATCTTTGAGGTCTAGGCTTTTTGATTCTTGATTACACTTGCACTCAATCTTTGTATTGGTTTCATAGAGTTGTAATCTTGAATTTTGTCCATCATTCAACACAAGACATCCTTGTGAGTATTCTTGTGGTAAGAATACACTTGGGTGATTTAGGTGATAGGTGTTTGAAGAGTGTGGTACTCTTCAAAGGTGGTGAAGGAAGATTGTGGTAATCTCCTTGAAGGTGTTGTAAGAGGATTGTGGTGATCCTCAAGGTGTTGTATTAATTGTGGTAATTAATAAAATCTTTTTTTTTGAAATCCATCCCGGAGATCTTTGGGGTGGTAGAGGATTAGGCCCTAGGTGGGTTGAACCTCTTTAAATCAACGAGTGTTGTTTAATTTCCGCATTTACATTCTTGTCATTTACTTGTTGATTCGAAAAAGAGGGTGATTTGCAAAAAATCGGGATGATCTATTCACCCCCCCTCTAGATTATCGTAGCCACTTGGTCTAACAAGTGGTATCAGAGCCAAACTCTTTGGCTAACTCGTTCCAAGTAAAGAGGAAAGATCCATGGCTACGAATGAAGCTTATCTCACCACCGGCGCCTCCACCAACAAGCCACCACTATTCGATGCCAACAACTACGCATTTTGGAAAGACCGCATGGAGTGCTTTCTACAAGGGTGCGGATTTGATATTTGGAATGTGGTCGAAATCTTCAACAGGGCAACCGGTCGCCCCATGTTATTTTTTGACAGCAAAATTACAACCGTTGCAATCTGTGACAGCAAGATTTGCTTTTCAATTTTGTACAATATTTCTACATCTTGTGATCTTCTTTTTGTAGACAAAAGTGAAGATAGAGGAGCCTATGTTGGGAGCCTATGTTGGTGAAGACTTCCCTATAAATAGAGGATGAATTGAAGACACAAGATACAACACATACAAGCAAAATACACAACAAGAAATCTGCAAATTGTTCAAGCTTTCATTTTTACATTCTTGTTGTAATAGCCTAAGTACTTCCACTTGCACATCTTTGAGGTCTAGGCTTTTTGATTCTTGATTACACTTGCACTCAATCTTTGTATTGGTTTCATAGAGTTGTAATCTTGAATTTTGTCCATCATTCAACACAAGACATCCTTGTGAGTATTCTTGTGGTAAGAATACACTTGGGTGATTTAGGTGATAGGTGTTTGAAGAGTGTGGTACTCTTCAAAGGTGGTGAAGGAAGATTGTGGTAATCTCCTTGAAGGTGTTGTAAGAGGATTGTGGTGATCCTCAAGGTGTTGTATTAATTGTGATAATTAATAAAATCTTTTTTTTTTTGAAATCCATCCCGGAGATACTGGGGTGGTAGAGGATTAGGCCCTAGGTGGGTTGAACCTCTTTAAATCAACGAGTGTTGTTTAATTTCCGCATTTACATTCTTGTCATTTACTTGTTGATTCGAAAAAGAGGGTGATTTGCGAAAAATCGGGATAATCTATTCAACCCCCTCTAGATTATCGTAGCCACTTGGTCTAACACTCACACCCCCTTGAGTTAGTGTGCCTAGCTAGTTTCTAGCCTTATCCCTTAAAGAGAAAGGGAATAGGCGCAAACGTATAACATCATCAGTCACACCATTCATCTTGATTGTGTTGCAAATCTGCATGAAGTTCGCAAGATGAGAATTGGGATGCTCAGACGAGAAACCCCCAAACTGATTCTGCTGCACCATCGAGATCAATGATGGCTTCAGCTCAAAATTGTTCGCATTAATTGGGACATTGGGAATTCCACCATAGTTTCGATTTGTCTGTGGGCAAAAGTAATCGCGAATCGCTTGTTGCTGGACTGCCGGAACTTCTGGTACTCATAACTCATTAACGACCCTGTTGGCCCCATCGTTACCTCCGTTGTTGCCTCCGTTATTTCCCCCGTTGTTATCTTCCATGTCCGCCATAGCCAGTTCTTGTTGTCTTTCTGCCCGTCTAGTAGCCGCACTAATTCGCCTAGCAAAAGCCTCAACCTCTGGTATGAATGGTGCTAATTCTCCTTGCTTCGAGCGAGTGTTCATGCACTACCTGAACCAACTAAAGAAAACAAGTCAAACACAGTAGGAGTAAAATTAAACAACCAATAAAAGAAAAGAAAAAAAATGTCTAAATTAAAAATAGTTCTACTTATCGCAATATTAGTATTAGAAATTTAATTAGTCCCCGGCAATGGCACCAAAAACTTGTTCGCCTTATTTTTAGCTTCACCGCAAGTGTACGGTGAAGTTTATAGAATAAGGTTAGCAAGGTCGAATCCACAGAGACTAATAAATTAATATATTAAGTATTGTGATTATAATAGCCTTATTTTTATCCAGACAATCGGAATTGAGTGATTTGGTTTTGTAAAACTAAGACAAGAATTTAGCATAAAAATTGATTGAAAGATCAAGGAGATGAATGGATTCCAGGGCTATGGTTTCAGTTAATATCACCTTTTGTTATCAGATTAATCACAAGCAAAGTTATCATTATTCTTCCCTATAGAACAATCACACAAGTATTTTACCCCCTTTCTCGAGATGCATGTAAAACGTTGATTGGGATATCTATGCTAGCATCTCTACTCAACATGAGATATCCAACTCCCAAAAGCTTAAAATATTATAAATCCTCACGAATATTCACAGACTTCTCAATCTTGCAAATATTCATGTCAAGTACTCATAGATCTAGTATTGAAACTCATCTTTTGAATTATAAATCAATACATCAAACAAGTTAAACCAATAGCTTTTTGATAAAACAAGAATTAAAACAAAGTACTCGAATAGGGTTGGAAAACAATAACTTCAATTACAATTAATCATCAAATAAAAGTATCCATTAACCTACTCCCAAACCCGGAAATCACAAGAAGTTTAGCAAGACATAGAAAATAAATAATCCATAGACAAATTATTCATGTTCATGTCTAACTAATTGAAAATAAAGATACTATGGAATGCGAAGACTCGGGGATGTCGATGATCTCTCGATCTATCTTCAATCATCAAGCGTGTTGTTGTATCCTTGATCAATCTCTCCAATTCTCCGGTGGAAAGTTGCTCTTTTCTCTGCTTTCTAGGGCAAAAATCAGTGTCTCCTAGTTTGTGGCCGCCTCGTCTCTATTTGTACTCCGTTCGGGTCAAAACCTAGTTTACGAGCTGTCAAACTCTGTTTTCCCGCACAGACGCACGGGCCGTGCACCTAGCGCACTCTAGCCCGTGCTAGGTGCCGTATAAAATTATCTTTTGCTGAAGGACACACGGGTCGTGCGCTCCACGCATGACCAGCCCGTGCGTGGTGCCGAGGCTCGAGTCTCAGTCCTGGCTGGCGCACGGGTCGTGCTAGGGACGCACGCCCTGCCCGTGCGCTCCTGCTGGAACTGATACTTGTTTGTTTTCTTCCGTTTCTTGCCCGGTTCATCTAACTTCTTCTCGATTTAGCTTCAAACATCGTACATTACTTCTAGTATCGGCGATTCTTTACTGCAATGCTTCGAATTGTTGCCAAAATGCTACAATTATCATTCAATTCCTACAAAATGAGCTACGCGTAATACCTTCTCCACAAAATATAAATAAAGCCCTTTTAGCTCAAGTAATGCATGCATAACAACTAATTCTTACTATAATTAAGCCCAAAATACATGCAAAACACATGTCAATCAACTGACCAAGGTAAAACATGGTCTTATAGATCTCAGGTTAACGTCCTAGGTTGTTCTTTGGTTTCACAAATTTTCCTAAACTCCCCAAAGACATCAGTAGCAGCCTGAAACTCATTCCAATCATTCCAAGCCCTCTCCACAATATCTTTCGCACTGCATTCTACTTTATGAAATACCCACAAATTGCGAGCTTTCCAAATCCACCATAAAATATATATTGACAATTGAATCCTATGTTGAGTGCATTTAGCCAGTTCCATACCACAGAGATTGTTCCACCATCCATCAAATTTAATTTGTCCTGCTTCAACTTCAAACCAACTGACTGGAGCCAATTTCCAAACCAGCCTTGATCGGTCACAGGAGAACAAAACATGTTCCAAGGTTTCTCTGAATTCGCCACAGATTTGACAAAGAGAATCCACATCCATCCATTTTTTTCCCCAGCAAAACAGCAGTAGGCGAAGCATTATGAGAGCACCTCCAAATAAAATGTTTAATCTTACTTTTAATTTTCAAGTTCCAGCTCCTCTTCCACATCTTAGTTTTGTTCTTCACCCCCTCACTTGACTCCGAGAGATTCATTTTACATCTCTTGATCTTAATGAGTTTCTTCACCCCCTCACTTGACTCCGAGAGATTCATTTTACATCTCTTGATCTTAATGAGTTTTTGATATGCTAATTTGACAGTGTAGTTTCCTTTACTCTCTCAATGCCAAACATCAAGATCCTGCTCTCTCATAACATAATGGAATCTGCAAAATAACTTTAGAATCTTCCAAACAAAAAGTGTTATCAATGAGCTCCTTGTTCCATTCTGTACTATCTTCACTCATGATTTCAATCACTCTCATCCCTTCCAAATCCCAATTACACAGGCTAGTAGGTTTAAAAGAGCGGGGTTTAGAAATCCATGGAAAACTACACATCAATAAATTCTCCCCATCTCCCACTTTAAGTCTAAACCACAAATTCAGTGAATATCTAGCTTTAAGCTAGCTATTCGATAGCCATGCGTCTTCGCCATGAAAAGAACCCCTCATGTTGAAAATATTTTGTTTTGATGACTTTGCAAAAAAGCAGGTTAGGTTTAGTTATCAATCTCCATAATAATTTTGCAATTAAGGCATCATTAAAGAGAGCAAAATCTTGAAAATCCAAACCTCCTAAGTATTTAGGCAAAGTCATTTTATCCCACGAGATCCAAGCTAATTTTCTATGTCCCTCAAATGCCCCCCCCCGAATTTAGCCACAATTCTACACAGCTCTTTGCAAAAGTGGGCTGGAATTTTAAAAATAGACATAACAGATTTCAGATAGTATTAATTACAACTTTGATAAGAACTTCTCTCCCTGCAAATGATAAAAATATGTTGCTCCAGCAAAACATTCTTTTTTGCACACTTCCAAGGACAAATTGGAAAATCTCTGATACGTGTAAAATATACGTGCATTTAGGGGCTTATTTTGGTACATATTTGATATATTTGCATGTATATTTAGTGTGTTTTAAATGGTTTCCTTTCTTAGACGTGATACTGCCTACTCTTGTGATTTTTATAGGAAACAAAGCTTAATTTGCAAAGATATCAATAGGACGACCTGGACAAAAATGCCGAATGCGAAGAGACAGCTAAATATGCGAAGAAAACAACGCAGAACAAAAAATACGATCTGCCAGTGTAATAATACACAACTATGTATTCTGTACCTGTGTGATTTTACACGCCCGTACGACTTGTTCGAGGGAAGAATTTCAGAGATGGAGTACACGACCCGACTATATAATAGTTCACGGTCGTGTATGTTGTTCCAGGCCAAAACAGAGACAGAAACCGAATACACGACTGGACCGTGTATTAATACACGGTCGTGTATTTTATTTGGTGGTGGATTTTGTTTCCTAATTTCGTCCGGACTCTACCAGTGATCACTCAAAGCATCTATAAAAAGAAGACCAAGCCCTAAACTATGGGAGACGAATTTAACACATGGAAATACATAATTACACATATTTCTGAGAGAGAAACACAATTCAACGAAGAACGACACAAGACCTTTCGCATCTATGAAGCACAAGAGTTCAAGACTTTGAAGAATGATCCATCCTGACAAGAATGGTTCTATCCTCTTAGTTTAGATCTTTTGTTTGTACTTAACTCGATGTCAACTTATTTGATTTCAAGTTTGTCTATGAATTTATTTTCAAATATGTTAGCTAGACTTCTTGATCCTAGGGCATGATCAAAACTGTGGATTCGTGTTAATTCTAATGTGATTGTTTCATCTTAATTGATTTCTTGTGTTATGTTTATGAATTCGAGTGTTTATTTCTTATAGACTATCTGATAACTAATTTGCATCTCTTATTTTTTTGGAAGATGAGTTCTAACTTACGAAAAACGAATTCATAACATAAACAGGTATAGAGTTGGGAGACTTATAACTGTTTGTAGGGGTTTACTCCAATTCTAAATTTTTTTGGGAGTTAATATTAATTATTGAGTAGGGATACTAGCAATTGGTATTAATCAACAGTTTGTTTGCTTCGGGAGGGAAAATAAACTAATTTATGAATTGAACCCATAGATACACAAAAACTGGTTTTGTTGAAACATTAATTGGAATTAATATTGATGAAGCATGCTGAGATTATGTTCCTAGGATTGCTTTCGTATTTGTGAAAACTTGTGAAGTTCGAGTCTTTAACAATTTTTAGATGTTTTATTAGATAGGGTTTAGTTTAGATAAACAACTTCTTGATATTTGACAACTTCAATAAAATTGGAGTACGAAATTATTGTACTTTATGTATTTCGTTTTAATCCCGGAAGGAATACGACCTTGCTCGCTGATATCTGCTAGCTACACAGTACGCTTGCGGTATAGTAAAAGATTTCACGATCAATCTCCCTTTTAGATCTCCCCAAAACCATTGATAGACCAAGGTACTTAGATGAAGTTTTCACAAAAACTCCATTAAGAACCTCATAGATCTCGTGACAAAGGCTGAGAGGTGTTTTTGCTGAAAAAAATCGAGGATTTGTCCAAATTAATGAGTTGCCTTGAAGCTTGGCAGTACCTATCCAGAAATTACTTGATAATATTGGCCTATTCAAAATAAGCATCACAACAAACAGTCAAATCATCCGCAAAAAGCAAATGTGTAATAACATGCCCCCCTCTACAAATTTTGACACCTTTAAAGAGATTGGAATTTTGAGCTTGTTTAATCAAATTAGACAAGGTTTCAGATAGAATAATGAAAAGATAAGGAGAAATGCAGTTTCTTTTTCTTCTTTGAATGGTACACATAACATAATGCAATAAATTTATACTACATATGCAACACAGTCACATTAAATAATCAATACAAGTTTATATTACATAAGCAACACAAACCCATTAAATAAGCAACAAACTTATACCATATATGCAACACAGTCGCATTAAATAAGCAACACAATTTTATATTACATAAGCAACACAAACACATTAAATAAGCAACAAACTTATACTTTTTCTCTGCTGTATGGTTGAGATATGGTCATACGATCTCACCTTATGCACTAGTCTCATGTGACCCAGTCGATATATATATATATATATATATATATATATTCATATTCTTAAAGTTAGATAAATATATAATTATAGGATTTATCAATTGGTTTTATATCTAAGATATTTTTTATTTTCATATTTATTAATTACTTTAATATTTATATGAGAATTATTTATCAATGACTCATTTTTTAGCACGGGATAAAATTATACATAATTTAGTAAATTTGTTATATATGCGCTTGGAATTTATAGATGATTGTCAGAATCGTAAGTACTTTGTAACGGGGCAATTTCGTCTTGCGGTATTCAGTACTAGCCTCGACTTTAAATACATTCAGTCACGTTTTATATTCTAAACACTTAGCCATTTTCTTTTAAACAGTACCCAACCAAACAATAACTATTGAACCTATGATTAACAATGATAATAACATTGATTGGATAACGAGGTCGAATTTTAAAACACTGAACTAAACAACGTGTTCCACATTTGACATTTTCAAACTCAACTATTGACTCTTTCAAACTCAACGTGAGATGTAGACAAGCCCCCAAAAACAACCAAAAAGAAAAAGAGAAAATAATTATTAAAAAAAGGCTAAAGAAATATTTCCCCTCTGGATCGACATAACAAGTGTTGCACTATACGAAAGAGTTTATTGTAATTGCAAACTCAAACACGTACAAACATTGCTCAATGGCAAAAAGCCACCTTGCACAAACAATGGTATCGGGAAAAAACTCAACGCCTCCCAAGTCATACTAACACACTCCCAAATGGAGACTAAACTGCAAAAACACAAGCAGACAATCCGGACACGAGTAACCACCACAAATTATAAGCCACTGATTCACCTACGAGCTTCGCCCCTCAACCGTAAATAACAAAAAAAAATGCAAAAAACAGAAACAAAAAATACCCTAAAACACCAACAATCTACAAGAAAAAGAGAAAGAAAGGGAAAAAAAAACAAGAACATGATCGAAATCAGCTTCTCCCTCTCGAGATCTGTCACCGCCGCCCAACACCACACCCATCGCTGACTCATGGCTAGAGCTTACCCGCTTCCACGAAAAGAACTCTCATCGCCTAGATCTGCAACAAAAGCATCAAAGAGCATCCTGAGTTGGGGCAGAAAGCATCGACGAGCAGGGGAGGCCTGGCCGACGACGTCCGGCCAGTCGTCACCGGCCAGAGACAGAGATGGGGGAGGGAGGCCTTAGAAATGGAGAGGGAGAGAGAAATATCATACTAGGGGATGTGTTTTCTTAGAGAGAATGAGGAGAAAAAATTCTAGAGAGAGAGAAAAAAAAACTGAAGAGCTTTTTCCAATCTTGTGTTTCAATGGTGATCTCATATGAGTGCGCATGCATATGTTCCCAGCTTCCATATACTATCTTCAATTGTACTAAAAAAAATGATGGCGTTCATTTTGCATTTTACGTTAAAAATGTCAAATTTATAAAATATTTGTTAGATGTACAATTAAGGTGAATCATACATGTAAAGTAAAAATAAGAAGAAAAAAACACCAATTGAAGTTACAAGACCAGACTATTAGGCAAAACGCACATCTTATTTATCGAACTAGTTTTTATTTATTTTCTATCTACATCATAAATAAATAAGTGCCTGAAATATTTTTTTAAAATAATATTTCACCAACTAACCCCAAATTAATGCATTAAAGGTTTCGAAATTGATATCAGCTTATTTATTAATCATCTGCACAGGCAAACGCGTTGGTATATTTGACTCTGGCAAATTAAACCAATACCCAAAGTCAACGAGCTTCCCCATCTATATCTTCTCATGACCACCACCTCCATATTTCACACACTAATGGGCAGGGTAACCAACCCAACTCCGGCGGCGGCGCCACCGTCTTCTCCGCTTATGCACTTGGCACACCCCCACGAACTCCACCCTCTCTCTCTCTACAACCCTCAAGCTCTCTGTTCAGGATGCAAGCTCCAATCCAGTGGAATCATGTACACATGCAAACCCTGCGCCTTCACTCTCCACCAATCATGCGCCGAGCTCCCCCAGCTCATCACCCACCCCTCCCACGGCGGCTGCACCCTATCCCTCCTCACCGTCTCTGCCTATCCTGGCGGCGTATTCAACTGCGACGCCTGCAGCCGCCGCGGAGACGGCTGGAGCTACCACTGCACGCGGTGCGAGTACGACCTTCACATAACCTGCGCCGCCAAGCCACTCAAAATTAGACACCAAGCCCATATATCCTGCGAACTTAATCTCACCTTCAAAAACCCTTATATGAATACTAATGGATTTTCCTGCCATATTTGTCGCAGAATAGGGTCAAATCAATGGCTATATCGCTGTAACTCGTGTGAATTTGACGTTCACTTGGATTGTACAACAGTTAATCATCGGCCTACTCTGCAGCACCATCATTCTTTGCCGGCGGCGGCTCAAGTCAACGGCTTCGTGGGTCCGCAGCCTCATTTGATGCACAGCGCGAGTACAGGTGGGATTGGGAATCTTAATCAGTTTCAGGGTCAAGTTTATGGATCTGGGCCTGGAAATCAACAGATGATGATGATGCAAAATGGAAATATGGGAAGCAATCTGATGATGGCGGCAACGCAGGGATTTGTGGATGGTGTGTTTCAGGGAGTGGGTCAGACTATTGTGCAGGAAGTCATCGGCGGTGGTGCTGATGGCATCGGAGATGTATCTTCGTATTAATAGTTTTGGATATTTTGTCTGGGTCAAAGTCAACGAAAATATATCTGTATTGAAGCAGAGTTGATATATTTGACGTGGTGTTGAGCTTTTTTCTTTTTTTTTTTTTTTTTTCCTTTAAGGTTGAGTGCTTGTAAAACAAAATTAGCTAGCATCATGTCACGGGCCTAGCCATTTCGCCACCACACGATGCCCATGGCGCCAGTGTCCACCCGGCCACGGCCTATCCCACAAGACAACCATCTGGTTTTTCGCCTGCGCTTGGGCTCATCAGAATGCGCTCCAAAGCGTCACCGGTTTGGGTAGGGATGGCCAATTCCCTTCTTCACCGTCAAGTCACGACTAGCGACAAGCTCCCGAACTTAACGGGTAGGCTGCTGAACATCCGAAGGGTCGTGTACACGTACCCACAAACCAAATTGATCAAGCCACATACGATCATTCACAAAGACAATCCACGATAGTTATAGCGAAAGACACCCCAATGTCACGGGCGTGACATCCTCCCCACCCAAGATGGTGTACGCCTCGTACACGGTCTACTCCACCCGAAGTGCATCAACGCGCCCTTGGCGCCCACAAGTGTGCCCCTCGCACACCAATCGCACTCGGAGACGAGGAGAGGATTCTCCCAGATGATCGCCACCCAACATGTTCCGCTCCCCTGCCTACTCCACCACCCTCTTGGTAAGAGCGCTTGGCGCAACCACGGAATACAAATGCCGGGACGGCTCTGATACCACTTGTCACGGGCCTAGCCATTTCGGCCACCACACGATGCCCGCGCGGCGCCCCGGTCCACCCGGGGCCAGCCTATCCCACAAGACAACCACTGGTTTCGCCCTGCCTTGGGCTCATCAGGAATGCGGCTCCAGCATCCGACCAGTTT
This sequence comes from Rehmannia glutinosa, assembly GCA_016081115.2. Lineage (NCBI taxonomy): Eukaryota > Viridiplantae > Streptophyta > Magnoliopsida > Lamiales > Orobanchaceae > Rehmannia > Rehmannia glutinosa. Next base: position 47,747,162 of record CM071934.1, read on the forward strand.
GGGTAGGGATGGCCAATTCCCTTCTCCTGCACCGTGTACCGGCGCTCGGTGTCATTGAGCTTGCGGCTCTCGAATGCTATTGGATGTCCCTCTTGCATCAATACTCCCCAATAGCAAAGTCGGACGATCGGTATGCAATTCGAACGGCTTGCCAAAGTCGGGCGATCTTAGGACAGGTTCTGGCTTTCTGCGGCCTTCGAGGTTGTCAAACGCCTTTTGACATTTCTCGGACTATTCCATGCTTTCCCTTCTTAAGAAGGTCCGTCAAAGGTGCCGCCCGTGCCGAGTATCCCTGTATAAAACGACGGTAATAATTAACAAGACCAAGGAAAGATCTAAGTTCAGTTACCTTGGTCGGGGCCTCCCACTCCATGATTGCCTTGATTTTAGCTTCGTCCATCTGAAGCTTCCCATGCCCGATTATGTGTCCCAAGAAGGGTACCTCCTCCTTGGCGAACGAGCACTTCTCCTTCTTGACATACAGTTGGTTTTCCCGCAATACCTGGAAGATGGTGCGTAGGTGGTCGGCATGCTCCTCCATTGAGTTGCTATATATCACGATGTCATCCAAGTAGACCACTACGAACCGGTCTAGGTAGGGCTGGAAAATCTTGTTCATCAACGTGCAAAATGTTGCTGGGGCATTGGTTAGTCCGAACGGCATGACTAACCATTCATACGATCCATACCGGGTAATGCACGTCGTTTTCGGCTCGTCCCCTTCGGCTATGCGGACTTGATAGTAGCCTTCTCGTAAGTCCATCTTGGTGTATACTTTGGCACCACCAAGCTTTCATCAAACAAGTCGAGCAATTAACGGATGGGGTAGCGGTTCTTAATTGTTACCTTGTTAAGCGCCCGGTAGTCCACGACATCCTCAATGATCCATCGTGCTTCTTCCGAAATAAGACCGGGCGCCCATAAGGTGCTTTGGAAGGCCCGATCTTCCCGTGTCAAGCAACTCCGTTAGTTGCTTGCGTAGTTCCTCGAGTTCGGGCGGAGCCATCCGTAAGAGTGCCATGGCGGGCGGTTTGGCACCGGCCCAACTCGATCTTGTGATCCACCTCACGCCTTGGTGGAAGTTGATTCGGCATTGGCGGGCATGACGCGTCCTTGTTCTCGCCCAACACTCTTGGATGAGCGGGTGAACGTCGTCCTCCTTGATAATGGGTTGGTCCTCCTCCTTGAGGGTGGCTAAGAATGTCGGCTCCCCCCTTTTTACCCCCTTGGTGAGTTGCATGGCCAACAAGTGCTTTGCCTCCCATTGGTGCGTAGTGGATGACTCAACGGTTGGAATCATGCAAGGTGACCCTTTCTCCAAGATGCATACAGAACTAAATGAAGGCATAGGGATAGCAGTTACCTTGCGTAAGAAGTCCATCCCGAGCACGACCTTGAAGTCATCCATTGGTGCCACCGAGAAATCCACTGCCCTTCCAAGTGCCTAGTTGTAGCTCTACGCCCGAGCTACGCCGTCGATGGCTGGGCTTTGGCATTGACGGTCTTCAACCAACCGTCCCCATTCGTCCATCGTAGGCCTAACCTCTTGGCCTCTTCCACGGTTACGAAGTTGTGGGTTGCTCCCGTGTCTACCAACGCCTTGGTAGGCCTCCCGTTGACAAGCGCCTCCACGTACATAAGCCCCTTGCTTGATGGTGTCGACACTGGCTTGGCTTTGAGGGCGTTGAGAAGTTGAAGGGATCCCATCTTGTTCGTCTCCTCCTCAGCGACACTCTCCGTCTCTTGCCTTTCGAGCATGGCGGATAACGACCCGAGCTTTGGACAGTTGCTCATGGCATGTGGCCCCTTGCACACGAAACATCCGCCTTTAGGCACGAAGGCCCGCTTCTTGTCTTCGTAGTCCTTATGGGATGACCCCTTGTCGTCCCTCCTTGGTGGCGGCCTTCGTTGGTCTCGAACGTCCTGCTTCTCTCCCCCACCTTTGCCCGAATTCACCTTCTCTTTGTTCTTCGAAGCATCCCTGAAGGTGTGTGGTTGGAACTCGGTAAGGGATTCGGCAACGGCAATAGCCTCGTCGACTGACTGAACGCCTCGTCGATGAAGTTCTTGCTTCGCCCACCCCTGTAGTCCGTCTACGAAGTGGAACAATAAGTCCTCCTCGGCCATGTTGGGGATTTGAAGCATTAGGGTGGTGAACTCCTTGACGTAGTCTCGGATAGTACCCCTTTGCTTCAACTCCCTAAGTCTCTTGCGGGCTTCGTAGACAACGTTCTCCGGATAGAAGTGGCGTTTAAGCTCCTTCTTAAAATCGTCCCATGTATCAATCTGACAGGTGCCCCGCTCCATGTCGGCGTGCTTCCTGCGCCACCACAACATAGCAGTATCTATAAGGTAGAGAGAAGCGGTCTTTACCTTCGATAGTTCGTCGGTGAGATTAAGCCCCTCGAAGTATTGCTCCATGCGCCATAGGTAGTTCTCCACTTCCTTGGCGTCTCGTGCCCCGTTGAACCCTGTTGGCTTGGGGCAGTCCACCCTTGGACTTGCTGTAGACGTGCTAGCTCCCCCACTAGCAGCGGCCTTCTTGCAAAGTGCCAAGTCCTCCTGCATCCCCTCGATGCTTGCTTGAAGGGCTTGGACAATATCTGCCACTCGCGCCTCTAGTCGTGCGAAACGTTCCTCCAACTTCGTCGTATTGGCATCAAGGCATTCTTGCACCGACTCCTTGACGGTGTCCAGTTGTCCGAGTACGTGGCCCTCCAACGTCTCGACATTGTGCTCGACCCTCTCGAGCCTCTCGCCCATCTCGCCTGCAGCAAGCTCCCAAGGAGAAGATTCACCACGAGAGCCTTGCTCGGTCACGCTTCTTCTTGTCCTTGGTTGGCACGAGTTCCCTCCACGAACGCGTCCGTCACCCCCGACGCAATATCCTTGTCGTCACCTGCCATTACGCTAACTTCACTACACTTGTGCCCGAACCGGGCTCTGATACCACCTGTCACGGGCCTAGCCATTTCGGCCACCACACGATGCCCGCGCGGCGCCCAGGTCCACCCGGGGCCAGCCTATCCCACGAGACAACCACTGGTTTCGCCCTGCCTTGGGCTCATCAGGAATGCGGCTCCAGCATTCGACCAGTTTGGGTAGGGATGGCCAATTCCCTTCTTCACCGTCAAGTCCACGACTAGCGACAAGCTCCCCGAACTTAAGGGTAGCTGCTGAACATCCGAAGGGTCATGTACACGTACCCACAAACCAGCCGATCAAGCCACATACGATCATTCACAAAGACAATCCACCAGTAGTTATAGCGAAAGACACCCCAATGTCACGGGGCGTGACAATCAGCTTAAATCGGATTGTGTATTTTTATTGTAAATAGTATTTCATCATTTGTTTCAAAATCGCTATGGTACACAAATAGTATAAAATGGGACTTGAGTTGTACTTGTTATAGAACAACAATTTAAGAACACAAGAGAATTATTATAGAATTATCAAAATATTAAGAAATAAATATTAGAGAGAGAAAGTAATTCTTTCTATTTCTCTTTGATATTGTTGTGTGTAATTTACATGTAAAACTATGGCATATTTATAGCCAAAATTCACCTACCAAATTTATTTAGTAGTTGCACATGTGAAAAGAATTTTCAACTTTAGACTACAAATATTGTGCTAAAGTCCATATTGTACAAATTCAAGATTCTACAATTTATTATAACACTCCCCCTTGGACGTAGCACTGTAGTAAGTTGGATGAGTATGCCTCGTTAAAAACCTCACGCCGGAAAAACCCTGTGGGAAAAAATTCGGACATAAGGAAAAAGAGTACATTCTCAAATCCCGACTTGTGCATGTTTCGCCTCGTTAAAAACCTTGTTGGAAAAACCCAATGGGATAAAAACGGACAAAAGGGAAAAGAGTATAGCGCACAATATATTCGCTCCCCCTAAAATGTAGGATATTAGCTGCATAACTTGATCCATTAATCTTGCTTCATATTGACTCTTCTCATTCCAATGACGTAAACTAGTTTCTCAAATGTTGACGTCGGCAAGGATTTTGTAAATAAATCAGCAAGATTATGCCAGGAGCGAATCTGCTGAATATCCACCTCTCCATTTTTCTGGAGTTCATGTGTATGGAAAAACTTTGGTGAAATATGCTTGGTCCTATCACCTTTTATGTAACCTCCTCTTACTTGTGCTATACATGCTGCATTATCCTCATAAATAATAGTGGCGGTATCTGTAACCGGCTTCAATTGACAACTATTTCGAATATGAGATATAACTGATCTTAACCAAACACATTCTTTGCCCCCTTCATGAAGAGCAATTATCTCAGAGTGATTAGAAGAAGTAGCCACTAATGTTTGTTTGGTAGATCGCCATGATATAGCTGTACCATTATAGCAAAATACATAACCAGATTGTGACCAAGCTTTGTGTGGATCGATCTATATCCCGCATCAGTATAACCAACTAATCCAGTTAGTGGATTCCTTTGAGTAGAATAACCCTAAATATATACCACCGAGGTATCGAAAAATATGTTTAATACCATTCGATTGTCTTATAGTTGGTTGAATCGTATCGCGCGCAAGTAGATTGACAAAGAAAAGCGATATCCGTGCAGTGCATTGTGCTAAATACATTAATGCTCCAATAGCATTTAGATAAGGCACTTCAGGACCTAAAATCTCTTCATCGGACTCCTTTGGTGAAATGGATCTTTATTTGGATCTAAACTTAAATGCGACCATAGGGGTACTCAAGGAATGAGTATTGTCCATATTAAATCGTTTGAGCAATCTTTTTGTATAAGCAGATTGGTGGACAAGTATTCCATTATCTTTATGATCTAGCTCAAGACCAAGACAAAGTTTGGTTTTCCCAAGATCTTTAACCTCAAACTCTTTCTTTAGATATTCAGCAACATTAGATAACTCTTCGGGAGTGCCAATCAAATTCATGTCATCGACATATACATCTATGATAGCAAATCCGGTATCTGATCTTTTAATAAAAATGCATGGACAAATAGGATTATTTTTGTAACCTTCTCTAGAAAGGTATTCATTCAGCCTATAATACCACATGCGACCAGATTGCTTTAACCCATACAACGATCTTTGCAGTTTGATCGAGTATATCTCACGAGGAGTGTCTGACTTTGGCATTTTATATCCATCAGGGATTTTCATATAAATATCAGAATCCAGTGAACCATATAGATATGCCGTTACTACGTCCATTAGACGCATATCCAAACTTTCATGGACAACCATACCAATGAGAAAACGGAACGTGATTGTATCCATCACAGGTGAATATGTCTCATCATAATCTATCCCAGGTCTCTGAGAGAATCCTTGAGCTACGAGTCGGGCTTTATATCTCACGATCTCATTTTCTCATTTCGTTTTCGAACAAATACCCATTTGTATCCTATGAGCTTTACATTGTCTGGAGTTCGAGTAATTTGTCCAAATACATTTCGTTTCTCTAGGGAAGCTAATTCGGATTTTATTGCTTCCTCCCACATAGGCCAATCAGTCTTTTGACGGCATTCTATTATAGAATGTGGTTCACTATCATAATCATCATCAATGATTTCTTGAGCGACCGAGAATGCAAATTTATCATCAATGATTATTTCATTTCGTTCCCATACCTCATTACAATAGCTCAAGGGGTTCTCGGTGCTATCAGAATTTTTAATCTGAATATTTTCTGAGATATTAGGCTCTACATATTCATCTGGAGCTTGCTCATTAGTATCAATTTTTCCTTTTCTTTTCGAGAACAGTATCTTTTGAGCCAATAGGTCTACCACGTTTTTGACGTGGGATATTATCATTCATTTTCTTATGTTCTTCAGGAACAATAATCCTGGCTGGAACATTCGCAACCGGAATATGAGACCTTGTAGCTTTACTAGCATCATTAAATGCATCAGGAAGTTTATTGGCAATATTCTGTAAATGAATGATTCTACTCACCTCACTTTCACATTTAGGAGTACGCGGGTCCAAATAGGATAAACTTTGTTCATTCCAGGAGAGATTCTCAACTGGCTTTTGCAACACATCTTTATCATTTCCCATTGACGGAAATGTTGTTTCATCAAAATGACAATCCGCAAAACAAGCGGTAAATAAATCTCCCGTTATTGGTTCCAAATATCGAATAATTGATGGATAATCAAATCCAACGTATATACCAAGTCTACGTTGTGGACCCATGTTTGTCCTTTGAGGAGGTGGAATCGGCACCTGAACAGCACACCCAAAAGTAAGTAGGTGTGAAATATCTGGCTCAAAACCAAAAGTTAATTGCATAGGGGAATGCATATGATAAGCAGTAGGTCGTAATCTGATAAGTGCTGATGCATGCAATACTGCATGACCCCATGCTATACTAGTGAGCTTTGATCTCATTAATAATGTACAGCAATGACCTGAACTCGTTTAATCAAGTATTCAACCATCCCATTCTGAGTATGAACATGTGCTACTGGATGTTCAACATTAATTCCCAATGCTGCACAATATTCATCAAAACTTTTTGATGTAAATTCTCCAACATATCCATTCTTATATTCTTAATAGGATAATCAGGGAAATGTGCTCGGAGTTTAATAATTTGCGCTAGTAATCGAGCAAATGCAACATTTCTAGTAGATAATAAGCATACATGTGACCATCTGCATGATGCATCTATTAAGACCATAAAATATCTAAATGGTCCACTTGTTGGATGTATTGGTCCACAAATATCACCATGAATACGCTGTAAAAATGATGGTGATTCATAACCAACCTTTTCCATTGAAGGTATAGTAATGAGTTTTCCTTGTGAACACGATTCACAGAAATAATCTTTCGAAATCAACATTTTTGTGCCTTTCAATGGATGTCCATTGGTATGCTCAATAATCCTACGCATCATAGTAGTTCCTGGGTGTCCTAGGCGATCATGCCATAACCCAATTATACTAGGATTTACCAGCTTCCAAGGCATGGTGGCGTAGGATTCGAAAGCTTTAATTAGAATATAATACAATCCGAAATTGTCGTCTTCGAATTTCTCATGGACATTCTTCTTGCCCATTTTATAGGATGTGATACATAGACACTCTTTATCATGGTCATTTAGTGTCTCCAAATGATATCCATTATCACACACATCTTTAAAACTTAGTAGATTTCTTTTTGATCTACTAGATAATAATGCATTTTCAATCTGCAGGATTGTACCATTAGGCAATATTAATGTTGCATTCCCGGAGCCATCAATAATCTCAACGGGACGGATATAGTTGTAACTTGTGCCTTGCGATTTTACACTTGAAAAATATGATTTACTCGTTAATATTGAGTGCGTTGTTGACCTTTGTCAAGTAGACAATAATCTTTCTTCTCGGTGTTTCCCATATACACCTAATATAATATTATTGAATTAATATTATACAATTATGTTTATGATTTCAAAAAAAAAATTCGATCATCATGAAACAGTTAAATAATAACATCGAGGCACAATAAAAATTTAAATATAAAAGATTTTATTCGAAATCATAAATGAGATAGACATACATAATCATCTAACTATTACATGTTAAAAATAATTGCCCATGCTAACAAAGGAAAAACCATGAAGATGTGAAGATTAATCATTAACCAAAAGTGCTCTTGAGGATATTCCCAAACAAAAAGTATGATAATGTTCAAGAAGACCAATGCAATGAGATACACTACAATTAAGTTAACCATTTTCTTGGAATGAAAGAAATGTGAAGTTTTTAGAGAGATGAGATAATATGTATGAATTTGTTGAATGAAATGTTGGTATATTTATAGATAAAAACTACTGTTCATAGTCAGATTTACATTACCGTTGGGGGGGAGAAATTTTGAATGTGAAATTTGTGAATGATTTAGTGGAATTATAATGATATTTTGTGATTGAAATAATAAACACAAATATTGTGATAAAATATCATTCATATAAAAGTTCAACCCGGAAATATATTTTTCTGGGAAAATACATATAAGCACAATCAAAACATTCTCACTTTTACAATACCAACATAATTACTTGAAATATTTTAGAAACTAATTTAAAGCATACATATCATTGATTAAACATTTCCATCACCAATTAAGTGATCAATCCTCCCTTCTGGATGCTCAAAGAAATCAGCCACATCCAGATGTGTAATATCCACATTCAAGTCATCAAAATTATCATCTTCAGGATGATCAGAAGTAAAATTTGCTTCGGCATTTTTATCTTTCTTGCGAAGTGATGCTTGATAAAGTTCCACCAAATGTTTAGCCGTACGACAAGTACGTGACCAGTGACCTTTTATTCCGCATCGGTAACATTTCTCTCCACCATTCTCTGGATTTATCACTTTCTCTTTTCCTTTCTTATCATTTCTGTTCCACTTTAGATGGTGACTTGTATTTTCATAATTTGAATTATTCTGACTACCACGATTATATGGAGTAAATCTTCCACGACCACGGCCACGACCGCGACCACGGCCTTTCCCACGTCCTCTAAAATTATTAACATTTTGAGCTCTAGTCGCATTCACTTCAGGGAATGGAGTAGAACCAGTAGGCTGAGATTCGTGATTTTTTATCAGTAATTCATTATTTTGTTCGGCCACAAGAAGGCACGAAATCAAGTCAGAATACTTTGTGAAATCTTTTTCTTGGTATTGCTGCTGCAGAAGCAAACCCGAAGCATGAAAAGTAGAGAGTGTCTTTTCAATCATATCTCCATCCGTAATACTTTCTCCACATAATTTCAGTTTTGAAGAAATTTTAAATAACATAGAATTATAGTCACTTACGGATTTGAAATCTTGAAACCTTAATTTTATCCGGTCATATCTCGGGGCCCGGAAGATAGTATAACCAACCGGTGGTCATACCTTTCCTTCATATTTTTCCAAAGGATAGATGGATCTTTTACTGTAAGGTATTCAATTTATAAATTTTCATCCAGATGATGACGGAGAAAAATCATAGCCTTAGCTTTATCTTGTGCAGATGCACTATTTCCTTCTTTTATAGTATCACCTAAACCTTTTAGCGTCTAGATGAATTTTGATCTAAAGCCCATGGCATATAATTTTTTCCAGCAATATCAAGAGCAATAAAATCGAGTTTTGCAAGGTTAGCCATAATAATATTTTAAATTAAGAAATGAATAAAACTTACCGTACTCACCAAAAATTTTAACGATCGGGTAGAGACTCGTGCTGATAACGTGTTATAGAACAACAATTTAAGAACACAAGAGAATTATTATAGAACTATCAAAATATTAAGAAATAAATATTAGAGAGAGAAAATATTGTAGAGAGAAAGTAATTCTTTCTATTTCTCTTTGATATTGTTGTGTGTAATTTACATGTAAAACTATGGCATATTTATAGCCAAAATTCACCTACCAAATTTATTTAGTAGTTGCACATGTGAAAAGAATTTTCAACTTTAGACTACAAATATTGTGCTAAAGTCCATATTGTACAAATTCAAGATTCTACAATTTATTATAACAATACTGATATTATTGTAACGATTATTATTGTTTTTTTAGTACAAATCCTGGTGAGAAAGTTAAGGGGAATCGAACCTAGCCCCACACACATGATTGAGTTTTTACAAACACTTTACCAAACCATTCTCATTGTAACGATTATTGATATTATTAAAATAATAGAAACAATTCATATAAAATAAAAAATTTGAATTATTACATGGGTCAAATTAAAATTAATTAATATCAATACTGAGTGGATTTAGTTAATTTGTATTCGATTTGTATGATATTAAGTGGAGACCATACACAAGGATTACAATACAAGTCTTCGGTTAGTTTAGATCATAAAATCCATATTCAGATTGCATCTTTTATTTTATATTATGTATAAATGCAAAGTATATATATATATATATATATATATATATATATATATAGGGAGAAGATACAATGAGACCACATATTATAGTGAGACAATGTGACTCATCTCAACCCTCCATTATCTATATCAATGGCTAAGATAAATAGGAGTTTTAATTACATTAAATATTTAATTAAGGCAAAATAAGGGTATAATTGTCAAAACAAACATGTGGGGGACCATCCAAATATGAAATCAGTTATTAGGAGAGAGAAAATCACGTGGGGAGAGAGAAAATCGCGAGAAAATCGCGCTGGAGAGAGAAAATCCCGCATGTGCTCTGTCTTGCAGTATGTTGTACATTTATCAGTGATTTGCTATATACTTAACATTATTTTACTGTATGTTTAACATAATTTTACTGTATATTAAAAATGGTCAAACAAAAATATGTGGGGACCGTGAATTAAGGAATCAGTTATAGATAGAGAGAATCACGCTCATTAACATGTGGGGACCGTGGATTAAGTAAAATCGATTATATATATATATATATATATATAAAAAGAGAGAGAGAGAGAGAGAAAATCACGCTCATTATTGTGCTGTATATTTAACATATATTTGATGTATACTTAATACCATTTTGTTGTATGTTTAACATAATTTTACTGTATATTACAATTGTCAAAAAAAAAAAATGTGGGGACCATGAATTAAGGAATCAATTAACAAGATTACCCTGGGCAGATCGACCAATAATTACGGTATACCAAATGACAATAATTAAAAAATCAACAACTAATAGACACAAATCAATTAACGAAATTATTATACAGTAAACTATGTCTAACTATACAATAAAATCATGCTATGTATACAGTAAACTATGTCTAATTGTACAACAAAATCAGACAACCTATACAGTAAAACTATGTCTAACTATACAATAAAATCAGACTACCTGTACAGTCAACTATGTCTAACTATACAATAAAATCAGACTATGTATACAGTCGCCCTCGACGCGTTGTTCACTTTTCTAACTCTTTTAGCCATGATTAACAAAACACCGGTCCTGACAAAAAAAAAAACCAAAAATAAAGCATCAGAGCAGAATATATAAAAACATATGGTAAAATTTAACTAAATAAGCATGAAAACAAATATAAGTATACAACAAAAATCTCATAATTTTTTTAACAAATATAGGTATACAGCAAAACACATATAAGTATACAACAAAACACATAAGTATAACATAAATACACACATCAAAAATTAACTACTTATACAGCAAACCACATATAAGTATACATCGAAAAACATATAAGTATACAGTAACCTGCTAAAATATAAGTATACATCAAACATATAATACCTGTCTTCTTCTTCTCTAAAAAAAAGCATGTCTTCTTCGACTAGAAAAAAACTAAAACCTCCATTAACAAAAGCTTAACCGTCATCACCAAAAAAATACATGAAAGAAACAAATTGAACCCTAGATAACGATTTCAACTAGCAATCTCATTCACCCCAAAACACAACAACACGCAATAAAAGAAAAATTAAAAAAAACCCTAGAGTTTCACAATTAAAGTCAAAAAAACTGGAAAAAAAATACTTACCAATTTTAGATATGAAGATGACTGGTCTCGCTCAATTGATTTAAGTACCTTATATTAATTTAGCCCAAATAAAACTTGCTTAATTACAACCAAGCCCAATAATCTTAATATCTAATTTGGGCCCAAAAACAACTCTTCCTCCAAAAAATCCTTAGAAACCTTCTTCTCCGTCAACCCATCAAAAAACGGTAGCCCCCCAAGCCACCAAATAGAGTCTCGCAGACAACGGAGCATTGAGCCCAGATGCTGGACAACCATGCTCGCATCACGAAGGAGCCACCACGAGCCCGTCAGTCGCTCGATCGTCTTCTAGCATCCAAAGACAACTCCCAGCCGCCAGCTCCGCGAAGAACACACTGTAGCCGCCGTCGACATCATAGCATCCATTGCCGCCGACTCAGGCTTCAAGAGGATTGCAAATCTGATTTGGTTTCTTGCTTCCCTTTCGAGAATTTGGCATTGGGAGAATTTGGGGGATATGAAATGATTTTCACCATTACCAAACTTGATTGAAATTTTGTAATTATACAATTACATAACTGTCCTTTACAGATTTAAAATAAATTAAAAAATTAATTAAATTGGGTAAATCTCAACCATCTAGAATTACAGATTTGTGGACATGATTAGTCCACACTGTCTCACTCTAATTATGTGATCTCATTTGATCCAATCCCTATATATATATATATATATATATATATAGCATAAGCTCTTTTAGATAAACATAAAATCAGTAAAGATTCTCTAAAATGTTAAGTTTGTCTATTAGCGAATAATTCGACTTAAAATGGATTAATACTATTATAATGTTAGTATTGTGTCCCGATTAGCTTGGGTGGAAAAGTTCTAATTCTGCCTGTTGCTGATAACCTTATGTATGCATTGTTCTAATATATAAATCATATAAGTAGTCTCATGTTAGATAGTTTAATTACGGTTAGACGGATCTAGCCTAATAGATACCCGACTTGCGAACTCAGTGATCCAGTCCCAGTGACCCATCGAAATGGCTAGTACTTTTTTGGGGACGTAATAATACTTTTCAGTGGGATATACTAACACTTTTTATTAGAAAAAATAAGAGGAAATTGTGGGAAATACCCACATTGGATAGGTCAAACTAATTTTTGACCTAAAAGATAAGAAACTATCTTTTCTACCCACTTTTGGTGGTCTTTTATCCAAATACCATTAATTCCCTTAAAAGTAGGTGAGTTCCTTTATTTTCCTCTCTATCTTTCTTCTTCTTTCTTTGCAGAAAAAAAAATTCAGATCCAAAGCTCATTCTCTTTCTTCTTTCTCCCATTTTCTTCTCTTTATTTCTGCTCTCTCTCTCTCTCTCTCTCTCTCTCTCTCTCTCTCTCTCTCTCTCTCTCTCTCATATTAGTTCGAATTAAATTAATTCTCGCTGCTGCTCGTTGACAATAGAAGTTTTTGTTTTTGTTTTGAGACTTAGATTTTTTTTTTTGCAAAATTGGTCCAATATCTAATAAATGTTCTTAGACTGAGAACATTATTTTAACACGTAATATTATATATCATGTTATAATATAACACGTTATATATTATAACGTGTTACAATATAACACGTTATATATTATAATATGTTATATATATTATAACATGTTATACTATATGCCGTGTTATATTATAACACGTTATAATATAACACGTTATAAAATAAAAATTTTTGGTAAAGTAAAAAGTGAAAGTAAAAGAGTTAAATTAGGGGTGCTTCGGTCAATTCGTGTATAAAAGTAGTGTTTTAAAAAAGTGGTAGAAAAGAGTTTTCTCTATCCAAAGTGGCTAGTTAAAATTTTTCCCAAAAAATAATACATTTAAGGGAAATTACTGAAAACCTTTTAGGGTAACTACTAATACATGATTTCACGGAGACTACTAATACTTTTGACGGAAAAACTAATATTTTTTAAGGGGACTATTAAATATTTTCAAGTGAACATAGTAAATATGCGTGCAAATGCATCAAATATATATCATTTTAAGCCCCAAAATGCATGTATATTTTACACACATCACTTGGTTATAAAGATTTTGTTTTGTTCATTGATCAATTTAATTACATGTTTTACTTGGATTTATTATTTTAGGGCTAAGTCTGAATTAACAAACATAACAAAAAGTTTGATAAATATGATTAAGATACAATTTAAAAATATATTAAAAATTTTCGTTCCGACTCTCATGGAGAATTTTGTGCTTCAAGTCTAATAATTTATTTTTCATACAACCAGGATTATAACTCAAAGATCGTGTCCCCACACACCAGAACAAAATGGGATAGTTGAACAAAAAACTCGTCGTGTCTTAGAAATTGCTCGTACTCTTCTCCTTGAATCTCATGTTCCATCACTATTTTGGGTATATTGTGATAAATAACTGAGTTAGTTAGTATGTTAAGTTTTCTGTTATTTTCGTTAATATTTATGTTAGTTTGTTTAGTCTTCAGCTAGTTAGTTAGTCTGTTACTTTGTGCTTCTATAAATACACCCTCCCATGTACTGTTCCATTCAATCAAGTTTATAATGAAAATCATTTTATAGTCCTCAATATGGTATCTAGAGCCAGCTGTGGCAGTTATTAGATTTTTTTTCAGTCCGTTCAATCATCTTTCTCCATGGATTCCTCACCAATCTCCATTGTTGCTGGAACACCTCATTTCACTCCGATCATGTTACACCTGGATCGCAATAATTATCATTTTTGGAAGACGCATGTCTTATCTACGGTCTGTTAGATAAATGTTTTTATCAAGATTTTGATGATTATGTTTAAATGAGTTTTTATACCAAAACAATGTTTATAAATGTTGTCCAAATACTCCTAAATGATTTAAAATGCTTTTACTAATTTTTGGAGTATTTCTTAGAGTTTATTACTCGATAAAATTGGACAACACTTTTGATGATTTTGTGTCAATTGGTTTTTACACCAAAACAGTGTTGTCCAAATACTCCTAAAAGATTTGAAATATTTTTACTAATTTCATGGAGTATTTCTTAGAGTTTATTATTCGATAAAAATGGACAACACTTTTTGATGGTTTTGTTTAAATGAGTTTACCATGTTTATAAATGTTGTCCAAATACTCCCAAGTGATTTAAAATCTTTTTACTTATTTTTTGGAGTATTTCTTGAAGTTTATTTTTGATAAAAATCGGACAACATTTCAATTTGGAAGTCATTGGTCGAACGAGGAAGGTCGAACGGTACACGAAGAACGCACAAAATGAAACGAGAAACCAGTCCCCGTGAAAAAAAGGGGAGGGTGACGGTCAAAGGTGAGGCCGAGGCCGCACCCTAGGGCGACCGATCGCACCCCACCTTGACCGGTCGCACCCCCGCAACCCCTACCGGATCGCACTATTTTCATTCAAACGTTCGAAATCTTATCTGAGCGGCGGTCGTCTTTGTGTAATCTTTTGACAATGACAAAATTTGTACCATTGAACTCCTTGACAACAAGATTTGCTTTTCAATTTTGTACAATATTTCTACATCTTGTGATCCTCTTTTTGTAGACAAAAGTGAAGAAGAAGGAGCCTATGTTGGGAGCCTATGTTGGTGAAGACTCTCCTATAAATAGAGGATGAATTGAAGACACAAGAGATAAAAAAAACAAGCAAATTCACAACAAGAAATCTGCAAATTTCCAAGCTTTCATATTCAACACTCTTGTTGTATTTATAGCCTAAGTATTTCACTTTCACATCTTGAGGTCTAGACTTTATTTCTTGATTACACTTGCACTCAAATTGTAATATTCATTATTGAGTTGTAATCTTGATTTTTGTCATCATTCAACACAAGACATCCTTGTGAGTATTCTTGTGGAAAGAATACACTTGGGTGATCTAGGTGATAGGTGTTTCAAGAGTGTGGTGCTCTTGAGGTATTGAAGAATTTGGTATTCTTCAAGGTTGAAGATTGTGGTAATCTCAAAGGTGGTGTTGTAGAAGAGTGTGGTGCTCTTCAAGGTGATGTTGTAAGGTGTTGTATTAATTTTGGAAATTAATAAAATCTTTTTTCTTTTTGAAATCCATCCCGGAGATACTGGGGTGGTAGATGATTAGACCCTAGGTGGGTTGAACCTCTATAAATCGACGCGTGTTGTTTACATTCCGCACCTTTATTATTGTCTTGGCGTAATTAATTCGAAAAAGAGGGCGAAATCGAAAAGATGGAGATAATCTATTCACCCCCCCTCTAGATTATCGTAGCCGCTTGGACTTACAAGTGGTATCAAAGCCAAACTCTTTTGCAAGCTTTTTCTACATCGCGAGTAAAGAGGAACGATCATCGGCTACGAACGAAGTCTACCTTACCGGCGCCTCCACCACCAAGCCACCACTATTCGATTCCAAAAATTTTACATTTTGGAAAGAAAGAATGGAATGCTATCTACAAGGTTGCGGGTTTGATATTTGGAACACGGTCGTAAACGAAGAATCCATTCCAATGATGGACACACCACACAAAGGCCTCAAAGAGCTCAATGATGAAGAAAAGAAAATCATCTCCTTAAATGGTAAAGCTCTTAATATTTTGCATTGTTCACTTACCATTTTGGAATATGATCATATTGTAGGAATTAAATCGGCACATGAAGTATGGAGAAAATTAGAAGAAGTATATGCAAATGAAAGGAGCCACTCAAAAGCATCTACTTCTCAAATGGATACAAACCCAACTTGGGATGAGCTTCCTACAACTTCCGACGTCGATGAAAACGAACGATGTCTTATGGGCTTCGAAGAAGAAAACGAGGTAAGTTCAAAACCATCCACTTCTTATGATAATGAATTACAAAATGATGACTTGTAAAATGATTTTGGTGAACTTCAAAATGAATTCCAAAGCTTACTTGTTAAATACAAAAAATTGAAAAAGGAATTCAATATTTTGAAAATTTGAAAAAGGAATTCCAAAGGACCCAAACACTTGAGGGTACCACAAAATAATGTCATATTAGGTACCCGACGGAATAATAATCGAGGAAAATACATACCGTCAAGAAGACATCAAATGACCATTTCATTTGATCAAAGGAGAAGACAACATCAAAATAAATTTCCAAGAGAAAGACACTATCAACAATGGGAAGGTCACAATGCTTGGAAATGGAGCAATTGGAGAAACCACCATCAACATGAAGATTTTCAAACGGGAAGATATCATCAACAATGGGAACGACACAACCCATGGAAATGTCAAAATTGGTAAACCGTATCTCCCTATTTAAATATGCATTTTATTCTTTGCATGTTTTTATTTGTGTCTTTATTGCAATATGAGTTTTCATATTTTTAAAATTTAGATCTTCAATATATTTGTGAGTTTCAAAATATTTTTGAAAAGAAGACCTTGCATGATGTTTCTAAAACTCTTGTGCATTTAATTAGACTTATGTGGTTTATTATCTCCTATATAGTTATATAGCATAAGCACATTTATGATATCTCTTATTGCTTAGCCTACACTTATATCATTATGTTTGTGCAAAACGTGTTCAAGAATTGTGTAGGACATATATATTTTCATCAATGGTTATTTTCTCAAGAGAGGACCATAAACTATTGAGGTACGCTCGTCATTGGTATTCATCCTATAGACTCGATATATTTTTGTCATTCGTGCTTGTCTTTCAAAGTATTTTATACAAGTGCTATTAAGAGGATTTTTTTTTAAAAGGCATTATTTGACATAGCTTGTTTTATCCAAGATTTGTAAAGGATTATATTTTGTTTTGATAAAACATTTGATTTTTTAAGTTATGCATTGTATTGCACATATAAAATTATTCTTGGTTGTTTTGTCAAAGCTCTTGTTCATATGCTTCTTGTAAATAAGGTCTCAACTATATGCTCTTGAATTTTTCAAATTTCAAAAGAGACCTTATATAGCTTCCTATAAGCTTATTTGAACTTACATGTTTTATGAAACTCTTGATGATTTGTTTGAAAGCATAGTATGTGTTACTTGTTATTATGTCTCTATTTTTCGACATTACTATACTCTTGTGCAAGATATCTTGATTAAGATTTGGCAGAAATATTTTTTTTTTTTTGAATTTTGGAACAAGCTTGTTGACCAAGGCAAGGTTAGTAGCTCGAAAGCATCGTCAAGGTATTGATTTTGATGTAACATTTGTACCCGTAGCACGTTTCAAAGCTATTTCCATTTTACTTGCCCATTATTGTTTTGAGAAAATTTCAAGCTTTACCAAAATAGATGTTAAATCCACTTTTCTAAACGGTTTTATTCAAGAAGAAGCCTATATAAAACAACCTCCGGGGTTTAAAATTTTTTAGGCCAAATGATTTTTATAAAAGGCCTTGTATGGTTTAAATTAAGTACCCCGTGTATGGTATGATAGACTTAGCTATTTTTGCTAAATGGTTTTACAAAAGGTAAAGTTTATACTACTCTCTTTGTTTTTAAAAAAGGGCAAGATTGTTTACTTGTACAAATTTATGATATCATTTATGGTGCTACTAATGAATTATTGTGCAAGTTATTTTCTAAGTTGATGCAAGGTGAACTTAAGATGATGAGAGGAGTTCAAATTTGATCATTGGAATTCAAGTTCAACAATGCCAAGAAAGTGATTATATTCCACACTCAAAAGAAGATGTGAGGCATTGAAGAAGAAAGAACCATTTCAACCTATATGGCCACAAATGCGAAAATTGACAAAATGGTTGAAGTAGGTATTGACAAACGAATTCGAGGTATGTTCATTCGTTTATTACTCCTTAGACTCGATATTTTATATGCCTTACGTCTATATGCTCGACTTCAAAAACTATCCCAACGAATCTCATTAAAGTGTCGTTAAAAGAAATTATCAAATATTTGTAAGGCACTTCTTCGTACGACTTGTTGTATCCAATATCTTAAAATGTTCTTATTTTCGGGATAACAAGTCCGGTGATAATAATTTTCTTTTAAAATATGGTTCGTCATAATCGAACTAAACATATTGAGATTCGATATTTTTTTTGGGGATTGCATGTTTTAACAAAAACTTGAGATGTGTTTAATTCCGTCTCAAGGATAACTCGCGGACTTTTTAATCGTACACCGCCGAGTATCCATTTCGAGCGTGATTATGACATAATGTATATTGAATGATGTCTACGTTTGCATTTTGCACATTTTTAAAACTTAGGGGCGAAAAATCGGATTTTTGGTTCAAAACTCGAATTTTCACAAAATAGAAAGAACATTTGGGCTAATTGGGGAAGGCAAGGCCGTGTCGCCCATGATGTCGAACGGTCGCCCCCCCCCAACCGTCGCCCATGCCCAAAATTTGGATAAAATCGTTTGTTTCTCAAAGATTTGTCATTTTGGTTTGTTTTGTGTTCATTTTTCGTCCCCTTCGCACTTTGCACACAAATTTCACTTCAAATTTATTTTATTGCATACATTTTATATTTTGGACTTCATGAGGCTTGATTATCATCATCATTGCTCATCTTTACCGATTAAATGGTAAGAATTTCTCTTTTTAATCTCAATTGGGTTGAACCCTTGAGAATGTGCTTATATCTTGCTATTTTGATGAAATTCTTGTATTAGTCTGTTGTATGTGATGATTGTTGACGAATGAATATTGTTGTATTGCAATTGGTGATGAATTTGTTTGGCTTAAATGAATCACAAAGGCTTTATATTTCTCTTGTTTTATTCAACGCACGCCAAGTGTTCGACAAAACGTTTCAATGAAAAATTCATCACCTACATGATTCTCTCGATTTGAAAAGTCTTCTAAGTTTATAGAAATCATGTTTTATCAATCAAATGAGCTTTTACAAATCAAATGAGCAATTTTGTTTTCTTTTTATTCGGAATTTAAGCTTAAATGCTCAATATGCTCGATAAATCGATTAAATTACGCACTTTGATATAATTGTATGATGTTTTTATCGTGCTAACATTCTTTCTGATGATTCCAAAGGGGGAGAAACAGAAAAAATGCTCATATGCTTAAAGAAGCGAAAACAAGCTCGCAAGAAAAGCTATAAGCTAGGGCTCTTAAAAGCCAAAAGTTGTGAACAATACTTAGTCCATGTGATGTATTGTGGACTTTTATGCTTGACTAATGATGTTTTGTGACAGGGGGAGCTTATAAGCTCATGATATTCAAGCTTAAGTTGTAAAAGCTAAAGCTTTAGCTTTTAGTTGTTGCTTCTATACTTACTCTTGCTATGCTTGTTGATAGGGGGAGCTTGTGCAAAAATGATTTTGAAAAATCTTTGCTCCTATCCTTGTGTGTTTGTACTTATGATGAATCTTGCTTATAATGGATTGATGTTTTAGACCGGAAAATTTGTTTTGTTTTAAAATCAACTTCCTAAAATTGTTTTGGTTTGTAATCATCAAAAATGGGGAGTTTGTTAGATAAATGTTTTTATCAAGATTTTGATGATTATGTTTAAATGAATTTTTATACCAAAACAATGTTTATAAATGTTGTCCAAATACTCCAAAATGATTTAAAATGCTTTTACTAATTTTTGGAGTATTTCTTAGAGTTTATTACTCGATAAAATTGGACAATACTTTTGATGATTTTGTGTTAATTGGTTTTTACACCAAAACAATGTTGTCCAAATACTCCTAAAATATTTGAAATATTTTTACTAATTTCATGGAGTATTTCTTAGAGTTTATTATTCGATAAAAATGGACAACACTTTTTGATGGTTTTGTTTAAATGAGTTTACCATGTTTATAAATGTTGTCCAAATACTCCCAAGTGATTTAAAATGTTTTTACTTATTTTTTGGAGTATTTCTTGAAGTTTATTTTTGATAAAAATCGGACAATATTTCAATTTGGAGGTCGACCGGTCGAACAAAAGGTTGAGCGGTACCTGAAGAACGCACAAAATGAAATAGAAACCAATTCTGTGAAAAAAATGGGGAGGGTGACCGGTCAAGGGTGAGGCCGACCGGTCGCACCCCACTTGACCGGTCGCACCCCCCTGCAACCCCTACCTGGATCGCACTATTTTCATTCAAACGTTCGAAATCTTATACAGAGCGGCGGTCGTCTTTGTGTAATCTTTTTAATGACAAAATTTGTACCATTGAACTCCTTGTGACAAGATTTGCTTTTCAATTTTGTACAATATTTCTACATCTTGTGATCCTCTTTTTGTAGACAAAAGTGAAGAAGAAGGAGCCTATGTTGGGAGCCTATGTTGGTGAAGACTCTCCTATAAATAGAGGATGAATTGAAGACACAAGAGATAAAAAAACAAGCAAATTCACAACAAGAAATCTGCAAATTTCCAAGCTTTCATATTCAACACTCTTGTTGTATTTATAGCCTAAGTATTTCACTTTCACATCTTGAGGTCTAGACTTTATTTCTTGATTACACTTGCACTCAAATTGTAATATTCATTATTGAGTTGTAATCTTGATTTTTGTCATCATTCAACACAAGACATCCTTGTGAGTATTCTTGTGGAAAGAATACACTTGGGTGATCTAGGTGATAGGTGTTTCAAGAGTGTGGTGCTCTTGAGGTATTGAAGAATTTGGTATTCTTCAAGGTTGAAGATTGTGGTAATCTCAAAGGTGGTGTTGTAGAAGAGTGTGGTGCTCTTCAAGGTGATGTTGTAAGGTGTTGTATTAATTTTGGAAATTAATAAAATCTTTTTTCTTTTGGAAATCCATCCCGGAGATCTTGGGGTGGTAGAGGATTAGGCCCAGGTGGGTTGAACCTCTATAAATCGGCGTGTTGTTTACATTCCGCACCTTTATTATTGTCTTGGCGTAATTGATTCGAAAAAGAGGGCGAAATCGAAAAGATGGAGATAATCTATTCACCCCCCCTCTAGATTATCGTAGCCGCTTGGACTTACACGGTCCGTGCGCATGGATTTGAAGGATTCTTATTTGGTACAGAATCACCTCCGCCACAACTTGTTGCTTCAGCTATTGGTTCTTCCTCTGCGTCTATTCCAACTCCGGATTACATTGTGTGGATGCGTAGGGATCAGTTTCTTCTCAGCTGGATGGTATCATCAATCAGTGAGTTCATGCTTGGTCATGTAAGTAGGTGCTCAATAGCCAATGAGGTATGGACTGTGTTTGAGAAATTATTTCAGTCCCAATCGAAGGCTCAATCTATGCAGATATGGTTTGTGTTGCTAACAACTAAGAAAGGTGACCTTGCTATAGATGAATTTCTTCTAAAAATGAAATCATATGCTGATGATCTAAATTCAGTTGGGCAAACTATCACAAATGAAGAACTTGTTTTGTATATACTTGGTGGACTAGGTAGTGACTATGAAAGTGTGGTTGTGAATCTCACCACAAGGTATGATCCTGTTACTCTTCAGGAAGCACAATTTGTGTTACATACACATGAAGTGCGGTTGCAAAATTTGTTAACTCCTACCACTGCTCTTACCACCTCTGTTTCATCTGTGGCTGCTCCATCTGCTCATATTGTTGTTGCCATTAATCAATCAAATTTTTGAGGTGGAGGAAGATTTAACCGTGGTAGATGCAAGGGAGGTCGTTTCAACTTCAGATACAATAACAATGGTAAGCAATCTGGCAGTTGTGTGGCAAGATTGGTCATGTGGCTCTAAAGTGTTACAAACGGTTTGATATGAGTTTCACACGGTTTGATATGAGTTTCACTGGTCCTATCAACTCTACATCCACCACTTCCACTCCTCAGGCTATGGTCTCTGTTACTGAAAATGGTGAACTTGGTGACACACCTCAAATGAATGATCCTAGTTGGTACTTTGATAGCGGAGCTACTAATCATGTGATAGTGGATCTATCAAATCTCTCCTTGAAAGCTGATTACACAGGTAAAGAAAGGCTTAGAGTTGGTGATGGTTCTTCCCTATCTATTTCACATATTGGTTTATCTTATTTACCTTGTTTCAATTCCTCTCATTTGTTCCTAAATAACATTTTCTATGTTCCAAAAATCTCAAAAAATCTTTTAAGCATCTCTCAATTCACTAAGGACAATCATGTTCAATTGAATTCTATCATGATTGTTATCTTGTGAAGGACAAACAAACACACAAGACTCTTCTATCCGAAGTGCTAAAAAATGGGCTATACCAGGTTGATCTATCTCAGTTTTATCATTCCAGGCCACATAAGCTACCATCAAATTCTATCACTGCTGCTCAATGTTCTTCTTCAATTTCAAATAAATGTACAACTCTTTCTTCTGATGTAATTAAAAATTTAGCTGTTCTTGTTGCCAATTTGTGTACTGATGATATCAATGTATGACACAAGAAGCTTGTACATACTTGTAATGATGTACTTTCTCATGTAATAAATTCCATCAATATTAAACCCAAACTTTCCAACTAGTCCTTCTGTGATGTTTGTAGACTAGGAAAACTACATCAACAACATTTTGCATCTCAACCTACCAAAACTTTTTCTCCCTTTCAACTCATTCACTCTGACTTGTAGGGTCCCTCTCATATTCAATCTACAGATAGGTATAAATATTACATTCATTTTGTAGATGATTTCACAAGATATACCTGGATCTTTCCCTTGAAAACAAAGTCTGAAACTTACACAGTTTTTACTCAATTCAATTCATTTGTTGAAAGACAATTTTAGACCAAAATAAAATGTTTACAAAAAGATTGGAGTGGGGAATACAGGCCCCTTGTTCCATTTTTATCAAATCAGGGCATCCAATTTAGACATCATTGCCCCTATGTTCATCAACAACAAGGAAAGGCTGAAAGAAAACATCTCCATATAGTTGAAATGGGTCTTTCTATGCTTGATCAAGCTGGCATGCCTCAAAATATTTGGTGGGATGCTTTTTCTTCATATAAATAAAGAATTTGAATTATTACATGGGTCAAATTAAAATGAATTAATATCAATATTGAGTGGATTTAGTAAATTTGTATTCGATTTGTATGATATTAATTGGAGACCATACACAAGGATTACAAGTCTTCGGTTAGTTCAGATTCAGATCATAAACTCCATATTCAGATTGCATCTTTTATTTTATATTATGTATGAATGCAATGTATATAACATAAGCTCTTTTAGATAAACATAAAATCAGTAAAGATTATCTAAAATGTTAAGTTTGTCTAATAGATCGACTGAAAATGAATTATTACTGTTATAATGTTAGTCTCGTGTCCCGATTAGCTTGGGTGGAAAAGTTCTAGCTAATTCGGCCTTTGCTGGTAACCTTATGTATGCATTGTTCTAATATATAAATCATATCAGGTAGTCTCATGTTAGATAGTCTAATTACGTCTAGACGGATCCAACCTAATAGATACTCAACTTGCGAACTCAGTGATCGAGTCCCAGTGACCAATCGAAATATCTAATACTTTTTAGGGGACGTAATAATACTTTTCAGTGGAATTACTAATACTTTTTATTAGAAAAAATAATACATTTCAGGGAAATTACTGAAAACCTTTCAGGGTAACTTCTATTACATTTCACGGAGACTACTAATACTTTTAACGGAAAAAATTAATACGTTTTAAGGGGACTATTAAATATTTTCAAGTGAACTACGTACTAATATTTTTGACGGAAAACTAATATTTTTAAGGGGACTATTAAATATTTTCAAGTGAAACTTTTCAGATGAACTACTAATACTTTTAAGATGAAAACCTAATACTTTCCAGCGATCTCGTGAACTATATCACTGTCCAATATTAAAAAAATTAATACTTTCAAGTGAATTACGTACTAATACTTTCCGGCAGGAGTGCTAATATTTTTCAGCGAGACTGCTAATATCAGTCCCTACTAATAAAATAAAAATACCACCGGATCGGATTTTGGGATTCGTCTAATGGATTTCGGCTCGTTGGACCATCTGAAATGAGTTTTTGTCCCATATCAGTACATGGTATTAAATTTATTTGAATTCATTCTTCCATTACTGAAATTCCTTCGAGAATTCTCTTGATTTCTTCCTTGTTGATTGTGTTCAATCCAAAATATGGATTATACCAAGTCTGATTCAATATCTGTTAAGTTTAATGTAAGAAATTATGCTCCGTGGAAATTTCATTTTCAGATTTTCGTTGAAGAAAATGGAAGTGATCGATGAGGAAAAGAACAAATGGAGAACAAAAAGGAAGTGATGAGGAAAAGAACAAATGGAGAACAAAAAATGCACAGATTGCTACTTGGATTCTGAATTCCGTAGAGCCTGATATTGTGTTTGTTGTTTATGGTATTTGGTTTTCTCAGAAAATGGACAAACTAATGGGACAAAATTAAAGTCGAGGCGAGAATTAGATTCTCTATCCGTAAGATGAAATTGTCCCGTACAAAAGTGCTAACGGTTCTAGGCAATCGTCTCTAAGATACAACGACCTTCAAGTTCAACTTAGCAATACTTGTAAAATCCGAACTTACAACGAACAAAAAGGTATTTCGGAACTTTCGAAGAAAGAGGTGAACAATATGCAAAATGCTGATTTTTCTAGTGCAAAATGGAGTTCTGGGGGACTAATATTTATAGAACCTGGGGTGCCTCTTCGGACTGGGTGCAACACCTGGTTTGGATCGATCTTAGGGCTGTAAACGAACAGAGCTTTCGACAAACAGCTCGTGAGCGAGCTCGGTTAGCGTTCGTTTATATTCGTTTATTAAGCTTAATGAACATAAACGAACAAGAAAATTTGTTCGTTTATGTTCATGAACTTTTCACGAACACGTTTATTTAGTGTTCGTTTAATGTTTGTTTATTATCCATTTTTTAATTATTAATTATACACTTACTGCTTAATATTCATTAATTTATTATGAAAAGTAAGTTTATTTTAGTTTAATATTACAACCTATTTACATTTGTAATTATCATAATGTTCATTTATTTTGAGTTGAGTGTTCATGAATAATGTGTATTTTACTTTTTTATACACATGTTCATATAGTTGTTCATGAACAATTAATGAGCTTGTTCGTGAACGTTTGTGAACATGTTCGATTATTAAACAAACGAATACAAACAACCTTTTAAAATAAACGAACGAACACGAACAACCCACGTTCGTTTGGGCTCGGTTCGTTTATGACCCTAATCAATCTGGACTGTGCTCCGCACCATTCTCCGTGCTATTGAGCTAGCCAAAGGCTAGTCAAAATTAACTTGGTCCACTAGGGTGTACCATAAGGAGCTCCACATGATTACTCTTATTAGTGGTGAAGTTCTATATAAAATAGTCAACCATTTAATATGTTTTCCATGTGGTATACGATTTTCCATATTCGCACCCTTTTACATTGTGGAAATGATACAAAATAGCCATTTACAAAATGTAAAGATGAAATATAGCCATCTTTTGTAGACACATCTTTTTTAGCCATTTTGGGATATAAAATGATATGTGGAAATGGGTCAAATTGGCCATGTCCAACTTGAAAAGATTAAAAATAGCCAACTTTTTCAAACACATCTTTTTAGCCATTTTAGGGTGTGAAATGACATTCATACCCTTTAAGCATATTACACTAGGTCATATACATCTCTTTCTCCTTTTCACTTTCATTTTCACTTTCTCTCTCTCAAGAAGTGTGCTGTATTCAAATTTCAAAGACAAAATTTTCAGACGAATTTCCGGCAACCCATTTTTTCGATCGGAATCTCGAAATAATGTAATCATTTTGTTCTCTATCTCATTCTTTATTCATTTCACTATCGTATTTAGTTTGAGGTTGAGTGTAGAATAGATTTGAAAACCATAGACATGAAAAAAACCAGTTCGAAATAAGCTCGAACAACAGCCTGCAAATGTAACTCGAGATTCACTCGATTTTGAGTTACATCTAACTCAAATCGAGTTACAACTGACTCGATTTCAAGTTACATGTAACTCGAAATCGAGTGAATCTCGAGTTACATGTTCTGATTTGAATTTTTTTTTTGCCTATTTTTGTTGGTTTCAGATGGAGGACGATAAAGTGATAATTGTCCATAGTGGTTTTTGGGATGGTAGTTTCTATAGGAATGGTGAAGAAGTACTCGATTTTACGTCATTGTGGACAATATCATATAGTGGGTTTGTGGATATTGTTCATAACATTGTAAATGGTGATCGACATTTGTGTGAATACAAATTATACTATTTAATGCCAACTGGGGATGGTTCTGAGGTTAAGTCTTTGATTATATGTGAACGGGATCTTCGACGAGTAGCTGAGATTTTCAAAGATCCCCGAATATTTGTGACCTTTCAACCAAAAGATCATGGGATGGTGGGGACTTCGTACACCGGAAATAACAATCCACATGGTTTTATGAACCTCATGGCTGCTCAATCGTATTCATATGGTATTGGAAGTCAATTCATGCCCTTAAATCCATATAATTCTCACTACGGCATGAATTATATACATGGTCCATCATAGTGTATGCCAACCTATATGCAACATACTGCGCTCGATATTTGTCCAAGTACATCTAGGACCTTGGAGCCTCAACCAACGTATGTGCAACATGTAGTGCCCGATAATTGTCCAAGTAAATCTCCTATCTTGGAGCATCAACCGAGAATCAATAATTGTGATCATGTGGATGGTGATGATGATGATGATGATGATGGTGCTGGTGGTGGTGGTGGATTTAATGATGATTTTGGGCGGTATGATGATGTTGGGCGGTATGATGATTTCGGGGGTGGTGGCCATTATGATGACCAGGATTTTGTTGGTGATCAACATTACCAACAAGATGCACAATTTGTTCCCGATGACCGTGAAGGGAATGACGGTGACACATCTGAGGAAGAAGATGACGATCCAGAGTACGATATTGACAACGAACTAGTCCGTTGATTGAATTATGATCACTTTGGATGGGAAAAAGATGACTATTTTGTTCCTAATGACCGTGAAGGGAATGATGTGAACAATGATGTCATAGGAGACAATGACGAGCATGTTCTTCGAAATAGACGATTTCGAATCCATAAGGTACCTCGTATTGATGCCAACGAAGTAGATAATGAGAATGCTGATACGGAGCTCCCAATGGTTAGGTCTAAATATGCTTGGATGGCTCCTGGAATGTCTTATCAGTATCCTGACCCTGATTCCATTCCACAAGAACCACCTAACATTGAGCGTGACCTATTAAAGGTGCAGTGCTTGAAAGCAAGGAAGAAATGGTAACAAAGTTGGGCTTCTACCATCTGCACTATCGTGTGGAGTATAGAACAACCCGACCTTCGACTTCACGTTATGAGGCTGTTTTCAAACATAAATGATGCACCTTCTTACTTCGTGGAAACGCTATCCAAGGAGGAAGTTGGAAGTTGACAAAATCCGAGCAACCTCATACATGTGAAGCCAACTTAAGTAGACATGGTCCTCGACAATTGCCTTCAAAGATTATTGGAGCCCTGTTTGCGCCAAAACTACTAAAGGAGGGACAATCCCTTAAACCTAGAGATATTATTGCTGATTTGTCTACTGAACATGGGATAGACATTTTGTATAACAAAGCACTAAAATCACAACATCGTGCTTACAACTACATACACGGTGACCACTTGCAGTCTTGGGGGATCTTGCCTGCATTATTCTACATGTTAAAAAAAGATAATGCTGGTACAATTGCGCTACACGAGACTGATGACGATGATAGATTCAAGTATGTTTATATTTCTTTACATGCGTCAATTAAAGGATTCAGTGAGTGTTGTAGATCTGTTATTGTTGTTGATGGCACACACCTAAAGGGCAATTTTAAAGGTGTGTTGTTTGTTGCGGTTACAAAAGACGATAATGAACAAGTATTTCCACTAGCATTTGGTGTGGCTGATAAGAAGAAGGATGAATCATGGGAATTGTTTATGAATCAATTACACAATACATATGGATGCAGTTGGCAGTGTATTTCCTAACGCTGTGCATGGTATATGCACATATCACTTGAGGCAAAATATTAGAAATTATCGAGGTCAAGTGGTGACCTTATACCAAAAGGCTGCGTACACTTATTCTCCTGAACAATTCAAGAAGATAATGACCTTTATTCAAAATGCAAATGAAAAGGCCTACGAGGAGTTGGTTAGGGTTGGAACGAAAAGGTGGGCACGTGCACGTTGTCTAGTTAGACGCTATGGGTTCACGACATCGAATGCAGCAGAGGTTCTTAATTCTAGACTTGTCTGGTCGAAGAAATTGCCCATTTGTCTCTTCGGACGCCGAGACGCAGACAGTCCTGATGCAGCAGTACGTCCTGGCTCTAGAACAATCCTCCTACCAACATCGTCAGGGTCAAGGGGGGCAACCCGAGATGGGAAATGATCCATATGGGCATACATCAATCCGTGCGACATGTCTATATTGATGCCCTGCATGTAAGGGAGTCGTAACTCCACCTCGG
This sequence comes from Rehmannia glutinosa, assembly GCA_016081115.2. Lineage (NCBI taxonomy): Eukaryota > Viridiplantae > Streptophyta > Magnoliopsida > Lamiales > Orobanchaceae > Rehmannia > Rehmannia glutinosa. The sequence goes on from CM071934.1 coordinate 47,776,102, forward strand.
TGGGCTGTACCGATGTGCATATCATCTGTGAAAAAAACAGGAAAACTTTAGCTTAATTATGAAGAAAATATTATCAATACTACTATTACTCATATGATTTCGTAAAAAAAATGAAAATTACCTTGGGGCTGTCAAATAACGCCACCGCGCTCAAGGTCCTCTTGGGGCATCTAACCCATCTGCCCCTAGGATAGCCATCCAACCCAGAGGCCTGGGCAATGTCCCGACCAAGAGAAGGAATGGCCTCAAATGCCCATAGTTGTATCAAACAAAAAAAATAAGCAATGAACCCGATTACAATATGAAATGCTCGTGTTAAAAGTGATACGTGTTTAAATTATATATACCTGTATAGGGTAAAAGTAGGCATATATGTGGAACTGGACTGCTCTCTCAGGATCATCAGGGGCTCGAATCCCAGAATCAAGATAATGGAGGAGGCGCCCATACACGTAGGAGCCCCATAGGAATGCCCTAAACCCGGGGCCATCCTCAACTAAAGTCCACAATCATAATGGGACGGTACCCCGTGGATCGAGAGCGAATAGATACTTCGTGACAAACAAGAAATACGCCATCTTCAGATTCTCCTCTGGTCGCTCTCTGAAATGACACGCGATGAAGTGCGGCAATGCCTTCGTCGGTATCAAGGACTCCCCATTGAAAAACTGTCGATATACTCCTCCTGCCGGAGGGATATGCTGTGAGGAGCATGGGTCAATCGCCTAGGGGCCAAAGCGTAGCCCCGTAAACATCGCAAACTCTTGTTGCCCAAATCTGAGGTTTCGCTCACCAACACGGAACTACAAGTCACCCGTCTTAGATCCCTCCACCAAGATCTGTCTACCGAGCAATCGAAGCATACCCTTCGAGGTCAAGTATGCGTCCGAGTCGAAGTCCAGAAACGCCCCAAATGGCCCATTACTAAACTCATCTAAATTGCCCGACTGAGTCAACTCCTCCTTGATATCCGCTATCAAGTGGCACTTGGTGTATACATTCAGTTTTCCCCTCCAATTCGGTCCAGAACCCCATTTCCATTGCTAATTCTATCAAAAAAACACAAACATTCAGTTAATGGCTTGCTGTCATGTAACTCGATTTCGAGTTACATGTAACTTGAAATTGAGTCACCTGAAAAAAATGACTTGATTTCGAGTTACAGATGTAACTCGCAATGATCCATATCAAAACTGACTGTAATTTCGAGTTACATGTGTAACCCGAAATCGAGTTACAGAAAAGGTAACTCGATTTCGAGTTACACATGTAACTCGAAATCACAGCCCGTCGTCTTCTTATTCTTCCCCTCTCTCACACTTTCCGCCATTAAAAACATCTCAAGCTAAAAAAAACCAAGTATCACCATCAAAAACCTAGAATTTCTACAAAGCCTACAACAAATCCTAACCTAAAACAAGTATTGACAATTTAAAACAACAAAAATACATGAAATTAAGGAAATATGATTCGAATTACATACCTGAGAAGAAGTCGAAGCACCCTCCATATCCTCGCTAGTCGTCGTCGTCTCCGTTGGCCGTCGCCGATTTCGGTAGTTTTGGTCGAGATTCCGGTAGTTTTCGAGTGAGGAAATAGGGATATTACCGTGAGATTTTCGAGTGAGGAAATAGTGTTGGGTGATTTCGAGTGAATGGGGACTTAAAATACTAAAGGGCAGTTATGTCTTTTCGCACCCCAAAATGGCTAAAAACGATGTGTTTGAAAAACATGGCTAAAAAAGATTTTCAATTGGCCAAAAAGGCTAAAACAAAACCCACTGAAATGATATTCATATCCTTCTAGCATATTTGTTTAATATTTGGATTATTTTCTCTCTCTTTCACTTATCTCTATGTATCCTCTTACTCTTTCTTTCAAATTTTTATTTCAAAAATCAAACCTGTATTTTCGCTTTTAAATATGCAATATGGGTGTTGAATTATAGATATCGAAAAGAGGATTAATTTGATATATTATACATGCAAAACGAATTTAAAATGAAAAAGTTATGTGAATTCAAAGTTTTTTGGAGAAAAACAAAATAACTGGGTTATAATAAGTGCTGTCACTCGATGTCGAGTTACTGTAACTCGATATCGAGACACTGTGACTCGACATCGAGTTACATTTACAGTTTACAGTAACTCGATGTCGAGTCACAGGGATGTGTGTTTTTGTGCAGTTAAATTGACTCAAGGGCAAATTGGGTTTTTCGTACCCCAAAATGGCTAAAAAAGATGTGTTTGAAAAAGATGGCTAAAAAACATCTTGGTTTGATGGGAATGACTAAAAAAAATCGACTGTTTTATATTCCTTATATAAAAGACATTTAAATGGCTAACTTTATGCATTAATTTTTTATTCACCCGAAATTGGTTTTGAAAAATTCAAAATGCTAAATTTATCTACCCACGGTGTAGTTTACGATTGTATCATTTATTTTCTAAAACTAATAAATGATCCTATTTAAATAATTGGTTAAAATCGGGTCAAAACTCATTTTTTTATACAACTATTTTCCAACAGTGCTAAGTTTTTGCTCTTTCAGAACTACAACAGAGATGTGGTAACATGTTTAAGGATTTTATTCTCAAATAAACGTTAACCCATTAAGGTAATTTGAACTTGAATATGAAATCGCAAATATCAATCAAGAGGGTTGATATATTCACAGTATTTATATTGAGATATTGAAGCTATAGACAGAACAAGATAGGACCTCTGCAAATATGATTTCTGGTGAAGCATTTCTAGAAGTTAAGACAGAGAGAGACAGTGGAAAAGTTCTCATGAAACTTTGTCCTCAATTTGAAAATGCAAGGGCCTTACTAATCAATCATGGTAATCTGACTATGGAATCTGTATTGGGAGACCTTGTTCACGAAGAGACATGGCTGAATACACATGCTCAATTGGATGTACAATCCAACACTATTGTACAATCCAACACTATTGGAATCTTATTATTGAAAACACAATACATGTAACTATTGCAAGGATGAGGGCATATCATTCTGGAAGGTACAAGCTGTTGGGTAAAAATCTGGAGGTTTACTATTTATGGAGATGGCTAAGTGTTTAAATTGAGTCGATGCTTGAATTAGATTCAGTCTTCACAAGATGAAAAACGTCCCGTATACAAAGTGTTTACGGTTCCGGCGTTCGTCCCTAAGATACAACAACTTTTACTATTCCAGTTTAGCAGCACATGCAAAAATCGGAACTACAACGAACTAAAAGTGTTTAGACTTTCAAACTTTTGAACAGGAGGGAATGTCAATATGCTGATAATGCAAATGACTCGATTATTATCTTGTGTTATTCGTGTCTAAAATCATCGGCAGGGTCTTCTATTTTATAGGCATTAGATGCCCGTATGGAAAGATCATGTCTTTTGGCTCGAAAAGACATGTTTACAGCGAACATGTGCATCTGTTCAGCCTTTCGCTTCGACGCACGACCTGGCGCACGGCCTGGGCGTGTGCCCATGCTTGGAAGCGAACAAAAATGACAAAGTTTTGACTTGACGCATGACCCGACGCACGGGCCGTGCGTCCGCCCGTACTCGGATGCGAACAAGTCCATCTTGACGCACGACCCGACGTACGGGCCGTGCGTCCGCTCGTGCTCGGATGCGAACACTTTCCCGTTGGAAACTTTAATTAATTAATTAAAAAAATAATTAATTATTTATTTTAAAAAATTTAGGTCCAAAAAGAATAAGGGCCTTGAAGCCCAAGCCCAGGCCCACGGCCCGCGACCCATGACCACGACCGCGATCTAGACCCGGGCGGGGCCGGCGGGCGGGCGAAGGCGGCGCGCGTGCATGTGTGCTTTTGCACCAAACCCAAAAAGCATGTAGGTCGTCACCCTTTAAAACTTGGGTGCCCCCAAGGGTCCAAACCCATTAAGTCCAACTTGGGATATATCAATTGAGCAAACTTTGCCTCATTTTCCTATGTGGGATGGAGCATTTCTCCTTCCCCACATTTCCCATTTTCCAAACCATTTTCTAGTGTTGAATGGCTAACTTCTAGCATTAATTTCTTATTCACCCGGAATTGATTTTGAGAAATTCCAAATGCTATTCTCATCTACTCTCTTAGTAGAATTTTTACAAATAATTTAATTCCATTTTTCACTAATAAAAATCACTTAATTATTTGGTCAAAATCGGGTCAACAACCATTTTATACAACCAAACTTGATGCGAACACTTTCCCGTTGGAAACTTTAATTAATTAATTATTTATTTTAAAGATTTTTGGTCCAAAAAGAATAAGGGGAAATTACACAAAATACGCTGATTTTTGTACCATTACCACACAATACGCTCCAATTACTCTTGTGCCTATTTTTTTTACTTTTGTACCTAATTTGTTTTTACGCTCCTTGCTATTTTTTGATTATTTTTATTTTTTTTTGTTTTTTTTTTTGTTCCTGCATTGTTTTATATGTTATATAAGTTGTTTCGAGGTTGTTTAAATTTGTTTCTTTATTGTTTCTATGTTGTTTCTTTGTTGTTTCGATGTTTCAAAACAACTTTAACCTATTTTTTATGTTGTTTTTTATTCATATATTATTTTGTACATTGTTTCTATTGTTTCGGTGTTGTTCTATAATATTTTTAATGGTGTTTCAATAATTGTTTTTGTTGTTTTCATGTAGTATTCAATGTGTAAATACAATTTTTACCTATTTTTAAGATTTTTTTATTCATGTTGTGTTTTAAATATTTTTTACGTTGTTTCTGGGTTGTTCCATACCCTTTTTAATGTTGTTCTGATATTTGTTTGTTGTTTCAATGAAGTTTTCGATGTTTAAATACAATTTTTTTTTACCTATTTTTACTAAAAGAAACATGTTTGAAACATGTAAGAAACAATGTTGAAACACAGAAATATGTTTGAAACATGTTAGAAACAATGTTGAAACAAAGCGTAAAATTTTTCGGGAATTTTTGCTGGAGTGTATTGTTGTGTAAAAAAAGAGTGGGGAGCGTAAATTTAGGTAAAATTGCACCGGGAAGCGTAAATTTAGGTAAAATTGCACCGGGAAGCGTAAAAGGCTGACATTGACTTAAAAAAGGTGGGTATTTCTGCCAATTGCCCAAAGAATAAGGGCCTTGAAGCCCAAGCCCAGACCCGGACCCAGGCTGGGCCGGCGGGTGGGCGAGCGACGGCGGCACGCGCGCGCATGTACTTTTGAACTAAACCCACAAGCATGTATGTCCTCAGCCCTTTAAAACTTGGGTGCCCCCAAGGGTCCAAACCCATAAGTCCAACTTGGGATATATCAATTGAGCAAACTTTGCCTCCTTTTCCTATGTGAGATGGAGCATTTCTCCTTCCCCACATTTCTCATATTCCATACCATTGACCTCGATTTATGCCTTTTGTAAGCGGATCGGCAAGGTTTTCCTTTGACTTCACGTAGTCAACCGAAATAACCCCATTCGAAATTAACTGCTAATGGTATTGTTTCTTCAACGTATATGTCTAGACTTACCATTATACATACTACTTTGTGCCCTTCCAATTGCTGATTGACTATCACAATGTATCAAAACAACAGTCACATGCTTACTCCAACAAGGAACATCCTCTAAGAAGTTTCTAAGCCATTCTGCTTCTTCTCCAGCTTTATCTAAAGCAATGAACTCGGGTTCCATAGTGGATCGACCTATGCACGTCTGCTTAGAAGACTTTCACAACACCGCTCCTTCACCTATTGTGAAAATATATCCACTTGTGGACTTGGAGTTTTTTGTGTCTGATATCCAATTGGCATCACAGTATCCTTCTAATACTGTTGGATATCTCGTATAAAGTATTCCATAGTTCATGGTATACTTTAAATATCTAAGTACCCTAGTCACAACTTTCCAGTGATCCGTACTCGGGTTACTTGTAAACCTACTTAGCTTACTCACTCAATATGCAATGTCTGGACGTGTGCAATTCGTTAAGCACATCAGACTGCCAATTACCCTTGCAAATTTCAACTGAGAAACTGGTTCACCTCTATTCTTGGACAAGTGTAGACTTAGATCTACAGGTGTCTTAGCCGGAGGACTATCAAAAGCATTAAACTTTCTAAGTATGCTTTCGACATAATGGGATTGTGACAAGACACTTCCATATGAAGTTCTAGAGATTTTAATCCCTAATATAACATTAGATAATCCCATACCTTTCATGTCAAAGTTCTTCTTTAACATGTTCTTAGTATTCATGATTAAACCATGACCATAATCTACATAAAGACATACTATGACGTAATCACTTGTAGTACCTATAATGTAGACACCCTTGTCACATTCATTGATCTTGAAACCGTTTGACTTCATAGTCGAGTCAAACTTTTCATGCCATTGCTTAAGTGCTTGTTTTAGTCCATAAAGTGACTTAACAAGTTTACACACCTTTCGCTCTTGACCGGGTGCAACCTACCCCTCGGATTGTTCCATATTGATCTCCTCTTCAAGTTCACCATTCAAGAAGGTAGTCTTAACGTCCATTTGATGTATCTCAAGGTTATGCAAAGCTGCAATAGCAATGAGAACACAAATGGACGTAATCCTCGTAACATGAGAATATGTATCGAAAAAGTCATATCCCTCATTTTGTCTAAACCCTTTAGCTTTCAAACGGGCTTTATACTTGTCAATAGATCCATCTGCTTTATACTTTCTTTTAAGGATCCACTTGCATCCCAAAGGTTTGCAACCCGGTGGGAGATCAACTAACTCCCAAGTGTGATTTTGCATGATGGAATCTATCTCATTATTGATCCAGAGAGGAGCTTCTGGACTAGACAATACTTCTTGAATAGTTCTAGGTTCATTTTCTAACATATAAGTTAGAAAATCAGGACTAAAAGACTTAGCTACTTTTGTCCTTTTATTGTGTCTTGGTTCCTCTTCATCATCACTTTGAGGTAACCTTGCAGTTTCATAAGTTCGTTTACTTGAACTTTCTTCTTTCCTTTCTTTGTTCGGAAAGATATTCTCGAAGAATACAGAATTCCTTGATTCAATGATCATACCTTCTTTTATATCAGGAATAGCTGACTTGTGCACTAAAAAGGAATATGCACTACTATTGTTAGCATATCCAATGAAAGCACAATCGATCGTATTCAGACCGATTTTAACTTATTTCGGCTTAGGTACTTCGACTTTAGCCAAACACCCCCACACTTTGAGGTATTTATATGACGGTTTACGTCTCTTCCGTAACTCATATGGAATTTCATTTTTACCTTTGTGTGGGATCTTATTAAGAATGTAGTTTGAAAAAAGTATGGCTTTCCCCCACAATTTTTGGGGTAAGCCACAACTTATCAACATCGCATTAATCATCTCCTTAAGTGTACGATTTTTGCGTTCTGCTACTCCATTTGATTGAGGTGAGTAGGGAGCAATCGTTTGATGTATTATACCCATTTCTGAGCAAAATTCTTCAAACAGAGCAACATACTCTCCGCCACTTCGAATCATCTTAATTTTCAAATTAAGCTGATTTTCAACTTCATTCTTATAAGTCTTAAAAGCTACTAAAGCTTCATCTTTGCTTTTCAGAAGATACACATAGCAATATCTTGTGCAATTGTCTACGAACGTTATGAAGTACTTTCTCCCACCTCGAGTTTGCTCAAGTTTTAAATCACACACATTTGTATGAATGTACTCGAGTGGTTTGGTACTTCTCGTTAACGAAAGAAACGATGCTTTGGCCAACTTTGCTTCAACACATATTTCACATTTGTCTTGTGAATCGGTTTTAAATGTAGGTATTAATTCCAGATTCACTAACCTTTTAATAGTGTTGAAGTTTACGTGTCCTAATCTATCATGCCATAAATTAGAACAATCCAACAAGTAAACAGAAGTAATAGTTTTTTTCTTCACCTCTTGGCGAAAAACAGACATTACAGACATATTAAAAAGTCCCTTATCAAGGTATTCCTTACAAAGAAACTGACCATTCTTGGTCATTACAAACTTGTCGGACTCAAACACTAGTCTAAACCTGGCCTTACTAAGCAAAGGACCAAAAACCAAATTCTTACAGATGTCCGGGACATGCAGCACATCTACAAATGTAAGCTCTTCTCCGGAAGTCATCTTGAGCACAACCTTGCCAAGCCCCACAATGTTGGAAGTTGAAGAGTTTCCCATGAAAAGTTTGCTTCCATCGAAGCTATTAAAAATAAGAGAAAGGTCATCGATGCTGCATTTGAAAATGTAGCTGAGAATACGTCAGCAAGAGTGGAAGAACTATTGAAGCAGCATGGTGGTCTTCCAGCAGGATTAGAAAACGTCATGATAGAGCCCCCCAAAGAAGTAATGCCGGATGCAGGTTCTGAGCCTAGATCTATTGAAGAATTTCAAATCTTGGAAGTTGAAGGCTACTTTGAAGGAATGACCTTGATTCAAGCCTGGGAGTTGTACTAGAAAAAAGGCCTGGAAGTGTGCAACAAAGCTGAGAAACAGCAGAGTGCAAGAAGTCACTCAGCTGGTAAGTCCAAGACTCTTGTACAACACACTCCTAGAGAAAGAGAAGCATAGTCAAGAAAGGGAAGACAAAGTGGATGGAAGAAGTTTTCAATCTCGGCCAAGGCCAAAAGATGTCACTTTCGTGGTCCCTGAAAAAAGGGGAATCACATACTGGGCTAGCCATGACCATCTTGCAAATTTAGAAGTCGCTCAAAAAATTGAAGAAGCAAAGAAGAGGATGGCTGAAGAAAGTGCCAGAGCAACCCGTGAATGGGAAGAAAGGCAACGAAGAGATTAGCCTGTTGCAAAGCGAGTCTTTGAGAAGAATAAAAGGGAAGAAGATGAAAAGAAAAGGAAAAAGGCTGAAGAAGAAGAAGAAAGAAAGAGGAAAAAGGATGATTCAGACAGAAGAAGAGCTGATGAAGAAAGAGAAATGAAGCAGCAAAGGCATTCAAGTGTTGCTGCAAACCCCTTCGTGTATTTTTGTTGTAAATACACATATATATAAGTCTTCTTTAATAAGTTTAGTGAATTTCCCTGTAATTTTCACTCTTTATGTATCTTAGCTTAGATATACTATGTTTTGACATGTATACATTTATGCTGCTTTGATACCGAATTAAAACAAGCTGTGTAAAGGAAAAGAATGCTATGATCAATAAAATGATCAATTTAAACATACATTCTTTATTACTGCATTGTTTGTATGTATCTTTGTTGTTTACTTTCTTTGATTGTTTTTAAGTTTTGACATCATCAAAAAGGGAGAAATTGTTAGGAAATTTATTGAGTAGATTTTGATGATACCATGTAAAACTTAAACTAGGAAGTTGGCACCCCATCTTCCTTGTAATTTGTATTGTAATAGATAGGGCTGGAAAAGTTGATTCAAGTCAGCTATGCCAAGGATTACAAGAGGTCAACTGCGGACTATGTGAAGACTGTACTTTGTGTCAGCTGAGTAATGCCATGAAGGAAATCAAGGACTCGACTGAAGGAAAGTCAGCTGGGGAACAACTGTAAGAAGTGTCAGTCAAGTCAACTCAAGAAGCCAAGTCTCAAGTTGAAGTGACAGTTGAGTTATCTAATATCTGGAGCTGACTCAAGTCATCTGGGGTACAAACAGCAGTCTAGTCACGACAACTGACTTTGATCCGTTGATTAAAGTCAAGCATATTGCTCAATATAGTAATATGTCAAAGTTGTCAGGTCTAAAGTGTTAGTCCCAGAATCATGCAAAAGGAATGAACCAATGAGAAACACTGGACCTTGTGTCAGGCACCTGCAATGCTGCAAAGATATTTAATACGAGGAAGGGTCAACATCAAGGACTGCAGACCAAGACAAGCCAACGAACACAAGTGACATTTGTAATTAGCTATCTCTTCAACGGGCAAAATTTCAAATGTGCACTATAAAAGGCTGAGGAAGTTATTTAGAAGAGGTTACCTGAACCACGAACAAGCAAGCAATATTCAAGCATCTAACCTGCAATATTCTCATAAACATTCAAGAAATTCCTCAAGCCTAAAACTCGAAGGAAATCGATCCAACACAAGTTGTGAAGGAAAGACAACTTCAAATCTGTTGAAGAGGAAACTTTTGAAGAAATCAAAGGGGTCTACTTTCCAAGCTAGGATTGTAGAAAGGTTCCAGGTCGAACCATTATCAAGTTTGTTGGAGGGCTTCATGATCAAATCCAAGAACTTGAGAAGTGAGCTAAAGTAGCAAGGTAGCTGCCCTGTGAAAAAGCTGAGTCACAAGAGAAGCCAGCTGTGTGATCAAGTCTATCTCAAGAATGTTCACCGCTTTGTAAACTGATCTGTTACATAGTGGATTCCTCCAGAAGTTCGAGAAGAGAGGATTAGAAGAATTACCCCATCTTTGAACCTCTATAAAATATTTGTATCATTTACTTTCAACAAACTTACTTTCCTGCACATTTACTTTATATCTGCTGTTAAGTATTATATTTGCTATCCAACTAATATATAACCAAGTGCTAAAAATCAAGTGTTTAAAACAAGCTAAAATCTAATCAAAAGGTGTTAAGTCTTCCGCTGTTAAAAACTAATCAGCCAAGTTAAGTATTTGGCTTGAGCAGTCGAGTTATACTATCAACAGCTCTATCGAGTCTGTTGAGTGGGTAACTTAGCTGAAAAGCCAACTTAGCTGTCCATCAAGGACACAACTGTTTGAGTCAACTCTGTTGAATTATTTTTAAAGGACTAAATCGAAAATCTGGTAAGGTTTATTCAACCCCCCTCCTAAACCTTACTTCACACCCCTTGGGACCTACAAGTGGTATCAGAGCGGTTGGTTCATTGAGCCTTCCACACTGGTTACTGAACTAGATCTCTATCTTTTCAAAAAGTTTTTTGAAACACTTGTGTTTCAAGGTCTTTCATTTTAAGCAAAGTTATTATCATGGAAGCAAATCTAACACGCATTCCTATGTTCACTGTTGAAGAATTTGATGATTGGAATATTCGTATGCAGGCTCATCCATCTGCATTACATGATGAAATGTGGCTTGTGATTGAGGATGGGCCATTGCAAATACTCAAAGTGAACACGACTGCAATAAAAGCAGCTACAGCTGAAGGAGAAGAAGTTCTTTGAAGCAAGACCAGCCATGGTTGAGAAACCTTGGACTGAATGGACTAATGAGGATAGAAAGAGATACAACTTGGACAATGTGGCCAATGACATACTCTACACGACATTGGACAAAGCAATGTTCAATCAAGTCAAATCTTGCAAATCTGCAAAAGAAATCTGGAATAAACTGACTTTAATTTGTGAAGGATCAGAACAAATTAAAGAAAATAAACTGTCTGTTGCTGTTCAAAAATTTGAAATTTCAAAATGCTTGTAGGTGAAACCTAGGATCAGCTGGATGCTAGATTCACTGAGATCACAAATGAGCTTTCAGCTCTTGGGAAGGAATATACACAAAAGAAAATGTGTATGAAGGATCTTAAGAAGCCTCCCAGCTGAATGGGAAATGAAGGTTATGGCCCTGAGACATTCAATGGACCTCTCAAGAACATCTAACCATGAGCTATTCTCAGACCTCAAAGCCTATGAGTTTGAGCTAAGAAGAAAAGTGCAAGAGGAGACAACTGTACCCGAGACAGCTGCACTAATGGCTAGTGATGGAAAGAGAGCTGAACCAAAGGAAGCCATAGACCAGGAGGAAATTGCCCTGATGGTCAAAAGATTCAACATGTTCCTCAATTAGAAATATAAAAGAAATAAGGGTGCGACCTCCAGGAGACATTCAGCTCCTTCCAAATCAAGGGAAGACAGGCCACCCAAGAGAGCTGAGCATCAAAGAGTTGAATATCAGAGAGCTGATAATCCAAGAATAGAAAGAGCTGATCAAAGAGCTGAGAACCTGTGTTGGAACTGCAGACAACCAGGACACTTTGCAGTTGACTGTTTGTTGGGAAATATATTTTATAGATTTTGATGAATGCTATGTAAAACTTAAACTAGAAAGTTGGCACCCCATTTTCCTTGTAATTTACATTGTAATAGATATTTGCCGAAAAGCCGAGTCAAGTCACTATGCCTGGAAATACAAGAAGTCAACTGAAGACTGAAGTGAAGACTCCGCTGTGGAACAACTGAGTATGGCCAAGATATAAGATCAAGAACTCGACTGAAGATGTATCAGCTGAGGAACAACTGTGTGTAGAGTCAGTCAAGTCAACACACGAAGCCAAGTCTCAAGTTGAAAGTGACAGATGAGTCATCCAAGGATTGGAAGTTAACTCAAGTCACCTGGGGTATAAAATACTGCAGTCAAGTCAAGACAACTGAATGAGATCCGTTAATGTAAGTCAAGAATGTTACCCAGAATGGTAACAAGTTAAAGTTGTCAAAGATAAAGTGCTAGTTCCAGTTGTGTGCAGAAGGAACAAACCAATGAGAAGCACCGCAACAAAGTGTCAGAAACGCTGCAACACTGCAAGACAGTAAATCCGAGTAAATGTCAACATCAAGGACTGCAACAAGACAAGCCAACAAACACAAGTGACTTTTGAAATCAACCTATCTCTTCAACGGCCGATTTTCGAAAGTTCACTATAAACGGCTGAGGAAATTCATTGAGAAAAGGTGACCTGAACCACGAACAAGCAAGTAATATTCAAGCTGTAAACCTAAAATATTTTCAAGTATATTCAAGCAAATCCTCAAGCCTGAAACTCGAAGGAAATTGATCCAACACAAGCTGTGAAGGAAAGACAACTTCAAACCTGTTGAAGAGGAAACTTTTGAAGTATAAAAATGGGTCTACTATCCAAGGAGGATTGTAGGAAGGTTCAAGGTCGAACCAGTATCAATTTATTGGAGGGCTTCGTGATGAAATTCAAGAGCTTGAGAAAGTGAGTGAGAGTAGCAAGCGGTACTGCGCCTGCGGAAGAAGTTTCGAGTCGGACGAGAAGCTAGCTGTGTGACCAAGGCTGTCTCTAGACTATTGACCACTTTGTAAATAGATCTTTTACATAGTGGATTCCTCCAGGAGTTGGAGAAGAGAGGATTAGAAGAATTACCCCATCTTCGAACCTCTATAAAAATTAACTGTGTCATTTATTTTTCAGCACATTTACTTCTCTGCATACTTACATTATATCTGTTGATAAACTTATTTGCTATCCAACTGATCAATAACCAAAGTGCTAAAATCAAGTGTTAAAACAAGTTTAAAACAATTCAAAGGGTGTTAAGTCTTCCGTTGATAAAACCTTCACAACAAAGTTAAAGTTCAGGTTAAACAGTGAGTTATTCTATCAACAACTCTATCGAGTCTGTTGAGTGGCTAACTTTGCTGAATAAGCAACTTAGCTGTCCCTCAAGGACATAGCTGTTTGAGTTAACTCTGTAATATTTTAAAAGGACTAAAATCGAAAAAGTTGGTAAGGTTTATTCAACCCCCTTTCTAAAACTTACTCACACCCCTTGGGACCTACAAGTGGTATCAGAGCGGTTGGTTCATTGAGCCTTCCGCACTGGTTACTGAACTAGATCTTTATCTTATCAAAAGGTTTTAAACACTTGCATTTCCAAAATCTTTCACTCTTAGCAAGAGTTATTATCATGGAAGTAAATTTGACACGCATTTCTATGTTCACTGTTGAGGAATTTGATGACTGCAAAATTCGTATGCAGGCTCATCTGTCTGCTCTACACGGTGAAATGTGGCTTGTGATAGAGGATGGGCCCCTGCAAATATTAAAAGTGAACACGACTGTAAGGAGAGTAGCTGCAATGAAGGAGAAGAAGCTGCTGCTGAAAAAAGACCAGCCATGGTTAAAAAACCAAGGACTGAGTGGACAAATGATGATAGAAAGAGATACAACCTGGACAATATGGACAAGGACATACTCTACAAGATGTTGGACAAAGCAATGTTCAATAAAGTCAAATCCTGCAAAACAGCAAAAGAAATCTGGAATAAACTAATTTTAATTTGCGAAGGATCAGAGCAAATTAAAGAAAATAAATTATCTGTTGCTGTTCAAAAATTTGAAAATTTTAAAATGTTTGCAGAAGAATCTATAGATCAGCTGGATGCAAGATTCACTGAGATAACAAATGAGCTTTCAGCTCTTGGGAAGGAATACACACAGAAGGAGATGTGTATGAAGATCCCGAGGAGCTTTCCAGCTGAATGGGAAATGAAGACTATGGCTCTGAGACATTCAATGGACCTCTCAAGAACATTTAACCATGAGCTATTCTCAGACCTCAAAGCCTATGAGTTTGAGCTCAGAAGAAAAGAGCAAGATGAGACAGTTGTACCTAAGACAGCTGCACTAATGACTAGTGATGGAAAGAGAGCTGAACCAAAGGAAGCCATAGACCAGGAGGAAATTGCCCTGATGGTCAAAAGATTCAACAAGTTCTTCAATAAGAACTATAAAAGAAATAAGGGTGAAACCTCCAGGAGACATTCAGCACCCTCAAAGTCAAGGAAAGATAGGCCACCGAAGAGAGCTGAGCATCAAAGGGTTGAACATGAGATATCTGATAACCCAAGAACACAGAGAGCTGACCAAAGAGCTGAGAACCTGTTTTGGAATTGCAGACAACCAGGACATTTTGCAGTTGACTGTTCCTATCCACCTGTCAACAAATACATGAATGAAGAAGAAAGAAAAATCTTTAGAGAAAGAAGACAGGAAAAAAAGAAAGCCATGTTAGCTGCTGAGACTGCTGAGACAAATAAGTCCAAAGAATCAGCAGACTTAGAAAGTAGTGAAGCTGACTACTCAGGTGATTCTGAAGAAGAAGCCATGATCTGCCTTATGGCTAAAGAACAAGATCAACCAGACCAAGAAGATGAGGTACACTCTAACTCATCTCATTCAGATTCAAGTGATAGTGATTGTGATACACACACTTCATCACCTACTGATCTTTATGATTCATTAGGAAAAATGATGAAAGACTTTGAGCACATTAAATCCTCTCACACACTTCTAAATGAGGAAAACAGCCAGCTCAAAAGCCAAAACTCACAGCTGACTAAGGAGCTGGGTACTCTAAGTCACATAGCTGTTGAGAAAACAGAGCTGAAGGCTGAGAATGCCAAACTAATAGCAGAGATAAATGCTATAGAAAAGAGGGAAAAATATCTAAAAAATGTGATTGCTTCATTTACAAAGGCATCTAAATCATTGGATGATCTTATATTGAGTCAAAAGGAATGTGGAGATATGAAAGACATAAGATTCAATTTCTTTTGTGCACAGTCAAACTCCTAGAGTGATTTTGAAAAAAGGATCTTCGAGCAATGAAGCATCTCAAAAACCCAAAACACCAAATATTGCACCCACATTCATCCCAAAGCATAATCACAAACAAACTGGCCTTGGATATAAAGGGAAAGGAAAACTGCCAGTTGAGTATGCTGAGAGGATAGTTGAGAAGAAATCCTGCCGAGTTCCTCATCAAACTCCAAACAGAAAGTACTCTGTGAAGAATAAATAGAGCTACCAAAAACCCCAGCAGTTTCATCAGATAAACACACATGTTGGGAATGGTAGAAACTATCCAAGCCAAGCTGATTGGAACAATGTGAAATATCAGCAAAGACCAATGGAATACAAGCCAAGATAGCAAAGACCTAAACCTCAGCAAAGGTCATTTCAAAGGCAAAAAAAGCTATTATCAGCACACATATGCACCAGGCACTACACTCAGAAATATCACAAATATCCCAAGAAAGCAATTGCTAAAACACACACACAGACATACAGACAAAAAGACAATTGTATGAACCTAAAACACCCAAGCAATTTGAAAATATGCACTATGATTATGGCACAGATAGATGGCAACCTCTTAGAGTCAAGTCCTTTAACTATAGGTTGGTTGGATCATCTTATAGCACTAACCCCTCAGGACCCAAGCAAGTATGGGTACCTAAAAACTAATTTCCTTGATTACAGGTTCAAGGAACAGCTGAGTGCTAAGGAACCTGGTACATGGATAGTGGTTGTTCCAGACACATGACAGGGAACAAGAAAAATCTGTCAAGATTCAAGGAGATTAGAGGTGCAAAAGTCATATTTGGAGGAAATGAAGCTCCAGGGGAACTCAAAGGCACATGATCTATCAAGAAGAATGGATTGGAAATCACAGATGTTGCTTATGTTGAAGGCCTCAACTTCAACCTGTTAAGCATCAACCAACTCTGTGACAAGGGCTACAATGTTGGATTCAATATGGGATTGTGCCAGATCAAAGATGCTGAATCAAATGAAATAGTGCTGCAAGGATCAAGACAAAAGAATATGTATGTGGTAGATTGGTCCACTGCCACACCAAGCACTTGTCTGATAGCAAAGAGCACCGCCGAATCCAGTTGGCTGTGGCACAAGAAGCTGAGTCATCTGAATTTCAAGACAATCAACAAGCTTTCAAGGAGTCATCTTGTGGAAGTATTGCCAGACTCAGTGTACAAGAAAGAAAGTGTATGTGATGCATGCCAGATGGGAAAGCAAATAAAATCTTCATTTAAGGACAAACTAAGTCTTTCTTAAACAAGGATATTACATCTGTTGCATATGGATCTATTTGGTCCTGTTGACCGAGCCAACATAAGTGGAAAGAAATACACCTTAGTGGTGGTAGATGATTATTCAAGGTACACATGGACAATCTTCATGTGTAAAAAGAAGGAAACTTTGCCGAAGTTACCTTAGCTGATGAAAAGAGTTCAAAATGGAAAGAGCCAAAACATTATAAAGATAAGATCTGATAGAGGAACTGAGTTTGTCAATGGGATAATAACTCAGTATTGTGTTGAAATTGCTCATGAGTTATCAACAGTAAGAAATCCACATCAGAATGGAGTAGCTGAAAGAAGGAACAAAACTCTTAAGGAAGCTGCAAGGACCATGTTAGCTGAAGCTGGATTGCCTAAGAGATTTTGGGCTGAAGCCACCAATACAACATGCTATACTCAAAATAGATGCATGATAAATAGGCAATTAACCAAGACTCCCTATGAGATCTGGATAGGGAGAAAGCCAAATGTTGGGTATTTCAAGATATTTGGATGTAAATGCTTCATCCACAACAATGGCAAAGATAATTTGAAGGCTTTCGATGCTAAAGCTGATGAAGGTATCTTTTTGGGATACTCAGCTGAGAGTAAAGCTTATAGAGTGCCGAACATGAGGACTATGGTCATGGAAGAGTCTATCCATGTGGTTTTTGATGAACCTAATGTGAATGGAGAAGACATTGAAGAGTTAACTGACAAGTTGAATCAACCAACTATGCAGAAGAGTCCTTATGTTGAAGTTGAAGTAAGAGCAATCAACCAAGATGCAGATGAGATAACTAAATCTCAAAGACAGCTGGAAAGTCTATAGCTGAATGACGATGAAAGAGCTGTTCAAGACAACATAGCTGCGAGATGGTTGAATCCAGCTGACTTGCTCCAACCTGATGTGAGATGGCTGAGAGACCATCCACCAGAGTTAGTTATTGGAGATGTTAGAGATGGTAAAAGAACCAGATCCAAAGCTCACCAAGAAGCAATGTTCACTTGTTTTATTTCCCAAATAGAGCTAAAAAATGTGTCTCAAGCATTGGATGACACACATTGAATTCAAGCCATGCAAGAAGAGCTGAATCAATTTGAAAGAAACAAGGTATGGGAATTGGTGCAGAGACCAACCCATCAAAATGTTATTGGCACAAAATGGGTTTTCAGAAACAAGATGAATGAGAAAGTATCTGTGGTAAGAAACAAAGCAAGATTGGTAGCCAAAGGGTATTGCCAAGAAGAGAGAATATATTTTGATGAAACTTTTGCTCCTGTTGCAAGATTAGAAGAAATAAGGATGTTTATTGCCTATGTTGCACATGAGAACTTCACTGTATATCAAATGGATGTGAAGAGTGCATTTCTAAATGGACTACTAGAGGAAGAAGTCTATGTTGAACAACCTCTAGGTTTTGAGCAGAAGACTATTGGAGATAAGGTGTACAAGCTCAAGAAAGCATTATATGGATTAAAACAAGCACCAAGAGCATGGTATTATACATTGTCTCAATTTTTAACTGAGAATGGATTCACCAAAGGCAAAGTGGACAAAACACTCTTCAGAATTCAAGATGGAGAAGTATACTGCTTGTTCAAATATATGTGGATGACATCATTTTTGGATCCACAAATAAAGAGCTGTGTGATAAGTTCCTAATCCACATGCAAGACAAATTTGAAATGAGCATGATGGGAGAGCTGACTTTCTTCCTAGGACTTCAAGTCAAGAAATTGAAGGATGAAACCTTCATAAGTCAAACAAAGTACACCAGAGATTTAATGAAGAAATTTGGTATGGAAGGAAAGTCTTCTGTGAAAATACCAATGAATACATCAGTCAAAATGGACATGGATGCAGATGGCAAGGCTGTAAATCTAACCAGATATAGAGCACTCATTGGATCATTGCTCTACTTAATGTACCAAAAAAGCGAGGCGGACATCACCTTTGCAAAGAGGTGTATGTGCAAGATTTCAATCTGCACCAAAAGAGAGCCACATGACTGCAGCTAAGAGAATCCTAAGGTATTTGAAGGGATGCCAGGAAGTTGGCTTATGGTATCCAAAGAAAGGTGGATTCAAGCTTATTGGTTACTCAGACTCTGACTATGCTGGATGTAGAGTTGACAGGAAAAGTACCTCTGGTACATGTCAAATGCTTTGAAATAGATTGGTTTCCTAGTTTAGCAAGAAGCAAAACTCAATAGCCACATCCACAGCTGAAGCAGAGTACATAGATGCGGGCAGCTGTTGTGCCCAAGTCTTATGGATGAGACAACAACTGAGAGATTATGAGATTGAAGAAAAAGAGATTCCAATTATGTGTGATAACAAAAGTGCTATTGCAATCACTTAGAATTCTATGTTGCATTCAAGAACAAAGCACATTGATGTCAGGTATCATTTTATTAGAGATCATGTTGAAAAGAAAGACAACACTTTGGAATATATCTCAACTGATAAGCAGTTAGGTAACATATTCACCAAGCCCCTATGTGAGTCAAGATTTGAAGAGCTTAAGAATGAGCTTGGGTTAACTGAGCTGAGTTGAAACTCAGAAGACTCAATCAGAAGAGGTAGAAGATGAAAAATTGAGTAAAAAGCAAATTTCACTCATCAATCGACTGAATCAGCCATATCAGAAAGTCAGTTGTATCGTGTTAGCTGACAGCTGAGTCACTAATGAAAAAGAGAAGCAAAGTTAAGTCATATTTTATATAAGCTGAGTTATTTATGAGCTAAGTGACAAAAACGCAGTCGTTTTTAATGTGCGGGAATGTTTTTAAGGATGACGTCAACATAATAATGGCGGGTACAGTAAAATGCTGCACATTAAGCATATGATTGGATGTAAATGCTTCCGCATTAAATGCGAGGAATTAAATGCGGTTTGACGTCCTAAATCTCAACCGTTGATCTCGATCAAATTTTCAAAATCCGAAGACATGTCCTTTCAGAACCCTTATATATACATTTTCTAGCTTTCTCTCTCACATACGGAACTGTTCATCTTTAAGCAAAAAGCAAGCAGGCTATATTTCTCTCTCGAAAACCCTAAGTGTCCTCAAGCAAGTTCGTCTGTTTTAATCAGTAAAAATCTCTGAAAATGGCACCTAAGTTCGATTTTATCAAGCTCTCTAAGAAAATCCACTCAGGAGCGTTAGTGGATTTCGAAGGTATGGTGAAGTAGGGTTCTGATGAAACCCTAGTTAAGAAGATAGCTGAGATGCTAGAAAATTCAGGTCTTAAGGCTTTTCTGACCATGGAGTACTCGCCTACCTATCTCAGGAGGTAGCGATGTTCTATGTAAATGAGGAGGTGCAGGACGAATGAATCAAGTTTTCTGTCCACCGCAAGGACATAATGATAAATGCTAAGGACCTTGTGGAGCACTGCTTGTTGCCATCGGAAGGCATGAAGGAGATTAATGAAGCTGATGTTGATTTGGCTGCTGCGTGGAAAGAGATAGCCAAACCGGTGTGTGCTACTAAGGTGGTCTACACAGCTGATAAGAAATTGCTGAAGAACGACTATCATAAGTTGATGGATGTCGTCTCCAAGTGTGTAGACATGAAATTTGGCAGCTTCAACCAGTTGTCAAAGACTAAGCTGATCGTCATGGCTTCGATCATTCAAGACAAAAAGGTTAACTGGACTGAGTTTTGGTACAACAGACTCTGCCAGAATGTGATGAACAAAACGTTTAAGGAAGATGGATCCTTTGGAGGATCTCTTGGATATGGCCTCGTGATTGGCCACCTGATGGAAGTGAAGGGTATTCCCCTTTGGCATGGAAAACCCTTCCACGTCAACAAGAAGATATTCCGGGCTAATCTCTCTAGTGCCCAGAAGAGAGCACATGCAAAGAAGGCAGACACAAGTGAGAGGGAATCAGATGACCCCGAGGACACAAATATTTCCCCTCCTTCCAAGAAAAAAGCTGCCCCTGCAGCTGCGAAGAAGAAGGCTGCCCCTGCAGCTAAGAAAAAGGATGCACCTGCCCCTGCAGCCGAGTCGCCGCCCGTGCAACTGAGTCCCCTGCCCCTGCAGATGAGGCTGAGAAGGAACCCTACATCCTTTCTCCAGCCATACGGAAGAAGAGGACTGCCAAGTCGAGGAAGGCAGCTCCCTCCAAGAAGGATGCCCAAATCCCCACCGGTGATGAAACCACTAAATCAGAACCATAAGTCCCTCTGGTTCGTCCAAGAAAAAAGAGACTGGTAAGAAACTCTAAATTGGAGAAGACAACTGAATCTGCCACTCAGCTGGAGAAAGCATCCGAGATCTGAAACTCGGGAAGTCGTCTCTGAAGTGATTGATGAATCTGCCAAGACTGCTGAAGGTAATCAGCAGAGTCCCGATGAAGACTCAATTGGGCGTCAGACAGCTGAGGGAAGCAAAGCAGCAGAGACAACTGAACATCCCGTTGAAAAGGTTGTCTCTCCACCTACTACTGATGCTGCTATAGGCGAGGAGCAGCAGAGTCTCTTGCCTTCAATTCCTGAAAAAGAAGGACAACAAGACGAAGATGATGACGATGATATAATTATATACTCCCCATTATACCTAGATATTCAACGACGTCTCAGAGAATGGAGAGCATGGAAGTTAGATCACTCAAGGGCACAGTTTGCTCGCCCTGAGTATATCGAAGAAGAAGAGGAATTTTTGCGATTTCTCGGAGTTAACACTGTGCTTCAGGCCCTTGATGAAGACAATTGCATGGATATTCTCCACATCTTCAGG
This sequence comes from Rehmannia glutinosa, assembly GCA_016081115.2. NCBI lineage: Eukaryota > Viridiplantae > Streptophyta > Magnoliopsida > Lamiales > Orobanchaceae > Rehmannia > Rehmannia glutinosa. Next base: position 47,797,422 of record CM071934.1, read on the forward strand.
GAGAAAAAAAAAGCCAAAGTAGCCGAGGAAGCACAAGCTCTTGAGAAAGCCAATATGTGCACGTTTACTGGTACTCATGAACATACTCATGAAAATCTAGTTGAGTATACAGACAGTGGATATGGATCCCACTGCTGCAGCAGAGAAGTCAGACATGCAACAGGCTCTGAGGGAGTCCAGGCTAATGCATGAGCATCAATTATTTGAAGGACTAGGAGAGTCATCTCAATCTCTCCTGCAGACAGATCCTCTAGGAGTGGCACAACACATTGCCTCAGTCATCGTTGCAGCCACGTCCCCTATTCAATCGGAGGATAGATCCAAGGGTACTGGCAATGACATTGGGATCCTGGGCACCTAAGTTGAGCCAACCCCTGAAGAAGGTGTCTTACCACCGGCCCCAGTGGCTGAGCATTCAAAAGAAAAAATCGCGAGTCAGGAGCAGAGTGACCCCACCATCAGTCACTCAGCTGGTGTGCCAGCTAAGGGGGAAACTCTCTCCACTGCAGCAGGGTCGGAGGATGCTGCAGAAGACTCCAACTTGAAGCAAGGAGGCGAAGTGGAAACTGAAAAAGAACCACAACAGAGTGACATTGACGGCTCGGACAGTTGAGTCTGTCCCAACTAAAATGTCAGTTGCTCTGAAGGCCAATGACACTGTTCTTACAGTCGAGGCAAAGGATGGAGATGCCCCGGGAGTTAACACTCAGGCTAGTGAAAGTTCAATCCAAGGGGTTGAGACCCCTATGGATGCCAATGCCGAAGACCATAAGAAAGCTGCGACTGTCGAAGGGAACATTGAAAGCCTCGCAGCAGTTGAGACTGTTGGAGGTATTGAAGGCCCAAGGGAGGTTGAGACTTCCCTGGGTAAAGCTCAAGAGACTCAGAACATTCCCCCTGTTCAAAGCGCTGAAAAAGAGAAAGAGATAAGCGCACTTCATGACTCCCAGGAGAACCTCGATATATCGTTCTTGGGGTCTGAAGATGAAGCTGAGTCCACTCCTGTTGCAGATCCAAAGGACCCAGCTGAGGATGTTCTCAAAACTACGAGTCAACTAAGTGATAAAGCTGCTCGTCAAAAATTGAATTTCGATATGAGCCAAGCCCCCAGGTCTCATCATCATCCAATGACGCTGATGATACAGTAGAGGAACTGGTTATTCACTTAGAAAAATCCACTGAGACCGAAGACGCTGTTAAGACAACAGGAGGCTCCACCGGGCAAAATATCTCAATCGCCCCAATCGTGACACGCTTCATCGCGCAGCTTCCACAGCTGCAACAGTAACGACTACACCAGCTCCGTCACAGGCTCTCCCAGCTGTGACCACTGCCGATGAAGCTATCGCGGCTGAGGCACGAAGAGTTGAATCATCACATGCACAACCCTTACAAACCATCCCATATGTGAGTGATGATGCCATTCCAAAGGTATTTCATTTCATGTCGATCCTACCAGAATTGGAAGAAGAGACCACTGCTGAACAATGACGATTCTTTGTGAGAGAAGATCCAATCATCCCTACTGACACCATTGTTCCAGTCGAGTTCAACTTTACTGAAGAGTGGCCTGCAGCTGAATCAAGTGAGACAACTGAGTTTCGTGAGATCTTCAAGAAGATCTGTGAAGAGATTGAAAGACATCAGGCCTCACTCGACTTAAGACTGGACAACAGGGATGCTACCCTCACAGCAGACTTGAGAGGGATAGTGGTGCGGATCCTAGAATGTTCTCAACAGTAATATGCCATGCGACTCGAACAAGTTTGTTATTTTAAAGTACTGTATGGCAGAATGCTCATCTGGATGGCTGACAACACTGATCTGAAGCAAAGGATACATGCGTATATCTAAAGGTTACACGAGCCTCACAAAACAAAAATGGAGCTGCTGCAAGAATTCCAAAGAAAATAAATTTTGCGCCTTGAGAACGCAATGAATGACAAGTTCAGCCTAGTCATGGCTGAAATGAAGTTGGTGGTAGCCGAGTCCAAAGCCACTCGCTCAGAATTTCGAACAACTTATGCCGCAGCAAACTCCAAACAATCTTCCGCTCTCAGAAGACTCCACTTTATGCTCGCAGGCATGTTCCTTGGGATCCCCCTTTCCTTTGGTGATGCCGAAAAGGGGGAAGAGGAGTCCCTAAGAAGTTTAAAAGAAGAAAAGTTGAAAGAATCTGCAGCTGAGAAGATGGCAGCTGAGAAGAAGGGAAAAGCAGCTGAGGGGGAATGTTCAAAGGATTTGACGTTAATGGTTGCTGAAACCCCTCAGCAAGGTCAAGTTACAGCCTCCATCTTGAGCAAACTCCCCATAACCTTACCCATTGGGCACTCTGTTGTGCTGATGTCGGAGAAAAGGCGAATCATCGAAGAAGGGATGGTGGAGTTCGATAAGAAGACGAATGCCCGCATTGAAGAAGTGATGAAACAATATGGTGGCATTCCGGCAGGAAAAAATCAAGATGCTATTCCTGACAATGGATCCGAGCCAAGATCAGTTGAAGAATTCAAGACGCTCGAATCTGAAGGCTATTTCTAAGGGATGTCACTAGCCCAAGCCTGGGATCTGTACTGGGAGAAGGGTCTTACATTATGCGAAGAAGCTGATAAGCAGCAGACTACTAGCATCCATTCAGCTGGTAAGCAGAAGACTCCCGTGAAGTACACACCTAGAGGAGGAGGAAGAAGTGGTGGAGGAAGAGGTTCTCGACCTCGTCCAAGACCTAAGAATATCGAATATGTAGATCCCGGAAAGAAGGAGAGGATCTACTGGGCTGGGTATGATGAAGTGGCAAATCTGGAAGTGGCAAGGAAGAATGCTGAGGCCATGAAAAGACAGGAAGAGGAAAATGAAAGACAAACTCAGCTATGGCTCTTGAGGAAGCGAAAGGATGATGATGCGAAGAGAGCCTATGAGAAGAAGAAGAGAGCTGAGGAAGAAGAAAGAAAAAGGAAGAGAGCTGATGACTTCGACAGAGCTGAAGAAGAAAGAAGGAGGCAGCGAAGGCGATGAAGTGTTGCTGCGAACCCTTCATGTATTTTACTTGTGTAAATACACTTTTGTAAATCATCTGTATACTTAGTGAAGTTTTCTGAAATTTTTCACTTTGTACTTATTCTAGTATCTTAGTATAGATGTGTATTTTTGCTTTGATATAGAATGCTCTGATACCAAATGTAAACAGATGTGTAAATGACAAGAATGCTATGATAAAAAAATGATCTATTCTACGCGTACATTCTTTGTTACTGCATTGTCTGTATGTATCTTTGCTGTTTGTTGAATGTTTTTAAGTTTTGTCATCATCAAAAAGGGGGAAATTGTTGGGAAATTTATTTTATAGATTTTGATGAATGCCATGTAAAACTTAGACTAGAAAGTTGGCACCACATTTTCCTTGTAATTTACATTGTAATTGATAGGGCTGGAAAAGCTGAGTCAAGTCAGCTACGCCTGGAAATACAAGAAGTCAACTGAAGACTGAAGTGAAGACTCCACTGTGGAACAACTAAGTATGGCCAATATAGAAGATCAAGAACTCGACTGAAGATGTATCAGCTGAGGAACAACTGTGTGAAGTGTCAGTCAAGTCAACTCAAGAAGGCAATTCTCAAGTTGAAAGTGACAGATGAGTCATCCAAAGGATTGGAAGTTGACTCAAGTCACCTGGGGTATAAAAGACTGCAGTCAAATCAGGACAACTGAATGAGATCCGTTAATGTAAGTCAAGAATGTTACCCAGAATGGTAACAAGTTAAAGTTGTCAAAGATAAAGTGCTAGTTCCAGTTGTGTGCAAAAGGAACAAACCAATGAGAAACACTGCAGCAAGTGTTAGAAATGCTGCAACGCTGCAAGACATTAAATCCGAGGAAATGTCAACATCAAGGACTGTAACAAGACAAGCCAAAGAACACAAGTGACTTTTGAAATCAGCCTATCTCTTCAACGAGCAGATTTTTGAAAGTTCACTATAAAAGGCTGAGGAAATTCATTGAGAAAAGGTGATCTGAACCACGAACAAGCAAGTAATATTCAAGCTGTAAACCTAAAATATTCTCAAGTATATTCAAGCAAATCCTCAAGCCTGAAACTCGAAGGAAATCGATTCAACACAAGATGTGAAGGAAAGACAACTTCAAACCTGCTGAAGAGGAAACTTTTGAAGGATAAAAAGGGGTCTATTATCCAAGGAGGATTGTAGGAAGGTTCAAGGTCGAACCAATATCAAGTTATTGGAGGGCTTCGTGATCAAATACAAGAGCTTGAGAAAGTGAGTTGAAGTAGCAAGGCAGCTGCTCTATGAAGAAGCTGAGTCAGACGAGAAGCCAGCTGTGTGACCAAGGATGTCTCTAGACTTTTGACCACTTTGTAAATAGATCTTTTACATAGTGGATTCCTCCAGGAGTTGGAGAAGAGAGGATTAGAAGAATTAGCCCATTTTCGAACATCTATAAAAATTAACTGTCATTTATTTTTCAGCACATTTACTTCTCTGCATACTTACATTATATTTGTTGATAAACTTATTTGCTATCCAACTGATCAGTAACCAAGTGCTAAAATCACGTTTTAAAACAAGTTTAAAACAATTCAAAGGGTGTTAAGTCTTCCGCTGATAAAACCTACACAACCAAGTTAAAGTTCTGGTTAAACAACTGAGTTATTCTATCAACAGCTCTATCGAGTCTGTTGAGTGGCTAACTCTGCTGAATAACCAACTTAGTTGTCCCTCAAGGACATAGCTGTTTGAGTTAACTCTGTAATATTTTAAAAGGACTAAAATCGAAAAAGTTGGTAAGGTTTATTCAACCCCCCCTTCTAAACCTTACTCACACCCCTTGGGATCTACACTGTTCCTATCCAGCAGTCAACAAATATAGGAATGAGGAAGAAAGAAAAGTCTCCAGGGAAAGAAGACAGGAAAAAAAGAAAGCAATGTTAGCTGCTGAGACTGATGAGACAGTAAAGTCCAAAGAAGCAGCAAACTCAGAAAGTAGTGAAGCAGACTACTCAAGTGATTCTGAGGAGGAGGCTATGATTTGTCTTATGGCTAAAGAACAAGATCAACCAGATCAAGAAGATGAGGTACACTCTAACTCATCTCATTCAGATTCAAGTGATAGTGATTGTGATACACACACCTCATCACCCACTGATCTTTATGATTCATTAGGCAAAATGATGAAAGATTTTGAACACATAAAATCCTCATACACTATTCTAAATGAGAAAAACAGCCAACGTAAAAGCCAAAACTCACAGTTGACTAAAGAGCTGAGTACTCTAAGTCTTATAGCTGATGAGAACAGTAAACTGAAGGCTGAAAATGCAAAGATCACAGCAGAGTTAACAGTTATAGAAAAGAGGGAAAAAGATCTCAAAAATGTGATTGCCTTATTTACAAAGGCATCCAAATCATTGGATGATCTTATTATGAGTCAAAAAAATGTGGAGATAAGACAGGCATAGGATTTAATTCCTTTGTCCACAATCAAACTCCAAGAGTGATTTTGGAAAAAGGATCTTCAAGTAATGAAGCATCTCAAAAATCCAAAATACCAAATGTTGAACCCACATTCACTCCAAAGCACAATCACAAACAAACTGGCCTTGGATACAAAGAGAAAGGAAAACAACCAGTTGAGTATGCTGAGAGGACAACTGATAAGATATCTAGCCAAGTTCCTCAGCAAACTCCAAACAGAAAATACTCTATGAAAAGCAAACAGAGCTACCAGTAACCCCAAAAATTTCATCAGAAAAACATACATGATGGGAATGGTAGAAATTATCCAAACTATGTTGATTGGAATAATGTGTAACATCAGCAAAGACCTATGGAATACAAGCCAAAATGACAAAGATATAAACCTCAGCAAAGGTCATTCCAAAGGCAAAAGATCTATTTTCAGCACAAATACGCACCCAAGCACTACACTCAGAAATTCCACAACTACCCCAAGAAAGCAATTGCCAAAACACAAACACAGACATACAGACAAAAAATACAGTTGTATGAACCTAAAACCCCCCAAGCAATTTGCTAATGTGCATTATGATTATGGCACTGATAGATGGCAACCTCTTAGAGTCAAGTCTTTTGGCTATAGGTTGGTTGGATCATCTTATAGCACTAACCCCTCAGGACCCAGGCAAGTATGGGTACCTGAAAACTGATTTCCTTGATTGCAGGTTCAAGGAACAGCTGAGTGCCAAGGAACCTGGAACATGGATAGTGGCTTTTCCAGACATATGACAGGAAACAGGAAAATTTGTCAAGATTCAAGGAGATTAGAGGTGCAAAAGTCATATTTGGAGGAAATGAAGCTCTAGGGGAAATCAAAGGCACATGATCTATCAAGAAAAATGGATTAGAAATCACAGATGTTGCTTATGTTGAAAGCCTCAACTTCAATCTGTTAAGCATCAGCGAACTCTGTGATAAAGGCTACATTTTTGGATTCAACATGGGGTGTGCCAAATCAAAGATGTTGAATCAAATGAAATAGTGGTGCAAGGATCAAGACAGAAGAATATGTATGTGGTAGATTGGTCTACTGCTACACCAAACACTTGTCTGTTAGCAAAGAGCACATCCGAATCGAGTTGGCTGTTGCACAAGAAGCTGAGTCATCTGAATTTCAAGACAATCAACAAGCTTGCAAGGAGTCATCTTGTAGAAGAATTGCCAGACTCAGTGTACAAGAAATAAAGTGTATGTGATGCACGCCAGATGGGAAAGCAAATAAAGTCTTCATTCAAGGATAAGTCAAGTCCTTCTTCAACAAGGATATTACATCTGTTGCATATGGATTTATTTGGTCCAGTTGAGCCAGCCAACATAAGAGGAAAGAAATACACCCTAGTGGTGGTGGATGACTATTCAAGATATACATGTACAATCTTCATGTGTAAAAAGAAGGAAACTTTGCAGAAGTTACCTCAGCTGATGAAAAAAGTTCAAAATGAAAAGAGCCAAACCATTATAAAAATAAGATCTGACAGAGGAACTGAGTTTGTCAATGGGATAATAGCTCAGTATTGTGTTGAAAATGGAGTTGCTTATGCGTTATCAGCTGCAAGAAATGTTATTGGCACAAAATGGGTTTTCAGAAACAAGATGAATGAGGAAGGATTTATTGTAAGAAATAAAGCAAGATTGGTAGCCAAAGGGTATTGCCAAGAAGAGGGTATAGATTTGGATGATACATTTGCTCCTGTTGCAAGATTAGAAGCAATAAGGATGTTTCTTGCCTATGCTGCACATAAGAACTTCACTGTGCATCAAATGGATGTGAAGAGTGCATTTCTAAATGGACTATTAGACGAAGAAGTTTGTGTTGAACAACCTTCAGGTTTTGGGCAGAAAACTATTGGAGATAAGGTCTAGCAAATGAAGGATGGAACCTTCATAAGTCAAACAAAATATACCAGAGATTTGATGAAGAAATTTGGTATGGAAGAGAAGTCCTCTATGAAAATTCCAATGAATACTTCAGTCAAGATGGAAAAGTTGTTGATCAAACTAGATATAGAACACTCATTGGATCTCTGCTCTATCTAACAACAAGCAGACCAGACATCACCTTTGCAGTAGGTGTATGTGCAAGATTTCAATCTGCACCAAAGGAGAGCCACATGACTGCAACTAAGAGAATCCTAAGATATTTGAAGGGATGCCAGGAAGTTGGCTTATGGTATCCAAAGAAAAGTGGATTCAAGCTGATTGGTTACTCGACTCCAGACTATGCTGGATGTAGAGTTGACAGGAAGAGTACCTCATGTATATGTCAAATGCTCGGAAATAGATTGGATTCTTAGTTCAGTAAGAAAAATAATTCAATTGCCACATCCACAGCTGAAGCAGAGTACATAGCTGCGGGAAGTTGTTGTGCCCAAGTCTTATGGATGAGACAACAACTAAGAGATTATGATATTGAAGAAAGAGAGATTCCAATTATGTGTGATAACACTAGTGCTATTGCAATCACTCAGAATCCTGTGTTGCATTCAAGAACAAAACACATTGATGTCAAATATCACTTTATAAGAGATCATGTTGAAAAAAAGACATCACCTCGGAATACTTCTCAACTGATAAACAGCTAGCTGATATATTCACAAAGCCATTTGGTGAATCAAGATTTGAAGAGCTCAAGAATGAGTTAGGGTTAATTGAGCTGAGTTGAAACCCAGAAGACTCAATCAGTAGAAAAAGATGCTGAGAAAAAAGAAAAAGGGGAAGTTTCACATTCACGTGTGAAAATGAAAGCTTTGATGAAGTCACCAGATTGAGTTAGTGACAAATTGAGTCACTTCATGAGAAGAGAGAAGTAGAGTTAAGTCACTTAGGATATAAGCTGAATCATTTATGAGCTAAGTGACAAAAACACAGTCATTTTAATTGAGCGGGAACATTTTTAAGGATGACGTCAGCATAATAATGACGGTCACAGTAAAAGCTGCACAATAGCCATATGATTGGATATAAATGCTGCTACATTTAATGCGGGGAATTAAATGCGGTTTTGAAACTCTAATCGTAGCCGTTGATTTTGATCAAAAATTTCAAAATCGAAATATGTCTTTTCACGTCCCTTATATACGAAACTTCGCATTTCTCTCTCCTCACGCGAACTATTCATCTTCAAGCAAAGAAAATATTTTCTCTCTAAAACCTTGTGCGAACCCTAGTTTCTCTCAAGCAAGTTTTTCTTATTTCAATCAGTATAATCATTTGAAAATGGCTCCAAAGCTTGATTGCGTGAAGCTCTCAAAGCAAATCCACACTGGTTCTTCAGTGGATTTTGAAGGAATGGTCAAGCAGGGTATCGATGAGACCCTAGTCAAGAAGATAGCTGAGATGTTGGAGAAGTCTAGCCTGAACGACTTTTTGACGATGGAGTGCACTCATACGTACCTTGAAGAGGTCGCTATGTTTTATGTGAATGCAGAGTGCAGGACGATGAAATCAAATCTTCCGTCCACAGCAAGGTCATCAAACTGACTGCAAAAGACCTCATTGAGCACTGTTTGTTTCCCGCGGAGGGCTTGAAGGACATCTATGAGGCAGATATCGACCTAGCTGCGGCTTGGAAAGAAGTTGCCAAGCCAGAATGTGCTGCGAAAGTGGTCTATACGGCCAAGCAGGATTCCTTGAAGGACGACTATCACAAGCTGATGGATGTCATCTCGAAGTGTGTTGACATGAAATTTAGAAGCTTCAATCAACTATCCAAAACTAAGCTGATCGTGATGGTTGCGATCATGCAAGGAAAGAATGTTAATTCGGCTGAGTTTGTTTACAATTGACTCTGCCATAATGTGTTGAACATGACTTTTAAGGAGGATGGGTCCTTCAGATGTTCCCTAGGCTATGGCCTAGTTATTGGCCATCTTATGGAGGTGAAGGGAATTGCATTACGTCATGGCCAACCCTTCCATGTCAACAAGAAAATGTTCAGAGGAAAGCTTTCAGCAGCCCAGAAAAGAGCCCGTGCTAGAAAGGCTGATACCAGTGAAGGGGAATCAGCTGATCCTGAAGACACAGCTAAGACCCCTCCACCAAATAAGAAAGCTGCGGTATCCAAGACTGCTCCCGCCCCCGCAGCCAAGCCAAATAAAGCACCTGCTCCCGCAGCCAAGTCCTAAGCTCCTGCCCATGTAGCTGAGTCACCTGCCCATGCAGCCGAGACTCCTGCCCGCGCAACCGAGATAAGGGAGGAACACCATATTCCTTCCCCTATCGTAAATAAGAAAAGGACTACCAAGTTAAGAAAGGCAGCTAGGAAGAGACGGTTGTTCAGCGTCGAGCTTGAAAAGACAAATTTGAATCCAAGATCAAATGTGAGAAAGAAACTGAGACTGCTAGTGATCAAGAAGAGAAGTCTCCGGAAATTGTTGATGTATCGAAGTAGTCTGCTGATGGTGATTAGCAGAGATCCGTCGAAGACCCAGCTGTGAGGAAGACAACTGAGGAAAGTGAAGCAACCGAGACAACTGAGCCTAATGTTGAAAGAGTTGTCTCCCCTCCTATAACTGATGTTGTTGCATCTGAGGAAGAGCAAGATCTGTTACCTCCCATTTTGGAAACTGGAGATGAAGTCGATGATGATGATGATGTGATTATGTACTCTCCAGTTTACCCTGACATTCAAAGGCGCTTGAGAGAATGGAGGGAATGGAAGTTGGATCACTCAAGGATGCAATTCACTCGCCCTGAGTTCATCGAGGAAGAAGAAGAGCTTCTCCGATTCCTTGGTGTTGGTGATGTTCGATCCGTCCTGAATGAAGCCAACTGTCTGGACATTCTCCGCATTCTTAAGGAAGAGGAGAATGAGAGAGCTGCCGAGCAAGCCCGAGCCTTGGTGAAATCCAAGATGTGCACATTCACAGGCTCTCTAGAGCATACTTACGAGCATCTTGATAAGATCTCAGACAGCGATGAAGACATGGATCCTGCTCATGCAACTGAGAAGTTGGAAATACAGCAACCCTTGCAGGAATCCAAAGCCATGCACGAGAAATGCTTACTAGAAGGTCCAAGAGAGTCCTCTCAAACTCTTCTGCAAATTGATCCTTTGGAAGTGGCACAACAAATTGCGACCGACATTGCTGCAGCCACGTCCTTCGTGCAATCAGAGAATGGCTCCCAGGATGATGGCAAGGAAGCGGGGAAGTTGGGCACCCAAGCCAAGCCAACCCCTGAAGAAGGTGTTCTCACACCTGCCCCGGCAGATGAATACTCAGCGGACAAAGCCGCATCTCTGGAGCAGAGTGACCCCACTCTCATTCACTCAGCTGGTGTGCCAGCTGCGGGGGAAACTCTCTCCACCACAACCAGGTTGGAGGTTGCTGTGGGAGACACACCAGTGGAGTTAGGAAGCAAAGGTGAGAAAGAATTTGTAAAACAATAGAGTGACATTGACGAAGCTCGGGCAGTTGAGTCTGTCTCAACTGAAATGTCTACTGCTTTAAAGGCCAATGAAGCTGCTATCACAACTGAGGCAAAGGATGGTGAAGCCCCATGAGTTAACACTTTGGGCTCTGAAAGTGCAATCCAAGGGGTTGAGACTCCTCTGGATGCCAATGTCCAAGACCCCAAGACAACTGAGTCTGTCGAAGGGAATTTAGAAGACCCTAAGACAGTTGAGACTGTCGAAGGGATTGTAGAAGGCCCTGCTGCAGTTGAGACTGCTGGGGGTATTGAAGGCCAACGGGACGTTGAGACTTCCCTTGGTAAAGATGATAAAGTTGAGAACATTCCTCAAATTGAAGGTGCCATCGCAGATGAAGTTATTGGTGCCCTTGAAGACTCCCAAGAAAATATCGATACATCATTTTTGGGATCGGGAGATGAAGCTGAGTCCACTCAACATGATAATCCTATGATGGACACAGTTGAGGATGTTCACAAATCTCAAAGCCAAGTTAGTGAGAAGACGACTCCTATGAGATTCAACTTTGATGATGAGCCAACTCCCCAGGTCTCATCATCCTCCGATTAAGCTGATGATACAGCTGAGGACAAGATTACTCAAATGGAAAAACCCACTGAGACCGAGGAAGCTGTTAAGACAGCTGAGGCTCAGTCAGCTGGGCAAAACATCTCAAATGCCCCACTGAAGGGAGTCATCATCAGTGAGCTCCCACAATTTCTTGCAGAACGACTCCTCACTCGACCTGAGCTCCCACGATTGTGACCGCTGCCAATGAAGCTGCCGTAGCCAAGGCACAATGAGTTCAGTCATCGCAAGCACCTGAGCTACAAGAAATTCCATATGTGCGCGATGATGCATTCCAAGACATGTTTCCCTTCTCCAAGGATCTGCCTGAATTAGAGGAAGAGACATCTGCTGAAGAAAGGAGATACACCATAAGGGAAGATCCAGTTATTCCCACAGACACGATTGTTCCAGTAGACTTCAATTTTGACGCAGAATGGCCATCAGTTGAATCCAATGTTCAAGCTGAGTTCCGTGACGTCTTCAAGAAAATCTGCGAAGAGATTGAGAAGATGGAACTTCATGAGGAATCTCTCGGACTTGCACCTGGACAATCGAGATGCCAATCTCACAGCTGATTTGAGAGGCATAGTGGTGAGACTACGAGAATGGACTCAACAACAGACTGTAATGAAAAACGAGCAAGTCCGTTATTTCAAAGCTTTATATGGAAGGATGCTCGTATGGAGTGTTGATAACTCCATGTACATGCAGAGGATTAAGGAGTACATTGAAAGGATAAACAAGTCCCATAAGTCAGATATGAGGCTGCTACAACATTTCCACAAAAATGAGATTGCTAGACTCGAGAACAGATGAATGACAAATTCAATCTTCTAATGGCTGAAATAAGATCGTATCAGCTGAGTCCAAGGCAACATGCTTAGAATTTTGAACCGCGTATGATGCAGCAGACTCCAATCACAACTCTACCATCAACCGACTGGTCTTTATCCTTGGAGGTTTGTTCCCTGGGATACCTCTCTCCATTGATGATGCCAAAAAGGGGGAAGAGGAGTCCCTCAAGGGTTTGAAAGAAGAGAAATTGAAGAAAGGCGATGCAACTGAGGGGGAAGGAAGTTCAAAGGAATTAAAATTGATGTTCGTTGAAACCCCTCAGCAAGGTCAAGTCACAGTTGATATTCTCAGCAAGCTACCCGTGAGATTACCTATCGAGAAAGTTGTAGTGGGCATGAAAGATAAGAGAAAGGTCATCGAAGATGCATTTGAAAAGGTAGCTGAGAACACGTCAATAAGAGTTGAAGAACTGTTGAAGCAGCATGGTGGTCTTCCAGCTGGATTAGAAAACTTCATGATAGAGCCCCCCAAAGAAGTAATGCCGGATGCAGGATCTGAGCCTACATCCATGGAAGAATTTCAAACCTTGTAAGCTGAAGGCTACTTTGAAGGAATGACCATTACTCAAGCCTACGAGTTGTACTGGGAAAAAAGCCTGGAAGTGTGTAACAAAGCTGAGAAATAGCAGAGTGCAAGCAGTCACTCAGCTGGTAAATCCAAGGCTCATGTACAACACACTCCTAAAGGAAGAGGAGGAGAGTCAAGAAAGGGAAGACAAAGTGGCACTGAAAGAAGTTCTCAATCTCGACCAAGGCCGAAAGATGTCACTTTTGTAGACCTTCAAAAAAGAGGAATTACATACTAGGCTGGCCATGACAATCTTGCAAATTTAGAAGTCGCTCGAAAAATTGAAGAAGCAAAGAAGAGAATGGCTGAAGAAAGTGCTAGAGCAACCCGTGAATGGGAAGAGAGGCAACGAATGGATGACCTTGTTGCAAAGCGAGCCTTTAAGAAGAAAAAAAGGGAAGAAGAAGAAAAGAAAACGAAAAAGGCTGAAGAAGAAGAAGAAAGAAAGAGGAAAAGGGATGATTTACATAGAAGAAGAGTTGATGAAGAAAGAGAAAGGAAGCAGCAAAAACGTTGAAGTGTTGCTGCAAACCCCTTCGTGTATTTTTGTTGTAAATACATCTATGTAAGTCTTCTGTAACAAGTACAGTGAATTTCCCTATAATTTTCACTCTTTATGTATCTTAGCTTAGATATACTATGTATTGAAATGTATACATTTATGTTGCTTTGATACTGAATGTAAACAGCTGTGTAAAGGACAAGAATGCTATGATTAATAAAATGATCCATTTAAACATACATTCTTTGTTACTGCATTTTTTGCATGTATCTTTGATGTTTACTTTCTTTGAATTTTTTAAGTTTTGGCATCATCAAAAAGTGGGAAATTATTAGGAAATATATTGAGTAAATTTTGATGATACCATGTAAAACTTAAACTAGGAAGTTGGCACCTCATTTTTCTCGTAATTTGTATTGTAATAGATAGGGCTGGAAAAGCTGAGTCAAGTCAGCTATGCCAAGGATTACAAGAAGTCAACTGCGGACTATGTGAAGACACTGTTGTGTGTCAGCTGAGTAATGCCATGAAGGAAATCAAGGACTCGACTGAAGAAAAGTCAGCTGGGGAACATCTATAAGAAATGTCAGTCAAGTCAACTCAAGAAGCCAAGTTTCAAGTTGAAGTGACAGTTGAGTTATCCAATATCTGGAGCTGACTCTAGTCACCCGGGGTACATGCAGCAGTCTAGTCAAGACAACTGACTTAGATCCGTTGATTAAAGTCAAGAATATTACTCAATATAGTAAAATGTCAAAGCTGTCAGTCTAAACTATTAGTCCTAGAATTATGCAAAAGGAATGAACCAATGGGAAACACTGCACCTTGTGTCAGGCACCTGCAATGCTGCGAAGACATTTAATACGAGGAAGAGTCAACATCAAGGACTTCAGACCAAGACAAGCCAACGAATACAAGTGACATTTTAAATTAACCTATCTCTTCAACGGGCAAAATTTCAAATGTGCACTATAAAAGAATGAGGAAGTTATTGAGAAAAGGTTACCTGAACCATGAACAAGCAAGCAATATTCAAACATCTAACCTGCAATATTCTCATAAACATTCAAGCAATTCCTCAAGCCTGAAACTCGAAGGAAATCGATCCAACACAAGTTGTGAAGGAAAACCAACTTCAAATCTGTTGAAGAGGAAACTTTTGAAGAAATCAAAGGGGTCTACTTTCCAAGCTAGGATTGTAGAAAGGTTCCAAGTTAAACCATTATCAAGTTTGTTAGAGGGCTTCGTGATCAAATCCAAGAACTTGAGAAGTGAGCTGAAGTAGCATGGCAGCTGTCCTGTGAAGAAGCTGAGTCACAAGAGAAGCCAGTTGTGTGATCAAGGTTGTCTTCAGACTGTTCACCGCTTTGTAAACTGATGTTACATAGTGGATTCCTCCAGGAGTTGGAGAAGAGAGGATTAGAAGAATTATCTTATTTTCGAACCTCTATAAAATATTTATGTCATTTACTTTCAGCAAACTTACTTTCCTGCACATTTACTTTATATCTGCTGTTAAGTATTATATTTGCTATCTAACTGATATATAACCAAGTGCTAAAAATCAAGTGTTTAAAACAAGCTAAAATCTAATCAAAGGGTGTTAAGTCTTCCGCTGTTAAAAACCAATCAGCCAAGTTAAGTATTTGGCTTGAGCAACCGAGTTATACTATCAACAGCTCTATCGAGTCTGTTGAGTGGGTAACTTAGCTGAAAAGCCAACTTAGTTGTTCATCAAGGACACAACTGTTTGAGTCAACTCTGTTGAATTATTTTAAAATGACTAAATCAAAAATTTGGTAAGGTTTATTCAACCCCCCCTTCTAAACCTTACTTCACACTCCTTGGGACCTACAATAGGCCGTGCATCCGCCTGTGCTCGGATGCGAACACAATAATATATTATTTATTTATTTTAAAGGTTTTTGGTCCAAAACGAATAAGGGCCTTGAAGCCCAAGCCCAAGCTCAGGCCCACGGCCCACGAAACCCAAACCCAAAAGCATGTAGGTCCTTACCCCTTTAAAACTTGGGTGCCCCCAAAGGCCCAAACCCATAAGTCCAACTTGGGATATATCAAGTGAGTAAACTTTACCTCATTTTCCTATGTGAGATGGAGCATTTCTCCTTCCCCACATTTTCCATTTTCCATACTAATTTCTAGTATTAAGTGGCTAACTTCTAGTATTAATTTCTCATTCACCCAGAATTGGTTTTGAGAAATTCCAAATGCTATTCTCATCTACTCTCTTAGTAGATTTTTTTGCAAATAATTTAATTCAAATTTTCACAAATGAAAATCACTTAATTATTTGGTCAAAATCGGGTCAACACTCATTTTATACAACCAAACTTGACGCATGACCCGACGCATAAGCCGTGCGTCCACCCGTGCTCGGATGCGAACACTTTCCATTGGAAGCTTTAATTAATTAAATAAAAATTAATTATTTATTTATTTTAAAGGTTTTTGGTCCAAAAAGAATAAGGGCCTTGAAGCCCAACCCCAAGCCCAGGCCCACGACACGTGACCCACGACCCCGAACCGGACCCAGGCCAGTCGGCGGGCGGGCGGCGGCGGCGCGCCCGCACATGTGCTTTTGAACTAAACCCACAAGCATGTAGGTCCTCACCCCTTTAAAACTTGGGCGTCCCCAAGGGCCCAAACCCATAAGTCCAACTTGGGATATATCAAGTGAGCAAACTTTGCCTCATTTTCCTACGTGCGATGAAGCATTTCTCCTTCCCCACATTTCCCATTTTTCATACCATTTTCTAGTATTAAGTAGCTAACTTCTAGCATTAATTTCTCATTCACCCGGAATTGGTTTTGAGAAATTCCAAATACTATTCTCATATACTCTCTTATTAGAACTTTTACAAATAATTTAATTCTATTTTTTACTAATGGTAACCACCTAATTATTTGGTCAAAATCGGGTCAACACCCATTTAATACAACCAAATTCAAACAATCCCCCACATGAATGAAATTAATGCATGTGTGTATATAGATTCACTTGAAAGTCTCGACGAACTATTATTGCATCGGGATAGGTAGCTTGTGGCTTTGAACCTTCGTTAGTAAAATACTATCGGATTTACTAGGTGCTTAGTGACGCGATGTCTTGAATTACTAAGACATTTGTGTAAACCGAGACAACAGTACTTACACAATAACAATTCTAACACTTGTTGTTCTTATGTTGTGTCCATTTCAGCCCTGGACCATATCTTAGATTCAAAAGCGTTTCTTTGAAGTAGCCATTACTTCTCGCTTATATAGGTGATCTCCAATTGAAGAGTATCCTGCCATACTCCACCTTTTGGTATATGAATCATTAAAAGTCTTAAACTTAACCTCACCACATTCAACAAGTTTCCATTCACTTGGATGTTTCGAGAATGAGCTAACACATTTTTCAAGTGTTCAACTGAACATTCATAACTTAGTTGTCCCATTGAACCAAGGTCTTGGGATCTCCAATTCAAAAGGTTGGGTTACCACTATGAACATCCTTTAGTTTGTGGATTTTAAACCCATTCCCTTAACAATTTATACCATTAATCTCGATTTATACCTTTTGTAAGCATATCCGCAAGGTTTTCCTTTGACTTCACGTAGTCAACTGAAATAACCCTATTCGAAATCAACTGTCTAATGATATTGTGTCTTCGACATATATGTCTAGACTTGCCATTATACATACTACTTTGTGCCCTTCCAATTGCTGATTGACAATCACAATGTATCAAAACAGCAGGCACAAGCTTACTCCAACAAGGAATATCCTCTAAGAAGTTTCTAAGCCATTCTGCTTCTTCTACAGCTTTTTCTAAAGCAATGAACTCGGATTCCATAGTGGATCGACCTATGCACGTCTGCTTAGAAGACTTCCACGACAGCGCTCCTTCACCTATTGTGAAAATATATCCACTTGTGGACTTGGAGTCTTTTGTATCTGATATTCAATTGGCATTACAGTATCCTTCTAATACTGATGGATATCTCGTATAAAGTATTCTATAGTTCATGGTATACTTTAAATATCTAAGTACCCTAGCCACGAATTTCCAGTGATCCGTGGTAAGAAACAAGATGAATGAGGAAGGATCTGTGGTAAGAAACAAAGCAAGATTGGTAGCCAAATGGTATTGCCAAAAAGAGGGAATAGATTTTGATGAAACCTTTGCTCATGTTGCAAGATTAGAAGCAATAAGGATGTTTCTTGCCTATGGTGCACACAAGAACTTCACTGTATATCAAATGGATGTGAAAAGAGCATTCTTAAATGGACTGCTAGAGGAAAAAGTCTATGTTGAACAACCTCCGGGTTTTGAGCAGAAGGTCATTGGAGATAAGGTGTACAAGCTCAAGAAAGCATTATATGGATTGAAACAGGCACCAAGAGCATGGCATGATACATTATCTCAATTTCTACCTGATAATGGATTCACCAAAGGTAAAGTGGACAGAACACTTTTCAGAATTCAAGATGGAGAGTGTATACTGCTTGTTCAAATATATGTGGATGATGTCATTTTTGGATCCATAAATAAAGAGCTGTGTGATAAGTTCTCAAACCACATACAAGGCAAATTTGAAATGAGCATGATGGGAGAGCTGACTTTCTTCCTAGGACTTCAAGTTCAGCAATTGAAGGATGGAACTTTCATAAGTCAAACAAAGTACACCAGAGATTTAATGAAGAAATTTGGTATGGAAAAAAAAGTCTTCTGTGAAAATACCAATGAACACATCAATCAAGATGGACATGGATGCAGATGGTAAAGCTGTAGATCAAACACGATATAGAGCACTTATTGGATCTCTGCTCTATCTAACAGCCAGCAAACCAGATATCACCTTTGCAGTAGGTGTATGTGC
Organism: Rehmannia glutinosa; assembly: GCA_016081115.2. Classification (NCBI taxonomy): domain Eukaryota; kingdom Viridiplantae; phylum Streptophyta; class Magnoliopsida; order Lamiales; family Orobanchaceae; genus Rehmannia; species Rehmannia glutinosa. Next base: position 47,815,741 of record CM071934.1, read on the forward strand.
AAGATTTCAATCTGCACCAAAGGAGAGTCACATGACTGCAGCTAAGAGAATCCTAAGATATTTGAATGGATGACAGGAAGTTGGCTTATGGTGTCCAAAGGAATGTGGATTCAAGTTTATTGGTTACTCAGACTCAGACTATGCTGGATGTAGAGTTGACAGAAATAGTACTTCAGGTACATGTCAAATGCTTGGAAACAGATTAGTTTCCTGGTTTAGCAAGAAGCAAAACTCAATAGCCACATCCACAGCTGAAGTATAGTACATAGTTGCGGGCAGCTGTGGTGCCCAAGTCTTATGGATGAGACAGCAGCTGAGAGATTATGAAATTGAAGAAAAAGAGATTCCAATTATGTGTGATAACACAAGTGCTATTGCAATCACTCAGAATCCTGTGTTGTATTCAAGAACAAATCACATTGATGTCAAATATCATTTTATAAGAGATCATGTTGAAAAGAAAGACATCACTTTGGAATATATCTCAACTGATAAACAGTTAGCTGATATATTCACTAAGCCTCTATGTGAATCAAGATTTGAAGAGCTTAAGAATGAACTAGGGTTAATTGAGCTGAGTTAACACTCAGAAGACTCAATCAGAAGAAATGGAAGATGAGAAAGTGAGAATTGAACAAATTTTTCACATCAACCAAGTGAAAGTGTGAAACAGCCATATCGGAAAGCCAGCTGTATCGAGTAAGCTGACAGTTGAGCCGCTTAATGAAAAGAGAGAAGAAGAGTCAAGTCATTATTGAAATGAGCTGAGTCATTTATGAGCTAAGTGACAAAAACACAGTCATTTTAAATGAGCGGGAATGTTTTTAAGGATGACGCGTCAGTAATAATGACAAAAACATGATCAAAAGTCGCACAAGAAGCACATGATTGGATATAAAAGTTGTCGCATTAAATGCGAGGAATTAAATGCGGTTTGACGTGCTAAATCTGAACCGTTGATTTTGATCAAAATTTCAAAATCCAAAGACCCGTCCTTTCATAACCCTTATATACACTTTCTTCAGTTTTCTCTCTCATATTCGGAAACTATTCATCTTCAAGCAATAGAAAGCAAGCTATTTTTCTCTCTCGAAAACCCTAAGTGTCCTCAAACCAGTTCTTCAAGTTTTAATCGGTAAAAATATCTAAAAATGGCACCTAAGTTTGATTTCGTCAAGCTATCGAAGCAAATCCACTCAGGATCATCAGTGGATTTCGAAGGCATGGTAAAACAGGGTTCTGATGAAACCCTAGTGAAGAAGATTGCTGAAATGTTGGAAAAGTCAGGTCTTAAGGCTTTTCTGACTTTGGAATTCTCGCACACCTACCTAGAAGAGGTGGCGCAGTTCTACGTCAACGCGGAAGTGCAGGACGAAGGAATCAAGTCTTCTGTCCACCGCAAGGACATAATAATAACAACTAAGGACCTTGCGGAGCACTGTTTGTTGCCGTCGAAAGGCATGAAGGAGATAAATAAAGCTGACGTTAACTTGGCTACTGCATGGAAAGAGGTAGCCAAACCAGAGTGCGCTGCTAAGGTAGTCTACACAGCTGAGAAGAAATTACTAAAGGACGACTATCACAAGTTGATGGATGTCGTCTCCAAATGTGTAGACATGAAGTTTGGCAGCTTCAACCGGCTGTCAAAGACTAAGTTGATCGTCATGGCTGCGATCATGCAGGGCAAGAAAGTCAACTAGGTTGAGTTCGTGTACAGCAAACTCTGCCAAAATGTTGTAAATAAATCATTCAAGGAAGACAAATCCTTTGTAGGATCTCTTGGTTATGGCGTGGTGATTGGCCACCTGATGGAAGTGAAGGGCATTCCCCTTCGACATGGAAAACCTTTCCATGTCAACAAGAAGATGTTTAGGGCGAATCTCTCAGGAGCCCAGAAGAGAGCCCACGCGAAGAGGGTGGATACAAGTGAGGGGAAATCAGATCAGAAGACAGTCACGAAGGATCCGGGCAACACCAAATGCAAGTTATCTCGAGTTCTTGAAAACTATGTAATTGAGTTCTTGAGTTCTTGTATTTGTTTATCATAGATTAGGTGTTAATTTTTATTATTTTGAGTCATTTGAGTGGCCTAATTGATATTAGAGGCCAAGTATATTGAGTTTATAGTCATATTAGTTAATAATGTGTCGAAAGGAAGCATTGACCGTCGAACAGCAAGAGGATTCCTTAAAAAAACGTCCAAGCGCGTCAACAATTTTCAGCACTGGCAGGGTTTAGTATTTGGGCCATAACGTTCACGACAAAATTGTTATTGGGCTGATTCAATTTGATATGGAAAGCTAAGAGAAAGGGCTACAACTTTTATGAAGACTCCAGGAACAGATTCGAAAATCCCGAACGCGTACTTGCGCCCACACATGAATATTGACTGCGATTGAGTTTCCTTTTTGGGTTTGGACTTATTTTCCTTTCTAGTTTGTTTAGGGTTTACTTTGAGTCGCCTATATAAGGCAAACACTTGTTTATTTTTCATAACAACTTTCATATAGAATATTGAATTGAGATTTTCTCTCCAACCTTTTGGGTTATTCGAAGAGCTTCAAGATTGTTCATTTTGTTGCGAATTCTGACTTATCAAACAAACTTCCGCATTTGTTTGTGGTGTCTACGCATACCGAGGTTCCTGCTTTTCTAAGCAACGGGTCGAGGTTTCCACCATCTTTAACCGAACTAGTGAAGATCTTGGGTTAACAACATATTGTTGTTGGGTCGGATGCACAGTTGTTGCTGCGGTTCACATCAGTTGGTAATCACAGCCATCTAGCAAGGTTAAATCTATCCTTGTTTTATTTTATTTTCCAGATTTTCTTTGTTATCCATAAACCCTAGTTCTTCAAGGGTTACATCGAAATTTAAAAAAAAAATAAAAATAAAGAGGGAGTTAATTTCGTGATTTGTTGGGAGCGTGAGATTGGGTTTTTAGGATTGTTGTTGGTATTATTGCACTTGTTTATACATCATGTCTGAAAAAAAGAGACAACCGTTGGATATGACCAACAAATTACACATAGAGGTAATTGAGAGTCTCGTGAAGAAGATGATGTTAGAGATGTATGGGGAGCCGGGTGAATATAGTAGTACCCGAAAACAGGAGACCATGGTGCGAAGACAAAGGCGTGTAGATCCGGTTGAGTTAGATGATGAATTTAGTGAGTACATTGAGGGAGACCGGAATTATATCCCGGGTAAAAGGAGGACTCTTGTTGGTTGAAAGGGTAAAAAGGTTGAGCAACCGCTCAAGAGGAGGGGTGTCACAAAGAAAACCTCCAATATTAGTACCAACGCTTGGGATTTTGTTGACAATGATCCGCGTTTTGCGTCGATTTTTAAACCCACGGAGAACCCTTCAGTAAAGGTAATCAAGCCGGAGTTGGATAGAGTTCCAGAAGTTGTTGAATCGAGAATTGAAATTGTCAAGCCGGAGATGGATATTGTAAAGCCGGAGTAGGAGGATGTTCCTGAAGTACTCTATCCGGTGAAAGCGGATCTGCTATCATTGGATTTTGATGATATGTTGAGTATTGATCCAACAATTGAATCTGATGATTCATTAGAAGTTGAAGTTGGTGGGGTTGATGAGATAGAAAATTCAGCGGGTGAGCGACAACAAAATTATGAAGCTGAAGACAATGAGAGATTGAGTGAAAAAAATTGAGAGTCCGACGAAGGGTAGAAGTGAGATTCCAGTGATGGCCGAGAAAATGGTGATTAGTAATTTTGAGTTGGCCGAAAACATGGGGGTAAGGGCCATTGAGGTAAAATTCGAGGGAAAATCTATATTCATGGCAAAAGAGAAGAGTGATACGAGGAATAAGTTTTCATGTTCTAACACTTTTATCTTTGTTTTGCCTAGTATTATTATTTCTTGGTTACAGGATTATGGAAAAAAGAATGAATGTGCATGCCATTTAACATTTGATTCGGGTGGATTGACATGATCGTTCAACCTTTGGGGTCCAACGTTTGGATTCGAGGAAGAATCCCTTTCAAGAGGAGGGGAATGATGAGAATCTAGTCACGGAGGATCTGGGAAACACCAAATGCAAGCTATCTCGAGTTCTTGAAGACTATGTAATTGAGTTCTTGAGTTCTTGTATTTGTTTATCATAGATTAGGTGTTAATTTCCATTGTTTTGAGTCATTTGAGTGGCCAAATTGATATTAGAGGCCAAGTATATTGAGTTTAGAGTCATATTAGTTAATCATGTGTCGGAATGAAGCAATGACGGTCGAACAACAAGAGGATTCCTTAAAAAAAACGTCCAAGCGCGTCAACAATTTTCAGCACTTGCAGGGTTTAGTATTTGGGTCATAACTTTCTCTACCAAATTGTTATTGGGCTGATTCAAGTTGCTATAGAAAGCTAAGAGAAAGGGCTACAATGTTTATGCAGACTCCAGGAACATATTCAAAAATATCGGACGCGTATTTTCGCCCACACGTGAATATTGACTGCGATTGAGTTTCCTTTTTGGGTTTGGACTTATTTTCCTTTCTAGTTTGTTTAGGGTTCCTGCTTTTCTAAGCAATGGGTCGAGGTTTCCACCATCTTTAACCGAACTAGTGAAGATCTTGGGTTAATAACATATTGTTGTTGGGTCGGATGCACAGTTGTTATTGCGGTTCACATGAGTTGGTAATCAGAGCTATCTAGCAAGGTTAAATCTATCCTTGTTTTATTTTATTTTCCAGATTTTCTTTGTTATCCATAAACCCTAGTTCTTCAAGGGTTACCAAAAAATAAATAAAAAATAAAAAATTCAAAATTTTAAAAAAAACGAGGGAGTTAATTTCGTGATTTGCTGGGAGCGTGAGATTGGGATTTTAGGATTGTTGTTGGTATTATTGCACTTGTTTATACATCATGTCTGAAGAAAAGAGACAACAGTTGGATCTGACCAACAAATTACACATAGAGGTAATTGAGAGTCTTGTGAAGAAGATGATGTTAGAGATGTATGGGGAGCCGGGTGAATATAGTAGTACCCGAAAACAGGAGACCAGGGTGCGAAGACAAAGGCGTGTAGATCCGGTTGAGTTAGATGATGAATTTAATGAGTACATTGAGGGAGACCAAAATTATATCCCGGGTAAAAGGAGGACTCGTATTGGTTGGAAGGGTACAAATGTTGAGCAACCGCTCAAGAGGAGGGGTGTCACAAAGAAAACCTCCAATATTAGTACCATTGCTTGGGATTTTGTTGACAATGATCCGCGTTTTGCGTCGATTTTTAAACCCACGGAGAACCCCTCAGTAAAGGTAATCAAGCTGGAGTTGGAGAGAGTTCAAGTTGTTGAATCGAGAATTGACATTGTCAAGCCAGAGATGGATATTGTAAAGCCAGAGTTGGAGGATGTTCCTGAAGTACTCTATCCGGTGAAAGGGGATCTGCTATCATTGGATTTTGATGATATGTTGAGTATTGATCCAACAATTGAATCTGATGATTCATTAGAAGTTGAAGTTGGTGGGGTTGATGAGATAGAAAATTCAGCGGGTTAGCGACAACAAAATTATAAAGCTGAAGACAATGAGAGATTGAGTGAAAAAAAAATTGAGAGTCCGACGAAGGGTAGAAGTGAGATTCCAGTGATGGCCGAGAAAAGGGTGATTAGTAATTTTGAAAATAAAACATGGGGGTAAGGGCCATTGAGGTAAAATTCGAGGGAAAATCTATATTCATGGCAAAAGAGAAGAGTGATACTAGGAATAAGTTTTCATGTTCTAACACTTTTATCTTTGTTTTGCCTAGTATTATTATTTCTTGGTTAAAGGATTATGGAAAAACAGATGAATGTGCATGCCGTTTCACATTTGATCCGGGTGGATTGACATGATCGTTCAACCTTTGGGGTCCAACGTTTGGATTCGAGGAAGAATCTCTTTCAAGAGGAGGGGAATGATGAGAATATAGTCATGGAGGATCCGGGCAACACCAAATGCAAGCTATCTCGAGTTCTTGAAGACTATGTAATTGAGTTCTTGAGTTCTTGTATTTGTTTATCATAGATTAGGTGTTAATTTCCATTGTTTTGAGTCATTTGAATGGTCAAATTGATATTAGAGGCCAAGTATATTGAGTTTAGAGTCATATTAGTTAATCATGTGTCGAAAGGAAGCATTGACGGTCGAACAACAAGAGGATTCCTTAAAAAAAACGTCCAAGCGCGTCAACAATTTTCAGCACTGGCAGGGTTTAGTATTTGGGCCATAACTTTCTCTACCAAATTGTTATTGGGCTGATTCAAGTTGATATAGAAAGCTAAGAGAAAGGGCTACAACGGTTATGCAGACTCCAGGAACAGATTCGAAAATACCGGACGCGTATTTTCGCCCACACGTGAATATTGACTGCGATTGAGTTTCCTTTTTGGGTTTGGACATATTTTCCTTTCTAGTTTGTTTAGGGTTTGCTTTGAGTCGCCTATATAAGGCAAACACTTGTTTATTTTTCATAACAACTTTGATATTGAATATTGAATTGAGATTTTCTCTCCAGCCTTTTGGGTTTTTCGAAGAGCTTCAAGATTGTTCATCTTGTTGCGAATTCTGACTTATCAAACAAACTTTCGCATTTGTTTGTGGCGTCTACGCATACCGAGGTTCCTGCTTTTCTAAGAAACGGATCGAGGTTTCCACCATCTTTAACCGAACTAGTGAAGATCTTGGGTTAACAACATATTGTTGTTGGGTCGTATGCACAGTTGTTGCTGCGGTTCACATCAGTTGGTAATCAGAGCCATCTAGCAAGGTTAAATCTATCCTTGTTTTATTTTATTTTCCAGATTTTCTTTGTTATCCATAAACCCTGTTTCTTCAAGGATTACCAAAAAAAAATAAAAATAAAATAAAAAATTCGAAATTCAAAAAAAAAACGAGGGAGTTGATTTCGTGATTTGTTGGGAGCGTGAGATTGGTTTTTTAGGATTGTTGTTGGTATTATTGCACTTGTTTATACATCATGTCTGAAGAAAAGAGACAACCGTTGAATCTGACCAACAAATTACACATTGAGGTAATTGAGAGTCTTGTGAAGAAGATGATGTTAGAGATGTATGGGGAGCCGGGTGAATATAGTAGTACCCAAAAACAGGAGACCAGGGTGCGAAGACAAAGGCGTGTAGATCCGGTTGAGTTAGATGATGAATTTAATGAGTATATTGAGGGAGACCGGAATTATAGCCCAGGTAAAAGGAGGACTCGTGTTGATTGGAAGGGTTCAAAAGTTGAGCAACCGCTCAAGAGGAGGGGTGTCACAAAGAAAACCTCCAATATTAGTACCAACGCTTGGGATTTTGTTGACAATGATCCGCGTTTTGTGTCAATTTTTAAACCTACGGAGAACCCCTCAGTAAAGGTAATCAAGATGGAGTTGGAGGGAGTTCCAGAAGTTGTTGAATCGAGAATTGAAATTGTCAAGCCGGAGATGGATATTGTAAAGCCCGAGTTGGAAGATGTTCCTGAAATACTCTATCCGGTGAAAGGGGATCTGCTATCATTGGATTTTGATGATATGTTGAGTATTTATCCAACAATTGAATCTGATGATTCATTAGAAGTTGAAGTTGGTGGGATTGATGAGATAGAAAATTCGGCGGGTGAGCGACTACAAAATTATGAAGCAGAAGACAATGATAGATTGAGTGAAAAAACAATTGAGAGTCCGGCAAAGGGTAGAAGTGAGATTCGAGTGATGGCCGAGAAAAGGGTGATTAGTAATTTTGAGTGGGCCGAAAACATGGGGGTAAGGGCCATTGAGGTAAAATTCGAGGGAAAATCTATATTCATGGCAAAAGAGAAGAGTGATACTAGGAATAAGTTTTCATGTTCTAACACTTTTATCTTTGTTTTCCCTAGTATTATTATTTCTTAGTTACAGGATTATGGAAAAACGGATGAATGTGCATGTCGTTTAACATTTGATCCGGGTGGATTGACATGATCGTTCAACCTTTGGGGTCCAACGTTTGGATTCGAGGATTAATCCATTTCAAGAGGAGGGGAATGATGAGAATCCAGTCACGGAGGATCCGGGCAACACCAAATGCAAGCTATCTCGAGTTCTTGAAAACTATGTAATTGAGTTCTTGAGTTCTTATATTTGTTTATCATAGATTAGGTGTTAATTTCCATTGTTTTGAGTCATTTGAGTGGCCAAATTGATATTAGAGGCCAAGTATATTAAGTTTAGAGTCATATTAGTTAATCATGTGTTGAAAGGAAGCATTGACGGTCGAACAACAAGAAGGTTCCTTAAAAAAAACGTCCAAGTGCGTCAACAATTTTCAGCACTGGCAGGGTTTAGTATTTGGGCCATAACTTTCTCTACAAAATTGTTATTGGGCTGATTCAAGTTGCTATGGAAAGCTAAGAGAAAGGGCGACAACCGTTATGAAGACTCCAGGAACAGATTAGAAAATACCGGACGCGTATTTTCGCCCACACGTGAATATTGACTGCGATTGAGTTTCCTTTTTGGGTTTGGACATATTTTCCTTTCTAGTTTGTTTAGGGTTTGCTTTGAGTCGCCTATATAAGGCAAACACTTGTTAATTTTTCATAACAACTTTGATATTGAATATTGAATTGAGATTTTCTCTCCAGCCTTTTGGGTTTTTCGAAGAGCTTCAAGATTGTTCATCTTGTTGCGAATTCTGACTTATCAAACAAACTTTCGCATTTTTTTTGATGCGTCGACGCATACCGAGGTTCCTGCTTTTCTAAGAAACGGATCGAGGTTTCCACCATCTTTAACCGAACTAGTGAAGATCTTGGGTTAACAACATATTGTTGTTGGGTCGTATGCACAGTTGTTGCTGCGGTTCACATCAGTTGGTAATCAGAGCCATCTAGCAAGGTTAAATCTATCCTTGTTTTATTTTATTTTCCAGATTTTCTTTGTTATCCATAAACCCTGTTTCTTCAAGGATTACCAAAAAAAATAAAAATAAAATAAAAAATTCGAAAAAAAAAAAACGAGGGAGTTGATTTCGTGATTTGTTGGGAGCGTGAGATTGGGTTTTTAGGATTGTTGTTGGTATTATTGCACTTGTTTATACATCATGTCTGAAGAAAAGTGACAACCGTTGGATCTGACCAACAAATTACACATAGAGGTAATTGAGAGTCTTGTGAAGAAGATGATGTTAGAGATGTATGGGGAGCCGGGTGAATATAGTAGTACCCGAAAACAGGAGACCAGGGTGCGAAGACAAAGGCGTGTAGATCCGGTTGAGTTAGATGATGAATTTAATGAGTATATTGAGGGAGACCGGAATTATAGCCCGGGTAAAAGGAGGACTCGTGTTGGTTGGAAGGGTACAAAAGTTGAGCAACCGCTCAAGAGGAGGGGTGTCACAAAGAAAATCTTCAATATTAGTACCAACGCTTGGGATTTTGTTGATAATGATCCGCGTTTTGCGTCGATTTTTAAACCTACGGAGAACCCCTCAGTAAAGGTAATCAAGATGGAGTTGGAGGGAGTTCCAGAAGTTGTTGAATCGAGAATTGAAATTGTCAAGCCGGAGATAGATATTATAAAGCCCGAGTTGGAGGATGTTCCTGAAATACTCTATCCAGTGAAAGGGGATCCGCTATCATTGGATTTTGATGATATTGTTGAGTATTGATCCAACAATTGAATCTAATGATTCATTAGAAGTTGAAGTTGGTGGGATTGATGAGATAGAAAATTCGGCGGGTGAGCGACAACAAAATTATGAAGCAGAAGACAATGAGAGATTGAGTTACAAAACAATTGAGAGTCCGGCAAAGGGTAGAAGTGAGATTCGAGTGATGGCCGAGAAAAGGGTGATTATTAATTTTGAGTGGGCCGAAAACATGGGGGTAAGGGCCATTGAGGTAAAATTCGAGGGAAAATCTATATTCATGGAAAAAGAGAAGAGTGATACTAGGAATAAGTTTTCATGTTCTAACACTTTTATCTTTGTTTTCCCTAGTATTATTATTTCTTGGTTATAGGATTATGGAAAAACGGATGAATGTGCATGTCGTTTAACATTTGATCCGGGTGGATTGACATGATCGTTCAACCTTTGGGGTCCAACGTTTGGATTCGAGGATGAATCCCTTTCAAGAGAAGGGGAATGATGAGAATCCAGTCACGAAGGATCCGGGCAACACCAAATGCAAGCTATCTCGAGTTCTTGAAGACTATGTAATTGAGTTCTTGTATTTGTTTATCATAGATTAGGTGTTAATTTCCATTGTTTTGAGTCATTTGAGTGGCCAAATTGATATTAGAGGCCAAGTATATTGAGTTTAGAGTCATATTAGTTAATCATGTGTCGAAAGGAAGCATTGGCGGTCGAACAGCAAGAGGATTCCTTAAAAAAAACGTCCAAGCGCGTCAACAATTTTCAGCACTGGCAGGGTTTAGTATTTGGGCCATAACGTTCTCTAAAAAATTGTTATTCGGCCGATTCAAGTTGCTACGGAAAGCTAAGAGAAAGGGCTACAACCTTTATGAAGACTCCAGGAACCGATTCGAAGATCCCGCATGCGTATTTTCGCCCACACGTGAATATTGACTGTGATTGAGTTTCCTTTTTGGGTTTGGACTTATTTTCCTTTCTAGTTTGTTTAGGGTTTGCTTTGAGTCGCCTATATAAGGCAAACACTTGTTTATTTTTCATAACAACTTTGATATTGAATATTGAATTGAGATTTTCTCTCCAACCTTTTGGGTTTTTTGAAGAGCTTCAAGATTGTTCATCTTATTGCGAATTCTGACTTATCAAACAAACTTCCGAATTTGTTTGTGGCGTCTACGCATACCGAGGTTCCTACTTTTCTAAGCAACAGGTCGAGGTTTCCACCATCTTTAACCGAACTAGTGAAGATCTTGGGTTAACAACATATTGTTGTTGATTCGCCTGCTCATGCAGCCGAGTCTCCTGCCCATTCAGCCGAAGCTGAGAAGGAAACCCAAATTCCTTCTCCAACAATACGTAAGAAGAGGACTGCCAAATCCAGGAAGGTAGCTCCCTCTAAGAAGGATGCCCTGGCCCCCTGCTAGAGAATCAAAAGAAGAAACAGAACCAGAAATTCCTCTGGTTAAGACCAAAAGAAGAAGAATTTTCAAGCTTTCAGAGCTTGAACAGACAGCTGAATCTACCTCTAAGTTGAGACTGTAGAAACTCAGGAAGTGCAGTCTCCTGAGGTGATAGATGAAACTGCCAAGTCTGCTGAGGATGATCAGCAGAGGCCTACTGAAGACCCAGCTGTGGAGAAGACAACTGAGGATAATGTAGCAGCTGAGACAACTGAACATCCACCTGAAAATGTTGTCTCTCTACCTTCTACTGATGTTGTTGAAGAAGAAGAGTAGCAGAACATCTTTCCTTCACTCCCAGAAAATGAAGGACAAGAAGATGATGATGTCATCATGTATTCTCCTGTATACCCAGACATTCATCGATGTCTACGCAAATGGAGGGCGTGGACGCTAGGCCACTCAATGGTGCAGTTTGCTCGCCCTGAGTTTATCGACAAAGAGGAGGAATTGTTGCAATTTCTTGGAGTCAACACTGTGCTTCAGACTCTGGATGAAGATAACTGCCTAAATATTCTACACATCTTCAAGGAGAAGGAACAAGCCAAAGCAGCCGAAGAAGCACAAGCTCTCGAGAAAGCCAAAATATGCTCGCTTACTGGAACTCTAGAACACACTCACCCTCATTTGGATGTGTTCTCAGAGAGTGATGAAGATATGGATCCCGTTGCTACAGCAGAAAAGTTAGATATACAGTGGGCTCTAAGGGAGAGTCGTCTCAATCTCTCCTGCAAATCGATCCTTTGGGAGTAGTGCAGCAGACTACCATAGACATCGCTGCAGCTACGTCCCCAGTACTCTTAAAAGATGGAAACAAGGGAATTGGCAATGAAACTAGGATCTTGGGCACCCAAGTTGAGCTAACCCCTACTGAAAGTGTTTTACCACCAGCCCCGGCGGCTGAGCACTCAATGGAAGAAGCCGCGAGTCTGGAGAAGAGTGACCCCATCATCAGTCACTCAGTTGGTGTGCTAGCTGAGGGGGAAACTCACTCCACTGCAGCAGGGTCGGAGGATGCTGCGGATGACTCTATATTGAAGAAAGGTGGTGAAGTGGAAACTGAGAAAGAACCACAGCAGATCGACATTGACGAAGTTTGGACAGTTGAGTCTGTCCTAGCTGAAGTGTCAGTTACTTTGAAGGCTGATGACACTGCTGTTGCAGTCGAGGCGCAGGATGGAAATGCCCCGGGAGTTAACACTGTGGGCAGTGAAAGCGCAATCCAAGAGGTTGAGACTCCTATAGATGTCAATATTGAAGACCCTCAGACAGCTGCGACTGTCGAAGGGAATGTTGAAGGCCTCGCTGCAGTTGAGACTGCTGGAGGTGTTGAAGGCCCAAGGGAAGTTGAGACCTCATTGGGTAAAGCTCAAAAGATTCAGAACATCCCTCTTGTTCACAGTGCTAAATCTGAGAAGGAGATTAGTGCACTTCATGACTCCCAGGAGAATCCTGACATATCATTTCTGGGGTCTGAAGATGAAGCAGAGTCCACACCCATTGCACATCAAAAGGACCCAGCTAAAGATGCTCTCAAGAATGCGAGTCAGTCGAGTTACAAAGTTGCTCATCAAACTTTCAACTTCGATGATGAACCAAACCTCCAGGTTTTATCATCATCCGATGATGCTGATGTTACAATAGAGGATCTGGTACTTCATTTAGAAAATTCCACTGAGGCCGAAGAAGCTGCTAAGACAGTTGAGGCTCAGTCAGTTGGCCAACCCATTCCAAAAGCCCCAGCTGAACTCGAGTCATCTGCACAGGCTCCCACAGCTGCAGCAGTACCGACTCCACCAGAAACACACAGGCACAAACCGCACAAACAATCCCATATGTGTGAGATGATGCTTTTGAGCAATTATTTCCATTTTCTATCGAACTACCTGATCTATAGGAAGAGACTGCTAAAGAACAACGACGATTCACTGTACGAGAAGATCCCATAATCCCTACCAACTCTATTGTGCCAGCAAACTTTGACTTCGATGCAGAATGACCAACAGCTAAATCAGGTGTGACAGCTGACATTCGTGAAGTCTTCAAGAAGATCTGTGAAGAGATTGAGAAGATCGAACGCCACCCTCACAGCAGATTTGAGAGGGATAGTGGTAAGGATCAAGGAGTGGTCTCAACAGCAGAGTGCAATGCGATACGAGCAAGTTCACTATTTCAAGGCGTTATACAATAAGATGCTTGTTTGGAGTGCTGACAATGTTGATATCAAGCAGAGGATGCAGGCGTATATTGAAAGGTTGCATACCTCTCACAAAACAGAAATGGAGCTACTGCTTGAATTCCAATGAAAAGAAGTTATGCGTCTTGAGGAGACCATGAATGCAAAATTCAACCTTCTCATGGCTGAAATGAAACTCGTGGCAGCCGAGTCAAAAGCCACTCATTCAGAATTTCGAACAGCTTATGCCGCAGTAGACGCCAAGCAGAACTCAGCTCTTAGTAGACTCGACTTCATGCTCGCAGGTATGTTCCCTGGGGTTCCTCTCTCATTTGATGATGCCAAAAAGGGGGAAGAGGAGTCCCTAAGGAGCTTAAAATAAGAAAGGTTGAAAGAATCGGAAGTCAAGATGACAACAACAGGGTCATGTTACGGCCTTAATTATCAGCAAACTTCCAGTGACTCTGCCGATCAAACACTCTGTTGTGCCAATGTCGGAGAAAAGGCGAATCGTAGAAGCAGGTATGAAAGAGTTCGACAAGAAGACGGATGCCCGCATCGAAGAAGTGATGAAATAATACGGTGACATTCCGGCAAGGAATGATCAAGATGCTATTCTAGACAACGGATCCGAGCGAAGATCAGTTGAAAAATTCAAAACGCTTGAATCCGAAGGCTATTTCCAAAAGATGTATGTAGCCCAAGCATGGGATCTGTACTGGGAGAAGGGTCTTATATTGTGCGAAGAAGCGATGTGATAAACTACAGCAGCCCATTCAATTTTGGTAAGCGTAAGAGTCCTGACAAAGATACACCCAGAGGAGGAGGAAGAAGTGGTGGAGGAAGAAGCTTTCAACCTCGTCCAAGACCCAAGAACATTGAATATGTGTATCCCGGAAAGAAAGGGAGACTCTACTGGGCTGGGTATGATGAAGTAGCAAACCTAGAAGTGGCTAGGAAGAATGCTGAAGCTGCGAGAAGATAGGAAGAGGAGAACAGAAGATAGACAGAGCAATGGCTCGAGAGAAAGTGGAAGGATGATGCTACCAAAAGAGAGTATGAAAAGAAGAAAGCAGCTGAAGAAGAAAGAAAGAGAAGAAGAGCTGATGAGTTCGATAGAGCTGAAGAGCAAAGAAGGAAGCAGCGAAGGCGATGAAGTGTTGTTGTGAACCCTTCATGTATTTTACTTATGTAAATACATTTTTGTAAGTCATCTGTATACTTAGTGAAGTTTTTCTGTAATTTTTCACTTTGAACTTGTATCCTAGCATAGACGTCTGTATTTTACTTTAATATAGAATGCTTTGATAATAAATGTAAACAACTGTGTAAATGACAAGAATGTTATGATCAATAAAACGATCTATTCAACGCATACATTCTTTGTTACTGCATTGTCTGTATGTATCTTTGTTGTTTACATATTGTTTAATGTTTTTATGTTTTGGCATCATCAAAAAAGGGGAAATTGTTGGGAAATTTATTTTATAGATTTTGATGAACCATGTAAAACTTAAACTAGAAATTTGGCACCCCATTTTCCTTGTAAATTTCATTGTAATAGATAGGGCTGGAAAAGCTGAGTCAAGTCAGCTATGCCTGGAAATACAAGAAGTCAACTGAAGACTGAAGTGAAGACTCCGCTGTGGAACAGCTGAGTATGGCCAAGAAAGGAGATCGAGAACTTGACTGAAGATGTTTTAGCTGAGGTACAGTTGTGTGAAGTGTCAGTCAAATTCATCTCAAGAAGCCAAGTCATAAGTTGAAAGTGACAGATGAGTTTTTAAATGACTGGAGCAGACTCAAGTCACCTGGGGACAAAGGCAGCAGCCAAGAGGAGTTGACTGAAATGAATCCGTTGCACAGAAGTCAAGAACATTACTTAAATAAGTAATACTTCCATGCTGCCAGGTCTTAAAGTGCACATCCCATAAGCGTGCAAAAGGAATAAACCAATGAGAAGCACTGCACCTCGTGTCAGAACCTGGAAAGCTGCACATTCAATTAATACGAGGAAAGGTCTACATCTCAAGATTGAAGACCAAGAAAAGACAAGCCAACGAACACAAGTGTCTTTTGAAAATCAGCTTATCTCTTCAACAGGCAGATTTTTGAAAGTTCACTATAAAAGGCTGAGGAAATTGATTGATAAAAGGTTACCTGAACTACGAACAAGCAAGCAATATTTAAAATGTAACCTGCAAATATTCTCAAAGATATTCAAGCAAATCCCCAAGCTTGAAACTTAAAGGAAATCGATCCAACACAAACCTATGAAGGAAATACATCTTCAAACTGTTGAAGAGGAAACTTTTGAAGAATCAAAAGGGGTATACTTTCCAAGGAGGATTGTAGGAAGGTTCAAGGTCGAACCAATATCAACTTATTGGAGGGCTTCGTGATCAAATCCAAGAGCTTGAGAAAGTGAGCTGAAGTAGCCTGCCCTGTGAAGAAGCTGAGTCGGACGATAAGCCAGCTTTGTGACCAAGGCTGTCTCTAGACTGTTCACCACTTTGTAAACTGATCTATTACTTAGTGGATTCCTCCAGGAGTTCGATAAGAGAGGATTAGAAGAATTACCCCCTTTGAACCTCTATAAAAATTAACTGTGTCATTTATTTTTCAGCACATTTATATTTCTGCATATCTACTTTCTATCTGCTAATTTGCTATCCAAACTGATTAATAACCAAGTGCTTAAATCAAGTATTAAAACAAGTTTAAAATAAATCAAATGGTGTTAAGTCTTCCGCTGATAAAACCAATACAGCCAAGTTAAGTTTCAAGTTAAATAGCTGAGTTATTCTATCAACAGCTCTATCGAGTCTGTTGAGTGGCCAACTCTGCTGAATAACCAACTTAGTTGTCCCTCAAGGACTTAGCTGTTAGTGTTAACTCTGTAATTTCTTTAAAAGGACTAAATCAAAAATTTGGTAAGGTTTATTCAACCCCTCCCCCTTCTAAACCTTACTCACACCCCTTGGGACCTACATCCTACTTCTATCCTATACAGGTATATATAATTTAAACATGTATCACTTTTAACATGAGTATTTTATCTTCTATACTATGTATATGTTATGCATTTTATCTTCTATTGAATTCAAAACTTAAGTTGAAGTGGAAATGTGTTAATAGTAATTCAATTGCGTCTACTATTTTTCAGCACACTAGGTTACCCACCGCTGCGGAGGGTGTTTCAAAGCCAGTGCCTAGTGATACTCCGCGTGGCACACCCCCGCCCCCACAGCTTCCACCTGCAGTAGTTGTTGAGCATATCGGAGAGTCTGCAAGGGCTGGTGCAGCAGGGGTGGTTGCGGAGGCCGGGGGGGAGAGATTACTCTTGTTGCACCTGTATGTCCTGCCCAGTGCGTCCGTGTGCCGTCGAGGTACCTACAGTCTACATTTATAGATGTAGACGATCAAAGGAGGCATAAATTGATTCGTCAGCAGTATACTCGGTTCTTGGAGATGCCTAACCCCCTGTGTATGTTCTGTATATGATGTTTGTCCTTAATAACATTTCATTTAAATACTCGTTAAACTGATTTCTTTTATGTCTGTCTGCCGAGATGTAGGGCTAGTGCCGACTTGGTATCAGGGCCCTTCGTACTTTTCGGGAGATTGAGGACGTATAGGAGGATCTAGCCAATAATGTAAGTAGTTTTTTTATGTATTTATTTTATTTCAATTAATAATCTCATGTTGTTTTAAATTTTAATCTCATGTTATTCAAAATGTTGCAGCATATTGATTCTTATCTCGGGGTCCTTGCTCGGAGATTGCACGATGGGGTCCGACTGCACCCTGGTGTCAGAGCAGACACTCTGAACATCCATGATTGTTCATTTTTTGTAAGTTTTTAATTTCAGTTGACGTTAGTTAAATATACTTTCTAATGTTGATACTAATTATTTAAAATGAAAATTATCAGCAGACGCACCTGAAGAATGCATTGGATCACCTCCATACTGATGACACGGAGTGTCTGGGTACCTACGGGGCTAGTTGCCCGTACTTAAAGATGGCTGCACTGCCGGACAACAACCGCCGCAGATGTTCATGGGAAGTCTCTAGCGTGGGGTCAGCCTTGGTACGATGTCCCAGATGTATGTATAAGTCACGTTATAGGTTTATTGCATCTTACTTGTAGTTCGTATTAGTCATATAATCCACTTAATAATATTTCATTTTATTACTTGTAGAATGTCTTTATATGTCTATGCTCTGGGCATTAGGTCGTATGTCGCATTCGGCTGATCGATTGGGAGATTCAGCTATACAATCCATTGTTGCATCAGATGGACGATCCTTCTGACCCGACCATATTTTATCACCGTCGCCGCAAGCTACTCCCGCTTTGACGTCTTCTTCCCCGATTGCTCGCTGCTGGTGGTTATTTTTCAGGGCATCCATACGTATTGCGTAATTTCTTCATAAACCATTCCTATGATTTGTCCTTCTCCTTATCAGCCACACCAAATGCTAGTGGAAACACTTGTTCATTGTCGTCTTTCGTAACCGCAACAAACTACACACCTTTAGGTGTGTGCCATCAACAACAATAATTGGTCTACAATACTCGTTGAATCCTTTAATTGACGCATGTAAAGCAATATAAACATACTTGAATCTATCATCCTCGTCAATCTCGTGTAGCGCAATTGTACCAGGATTCTCTTTTTTCAACATGTACAAGAATGCAGGCAAAATCCCCAAAGACCGTAAGTGGTCACTGTGTATGTAGCTGTAAGCACGATGCTGTGATTTTAGTGCTTCGTTGTACAAAATGTCTATCCCATGTTCAGCAGACAAATCAGCAATAATATCCCTAGGTTTAAGGGATCGTCCTTCCTTTAGTAGTTTTGGCGCAAACAGGGCTCCAATAATCTTCAAAGGCAATTGTCGAGGAGCATGTATACTTAAGTTGACTTCACATGTATGAGGTTTCTCGAATTTAGTCACATTCCAACTTCCTCCTTGGATAGCATTTGCACGAAGTAAGAAGGTGCATCCTTTATGTTTGCAAACAGCCTCATAACATGAAGTCGAAGACCGGGTTGTTCTATACTTCACACGATGGTGCAGATGGTAGAAGCCCAACTTTGTTACCATTTCTTCCTTGCTTTGAAGCACTGCACCTCCGAATAAGTCACGCTCAATGTTAGGTGGTTCTTGTGGGATGGAATCAGGGTCGGGTACTGATAAGACGTTCCAGGAGCCATCCAAGCATATTTAGACCTAACCATTGGGAGCTCCGTATGATCAGTGTTCTCATTATCTACTTCGTTGGCATCAATAGGAGGTACCTTATGGATTGAAAATCGTGTATTCCAATGAACATGCTCGTCATTGTCTCCTATTATGATATCATTGTTCACATCATTCCCTCCACGGTCATCGGGAATAAAATAGTTATCTTTTTCCCATCCAAAGTGATCATAAATCAATCGACGGACTAGTTCATTATCAATGTCGTACTCTGGATCGTCATCTTCTTCCTCAGATGTGTCACCATCATTCATTTATGATCATCGGGAACAAATTGTTCATCTTGTTGGTTATGTTGGTCACCAACAAAATCCTGGTCATCTTGGTCATCATAATGGCCACCGCCCCCGAAATCATCATACCTCCCAACATCATCATACCACCCAAAATAATCATTAAATCCACCAACACCACCACCACCACCATCATCATCATTATCACCATCCACAGGATTAATACTATTGATGCTCCAAGATAAGAGATTTACTTGGACAATTATCGGGCACTACATGTTGCACATATGTTGGTTGAGGCTCCAAGGTCCTAGATTTACTTGGACGATTATCGGGCGCATCATGTTGCCTATAGGTTGGCATACACTGTAGTGGACCATGTATATAATTCATGCAGTAGTGAGAATTATATGGATTTAAGGGCATGAATTGACTGTCGATACCATATGAATATGATTGAGCAGCCATGAGGTTCACAAAACCATGTGGATTGCTATTTCTGGTGTATGAAGTCTCCACCATCCCATGATCTTTTGGTTGCAAGGTCACAAATATTCGGGGATCTTTGAAAATCTCAGCTACTCGTTGAAGATCCCATTCACACATAATCAAAGACGTAACCGGAGAACCACCCTAGTTGGCATTAAATAGTGTAATTTGTATTCACACAAACGCCAATCACCATTTACAACGTTATGAACAATATCTACAAACCCTCTATATGATATTGTCCACAACGACGAAAAAACAAGTACTTCTTCACCATTCCTATAGAAACTACCATCCCAAAAACCACAATGGACAATTATCACTTTATCATCCTCCATCTGAAACAAACAACAATAGACAAAAAAACAGTGAAAAATTCAAATCTGAACATGTAACTCAAAAAGATGTAACTCGACATCTGACTCGATGTCGAGTTACATCTAACTCGAAATCCAGTCAACTGTAACTCGAATTCGAGTCAGATGTAACTCGACATCGAGTCAGATATCGATTTACATTTACAGGCTGTTGTTCGAGCTTATTTCGAACTTGTTTTTTTCATGTCTATGGTTTTCAAATCTATTCTACACCCAACCTCAAACTAAATGCGGTACTGAAATTAATAAAGGAAGAACTAGAGTACAAAATGCTTACATTTATTTCGAGATTCCGATCGAAAAAATGGGTCTCCGGAAATTCGTCGGAATAGTTTGTCTTTGAAGTTTGAATTTGAACAAAAATTGAGAGAGAGAAAGTGAAAGTGAAAAGGAGAAGAGAGGTATATGACCTAAACCTAATGTAATATGCTTAAAGAGTATGAATGTCATTTCACCCCAAAATGGCTAGAAAAAATATGTTTGAAAAAATTGGTTATTTTTAATCTTTACAAATTGGAAATGGTCAATTTGACTCATTTTCACTACTTTTAATGTCCCTTAGTTAATTGACAACTTGATTTCTGTTGGATAACTAACTGACAAAATTGCTTAGTTAAATTCTCTTTTATTGGTTGTGATGTATATGACCTTCGAATAGGGCAAGTGATCATGAAGGGACATAAACATGGACGTAC
Source organism: Rehmannia glutinosa (assembly GCA_016081115.2). Classification (NCBI taxonomy): domain Eukaryota; kingdom Viridiplantae; phylum Streptophyta; class Magnoliopsida; order Lamiales; family Orobanchaceae; genus Rehmannia; species Rehmannia glutinosa. Next base: position 47,836,078 of record CM071934.1, read on the forward strand.
GTTATAAAGATCATAAAAAGAAATCCCCATTATATCTTATTAGTATATTTCTACATCTACCAATGATATATGGAATTTATGGAATCGTCGTTTAGGTCAACCACCTGATAGATTAGAATATATGTTCAAGTCTAATTTCTTTCCAGTGAAATGAATTTGAATTTAGTTTCTTTCAAAAATCGTCAAAGTTGTGGGCTACGAAAACTTTCTAAATTACCTTTTATTTCGAGTACTACAATATCGATGAACATTTTTATCTTATAAATTGTGATTTATGGAGCCCTTCACCAGTTTTGTCTAGACTTGGTTATAAATATTTTGTTGTGTTCATTGATCAATATACATGTTTGACTTTGGATTTATTATTTTAGGGCTAAGTCTGAATTAACAAACATAACAAAATGTTTTATAAATATGATTAAGATACAATTTAAAAAATATATTAAAATTTTTCGTTCTGACTCTCATGGAGAATTTTGTGCTTCAAGTCTAATAATTTATTTTTCATAAAACCGGGATTATAACTCAAAGATCGTGGCCCCACACACCAGAACAAAATGGGATAGTTGAACAAAAAAATCGTCATGTCTTAGAAATTGCTCGCACTCTTCTCCTTGAATCTCATGTTCCATCACTATTTTGGATAGAAGTTGTTCACACACCCGTTTATCTATAAATCCGCAAACTACTCATACACATGGGCATGGCAATAAGTCACCTTACATGAGAGAAATAAATTATCTGCAAAAGCTGCTAAATGTATCTTTGTTGGCTATAGTGATAAACACAAATGATATGTTTGCTCTGATACTCAAAACAAATGGTTGTGTGTTTCTCGCTATGTCACTATTTTTTGAAAATGTGTATTTTAATAACTCATATTCAGGTTCAAGAATTTCAAATATAATTCACCAATTTCCTTTTTATATGATTTTTCTAATCCCAGAATTAAAGGTGATTCAATTACTAGTATGCCTCTTCACAATCCTAGTATTAGAGAACCTAACTCCACCCCATTGGCAAATGAGTCAACCCATAAATAAGTTACGGAATAAGAATGTTGGAAGAAAGTCATGGATGAAAAACTCAAATCACTAAATGAGAATCATACATGGGATTTGGTTCATCGACCTCCTAATATAGTTGTAATAGGAAGTCAGTTGATATATAATATCAAAGTTAAGCCTGATGGAACTTTAGATTGATATAAAGCCCACTTAGTAACATAAGGATATAAGAAAGAATACAAAATTGATTATGAAGGAACATTCACTCCCATTGTTAAGATGACCACTACTCGCACTTTTGTTGCACTAGCATCAAGCAACCAATGGCCCTTATATCAGTTAGATGTAAAAGATGCTTTTCTTCATGGAAACTTAAAGGAAACATTTTATATGGAATTACCTTCCAGGTTATTCTCGTCTTAATTCTGATATAATTAGTAAACTTCAAAGGTCTATTTATGGCCTTAAACAAGCATTCGATGCATGGTTTGAGAAATTTCAATCTACTATTTGTTCTATTGGTTTTCAATAGTCTTAATGATCACTCATTTTTTTATATGTTATTCTAATGTTTGCATTTTTCTTTTGGTTCTTTATATTGATGATATGGCAATTACAGGTAGTGATCATGAAGGAATGGGAAAATAGTTTTTTCATGTGACTTGGACTACTTGGAGACTTAGTCCTCTAAGTAGCCATCTTCAAATTTTGGTCCAATATATTTCAAAATTTTGGACATTTAGTCCATTTTTGACCGAAATTGTGTAATTTTACCGTAATTGTTAACTATGTTTGATGAGTGTTAATGTGTCTAAGAAACTTAGGTATTTTGATGAGTTGGTATAAGAATTGACAAGTAAGATAACAAAAAATTGACACATAAAATTTGAGGATTTTAATATTTAGGTGGCAATGTTTTGCGTCATATCTCACCAAAATCCCCAACTTGTTTGACATGCTTATACCTAACCAATCCTAGTCAGCAATTTCCAATAAAATTATACAATTTCGGTCAAAAATGACTAAATATCCATATTTTTAAAAGATATTGAACTAAAATTTAAAGGTACTACTTAGAGGACTAAATCTCACAATAGTCCAAGTTACAGGACCAAAGAATTTATTTTCCCGGAAGGAATTATAAAGTTGAAAATTTTTCTCAAAGAAATATCTTGACACCTTAACTTATTTTCTTGGGTTAGAGTTGTCGTACTTTTCTAGTGGTATACTTCTTACACAACAAAAATACATTGGACACTTATTCAAGTTAAGCAATTTGTCTGGTAATAAAATTAGTCCCACACCCATGGGATAAAATTGAAATTGAAGCGGGATGATGGTGCACCAATTTCTGATCCTACTTTGTACAGACATTTAGTGGGTAGTCTCATTTATCTTACTATTACTTGTCCTGACATCTCTTTTGTTGTCCAGGTTGTTAGTCATTTGTTTCTTATCCTAGGCGGCAATATCTCTCATCTTATCATCGTATTCTTCGCAATTTAAAACGTTCTTTTGATCGTGGGTTATTTTCCCCTTCATGCACATCTCTTAATCTTACATCATATGAAGATGGGGATTATACATGATCCATTGATACTCGACGCTCTTCTACATGGTGGTGCGTATTTTTGGGTGAGTCTCTTATCTCTTGGCAGTACAAAAAACAAGAATGTGTATCCAAATCATCTACTATGGTCAAGTACTGAGCTATACGTATCTATTCATTGCCAGCACTGGGCTCAAGCCCAGTGCATATTTTATGTAAATTATGTTTTAGTAGTATTATTTATATATTATTCATAATTAGCCCACCATAAAATTTAATTCAAAACTCAAGTTCACCCCAAAATAAAACTTCAGTTTAAAAATTAAGAATAAAGAACTTAAGACTTTTGTGTCATCATGGTGACATTGATGATGAAATTTAATATATTTTATCTCTTTAGACTATTTTTTATCCTTAATTTATAATTAGTACACTTATCTTGTCATTACTTTTATTATTTTTAAATTGTACTTAACTATTTGTATTGATAATTTATGAAAATATGTATTTTAAGTATCAAATATATTTAAACAAATCATATGTTTAAGGGCCCAAACGATTTGGCTCCCTAGGTATGAAATTGAAAAATTATCTATTTTTTTTTAAAATAAAAATTTATCTATTTTTTAGCTTTTAAAGTGTTCTAAAAAGCACTAGGCGCTAGTCGGGCGGCAGACTAGGGTCTAGCGCCTTGGCGGAGCTTGGGTGGGACCTGGGCGGAGTTAGGCGGGACCTAATCGGAAGAATAACATAGGCAGACAATGGGGGCCTAGCGCCTAAGCGTGGACTAATTAATCAGGGCTAGACGAGGATTTTTAGAAACAAGTGTCGGTGGCGCCTTTTATTATAATTAGTTATTGGCTTCTTGTTATTTTGTGGATGGAAAGCAAATAATATTGAGAATATTATATGTCCATTAGATTGCTAATATAAAAATATAACTATGTTTTTCTCCTAGGATGTAGTTTCAACTCTTTATTCAGAAATAATATAGTATTGTAATTATTTATTATATATATATATATATTTTTTTAGTGAAATTTTACTTTTTAGCCCACCCTACTACTAATTCCTGGATCCGCCACTGGCTATATCTGTCGTTAGTTCTGAAGTTGAATCGCGAAGACGTCTTCTCATGGAACTTGGTGTTTCTTGTTCTGAACCAACTACTATTTTCAGAGATAATACTAGTGATATTAGCAATTCAAATAATCGTGTTCAACATGAGAGAATGCCTAAGACCTTTACACGCATTAGTCTTGTCCACGTCTCTTGTCATGATTAACTGTCATTATATTTGTGAACTTGTTCAAGACAAGAGCATTAGTCTTGTCCACGTCTCTTGTCATGATTAAATTGTTTACCTTTTCACAATGCCTAAGACCTTTACACGCAATGCTTTTCTAGTGAGAAAATTGATGCTTGTTGACAACTATCATCAATTTGAGGGAGATGCAAGTAGAAGATTCCACTGCCAATAATGAAGAATGCAACCAATCAACAAAATTTTGTCGCCGTTGAGAATATGTCTCCTATCAACAGAGATCCTAATGGTACATTTATATAATTATTTATTATTTTCATTTACAAATACAAAGCTCTTGTATATATACTCTTGTACATCTTCACCATTGAATCAATGAATTATTTTCTTCCACTTGTATAATTCTACGGATTGTTCCATGTACTCAAATTTTAGGCTGCTAACTTACCCAATTCTCACCTTGTTTCTGTATCACATTTTTTCCAAATAGAATGAGAAATATGATCGCAAATTACTAAAAGGCATTTTAAAACACTGAAAAAGAAAATAGGTGAAGTTATTGTTCATGCCTAAGGACAAATCCTAACAATAAGTGTTTCCAATAAGAAAAGTTAAATGCATAAGGGCCTTTCAGTGGCTTAATTGGTTCATTTATTTAATAACTTTGTATTTGTTTTCATCTTTTCTCAAATTAAGTTAAAATTTGGGTTCGTAAACAATTCATTATCTTTGTGATGTTCTCTATTTGAATCGGAATATATTGACTTATTTCTTTTGTTTTATTTTTCAACTAAACGAATCATTTGCATAAGACTCTAAGCTAGTTTCATGTATTTCACCAGGTGATATATATGTAGCTTTAGATTATATGTCATATATAAGTATGTGTATCTTATTGTTTGTGTGTGGGGGATTAGATAATATTTTGGAGCTCTATGTATTCCTGTCGTATTTATTCCAATAAGTTACTTGAGAGTCATAGTTAAATTAAGCGTGCATAATTTTGAATTTGATGTTTCGAAAATATCATTTCATTTCCTTGTCAATAGACTAGTGACATAAGTTCTCTTAAAATATCAATTGATTTCACATGTTTCATTATTTTATTATCAATTGATCATCCTTAAAAGTTTAATATTGGCTTAAAGGAATTGTTAAAAAGATATTTTGTAATTCTGCTGAATCTTCCAGCAATGCAAATGTTGGAGTGGGATAAAATTTAACAATCTCACTCAAAATGAATGGCTTGGAATTAGTCTCAACAAACCCACTACTTAATGCATTATTAGTTATGAGTTGCTTATAAATAGACATGTAATTTGCTGAAGTTTATGACCCAAGAAAAAAATTAAATACAACGCATTCTAAGTGTAAGTATTAGAGAAAGAGCAAAATACGAGAATTTCTATAGAAACATTTGTGAGCAAGATTTAGAGTTTATTGTATTCTCTAAATTATTGTTATAATAATTCAAATATTTTAGCCTGTATTTAGTTTTACATCTCATATTTATACCCGTATTACCCAACAACTGTGATATTAGAGCCACCCATTGGCCTGATAACCTTTCCTATTTGCAAAAATGGCATCAACCAGTTCTAGTGAACTTGCATTCACATACTCCCAAAAAGGTGTTTCTATCTTTGTTGGTCAAGAATACGAATTATGGAGCATTCTAATGCGCACGTCGTTAGTGTCCCATGAGCTCTGGGATATTATTGAAGAGGGGTACATTACACATTTTCCAGAGGAGGAAGCCACACTAACCACCACAAAGAAAAAAGAGCATAAGGAGAACAAGACCAAATATGCAAGAGCCTTGTCCTTTATGCACCAAGGGGTAAGTAAAGCGATTCTTCTGCATATTACGGGGGCGGAAACATCAAAAGAAGCATGAGAAATTTTGAACAAACAATTTGGAGGCTATGAAAAGGTGATCTCTATTAAATTGCAATGTTTATGGCGAGATTTTGATAATTTGTCAATGAAGGACAATGAAAATGTCCATGAATTTTTTTCTTGAGTCTCCATTATAATCAATAAAATCAGAGGATACAGTGATACTATTGAAGATAAAAAGATCGTTGAAAAAATACTACAAAGTCTGCCAGCAAAGTTTGAGCATATTATTGCTGCTGTTGAAGAATCCAAAGATTTATCCACACTATCTTTGGATGAACTCATGGGATCGCTTGAAGCCCATGAAAAAATAATGAATAGATTCTCAAATCAAAGCTTGGAGCAAGCCTTCAAAGTAAAACAAATATTTTAGAAAAAGAAAATAAAAAAGATGGTCAGTAAGAAAGACAAAATAACTCAGCACATCGAGGTACAAGAGGAAGAGGTCGCGACAGACAACAAGCGCGAGAACAAGGAAGATGAGGTGCATTTAATCAGAGAAATTCGAATCAAAATTCTGATTTGTATTACCGGATATGCAGAAAGAATAACCACGATACCAAAAATTGCCGTTATAAGTGCAAACGATGCAAAAATACAAAATCATTCTCAAAGAGACTGCTGGCATAATGATGACGGAGATATATATGAAGCCAACTTATCTGAAGAAAAAGAGCCAAATCAGGTATTCTTTTCATGTTTGAATTCTCAACAACAAATTGAGAATATTTGGTACCTGTATAGTGGTTGTAGCAATCACATATGTGGAAACAAGAAAATGTTTGCAAATCTCGATGAATCATATTCATCCAAAGTAAAGCTCGGAGATGGGAAATCACACAAAATTATCGGAGAAGGAGCAATAACAATCCAGACAAAAGAAAGTAAATAAATATCATCAAAGTTGTATTTTATGTACCTGGTTTGACTCAAAATTTATTGAGCGTGGGCTCCTGGAGAAAAAGTACAAGGTGGAGTTCAATAATGACCATTGTATCATTTTTTACAAACAAAAGAATCTCGCAATCGCTAAATTAAGATGAGTTCAAACAAAATCATTCATCTTAATTTGCCATTGACTGAGAAAATTGCACTTCAAAGTACCACATAAGAAGAACATAATCTCTGGCATTTGAGGTATGAGCATTTGAGTTATAAAGGTTTAAATTTGTTGAAAAAGAAAAATATGGTTTTTGGTCTTCCTAATATTCCAGATCGAGATAAAACATGCGAATGATGTATTTTTGGCAAAATGCATCATTTGCCATTTCCAAAGACATCATACAGATCCAAAGCTCATCTCGAGATAGTACATGCAGATATTTGTGGACCAACACAAACACCATCTCTCAATGACAACATGTACTTTCTATTGTTCGTTGATGATTATTCCAGAATGATGTGGGTTTATCTTTTGAAGCAAAAATCAAAAACATTTCCAAAATTTCTGGAGTTCAAAAATATGTGGAAAATCAAAGTGGCAAAAAATAAAGACTATGCGGACAGACCATGGAGGAGGATTCATCAAAAAGTCCTTCTTGTATTATTGCAAAGACAAAAGGATTCACAAACAACTAGTAGTTCGCTACAGCCCACAACAAAATGGTGTTGCAGAGTGAAACAATCGCATAATAGTCGGAATAGCACGAAGTATGATGACAGGCAAAGGACTTCCAAAAACTTTATGAGCAGAAGCGGTAAATGCGACTGTCTACACAAAGGCAGTTCCAAATAAGATGCCGTATGAAGCGTGGTACCAAAGAAGGCCACAGGTAAACCATCTCAAAGTTTTTGGATGCATTGCTTATTCTCATATTCCATCTACACAAAGAGAAAATTTTGATGAAAAAGAAGAAAAAATTATCTTTGTTGGTAATAGTGATGAATCGAAAGGATATCATTTACTAAACCCAAAGACAAATAAACTTATTATTTCTCGAGATATTATTTTTGATGAAATGCAGTCATATCATTGAAACGAAAATCAAAAAATGAAAACAAAAATTATATATCTGCCCAGAACATTGCACGAGCCACATCTCATCATGTAGGGTTGATAGATGAGTCTGCATACATATTTTCCAATCGTCAAATTCTTCAACAGTGAACATTGGAATGTGAGTTAGATTTGCTTCCATGATAATAACTTTGCTTTTGAAATAAAAGCTTTAAAAACTCAAGAGTTGATTCTTTGAAAAAGAATGAGATCTAGTTCAGTAACCAGTGCGGAAGGATCAATGAACCAACCGCTCTGATACCATTTGTAGGTCCTAAGGGGTGATGTGTAAAGTATAGAAGGAGAAGGGGTTGAATAAACTTTACCGAACGTTTTTGATTTTAGTCATTTTAAATAATTTCAGAGTAAACTCAAATCAGCTAAGTCCTGTAGGGACAACTAGGTTGGCTTACACAACAAAGTTACCCACTCAACAGACTCAACTGAGCTGTTGATAGCATAACTTAGTTGTTTTCAGCTAACACTTAGAAATGCAGTTGATTTGGTTTTCTCAGCGGAAGACTTTTCACCCACACTTGTTTTAGTAATGGTTATTATCAGCATACTTAAGCAACTTTAACTTATCCAGATATAAAATAATGCAAGAATTAAAGTGTGCTAAAAAGTAAATAGACACAAATAGTTTTTATAGTGGTTCGAGGATGGGTTAATTCCTCTAGTACACTCTTCTCCAACTCCTGAGGAATCCGCTAAGTAACCTCACTTGGTTACAAAGTAGTTAACAGTCCAAGTCAGTTTTGATCACATAGCCCATCTGCTCCTAAGACTCAGCTTCTTCCCAAGGCGGTTGCCCTGCTACTTCAGCTCCCTTCAAATCTTTGGATTTGATAACGTAGCCCTCCAACATGTTCAAAGCACCGGTTCGATCTGGAACCTCACTACTTCTCCTTCAACCTTGGAGAGTAGACCCTTTTTTTCTTGAAAACTTTTTTCTCTTCAACTGATGAAGTAGTCTTTCCTTCACTAAGTCTGTTGGATTGATTTCCTTGGAGTTTAGGCTTGACGATTCTTTGAAAGCTTGAGAGATGTTTGCCAGTTATTGCTTGATTGCTTGTATGCTTGTGTTAAACTCGGTTACCTTCTCTCACTTGCTTCCTCAACCTTTTATAGTGCACATTTGAAAATATGTCCGTTGAAGAGACACACATTTTTCAAATCACACTTTGTAGGTTGTTGGCTTGTCTTATCTTGCAGCATTGATGGAGACTGTACCTTGAAATTAATGCTCTGCAGCCTTTCTATAAACTCTGCAGAATTTCAGGTGCTTCCCATTGGTCCCTTGCTTTTGGCACTTTTCAGCAAAACAACTTTATTGTTGGCAGCTTGACACATGCCTATTTCCAGCAAAACCTTGACTTATCTTGACAACAGATCTCTTTCAGGTTTCTTCGAGTCTTGTCTGCTACATACACCTTTGACATTCGATTTCAATCATTTTGGAATAATTTTATGATTGATGATTTCTTAATAATGAATTGTATGTTTACTTGAATATGGATTTGAATGAGATTAAATATTTATAGTGTTATTGTGTGTTCTTTTGTACCCCATATGATTATTTTTCTTAGTTTGCACGAGGACGATTCATGGTTTAAGTTTGGCAGATTTTTATACGTGTAAAATATATGTGCATTCAGGGGCTTAAATTAATATACATTCGATGCATTTGCACGCATGTTTAGTGTATTTTACTTGGTTTCCTTAGAAGGTCATGATACTATGTATTCTTGTAATTTTTTCAGAAAAGGGGCTCAAACAAAAAGATATTAGTGAGAAGGCCTGAAAAAGATTGAAGAATGCGAAGAGATGATCAAATACGCAAAGAAATCAGATAAAAACAAGTCACATGGTCTGACCGTATAGATTCACACGACCGTGTGAACTGTTTTCGTGTGATTTTTACATGCTCGTGTAACTTGTTCAAAGGAAAAATTTTAGAGACAAAACAGACGACCCGACCGTGTCATTTCACATGACCATGTGAACTGTTCGGAGCAAAAACAGAAACTAAAACCATTCACATGGCTGGACCGTGTGATTTCACACGGTCGTGTGGTTTGTCTGTGGCTGATTTTCAATTCCTAATCCAGTCAGAACTCTATCAGTGATCTCTTAAAGTAACTATTTAAAGGGAACCAAGGTCATGGACGAAAATATCAGATCATAATACATCAAATACATCAAAAAACCTAGGACTACACAAAATCAATAGTCTTTTGAGAGAGGCGGACAATTCTACGAAGTGCACCACAAGGCTTTCCGCATCTATGGAAGCACTCGAAGGCTAGGAGGGAAGATCCATCCTGACAAGAAGGGTTCTTTCTTTCTTAGTTTAGATCTCTTGTTTGTACTTAAACGATGTCAAACTATTTGATTTCAACTTTGTCTATGAATTTGTTATCAAATATGTTGGGCTAATCATTCTGATCCTAGGGCATAATCAAAACTATGGATTCATTTTAAATCTATATTGATTATTTTCTTAATTGGTTTATGTGTTCTATTATATGAATTCGAATGCTTATTTCTTGTAGATTTTCTGATCAATAATTTGCATGTCATATTTTTTAGTTCATAATCCAAGATGTGAGTTCTAACAAACGAAAATCGAATTCAGACATAAATGGGCGTAACATGTCGGGAGACCTACAACTGTTTGTGGGGAATAATGAAATTCATATATTATTTGGCACTTAATAGTAATTATAACGTATCGAGAGATCTACAATTGTTATTAATCAACTGTTTATGCACCACCTAGGAGGGGGAATAACCTAATTTAAGAATTGAACCCATAGAAACACATAAACTTGTTTGATAAATATTAATTGGATTTAATATTGAAGAAGAATATTGAGATAATGTGCCTAGGCATGCTTTCGTATTTGTTAAAAACTTGTGGGCTTCCGGTTTTTACAAATTTAAAATATTTTGTTTTTACTTGTTAATTTAGGGTTTATATTAGATAATAAATAAAATTGTGATTTTCGGACGCTTCAATAAAATTGGAATACGATATTTACTATAACCTAAGTATTTCATTTCAATCCCTGAGGAATATAATCTTGCTCGCTATTATGTGCTAGCTACGTTGTACACTTGCAGTAAGTGAAAAGATTTTCACGATCAACAACGACATTAAATTAAACATAATAGGGTGACAAGTCTCGAAATCAAACATATTAACTAATCACAATAATGTAAATCCTAATTCTATATGAAAACTAGAGAGATTATTTGCCTGGTTCATCGAATCAACTATGATAAAATTCACTCGGGCTTCTACACAGTAGAATCTATAAATAATTTATTATACAATAGGATTAATAAAACTTAACAAAATTCAGTATGAAACTAAAATAAAGAAATAAATTACGAAACCTTCAAATATTTTCGGGTGTTTTGTACCGCGAATTGAATTTTATTTCTTGTATTTCCCTTTTCTTTCTTTCTACTCTTTTCTCTCTTTTCTCTTCTTTCTTTCTCCTTTCTTTCGTCTTTTTTACTCTTCTTGCACGGTCTCTCATATCAACTAATACTTCCTATCATCTTTTAGTTCTTCCTTTTTATTTTTTATTTCCCACTATCTCCACTAATTTCCTCCACTATCATTTTTTTCTTTCATTTTTTCCATTTTTTCTCCCACTATCCCCACTTCCTTCACTTTTTTTACTTTTTGATTCTTTTATTTTAAAAATGAAATTAGTGTCTATGACAGTAAACCACTTGATAAACCTTTGGTCTTGACGCAATAGTTCGCAAACTAGGCCATATGGATGGACTTGGCATGAATTTTATGAAGTAATCGCCTCTCGGGGCTCTAATTTTTTTTATACATACATATATACTTAGTAATGGATGATTCTTCAAATCCTAGTGGGCGAAAAGATGTGATACGAAAGGACATCCACGAAATTGGCAATGTCAACTAACTGTCTCTTCACCTTGAAATTGGCAATAGCCACTGAGATGATTAAAGGTCCACTCTGTATTTCCTTTGGATCTCTTTGGGGGAGCAAGTCACTATCACCAAAGGATATCTCCTCTTGCTACTCTTGAAGATGGCATACCCCTCACAAGGTTACGGTGCATTCCTCTAGATGTTCGTAGAAGGACCTCCTAGCTTGACTTGAGCCTCCATATATTGGTCCTCTATAGATGTAATTCACAACTCCAAGATTATCCATGCTACTCTTCAAGTTAGTTTCCTCAGTGTCCATGCATGTTCCCACAAACGGCACCAAAATGATGATACAAAAAAATTTAGATCCTTCCAGTCAATGTAATCAATCCAATCATTGAGGTAACTCGATCCAACGGTAAAGGTACGTTACATGAAGGGAACTGACTTGTAAAATAAACTGACAATGTTAGAAGAGCCCTAGGGTTGTCCCATGGAAGCCCCTCTGATGCTTAAATTCGATATGCATTCTGAAGATAATCCAAAGCGTAAAGGAAATTAAGTAATAAAATTATGATTAACCTAAAATGAATGAAGATAAACTATTTATACCTAGAACTTTGGGCCTCGTGGACTTTAGCCTTTAAGTAGTAGTTAGGGCTTATGGGTCAATTGATAATAATTTGATCAAATAATTAATAATTATGAGTAAATAAATAAGTACTTATGAAATTAAACAGTGAAATAAATTGACAATAATATAAAAATGATTTTACCCCATCACTATCAATGAAATTTGTAAGTTTTGATCAGTATAATCGTTCAAAAAAAAATGTTCACATTATTGTATAATGAAGGATACACTATTTCACTAATGTCCTGTTTGTCTGTGCGGCCAGAAAATTCTTTTGAACTTTTATTTCGAAGTACCACAACTCCAGAAAATTGTAAGAGATAATTATTTTTAACCACCTCAACTTTACCTCTTTTTACACTTCACAACCTAGACTTTTATTTTTAACCTTTTGCATCCTGAACTACGAAAATAATTACTCTTTGCAACTTTTGGACCATTTTGCCCCTAGGAATTTATTCTTTAATAACAATAGTTCTAGTTAACCCTTTAAACTCTAATTTGTGGCAGATTGCTCCATAAGGATAAATATATTGCATTATACAATAATCAAAAGGTTTTCACTCCCTAATCAATTTGTTTTTCGGATTTTTCGAGAAATAAGAACCCGATTTTTTCGACTTGTTTTGTTCGTGGCATTGTTACACCTACTTAGATCCGTCTCTATTCGAGAGGTTTTTAATGGATCATGTCAGGTTTCGACCTATAAACTCAACAAGATATACTTCTATCGAGATCTTATTTCAACTGTTTATCCGTATACAAATTGGGTCTTTAGATCGAAAATGAAAATAGTCCATTACGACCATATCGTGCCCAACATGCTTCCGTAAAATTAATAAATCCCTTAAAATTCATACCTCTTTTGACCGAAACAACACGGGTTAAGTGGTTCGCAACGCCACCACCGGAAAATTATCGCCCCAGTGATCGTTTGACAAACTCTCCTCACTGTTCAACCTCACCCTCGGGAAGATGATCTCGCAAGTTATCCGACTCCGTAAAACCGCTCAAAGACGGCCTTGGTTCGTTTCCTACTCCAAGGCGTAAAAGTAATTCTTCAAAGGGGATTGATCAATAGTACATCATGAACACATGTTGAACAAACAACCTTTATTTTATTAAGAACTTAAAGAAAAATTTATTACATTAGTAATCTCCTTTTGGGAGGAGAATACTTGTTTAGCCTCTCATGTATGAGGCTTGCACTCGAAAATACATAAAACTTAAAACTAAAACACTCAAAATATTACAACTTTTTCACTCAGATTTTATTGTAAGAAAACTAAGGAAAATGTTCGATGTCTCGCCTTCCTTCAAATCCTCGCATTTTATAGAGGTAAGTCCAGGACTTCAAAGGCGGACTTCAAATCTCTTGCGATATATATGACGCCATCGCTTACGTCATATCCTACATTATTGCCTCGCCAGCTGGTTTTCTTTTTCTCCCGCGTGACTCAGCCCATGTGATGTTTGTCGGGGAATCTTTTAAAAATTTGGTTTACGTGGTCCCCGAGGATAACGCGTCTTGTGAGCTGGGCCCTTATCCTTTCAGTGCATGATCTTGTCGGTCGGGTTTGGGTCGGAATCCTTTCCCAAACTCGGGTTCCTTTTGTTCGGGGCATGCTTGACAGATCCGGTCGACCCATCGGCCAACATGCGCCATGTTACGAGAATTTCCGGTAAGTTTCTTTGCTTTAGGAATCTTGTTTTCCCAGAGAATTCTTCTTTTGGTCTCGAAGAGTTCTTCGCAAACCCCGTGGTTGATCCAGTCATCGAATTCAAAAGGAAAGATCCATTCGCCGAATGCGGAAGAACTTGAATGGATATTTGACTTTGTCCATTTCGATTAGACAAACCCAAAGACCCCATGCTGCCTGGTAAAAGCTTCGTCTTAGAAAATGCTCCTACTAACATCGTCCTTCTTCTTAGGTGAAGCCGCTTAATATATTTTAAAGCATTTCCATCCGGTCTTCTTAGCTTGATGAAATGAAAAGCTTCATTAAAGCCTTTCTTCATTTGGTTCAGAGTCTGACCGATAAAATACGGTTCCAAAATATCGCCTACGGCCAAGTGTGGATTATTGGCCCAGTCTCGTAAATCGCTTCCCAATCCATTTTGGTAATTTTGAAATTTACGGGAATCCTGGTGACACGGTATAGATTGAAGCTAAAGCTCCAAAAGTATACCATTCGTACTTCATTTGGATGACTTCCTGGTTTCATCCAAACTCGGGATACTTTCCTTAGATATCAACCATTGTTTTTCCGGGTTAATACCTTGTTTTGTAACTAGTTTCTCCCATTGCCTCCGATATACCGCATAGGAGAAATCTTATTCTCGTCAGTTTGAACCTTAGATTTGCCTGTCTCGTGGCCTAAGATTCAACTCTCCCTCTTTTACCCCAGGTCTTTGGGTTGACTTGAAGACTCGGGTTGTGACACGGAGCTTCAACATTTCTGATTTGTACACCTCGGGGATGCATCACCCGCAACACTTGTGATTATGGTACTTGAATCCATAACCTCCGGGTTAGAGTCCCGTACTCTCTCGGCCCCTTTTTGCACCGTAAGAGATGCGCACTGGAAGAGAGGCCCTTGCGGCGCTAAGAACAATTGTCCTTGAGCGAACCGGCATGCTCGTATTTGACTAGAAACGGATTTCCTCGGTCACCTGTTGAAGTCGCCCAAGAACTTCTCGCATTGAGACATAACGCCCCAAAATCTCGTTCTAGACTCTCCAGGTTTTCCCGAGATGTCTTACTCATTTAAGGACCTTGTCAAGAACGCGTCCTTCCATCTCTTGTCAAGAAATCGCAAGAATATTTTCATGAGATTTTATAATGACAATATCATAATCATAATATTGACATTCACTTGCCATCTAAGTAATCGAGCCTTTTCTGGTTTTGATTCAATCTTGTTTTTCGTAAAAGCCTTGACACTTGAATTATCAATTTTTAAAGTAAACTTTTAGCCAAGAGTAAAAATAGAGGCCATTTTTTAAAAGCCTTTCATTTTCGCAAAGAATTCTTTCTCGTTAATATGCCACCGAAGTTGCTTCACTAGGGGTGAATAAACCACCTGCAAAGATCGCATGGCACTTCCTCGTTTGGTGTGACTTTCGTAAGAAGCCGCCCACCAATCATCGGCATCCGTGTACGAACGATTCGTCCTCGTCTTGGGGAATCGCAAGTTTTGGAAGCTTTTTACAAACTTCTTTAAGTTGCTTAATTCCTTCTTGATGTTCATCTTCCCATTTGAATCTCGCATCTTTTTTAAGTAATGGGCTAAACACCTTTCGTAGTATGCTAGATTGTTAATAAACATTCCAAAAAATTAACAACTCCTTAAAAACTCAAGTCGCTTCTTGTCTTTTAGTGTATCCGGAAATCCCCGTATTTTCTCCACAATATGATTCTCGTAGAATAATTCCAGATTCATCGATTTCAATTCCGAGGAATTCAATCTGTCTTGTTGCGATTACCGCCTTCTTTTCCGAAAGCACTAATCCTTCTTTATGACAAACATCCGAAAATATTTCCAAATGTTTGAGATGCGTTAGCCAATCCCATAGGCATCATGTTCCAAATATAGTGTCCCCTGTGGTGTAGAGAAAGTTGTAAACTTCTTACTTTCTTCCTCCATCTTAACTGGTAGAATCCGGACTTGCAATCGAACTTTGAGAATATCTTGGCACCTTTGATACGATTAACCGGATGTTCTCTCGCTTGGGATATAGTATCCGTCGAACTCCAAAATGTTATTAATCCCTTTGTAATTAATAACAAGTCTTGGCTTTCCTCTTTTGATTTCTCCATGGTTTCTGACTAAGAATCCCGGACTGTTGTATGGAGAAACTCCTGGTGAAATTAACTTAAGGTCAAGATGTTCCTTAAGTATCTTTTGCATATCCTCACGATCTTCCTGGTTCATAAGGATTGGTTTGAATCTTACGAACTCGTACTCCTTTCCAGGTTTAACCTTTAAGGAAGCTTTAAGCCCATTCTTATCCCACCAAGCCAAAGGATCTTCATTGTAATTCCTTTGGATCTTCTTCTTGATATCCTCGAGTGATATTTGTTCCTCTATGGTTACATCACTCTGTGGATTCTCCATTAGACTCATCCATAATTCTGCAATGGCTTCTGGAGTGACTCGTCTTCTCCTTGTACTCTGAATGAATACAAGTTATTATCCCATATCTTCTGATCCTTTTGGATAGAACCAAATTGTCTATAGGATAATAAAGCTTCACCAAATTTCCTCCGATCCGACATTTTTGGATTACGAAGTTTGGCTTCATCACCACACTTGCTGCGAAAATTAATGGGCATTTTTCGGTAAAATGCTTCCCGCAGTCTTTGGACAATAATCTTATGATCACATAAGGTTGTAAAAATAAGTCTTCTTGTCTCGTTTCTCTTGTGTGAACCGCTTGAATGTTTGTAGGAAATTGTTTCCAAAGCAAAATATCTCGCATTGAATCATGGAAATAGATTGGTGGCGTCTTTACTTTGTACCACGGGTACCGCCCGCTCCTCCGATCATTATTTCTCGCTTGTTTAATTCCCGTTAAGGATAAGAATCCTTTTAGAGAAATCTCTTCCCGCAATAGCTGGTAAATCTTCTCCACTTTCTTTAGGAAAAACATCCGGCTTTTGTAAAAGTACATATTCCGGCACTGAATCAATATAGGCGGCGAAATACTCGGCCTTGTATTCAACATATAACATTCCAATAGAAATGTATATGGAGAATGGACTAGTGGTCATCTCGATTCTCAGTATCTTTTATTAACCACACTGAACTCCATTCCGTCTTGTAATCTTTCCCAAGGTTTATGCTCCTCAAGAAATTCAATTCCCAGTATTAATTGTTCTCGGGATCTTTCCCGCAACTCCTGTGATAGTAAGCTCAATTTCTCCTATCTTCGGCTTCCTTGATACCTTCCAACGATTGGTTGTTGGAGATAATATAGAACATCACAAGGAAAAATGTTATCCTTTTGAGTGATGTCGAATATTACTTCAACCTCTCGCCATCCTTCTCGGACATTTCAGCTCTCCTGTTTGTTTTAAAAACATCGGGGATGCGTTGAACGTGCATTTTGGTCTCCTTTCTTCCCCCAACTGCTTTGCTACTCACCATTCTCGTCTTCTTTGGAAAGACATCCTTCAGTGCTCAACTCGAGACTCCGACTTTTGTTGAAGATGGTTGATCTTGAATTATCATATCGATCTCCTTAATAGTTGGAGATTCAATGATTTCTCGGTAACACCACCCTGGCAAAGTCCTCAAAGATTCTTGGGACTTCAATAAATTCCTTTCTCAAGAATACTTCGGAATGATGGGTATTCGAGAGAGCATAGGAAATCTTGTATGTGATCGAGTAAGGTCTGTTTCCTTCTTTCATCAAATCGACTCTTTTGAAATCTTGATGAAGGGTTAGGACTCTACTGAAGTCTCGATCTCCCAAATTGTATGCAATTCTAGGATAGACATTAAATGCCAATTTCCGCATACAAATTTTCAGAACCGCTCCAAGGCATGAATCCTTGAGATGCGAGATTCGCTTGTCAAAGATAGCAAGATTGAGAGGCGAATCTATTCCTTCTTTAAATGTTGCTTTAATAATTACTCTTATGGCTCCGATATGAATCCATGAGAGTGTATTTGCAACTTCTCTTTTAACTTTGCTTTTGATCTCTTGTATTTCTCTAATAGGGACCAAATGCATCTCGATCAGGTTACTGGTGAACTCCATCGGAATGGCCAATTCTCCGGTTGTTACCCTGTGGATAATTTGGTGTTTTCTATTACGAAAACCAATCTTATCCAAAGCCTTTTCCATCGCTCCAATTGTAAATCCATCATAGGTTTGAAGCTTTGGATCTTCCTTCATAATTCTCATAAGAGTCTCATGAGACAGTAGTGTGAGAGAGGAATCGACATATCCTCCTCGACCGTTTGTTGAAGAATTTCTTCTTCACTCACGATTCTCGAATCGGATTCACTTCCATCATCAGAATAGATCTCTTCTTCATAGATGCTTTCATCCGAGGGAATATCCTCAAATTGATACACCGTATTAAATCCGATAATAAGATGCCTTCTTCGATTTCTGGTGTGGCCTCGAACTGTCGACTCCTCGTTTTTGATTGTGCGGGCAATCCGTTGAGATATGCCCTCTTGCTCGCATGTCCAGCCAATTACAATCTTTGAAACTTTCATTAGCTCTCGGTGTGAGCACGCCTGAAAGTTCTTCTCCTGGATTTTCTTTGGTACTTGCTTGATTAGAACATAATGATGAGGCTCTACTCCCGCTGGTAATCGGGTCTTTGCCATGATTTATAACTTCGGGCTTTTTGTTTTGACGAGAACCTTCTAGGTCTCCATGAAGACTTCCTTTTTGTCGCTACTTTTTCGGCGGTATGGATGACTTCTATCCTTCTTCTTCTTGTGCCGCCTTGCTTGACCTCCCACTGTTGTTGGGATATCATTATCCACGCAACATAGAGGAACTACTTTGTTAATTCCTCTTAATCTCTTGTAATTCTGTGCGGAGTCGCTTGATAGCACCATTCGGATAACTTGGCCTTTAGGAAAGACATTTTTCTGGCCACAGTTTCTACTTCAACTCCACCCTTGTATTCCCTGATAAGCATTTCTCTCCAGGGACTCGGAATTTTGGCAAAGAACAGTTGTGCAGCTTCTTTTTCCTCAATCTTGGATTTCCACCGTATTCGGTGAACAACTTGATATATTTCAATATGACAAATATCTAGTAACTCAAGGTGTAGAGGGCTTGTTTATATTTCTTTCTTTTTTCCTCCTCTAATCCTCGAAATAACCCGTGCCGATGAATTGGATTTTGAATAGTTTTGCCATACCATCGACAATTCCTTTAAGTGATTCCCCGATGTGACCGAACTTTTCGTACTAGCATCGGTCATATCCGAGCAATCTTCACCGATCCTTCAAGACTCATTTCAAGGAGTAAAATGAATGAATCCTTTGTAAGATCGAGGGTTCTATTTGAAATTCTCATAGTCAAGCCCATTCATCAATGAGGACTTCTCTATTTTTAAAATGGGATGTCAGATTTAACATCAACCCATACGGATGTATTGGGTCGAGGTGCGATCTTCCATAAGGCATCGATAAACATTCGGCCTTCCGGTAGGTTGTGCAGTTCCCAAGAGGTTTCGACCTCCCGTCCCCGAAAGTGGATCACTCCCCGTCGTGAAATCCCCAAAGATGTGGCATCCTCTCGTCCCGAGCTCCATGATGTGAACCCGTGCTTTCTTCGACGTTAGGATTAATCGGTGGCGGTGGTGGAGGAATTGGTCTACCTTGTGGGTCATAGGTAACCAAAGCCGATTCTCACCGCATTCATCTTTAAATCTACAATACCTAATCCCGCGAAGGATTCGCCACAGGTTGTGTAGATCTTTAAGATTCATCTTTTCCATATCCATCTTTTTAATTTTTGATGGATTTTCCTTTGATTAGAGCAATGAGCTTCTCCTCATCTGTCATCTTTCGTATAACCCGGTTGGTTTCCCCTTTTGGTGTAAATAGGTACCGTCCCAAAATCAATACGTTTCCTTCCTCAGGATGAACTCGGCCTGTCCTCCAGGTTCTTGACTCATTTCGAATATCATGAAGGAGTTCAAGAGTTTCCTACGATATTTCACCATCGTTTCCATCGGTTCGGATCGATGAACTTGTATTGGTAAATGAATATGGCGGTTGCCATAATTCCCCGCACCGTCTTCCGGATTTCTCTAAGATCTTCGGAGATTTTAGATTTGTCTCGGGAAGTATCTCGTTCCACTCTGGTACTCCATCGGGAATCATTGTTCGATGGGAATTTTCATGAACCGTTT
This sequence comes from Rehmannia glutinosa, assembly GCA_016081115.2. Classification (NCBI taxonomy): domain Eukaryota; kingdom Viridiplantae; phylum Streptophyta; class Magnoliopsida; order Lamiales; family Orobanchaceae; genus Rehmannia; species Rehmannia glutinosa. The sequence goes on from CM071934.1 coordinate 47,856,240, forward strand.
CTTGAAGGTTCATCAAGTGAACATATATAAGTGCAGTTAAGCATCCGAATCGCTTATAATATTCTCGCTCGCATTTTGCATTGCCTTAAGATTTCCCGTCGGCTCTCGCTTGCTCCTTTTCTTCATGTTGGTATTCCCAATATGAAACCTGGTCAAGGTGTTCTTGTGCATACATCGTCAATATTTGACGATATGTCTGTAAGGGTACATCTCGGACATCGGTCCGGATCCATAATCTCGGAGTAATTTCTCCTCACCAATTGTTAATTACATAAATATAATAAATTTAACTAAAAGTTCTTAATAAACCTAGGCTCTGATACCATTTTCGAGGATCGCGAGACCTTTGGGAGTAATCAAAGAAAATGCAATGAAATTTATCGTCCAGGTTGCAAAGTGTAACAACTTTAAAGTTTAGAGTGTAAACTACAAACCAACTTTCCTGAAACCAGGGGTAAAACCATAATTTTATGCAAAGTGTAAAATTTTGTAAAGTTTAGGTTGCAATCAGTAACTTTTCAAAGTTCGGGTTGCAAAGTGTAAAAACCCGTATAGTTTGGGTTGATTAAAAACGTTATCCCAAATTGTAAAATGTTGTCAAAAGAGTACAAACCATTTGAATCTATTAAAAACTACAAATGCTTAAACTATAAAGCCACATGCTTAATAAGACAAAATCATCATTTAATTCTTAGGCAGAGTGATTTCATCATCTGAAACCATCGAACCAAGATCCAAAGCCTACGTATCAATCAGAAACTTCGAGTTGTATCAAGGCACGAGATTGAGCCAAATATATAATCAAAAACTCAGTTATCTTTAAAAATTACGAATTCCCCCATGATATTTGTTTGCATCATTGACTAGTATTTGTAAAACAAATACAAACTTCAAGATGTTAATTGCAGTACCTCAATGGGGGTATTTGTAATTATGTAAGGCAACTGGATTTTCTAGTAATTGGGCTAAACCTCACGGGTAGTTATCGTAATTTACCCTAAAAGAAAACTATTACCATACCTCAGTCGAGGTTATCAATTTTAATGGGGCCGATATCTTCCGCGACTTGGAAGTTCCCGACCAAACGGGCAAAGAACACCATTTGTTGTTCAAGAGTGAACTTGATATTCTCAGCATTGCGGAAACTTAAAAATGCACCAGGCGGGAGAAAATTGGTTTGAACTTATGACTGTTGCACTTTGTAGTTATATATATATATATATATATATATATATAAATATATATATATTGAGAGAGATTCTTAATTATAACTTGGATGAATGGGGTAGTAGAAAACGAGAAAAGGGAGTTCTATTCAACCTTTGATAAATATTAGCATTAAAACTACTAACGAAACTAAACTTCTAGGCACTCAAGAATATCAGGGATTTACTAGTTCTAGGTGTTTAATATGAAACAATCAGTTCATGTTATATGACACGCGGATGTGATCTTCTATTCCAAAACCGTGTTCCATCTCCTATTCCAACCATTTGGATGATTGACATGTGTATTACACTTACCATGTTTATTTTCAAGCATAAATCAAACATAAATTGTGGGGTTCTAATATGGTAAGTGTAATACACGTGTCAATTATCCACATAGTTGGAATAGGAGATGAAACACGGTTTTGAAATAGAAGATCTCATCCGTATTACACGTGTATAAAATAATATCATCATCCAACGTGTGACATTCACATGGCATATTAAAACACTAAAACAACACTGTATAGAATAGAAAATCTGTACTGCTTAAGGAAGTCTATAAATTTTGAACAGTCTTTGATTACACCATGTAGTAAATCTTTACTTTGGAAAGTTCATTTGCATATGTCGCCTTGGCTGCTCACCAAAATATAATATAGTCGGAAAAAAACTTGTGAATCGACAAATAATAAAATACTTGGGTTCAAGTCGTTGTTGTGGAGTTGGGCAATCAACTACTATCCTCTTTAAAAAGGAAATAACAAAAAAAGTACAAAGCAAATGATCCAACTTTCTTAGAACATGATATTAATTGGGCGGGTCATTGCCAAGTAGGATAGTATAACTGCATAAGTTAGAATACGTTGATAACCGATTTTCTCTATTACCCTAAAAACATCATTTATTGAATACCCAAATTGAAATCAATTGTGAAATTAATAGCTAATTTAGAACTTGGAAATAATGAAGGGCTTATGACAGAAATACCCACATTTTTTAAGTCAATGTCAGCCTTTTACGCTTCCCGATACAATTTTACCTAAATTTACGCTTCCCGGTGCAATTTTACCTACATTTACGCTCCCCGCTCTTTTTTTACACATCAATACGCTCCAACAAAAATTCTCGGAAAATTTTACGCTTTGTTTCAACATTGTTTCAAACATGTTTCTAACATGTTTCTGTGTTTCAACATTGTTTCTTTTAATAAAAATAGGTAAAAAAATTGTATTTAAACATCGAAAACTTCATTGAAACAACAAAGAAATATTAGAATAACATTAAAAATGGTATGGAAACAACCTAGAAACAACGTAAAAAATATTTAAAACACAACATGAATAAAAAAAGCTTAAAAATAGGTAAAAATTGTATTTACACATTGAATACTACATGAAAACAACAAAAAAAATTATTTGAACAACATTAAAAATATTATAAAACAACACCGAAACAATAGAAACAATGTACAAAATAATATATGAATAAAAAACAGCATAAAAAATAGGTTAAAATTAAATCGAAACAAAAAAGAAACAATATAGAAACAACATGGAAACAATAAAGAAACAAATTTAAACAACCTCGGAACAACTTATATAACATATAAAACAATGCATGAATAAGAAAAAACGAAAAAAAAAATAAAAATAATCAAAAAATAGCAAGGAGCGTTAAAACAAAAAATTAGGTACAAAAGTAAAAAAATAGGCACAAAAGTAATAAGAGCGTATTGTATGGTAATAGTACAAAAATCAGCGTATTCTGTGTAATTTCACCAATAATGAAAAGCTCTTCAAGCCCAAATTCCCAATAACCTAGTGGGTGCATGATAGCCAACCTCTTGGACTGAAAAATTGAAGCCCACGCTAAATGGTTGTATCTTTGAAACTTATCATTTAACCGCGATTACATTTCCCTTGAGGAAATAGAGGTATCATTGGGTCAGGTTAATGCGCCCAAATTGATATCGGCCCCAAATAAATTTGAGAAATTACCGGAAATATCTCAACTTTTGAAAAAATACCACTAAATACGTTTTTATCACTTTTGTACTTATTTTTCTCCTTTTTACGCTCCTGCATTTTTTTTTATTTTTACGTTTTTTTTATTTTTTTCTTGTTCCTGTATTGTTTTATATGTTATATATGTTGTTTTCTGTTCATGTATTGTTTTGTACATTGTTTCTATTGTTTTTGTGTTGTTCTATAATATTTTTAATACTGTTCGAATAATTGTTTTTGTTGTTTCCATATAGTTTTCAATGCGTATATACAATTTTTATCTACTTTTAAGCTCTTTTTATTCATGTGGTGTTTTTAATATTTCTAACGTTGTTTCTGAGTTGTTTTCTTACCGTTTTTAATATTGTTCTTATGTTTTTTTGTTGTTTCCACGTAGTTTTCGCTGTTTAAATATAATTTTCGCCAATTTTCAAGCTCTTTTTGCTAATATAATGTTTTCTATATTGTTTCTGGTTTGTCTCTATAATGTTTCTTGGTTGTTTCCATGTTTTTATGTTTTCATATATTGGATCAAAAATTGAATTGTTCTTTTCACTCATGTTGTTTCTATATTATTTTCAATCTATTTGGTTTTAATATGTGTTGTTTTGAATCAGGCCTTGAGTGGGAAGTTTTAAATTGAAGTTCAGAGCTTTACAATGAAAAAGGCTAAACAAGCTGGGAAACAAATTGAGAAGTTGGATCTTATGGGATTGGTTAATGTTCCTATTGTTGAAGACTTTATGAAAATGTCGTTGACAGATATTACTAATAATCTATCATCTCAGAAGCTAAAAACAAAGGTCGTATAGCAGGGAGCTCTAAATGAAACTAGAAGAGGATTGTTGGATCTACTTCGAATCAAAGTCAATATTCAGTTAATCCCATGAAAGGGGAGAAAGAATCCAGGAAAAGAAGTTTTCAAATTGTTGATGAAGAAAACTCTGAGAAAAGTGGTGATAAGTTGGTTGCTCCAAAATCTAAAAGGAAAAATGAGAATGGAGAGAGCAATATACAGATGGAGATAGCCAACCTTGATTGGCTCCAAAGTCAAATATGAGAGCTATGGTGTGGAATTGTAGAGGTCTGGAGGACCCTCTACAGTTTCCCAAATCCAGGAGTCTTGGAAACTTCACCTTCCAAATTTGGTCTTTTTGTGTGAGACAAACAAGAAAACAACGTTTGTGAACATGGTATGTTGAAATCTCAAATTGGATAGTAGATGGAAACATGTTGATCCAGTGGGCTTGAACGGTGGTATGGTGGTGGGCTGAAGTAGTTATATTACTATCGCTCAGATTGTGTCTAATGACTTTTGTATGGAAGTGGAATTCCCACAAGAAGGGGATGGCAATGTGTATTGGGGTGTGTTTGTATATGCTAGTACTGACCCTCGGATTAGACATCAACAATGGGAATGTTTGTATCAAGTCAAAGTGAAATGTGGTAAGTTTTGGTTTATCGAAGGGGATTTTAATTATTTGAGGTGTGTGGAAGATAAAAGAGGTGGGAACTTGAGATGTGCATCTAGCTTTGTGAAATTCAATGGTTTCATTGCCTCTATGCAAATGCAAGAAATCCCCAGCTGTGACTGTTTATTTACTTGGGCTAATAACAAAATTGAGGAAGGATTTGTTGAAGAGAAACTAGACCGGTTCTTTGGATCTAGTTACTGGCTCCTGAAATTTACCCAGACAAAAGTTACGAATGAATTCAAGTTTGCTTCTGGCCATGTTTTATTAGTTCTTAATTCTTCCCTTTTAGAACCTAAGTTGGAAAAGAGATTTTATTTTGATAAAGGTGGATAGGTAAAGAGGGCTTCAAAGATACAATGTTGAAGGAATGTGATAAAATTGTGGTTGAAACCTCTTTGTTTAGAGTTCATGCTAAAATCAAAGCCTGTAGAGTTGGAATTTTGAAATGGAATGCAAATCAGAACAATAACTCAGGCAGGAAAATCGTGGAATTAAGAATGTGATGGAGGGAGAAAGGGAGATGGGAGGTGACAGAGATTGGGAAAAATGGGGTGACCTAAAATCTGAGCTGAAGGATGCTTATAAGCAGGAAGAGCTCTTCTGGTCTCAAAAATGAAGAGTAACATGTCTTAGGAAAGGTGAGTGAAATTCAAAGTTCTTTCATACAGCCACATCCCAAAGAAGAAGGAGAATCCAGATTGTTAAATTGGATAAGGAGGATGGGACTGTTTGTGAGACTCCACAAGAACTGGAGAGTGTTATCTCTGAGTTTTACTCCAAATTGTTTACTTCTGAGGGATCAACTAACTCACCTGTTTGTTTGGAAGGAATCCCATACACTATATCTCAAGACATGAACAAGTATTTGATGCTCCCAGTGGATGACATGGAAATAAAACAAGCTCTCTTTGATATGAATCTGCACAAATCCCGTGTTTTGGATGGTATGCCCCCTTTGTTCCTCCAATTTTTCTGGAATTCTATCAGTCCGTGTGTGGGTTTGGCTATTAAAGATTTTTTTAGAACTGGTAAAATCCTTAAAAGTTTTAATCATACTCTTATTACACTTATTCCTAAGTGTAAGAATCCTACTTCTATTTATCATTATAGACCTATTAGCTTGTGTCATGTGCTATACAAACTCATATCCAAAAATTCTTGCTAATAAGCTGAAAATTTGTCTTCAATCTTGTATTTGTGAAAATCGATCCGCCTTTATTCCGAATAGACAAATTCTTGACAATGTCATTATTGCTCATGAGTCTATTCACTTCTTCAAAATGCATAGATCTGGAAAAAAAGACTTTTATGGCTATTAAAATGGTTATAGCTAAAGCATGCGATAGGATTGAATGAGAGGGGCTTAGAGTGGTTATGTTACATATGGGCTTTGCCTCTATTTTTGTGGATAAGATCCTCTCTTATGTGTCTTCTACTTCCTTTTCCTTTAATATTAAAGGCATTGATGAGTAGACTTAATTTATATGTCAACAAATTAAGCTTAAAAATTTATAATGATCGATTTTGAATCGGGTATTAAGAAAATTAGATTTCTGAAAAACATGAAATATGTTTGGTTAGTGATTGGAGTTTTTAGGAAAGAGTAGGTCTCTTGTCAGACGGTCTAACCAATCTAAGTTCGCTAGACGGATCCCCAATACCTAACCGGGATCTGGAAAAAAAAGAAGAAGAAGGAGAAACATGCTCTATTTCTCTCGCTCCAGCCTCCAACTTCTTTCCTCCATCTCTGTTCTGTCCCAGTATGGTGCAATCGATCTCTGCGATCAGCGCTACAAGCAATCTTTGTCACCATACTGACACCTTTATTTGTATCTCTTTCCTCCGTCGATCTATCTCTCAGTATTGTTTGTTTTTACTAGTGCTAAGTTTATGGTTTGATATGTTTTATCTTATCAATGGGGGTGGTTCCAAGATATGTGAAATTGTGTGTGTGTGTGTGTGTATTAATAAAAGAATATATTTTTGTTTGTGGATTTTTGGTTCTTAATAGTCGTCTTTTATCTTACTTTAAATTTGGTATAAACTGATTCAACCATTATTCTTGAAAAGTGAATTCGTTCATGCAATCCAAGTGTTTATTGATTTGACTGAATTGACTTTGAAACATTTCAGGAGTATTACTAATATTTTTCGAGTGGACTATTAATAGTTTTCTGGAGGTATCATTAATACTTTTCGGGAGAAAAAATAATACCGTTTAAGGGGGACTACTAAACACTTTTGCGAGAACTAATAATACCTTTTAGGGGAAAACTTATACTTTTCAAAGGTATTTAATAATATTGTTTAGGTGAAAAACTAATACTTTTCAGAGGGGATTACTAAAAACCTTTCATGGAAAAAACTTATACTTTTTAGGAGACTTACTATACATTTTAGGGAAAATATTAATACTTTTGTGGGAAAAAGTTAGTATTTTCAGGAGAACTACAAAAATACACTTCAAGGAACTATTAATATTTTTCGAGGGACTGGTTAATACTTTTCAGGAAAAGAACTGATACTTTTCAGGGTCCTGTTGATTCCATGTCACTGCCTCATATTACAAAAATATCACTATATCCCGAGGTGATACTATAGCACTACCGTATTACGAAAATTCAACCAACCCCAAAAATTTACAAAAATGCCAATGGTCCCTGAATTACAAAAGCGTGACTACTAAAATTATAAAAATATCACTGGGTCAGTTTTGGGATCCATCTAATGAATTTGGTTCCGTTAGATTGTCTAACAAGAGTTTTTATCTTCTTGAAAATTTGAGAAGAGTACCCATGGAGAGTTGGAGTGATGAGTGGAGAGCACCAAGTGAGGAGAGAAATGAAAGTTAGAATGGTGGAGAAGGGATTGCTCCGGGGCGCCTCACTGGAGTGCCCCTAACGGCACCTCAGTGCGCCCTCCAGTGTAGAGGAGGGCGCCCTCTCCAGGGGTTGGCCAAAGCCCCCCGATCCTTCATTCCATGCGTTTTTCTTCGTCTTTTCTGGAGTTTTCCCTATTTCAAGCCAGACTTCGGAACATAATCTCAACGTGCTTCATCATTATTAATTCCAATTAACGCTTCATCAAAACTAGTTTCTGTGTTTCTATGGGTTCAATTCCTAAAATAGTTTATTCCCTCTCAGGAGTGGCACATAAATAGTTGGTTATAAGAATTGCAGGTATCCCTACTCAACAATTAATATCAACTCCCAAAAGCTCTTAGAATTGAAGTAAACCCCCAGAAACAGTTTTAGGTCTCCCAACTCAATCCCCGTTTATGTTATGAATTCGTTTTTTGTAAGTTAGATCTCATCTCATGAATTTAGAACTGACAAATAGACCTGCAAATTATTGGCTAGATAATATACAATAAACAAGCACTCATGTTCATTAATAGAACACAAGAAACCAATTAAGAAGAAACAATCAAATTAGAATTAACATGAATGCACAGTTTTGATCATGCCCTAGGATCAAGAAGTTTAGCCTAACATATTTGAAAACAAATTCATAGACAAACTTGAAATCACATAGGTTGACATCGAATTAAGTACAAAACAAAAGATCTAAACTATGATGATATAACCCTTTCTTGAAAGGATGGATCCTTATTCAAAGTCTTGAACTCTTGCACCTTCGTAGATGTGGAAGGTCTTCTATCTTACCCTAGAAGTGTGTTTTGTGATATGTAACTTCATCCTTTTCTGATGTATGGCTTGATCCTCTTTTTATAGATACTTTGAGAGATTCCTAATAGAGTCTCGATGAAATTAGGAAATAAAACCTGTCCCGGAACATAATACACGGTCGTGTAAAAATACTCGGGCTGGGGTGTATTTGGTTTTGCTCTCTGAAAATCGCAGAATACACTTCACACGGTAGTGTGATTGTTTACACGGTCGTGTAAACGTACATGGTCCATGTGACTTGTAAACGTCTGAAGTTTCTCATGGGGTCTTCATGAAAGTCGTAGCCTTTTATCATAGCTTTCCATAGCATCTTGAATCAGCTAAATATCAATTTTGTATATAACATTATGGCCAAACTACTAAACCCTGCCAGTGCTGAAAATTGTTGATGCATTTGGACGTTTTCGAAAGTATCCCATGTTGTTCGATCGTCAATGCTGTTAGTCCAAGTGGCTACGATAATCTAGAGCGGGGGTGAATAGATTATGCTGGTTTTTCTAATTTCGCCCTCTTTTTCGAGTGAACAAGCAAAGATGAAGACTATAAATGCGGAAAATAAACAACAAACATTGATTTAAAGAGCTTCACCCCACCTAGGGACTACGTGCTCTACCACCCCAGTATATCCGGGATGGGTTTCGAAAAAGAAAAAAAATGTTATTAATTAGCACAATTAATACAACACCACATTTTGAGGATTACCACAATCCTCTCACAACACCTTCAAGGAGATTACCACCATCTTCCTTCAACACCTATGAAGAGTACCACACTCTTCAACACCTAAGATCACCCAAGTGTGCTCTTACCACAAGAACAACAACAAGGATATCTTGTTTTGGATGATGGACAAAATTCAAGATTACAACTCGATAATGATAATACAAATACTGAGTGCAAGTGTAATCAATAATGGAAAGCCTAAACCTTAAGAATGTGCAAGTGAAAGTACTTCGGCTAATACAACAAGAGTTTTTGACAAAGTGTTTGCTTGTATGCTTTTGCTTGTATGTTGTGTTGTGTCTTGTTGCTTGAATGGTTCCTCTATTTATAGAAGAAGTCTTAGATTTATTTCCAGACATTGGCTCCTTCTTGGAGATGATTTTTGCAAAAATAATGCAATTAAAATCAAGATATAGCTGTTAGAAATCAACCCCTTAAATTGGGGAAAAGCTGTCTGAAAACCCAACGGATAGTTTGTTGTCAAAAAACATATAGCGACTGGTCGCACGCAAAGAAAGATTTGAAAGATACGTACAAAAATTACACTGGGCGACTGGTCGACATAGGGTCCGACCGGTTGACCCCCTAGTGGACCGGTTGAGGTCCCTCAAATATCAATATAGAGAGTTCTGTTTGAAATCCATTCAATACAGGCACCGGTCGCCCTTAGGTCGACCTCCGGGTCGACCGGTCGCCCTCTCCATATTTTCTTCCGTCCCGTTTTCTGTTTTGAAAGTCGATTCAGACACAGGATGTCATGCCCTATAGGGCGACCGATCTAACACAAGATAGAAGTGTTGTCCAATTTTTGTCAAAAATAAACTTCAAGAAATACTCCGAAAAATTAGTAAAAACATTTATATCGATCGAGAGTATTTGGACAACATTTAGATATATTGTTTTGGTGTAAAAAACCATTTAAACAAAATCATCAAAATCATGATAAAAACATTTATCTAACAAACTCCCCCTTTTTGATGATTACAAACCAAAACAATTTTAAGAGGACGATTTTGAAATCAAAACAATTTTCCGGTCAAAGAATAAACTATCCATTTTGAGCAACATCAAACTATTCATAAAATACAATTATAAGGGAGTTAAGATTTTCAAAGACATTTTACAAAAGCTCCCCCTGTCAACAAGAACATCAAGAAGTAAGCAATCACAAGGTAGAAGCTTTAGCTTTTACAATGTAAACATGAAAATCATGAGCTAAAAAGCTCCCCCTGTAAAAAACAATCATTAAACATGCATATAAGTCCATAATGCCTCCAATGGACTAAGTATTCTTCACAACTATTGGCTTTAAGGAGCCATAACTTATAGCTTTTTCGCGAGCTTATATTAGCTTCTTTGAGCTAACTAGCCAATTTTCTGTTTCTCCCCCTTTGGAATCATCAAAAAGAATATTAGCACGATAAAAACATAATCCGTGTATATCAAAGTGCGCAAAAGTAGTCGATTTATCGAGCTTTTGAAAATGTAAGCCTAATCGAGCTTTTGAAAATGTAAGCCTAAAATCCAATTTAACAAGGGAGAAGCCGATCATGTGAAACGCAAAAGCTCGTTTGAGTGGAAAAACATGATCTCTATAAGTGTAAATGACTTTTAAAATCGAGATAATCATGGAATTGGTGAAATTTTCTTTGCGACAATTCATCGAACACTTGGCGGACGTTAAAAATTAAAGAAGTTGTATATAGCCCTTGTAAATGTAATCAAGCCAAAAATTTCATCACCAAATCAATGTATACAACATTCAAACATCAACAATTTATGAGCTCATCACAAACATATAGACCTTGCATCAAGAAATTTACAAATAAGTCAAATTCTCAAGGGTTCAACCCAATTGAGCTAAGTGAGTAGAATTCTTACCATTCAATCGGTAAAGATGAACAATAATGATGATAAACGAGCATAAAGGTGTCCAAGATATAGAATTAATATAATAAAACTCATTTGAAGTGAATTGTGTGTGCAAATGACAAAAGGGACAAAAAATGGGTTGAAAGAGCCAAAATGGCTAAGTCTGGAAACATAAACAATTTTAATCAAAACAAAGCTTAGGGCGACCAGTCCAGGCTGAGAGCGACCGGTCGAGGGCTAGGTCGACCGGTCGACCTCAGCCCAGTTAGCCCACTGGATCAGTCTATTTAAAAAAATCTGAAGTTTGATCCAAAAATCAGATTTTTCGCCCCTAAGTTTTAAAAATGTGCAAAATGCAAACATAGACCTCATTCAATATGCATTATGCCTAAATGAGCTCGTATTGATGCAAAAGTCTCGGAAGATAGCGGTTTTGTAAAAATGTCCGCCAATTGATCTTGAGATGGTACGAAAGATATCTCAATTTTTCGTTTTGAAACACAATCCCTTAAAAAATGATGTTAAATCTCAATATGTTTAGTACGGTTATGATGAACTGGATTTTGAGCAATATTTATAGCGGATATGTTATCACAAAAGATAAGAACATTTTCAAAAGAACATTTTTAATCCGCTAAAGTTTGTTTCATCCAAATAAGTTGAGTACAACAAAAGGCTGCGGAAATATATTCGGCTTCGGCAGTTGAAAGTGAAACACAATTTTGTTTCTTTGAAAACCAAGAAACTAGAAGTACTTTTACGAACATCAATATTACCCGCATAGTCCGAATCACTATAACCTTTAAGAGAAAAATTTTCATTATTTGGATAAAATAAACCATATTGAATAGTGCCTTTCAAATAATGAAAAATCCTTTGAACGACACTCATATGAGATTCTTTGCGATTGCTTTGAAAACGAGCACATAAGCATACGGCATGAAGAATGTCCGGTCTACATGCGGTTAAATAAAATAAACTACCAATCATACCTCGATACTTTGATTCATCCACGGACTTGCCTTTTTCATCTTTGTCAATTTTGACATTGGTTGCCCTAGGGGTAGAGACAATTCTTCCTTCTTCAATCCCGAACTTCTTCAAAAGCTCTTTTGTATATTTTGATTGTGAAATATAACTACCTTCTTGGCATTGCTTAATTTGAAGTCCAAGGAAGAAGTTGAGCTCCCTCATCATGCTCATCTCAAATTCACCTTGCATCAACTTAGAAAATTTCTTGCACAAAGATTCATTAGTAGCACCAAAAATAATATCATCATCATAAATTTGCACAAGTAAGCAATCTTGCCCTTTTTCAAAAACAAAGAGTGTAGTATCAACTTTACCTCTTGTAAAACCATTTTGCAAAAGAAAAGAGCTAAGTCTATCATACCATGCACGGGGTGCTTGTTTTAAACCATACAAGGCCTTTTTAAGTTTATAAACATCATTAGGCATAGAAAAATTTTCAAACCCCGGAGGTTATTTTACATAGACTTCTTCTTGAATAAAACCATTTAAAAATGCGGATTTAACATTCATTTGGTAGAGCTTGAAATTTTTAAAATAAGAATAGGCAAGTAAAATGTTAATAGCTTCTAAACGTGCTACGGGTGCAAATGTTTCATCATAATCAATACCTTGTTCTTGACAAATACCCTTGAGCTACTAACCTTGCCTTGTTCCGAACAATGTTGCCTTGATCATCGAGTTTGTTCCGGAATACCCATTTTGTACCAATAATCGTTTGAGATGGAGGACAAGGTACCAATTCCCATACATCTTTTCTTTCAAATTGATTCAACTCCTCTTGCATTTCCAAAAACCAATCCTCATCTTCAATAGCCTCCTTAGAATTTTTAGGCTCTTTTTGAGATATAAGAGCTTTCTCGGCAAATTTTCTTCGGGTCATCACTTTATCAAGGGGATCACCAATATTAAGATCTTTTGGATGATCTCCCTTACATTTCAATGCCACGGGAAGATCCGAAGTATCACCTTTGTCTTCTTGAGGAACATTTGAAGTGGATGGTTGATCATTTGAGGTAGAAGGTTGATCATTTTGAGCATCATTTTGAACAATGGGTTCAATAATATCCTCTTCATCACTTTCATCATTGGGTATCCTTTCAACACCCGAGGCTTCATTGAATTTTACATGGATGGATTCTTCAACAACCATACTAGTCTTATTGTAAACCCGATATGCTTTGCTCTTGGTTGAATACCCCATAAATATTCCTTCATCGGCCTTAGGATCAAATTTGTCTAATTGATCCTTAGTATTCAAAATAAAACATTTACATTCAAATATTTTGAAGTAACTAATATTTGGAGTTCTTCCTTTCCAAAGCTCATATAGAGTTTTATTCATTTTAGGACGAATATAAACTCGATTAATGACATAGCAAGTGGTACTTGCGGCATCGGCCCAAAAATATTTTGGAAGTGAAAATTCATTGAGCATGGACTGACTCATCTCTTGAAGTGTCCTATTCTTCCTCTCGGCTACTCCATTTTGTTGAGGTGTCCTTGGAGCTGAAAAATTGTGTGCATATCCCTTGGTTTCACAAAAGACTCTAAATTCACCATCAAATTCTCCATCTCGATCACTTCGAATAGACTTAATAGTATCTTCTTTTTCATTCTCAATAAGTCTACACAACTTAACAAACTCATTAACGGCATCGCTTTTATTTTCAAGAAAAAGAGCCCAAGTATATCTAGAAAAATCATCGACAATAACGAAAGTGTAATGTTTTCCACTTAGACTAGCCGTACTAATATCCCCATACAAATCTAAATGAAGAAGTTGTAGAAGGTTGGTTGTGGAAATTTTATTTTTTGGGCTTAAAACTACTCGTAACTAATTTGTTGTTTTGACAAGTGTCACATAAGCCAAGATTTTCAAAATTCAATTTGGGTAGTCCTTTTACATGTTGATTTTTGTAAATATTTTTCAAATTCTTGTATCCAACATGTCCAAGTCGCCTATGCCATAAACTAGTTAACTCATTATTGGCGACAAGGCAAGAAACATTTTGACTAACCAAATCACTTGTGCAAATTTTGTAAAGATTGCCTTTTCTATTTGCTTCACAAATAATTTCATCATTTTTAAGAATAAGGCATTTTTCTTTATTGAAAACAACATTATAATTTGAATCACAAAGTTGGCTAACACTTATCAAATTAAACTTAAGCCCTTTTACTAAAAGAACATTACTAAGAGAAAAAGAAGAGTTACCAATTTCTCCATTTCCAAGAATTCTTCCTTTGCCATTGCCGAACATGACCATACCCTCTTCTTGGAGCTTGATGTTGGTAAAAAATTCTCTCTTTCCGGTCATATGGCGTGAACACCCGCTGTCCACGAGCCATTTTGAATCCTCAATGGTTGTTATAGCCCCTATTACCTACAAATGAAGTACTTTTAGGTACTCTATAATTTTGGGGTCCATGGGGGTTAGTCTTGAGACCTTTGGGTCTCCAAACATAGCTAAAATTGTTCTTTAATTTACAATGAGCAACATAATGACCAACTTTACCACAATAAAAGCAAATAAGATTGTGGGTACTAGTAGCACGAACAAAAGTCGGACCTTGGTCATTTTTCTTTGAAATAGGTTGAAAAGATTTATAGCCAAGTCCTAATTTAGAATGCTCACCTCTTTGTGCATCTAAAATTTTTGTAACTTTATCCGTACTTAAGTTAAAACGATGCACATCTTTTTTTAAACATTCAAGATCATTAATGGGCGATTGTTTTTCGGTTTCAAGAGTATGGACTTTAGTAAGTGTAATAGCATGAGCTTTATCAAGAGATTCATAAGAAGTAAACAATTTATCCTTTTCAATTTTAAGCTCTTTATGCCCATTTTACAAAGTCTTGTATTTAACAATCAAATTTTGAAATTCATCAAAATCATATTCCAATTCATCAACTAAGGAAGAAGTTGAGGAGTTAGAGCGTACCTCGTTATTTTCATCGTCTATGGCCATAAGACCATGTTCGGTTTCACCTTTCTCATCGGATGTGGCGAGTAGTTCATCCCAAGTTTTGACATCCGCATTTAGAGCCTTCTTTTTCGGAAAAAAGCTTTTTCTTCTTTTGTTCCTTTTCCTCGAGTTTTGGGCAATCGGCTATGAAGTGCTCGGATTTTCCGCATTTACAACACGAGTTGTCTCTCGGTTTTCTTGCCTTATTTTTATTCACAAATTTTGCTAATTTCCAGACAAGTGCGGCCGTCTCTTCATCATCCTCATCATTATCATAATATGAATTATTAGAAGAAGATGCTAGACCTTTATGAATATTTTGAATACCCGATTGAGTAATGGATGGTTTGGAATTCTTCCTCTCCTTGAGATAGACTTCATAAATGAGGAGGTTCCCGATGAGCTCATCGAACTTGAGTGTTTCGAGATTTTTTGCTTCCGTAATAGATTCACCTTTTTGGACCATGAGCCGGGGAGTGCATTCAATACCTTGGTCATCTTGTCTTCTTCGGAGATGACTTTACCAAGGGCCACAAGAGGATTGACAATGTTGTCAAGCTTTTCCACCATTTTTGATATGCTTTCACCATCATGCATATTGAAGTTTTCAAAGTCTTTAACAAGCATGGTTTTTCTTGCTTGTTTGACCTTCTTTGTTCCTTCATATATTGTCTCTAATTTTTCCCAAACTTCATGTGCCGACCTTATGCCTCTTATGCGATTATACTCGGTGGCGGTAAGAGAGAAATTTAAAATATTTAAGGCCTTACCGTTTAGAAAGAAAGCCTTCTTGTCATTTTCGTCGAACTCCTTGAAAATTTTGGGAGCCAAGGTGTCGTCCTCCAATTTCTTAGTTGGTTGATCAACTCTTTCAATAACTACATTCCAAATGTCAAATCCGCACCCTTGTAGAAAGCACTCCATACGTTCTTTCCAAAATGCGTAGTTGTTGGCATCGAATAGCGGTGGTTTGTTGGTGGAGGCGCCGGTGGTGAGATAAGCTTCGTTCGTAGCCATGGATCTTTCCTCTTTACTCGGAACGAGCTAGTCAAAGAGTTTGGCTGTGATACCACTTTTTAGTCCAAGTGGCTACGATAATCTAGAGGGGGGTGAATAGATTATGCCGGTTTTTCTAATTTCGCCCTCTTTTTCGAGTGAACAAGCAAAGATGAAGACTATAAATGCGGAAAATAAACAACACACGTTGATTTAAAGAGCTTCACCCCACCTAGAGACTACGTGCTCTACCACCCCAGTATATCCGGGATGGGTTTCGAACAAGAAAAAGAAATTTTATTAATTACCACAATTAATACAACACCACCTTTTGAGGATTACCACAATACTCTTACAACACCTTCAAGGAGATTACCACAATCTTCCTTCAACACCTATGAAGAGTACCACACTCTTCAACACCTAAGATCGCCCAAGTGTGCTCTTACCACAAGAACAACAACAAGGATATTTTGTTTTGGATGTTGGACAAAATTCAAGATTACAACTCGATAATGATAATACTAATATTAAGTGCAAGTGTAATCAAGAATGGAAAGCCTAGACCTCAAGAATGTGCAAGTGAAAGTACTTAGGCTAATACAACAAGAGTTTTTGACAAAGTGTTTGCTAGTATGCTTTTGCTTGTATGTTGTGTTGTGTCTTGTTGCTTGAATGGTTCCTCTATTTATAGAAGAGGTCTTGAATTGATTTCCAGACATTGTCTCCTTCCTGGAGAGTGATTTTTGCGAAAATATGCAATTGAAATCAAGATATAGCTGTTAGAAATCAACCCCTTAAATTGGGGAAAAGCTGTCTGAAAACCCAACAGATAGTTTGCTGTCAAAAAACATATAGCGACCGGTTGCACACAAAGAAAGATTTGAAAGATCGTAAAAAAATTACACAGTTGGACCATTCGACCCCCTAGTGGACCGGTTGAGGTCCCTCAAATATCAATACAGAGAGTTTTGTTTGAAATCCATTCAATATAGGCACCGGTCGCCCTTAGGTTGACCAGTCGCCCTTAGGTTGACCGGTCGCCCTCCCCATATTTTCTTCCTTCCTGTTTTCTGTTTTGAAAGTCGATTTAGACACAGGATGCTCTATAGGGCGACTGGTCCAACACAAGATAGAAGTGTTGTCCAATTTTTGTCGAAAATAAACTTCATGAAATACTCCGAAAAATTAGTAAAAATATTTTATATCGATCGGGAGTATTTGGACAACATTTAGAAATATTATTTTGGTGTAAAAACTCATTTAAACAAAATCATCAAAATCATGATAAAAACATTTATCTAACAAATGCTTCTTTTTTCGCGTCTTTGATCGTCCTTTGGCTCTTAACATTCCCTTTGGAACATGTAAGAATATACAAGCATAGCAGTATCACACCCAACAATGGAAACCAACTAAAAACACACTAAATATACTTGCAAATGTATCAAATATGGACCAGAAAAAGTCCCTAAATGCACGTTTTACACGTATTAAATCCCTCAAACTTAAACCATTGCTCGTCTTCAAGCAAACTAAAAAAATTAACCACATGCAATTGGGTAGATTAAACAAAAAAAGAACACTACAAATACAAGATCTGAATCAAATTCATACTTTAGCAAACTTGTAGTTATTCTCAAAAAGTTATCCATTGCAAGTTTAGCACAATCAATACTCATTCGGGTATTCGACATCGCGACTCAAAAGATAAAGTGTATCACTAAATTTGTCTCGGTTGATATCTTTGGGCTCTCATATTTAACACCACTCCTCAGATGAACGGCATTGTATCGTTCCCTTGGGTTGATCTCCGTATCGCTTGGGAATTTGCCTTTTTGATGTTGGCTTCCCACTTGTAGGTCCCAAGGGGTGTGGTGTAAGGTTTATTAGGGAGGGTTGAATAAACGTTACCAAATTTTCACTTTTAGTCTTTTTAAGAATTTTAACAGAGTTGACTCAAATCAGCTGTGTCCTTGGGGACAACTAGGTTGGCTATCTTCAGCTAAGTTACCCACTCAACAGACTCGATTGAGCTATTGATAGTATAACTTGGCTGCGTTAGGTAACACTTAACTTTAGTTGATTTGGTTTTAAACGGATGACTTAACACACTTTTGTTTGATTAAAACTCATTTTTAACACTTGTTTTAGCACTTGTTATTTATCAGTTGGATAGCAGGTTAACTTAACATCAGATTTAAAAATATAAGCAAGAAAGTAAATGCTGAAAGTAAAATGACACAAGTAATTTTATAGTGGTTCGAGGATGGGGTAATTCCTCTACACCACTCTTCTCCGATTCCTGGAGGAATCCACTTGGTAACAGATCAAGTTACAAAGTAGTTCTCAGTCTAGAAACAGCCTTGATCACATAGTTGGCTTCTCCTGCGACTGTGTTTCTTCTCAAGACCGTTGCCTTGCTACTTCAGCTCCCTTCAAGTCTTTGGATTTGTTCACACAGCCCTCTAACAAACTTGAATCTCCTGGTTCACCTTGAACCTTTTCTCCAACTCCTTCAACTTGGAGAGTAAACCCTTTTTTGTTCTTTAAAGTGTTTCTTCTTCAACTGGTTGAAGTTATCTTTCCTTCACAGTTGTTGGATCGAGTTTCTTCGAGTTTTAGGCTTGAGGAATTTTCTGAATAAGCTTGAGAATATTGCAGGTTATACTTGCTTGATAAATGCTTGATTCGTTCGTGCTAGGTTCAGGTAACCTTTTCTCAAATGCTTCCTCAGCCTTTTATAGTGCTCATTTGAAAATTTGCCCATTGAAGATATAAACTATTTTCAAATGACACTTCTTGTTCGTTGGCTTGTCTTTTCTTGGTCTGCAGTACTTGTGATGTTGACCCTTCCTCGTATTAAATGGCTCTGCAGCTTTACAGGGTCTGACACAAGCTTCAGTGTTTCCCATTGGCTTATTCCTTTTGCATGTTTCTGGGTCAAACACTTTAAGACCTGTCAACTTGGACGTATTACTATATCGAGTAATATTCTTGACTTTTTTCCAATGGATCAATGTCAGTTGTCTTGACTTGACTGTTGCCTTTACCCCTTGTGACATGAGTCTGCTCCAATTATGAGAATACTCAACTATCACTGCAACTGTTAGACTTGGCTCCTTTCATTGACTGGACTGACACTTCCTCAAACTTACACGGTTGTTCCTCAGCTGGCTCCTTCAGTCGAGTCCTTGTCTTCCTTCTTGGCCATACTCAGCTGACACACAACAAAGTCTTCACTCTAGTCTACAGTTGACTTCTTGCATTCTTGACTTAGCTGACTTCACTCAGCTCTTTCAAATCTATCTATTACAGCATAGAATTACAAGGAAAATGGGGTGCTAACTTCGTAGTCTAAGTTTTACATGGTATCATCAAAATCTAACAAATAAATTTCCTAACAATTTCCCCCTTTTTGATGATGTCAAAACTTAAACCAATTAATAATAATCAGAACACATAAACAGTGCAGTAACAAAGAATGTATGCTTATACAAATATTGCATTACATTGTGTATCTTAGCTAAGTTACAAAGAAGATAAATATTACAAGGAAATTTTCAGAGCTAAATTACAGGGAAAACTTACAGCTATGTATTTACAGTTGTTCGCCAGAAATATTTTAGTTCATACAACTGCAAGTGTACAGTGTAGTTTATAGGATAATGGCAAGCAAGGTCGTATTCCTCAGGGATTGAAGCTCGAAACACTTAGGCTACGTCCTCTGTTTTCTTCCTTTCTTCCGACAACCGTGTGATTTCACACCACCACCCCACACGGCCGTCTGACGCTACACGGTCCAGCCATGTGACTTGCTTTTGTTCCCTTTTTCGTCGTTTTGATCATCTCTTTGCATTCGGTAATCTTATCCGGGCATCCCAACTGACATTTCTTCATTTTAAGCTCTGTTTCCTGCAAGAATACACAGTATCATGCCCTTTAAAGGAAACCAAGTAAAAACATAGTAAATATGTGTGCAAATGCATCAATTATACATCAATTTAAGCCCCAATATGCACATATATTTTACACTTATCAAAATCCCCCAAACTTAAAGCATTGCTCGTCCTCGAGCAAATTTAAAAATAATATCAAGCGGAAAAAACGAAAGAACACCCAAAAACACTATGAACATTAAATACTATTTGACTCCATACTTAAGAAAACCATGTAATTCATAATCAAGAAGTCATTATTCATAAACTCGGCATTCAATACTCTCTTGGGTACTCGTCATCACGACTCACAAGTAAATAGTGTATCACTCTACTCTCAGAAGTGTATGGTAAGTGTTTAGCTCAAATTCAATTCATAAAAAGTAGAACTACCATAGGCTTGCAAATTGTCTAACATCTCGACCTCTTTAGTGTGCACAATCTAAGAATCAAAAAGGACTTTTATTAGGTTGTAATATAGGCTCTTTGGTAAGGGTAGAGAAATTTAGATTATGTGACTTGACTTGAGCAAATAGAAATTTAAGCATACAGACTTGCAATCCATCAACCCAATTTAAACATAATATCAGTTTTCTTTTTCAACTCAATTCCACCTTTATTTCTCTTTTTTCATTCTTAGGCCTTTTTGCCCTTTTTTTTATTTTTTTTCTCTTTAGCCTCAAGGTCTTATTTTTTCACAATATTAAGAATTTTCTTTTGCTTTGCTCGATTTTCTCTAAATTATTTTTTCGAGCTTCATGTATTTTTTTTTCATTTACCCGGATACTACTCATCCCTTTTTCTTTTGCCGACTTCCTCTCTTTTTTCATAAATTTTCGCCACTTCTCCCCCAAACTTGTTCATTTTCTATAAGCCTAAGAAATTACAGGAATAAAAACATATAAATTTTAAAGATCAATGTGAGTGGGTTATTTGCTAAGCCAAAACTGACATTCTGCATAGCAACTTGAGAGAAGGGAGATTTGGTGAATGGCTGAAAGCTGAAGATCTCAGCGGGGGTATGAGAGGAGTAAGAATCCCACCAATTAGAACTCATGTCTCTCCATCAAAATCTGTGGCTAGTTGTATTAGAAGCAAATATCAGGAGTCTGCTGATCATAGAGAGAGGAATGAAACTAGCATAATTCAATCCAAACCACCTCTTAGGGAGAACCCAACTCCCACGGGTCCTAATGTTATACTCTCTTTGAATGATGCTCAGAGTCAGGGCTCTTTGTTGATCCCCTTTTGTAAGGAAAAAATGCAAGGGATTGAAGGATCTTCTAGTAGACAACTTTCAGTAGAGAAAACAGGAAGTTTGCAACTGAATGATCTTCAGGATCATTTTAGTAAGGAAAGAAAGCCTCTGCAGGATGTTTCCAATACTAAAATCTAGAAAGGGAAAGAAGAGTCATCTGAGAGTTCTTGTAAAGGAAAAACATGGAGTAGACAAGGGGGTAGGGGTAAAGGGAGAGGGAGAGGGAAAAGGGTTGTTGACAAGGAAAATGCTCAAGTTGGAGGAAAGAGGAAAAATGAACACCTCCTGTTTGATCCAAATGGGGAAGGTAAGCTCATTGAAAATGTGGGCTGGTGTAAAAAGCAGAGAACTGAAACTAATGTCATGGATATGGTGGAGGAAGCCAGCCCAAATTGGCCCCAAAGTTATCAATGAGAGTATGCGTGTGGAATTGTAGAGGACTGGGAGGACCCTCTACAGTTTTCCAGTTAAAGGAGTCTTGGAAACTCCACCTCCCAGAGTTGGTTTTTTTGAGTGAAACTAAAAAGAAGTCTACTTTTGTTAGAACGGTTTGTAAGCAATTGAAATTAGGAGGCAGATGGAAGAATTTAGACCCTATAGGAAAAAGTGGAGGTCTGTTAATTGCTTGGGCAGAGAGCATTCAAATGCACCAAGTTCTTGTCAGTTCCTTTTGCATTGTTTGAATTCGAGTAGAGATGGAGATAATGAGAAAACATGGGTTGTTTTTGTCTATGCAAGTACTAATGAAAGAGAGAGAGGTCTTCAATGGGACTATCTTATTCATGCTAGAGTTAAATGGGGTGCTAATTGGTTTCTTTCAGGTGACTTTAATGATATCTGCTCTAACTTGGAGAAAAGAAGAGGTAGAGTGAGATCAGTCTGGAGTTTTGTAAGGTTTAATAACTTCATCAGAGACATGGGAATGCAGGAAATGCGTTTATTAGGAGAGGAGTTTACTTGGGCTAACAATAGAAGTGGTGAGGGTTATGTGGAAGAAAAATTGGATAGAGTCTTTGGATCAGTGGAATGGTGCTTAAAATTCCCTAAAGCAACTGCACAAGCTTTCTTTAGAATGTCCTCTAATCACTGTCTTATTTTCCTAAATGAATTTGAGGAAGTTAACAAGAAAATACATAAAAGATTCCAGTTTGATAGGAGATGGGTGGATCAGGAAGGGGCTGAAGATGTGATCAAGAAAGCATGGTCAATTAATGTTGAGGGTTATGCAATGTATCAAGTCCACCATAAGGTGAAAAACTGTAGGATTGAGCTTTTGAAGTGGAATAGTGCTAAACAGTTAAATTCAGCTTCTCAGGTGGTTCATTTGAACAGTTCTTTGGAGTCTTTGAGAGCCATGGATGGTGATAGGGATTGGGACCAGTGGAACAGGTTAAAAGCTGAGCTTCATCAAGCTTATAATGAAGAAGAAGTTTTTTGGCAACAAAAGTCAAGAGTGAACTGGCTTAAAGTAGGGGACAAGAATACCAAATATTTCCATGCAGTTACAAATCAGAGAAGAATGACAAATGGAATTTCCCAGTTAATTTCTGAGAATGGAGCTGTTTGTGTGACTGAGCTGGAAATTGAGAAGGAAGTTACATCATTCTATTCCAATCTGTTTACCTCTGAGAGTCAGCCTGGAAATTCAAGTCAACTCCATGGGATCCCACAATCAATCTCCCAAGCTGAATCACAAGCTTATCCTTCCCATTTGTGAAGCAGAGATTAAACAAGCCCTCTTTGATTTGCATCCTCATAAGGCCCCTGGCCCTGATGGTATGAATGCTTTTTTCTTCCAGTTTTATTGGGATTTTGTTCAAGCTGATATCGCAAAGTTTGTACTTAATTTTTTAGTTCGGGAAAATCTTGAAAAGCATGAATCAAACACTCATTACCCTTATTCCAAAAGTTAAAAATCCAAAATCCATGTCCCATTTCAGACCTATTAGTCTTTGCAATGTGGTTTACAAGATTATTTCCAAGTTACTTGCTTTTAGACTTAAAAGTTGCTTGAATCAGTGCATTGGTGTTTATCAATCTGCTTTCATACCAGGTAGGCAGTTAATTGATAATGTTTTTATTGCTAATGAGTGTATGCATTTTCTTAACAGACATAGGAATGGGAAAAAGGGGTTTATGGCCATTAAGTTATATTGCTAAGGCTTATGATAGGGTGGAGTGGAAGTGTATTAAAAACACTATGATCAAAATGGGATTTCATCTCAAATTCATTAACTGGATTCTGACTTGTGTTTCTTCCTCTTCTTTCTCCTTCAATTTGAATGGTAATTCTTGTGGTTATATTCATCCTTCAAGGGGGTTGCGACAAGGTTATCCCATCTCCCCTTATTTATTTATCATTGTCTCAGAAATTTTCTCAAGTCTTATCAATGTTGCTGTGAACAACAAAGTCTTTCATGGTCTTAAATTGTGTAAAAATGGCCCTTCCATTTCCCATCTGTTGTTTGCTGATGATTCAATCATTTTCTGTGAAGCTAAGGTATCTCAAGCTAGTATTTTGAAAGATATTCTTAATAATTATAATAAAATCTCATGGCAACTTGTGAATTTTGATAAATCTTCAGTTTTCTTCAGTTTCAATACCTCTGAGGTGGAAAAAGCTGATATCTGCAATACCCTTCATGGTATCAAAATGCAAAAATCTTGTAGGTATTTAGGACTCCCTCTAGGTATAGGAAGATCAAAAAAAGAAGTTTTTAACTATGTTGTTGATCTCTTTGTCCAAAAAAGAATTCAAAAGCGGAAGAGTATGTTCCTTTCTCTTTCTTTGGTAAAGATGTCCTCATTAAGTCTGTTATTGAAGCTCTTCTGTCTTTGTTATGTCATGCTTCAAACTTCCAGTAGGAACTTGCAAAGAGATTAATCAATTAGCTTCTAACCGGTGGGGTTTTTACGAAGGGGGTAATAAAAGGTGCATTGGAAAGCCGGGAGTTGTTATACTGTTCCTAGACATGAGGTGGGTTAGATTTCCACGATCTAAAATTGTTTAATGAGTCTACTAAACAATTATGTAGATTGATATCTCAACCCGATCTCTTGATGTCTAGAATCCTCAAGGCTAAATACTATCCAAAAAGTGATTTCTTTGAAGCTCTTTTGTTCCAAGTGGTGCATCCTGGTTTGTGGAAAAGTTGGATGGAGGTTAGGTATGTGCTTGCAAAAGGATTGAGATATGAGGTTGGGGATGGTAAGCATATTAAAACGGCATCATCCATGGGCCGCCAAAAACAAATGGCTTCATTCCCAAAAATCGATTATGTCACTTCTAGTCATGTTTTTGTATCTCGAACTCTTCTCACGATGATGGCCTATCTTGGAATCTTTGCTCTCATTAAACGAGTTGTTCAGCTACGAGGATCTTTGAGATTATTCAATGATTCCAATTCAGCATCCTACACAAGTAGATAAGATGAGATGGCACTTTGGGAATAAAGGAAATTTTTCGATTAAGTCGCATACGAACTTAATTCGGGGTAAAATGGCAAATATTGAAAAAATTTGAAAGTAGTGTTTATAGAGCAAAAAAAACTGAAAGTTTGGGAATGCATTTGGAAGCTCAAGATCCAATGAGAAATTGAAGTTTTTATGTGCAAATCTTTGTCATGGAATTCTTCTGTGAAAACAAATGTCTTTGAAGAAAGGGATCAATCATGATATAACGTCGACTTTGTGGCATGGAGGAAGAAACTATGGAGCATTTATTTTTAATTGTGCAAGAGCTAAAACCGTGTGGAAATTAGCTCTGTTTCGTGGGAGGGATTTCTCGAGAAAAACACTCACTTTTTTGATTGGTGGCATGATGTATGTTGTTTGGATGGGGGAGAGAAGGACATTTTTAGAATCGAGTTAACCACCTATATTCTTTGGTGGCTTTGGAAGACCCGGAATCTTTGGACATTTCAACAAGTTTGGAAACCGGAAAGAGTTACAATTAATGTGGTTGTTTCTGACTGGAATAACATTAAAAATTTAACTAGTTAGTGTCATTTTGTTGTTGCTAGCCTTGTCTTTCCATTGATGTTTTTTTTGGTTGCTGGCTTTTGGTTTTTTTCTTTCTTCAGTTCTCATTTTTGGTCTGGATTGATACTTTGAGTAGGATTCTTGGATCAGTGCTCGATTTTTGCTGGTGTCCTGTTGTGTTGATCTCTAGGGAATGATGTTCAGTGGGGATGATTGGTTTTGGTGTGGCCATTGGTTGATTCTTTTGCTGTCAAGAAGATGAAGTGATGCAGGGAGATATGGGAATTCATTGATTATGGTTGCTTTGTTGCTGTATTTTAATTTCCTATAGCTGTTAGCATCATTTGGTTCTTGTTTAAACAATGTTTCAGGTTCTTTTGTCTTTGATGCTGAATTGTTTCACTTGCTTGGTCTTTCACAATTGTGAAGACTTTTTCGGTTTTGAAATCTTTTGATTTCAAAATGAATGGGTTGTAATGAATACTTTGACTCTTTTGGGAGATTTTATGAAATTGCTATCGTTTTGAGAAAAAAAAAATGTGGCTCACAATAAAAGTTTTGGCTCAAAATTGGCTAACTAAGGAATCATGAGTTCATAGGTAGGCTTTTTATGCTAAGTAGGCTAAACAAAGATAGCCTTAGATCATTTTCAAAAATGCACACACACATGGCTTCAATGAAGATACCAGAGCAAGTCCTAGAGTTCTATCAATCATGAATGACACACTCAAGAAATAATAAGTTTGCATAATATAGAGCAGTTTAAGGCACAAAAGCTCACAGGCTTATTTTTCGCAACATGCTCAAATACCCAATTTTCTTAACACATGCAAAGCAAATAAATAACTTTTCTCCCAAGAATTTATTACATTATTCCCCCATACGAACTGAATTAAAAACCACACACAAAAGCAATTAAACGTGCTAAAACATAATAATAAAAATAAAAAAATCAAAAATTTAAAAACTAAAAATTTTAATGCAAATTTTTATGCTCTACATGTAATCCTAGATGCAATGCAAAATATGCAACAATACTAATTTACGAATTTTTGACAACCCCCCAAACTTAAAATATGCTTCGTCCTGAACATATGAGGAAATTATCAAAACGAAAGAGGAATGAGTAAAGAGTACTTACCTGGATCGTTCCGGTGAAGCCAGGAGCTTGTCCGTCAAATTTAAAACTGGAGGAGCAGATTGCACGGTCGGGTCTTGTTCGTCCACACGCCCATGCGCATTTGTTTTCTGTTTTATTTTCGTTTTTTCAAGAAATTTTTTTTTCAAATTTTTTTTTTGACTCCTGGGGTTTTTTCGCGGCGTCTCTTGTGTTGCCTCCCACAAAGCGCTAAGTTTTACGTCTTCAGCCAGACTCAAATTTCTAACATCACTTTCATTGAACCGCGTCGGTTGAAATCCTTGAGCCCCATATTCTGTACCATCCATCAGACGAATGTCATTGCACTGTTTCCTCGGATTAATTAAGTATCGCTTGGGAATTTGCCCTTTTGATATTGGCCTCCCACTGCAGTTGCGATTTGGGCTTCTTGTATCTCCAAAGATTCCAGTCTCGCACTAAACAAAAATGATGTTAGAAACGAAGAAGAGAAAAAAATAAAATCAAAAAAAAATATAAAGTAAAAAACATTTAAAAAAATATGCTTCAATTAAGACTGAACTACTTATTACTATATCTAAGTAGAATCTAATCAATCCCCGGCAGCGGCGCTAAAAACTTGTTCGCCAAAAATATTTTGGTTCATACAACTGCAAGTGTACAGTGTAGTTTATAGGATAATGGCAAGAAAAGTCGTATTCCTCAGGGATTGAAGCTCGAAACACTTAGGATATAATAACATCGTATTCCAATTTTATTGAAGCGATCGAAAATCAAGTATATTAATCTAACTAAAATCGAAAAATTAAGAAAAATAAATAAAATAAATTTGTGAACCCCACAAGTATTTTCAACATCATTAGGAGCAACCTTAGGCACATAATCTCAACATGCTTCTTCAATATTAAATGCGAATAAAGTTCTAAAAACGAATTCATGCAATTCTATGGGTTCAAATTCCTAAATTCATTTACTCCCCTGGACAGGTGGTGCGTAAACAGTTGATTAATAACAATTGTAATCTGGTCAGATCGTTACTCCCCACAAACACGTCTGTCACACATGATTCATGTCTAAATTCGATTTCCATCTTTCTTAGAACTCATCGTTCGAAATTTGGCTATAACAAATATGACTTGCAATTTATTAATCAGATAAAAAACAATTATAAATAAGAACTAGAATTCATAAAATAGAATGCATGAAGCAATTAAGCAAACAAGTAATCATATTTAATACAAATCCACAATTTTGATTATGCTCCTTAGATCCGAAAAATATGCCAAACATTGATTAAACTCATAGACAAATCTGAATCAATATTATGACATGATATAAGCACAGACAAGAGTTCTTAGACATAGAAAGAAAACCCCTTCTTGTCAGGATGGATTCCCCTTCCAAGCCCTCGAAGCTCTGTGCTCCCTAGATGTGAAAGCCTTGTGGCGTTCTTTGCAACCTAGCTTTTTGCTCTCAGAAGCTCTCCGATTCCTTTGTTCTGTGTTATTTGATGTGTTTTTGATGTATCAAGTTGTGTATTTTCGTGCATAGCCTTGAGTCCCTTTTATAGATGCTTGGAGAGATCACTTGTAGAGTTGGAACGGGAAGCAAACTCTGAAAAATGCACTAAAATAGACTCCCACACGGGCGTGTGGCTTTGGGCTCAGCCCTTTGTCGCACGAACAAGCAATTCACACGGGCAGCTGGTGCGACTGATAACCTTGTCCACACGGCCGTGTTGACCTGCTACGTCATCTGTTTTATTCCTTTCTTCACACAACCGTGTGATTTCACACCTCCACCCCACACGGCCGTGTGAGGCTACATGGTCCGGTTGTGTGACTTGCTTTTGTTCCTTTTTTCCGTCGTTTTGATCATCTCTTTGCATTCGGCAATCTTATCTGTGCATCCCAACTGACATTTCTTCATTTTAAGCTTCGTTTCGTGCAAGAATTACAAGAATACGCAGTATCATGGCCTTTAAAGGAAACCAAGTAAAAACATTGTAAATATGCGTGCAAATGCATCAATTATATATCAATTTAAGCCCCAAAATGCACGTATATTTTACACTCATCAACAGCTAAGTAAAATACATGAATGGGTTTGCCGCCGTATTCAACGCCTTGGCTGCTTCCTTCTTCTCTCTTCTTGATCAGCTATTCTTCTATCTTCATCAGCTCTCCTCCTCTTTCTTTCCTCTTCATCCTTCTTCTTCTTCTCATATGTTCGCTTCGCAGTGGGGTTATCCCTACGCTCCATTTCCTCCCATTATCGAGCAGTTCTTTTATTTTCAGCCTCTTGCCTTCTTATTGCTTCAGCATTCTTGCGCGCAACTTCTAAGTTAGCAAAATGATTAAATCCAGCCCAGTATATGAGTCCATTCTTCTACGGATCCATATACTTAATATCTTCTGGTCTTGGCCGTGGTTGAACACTTCTCCCACTGCCACCATATCTTCCCCTTCCTGACTCAGCTCCCCTTCCTCCAGGAGTGTACTGTACTGGAGCTTTTGATTTTACAGTAGGGATTCTTTGGAACTTGTCGTTTTTATCACCAATTGCACAATTCAAGTCCCTTCTCCCAATACAGATCCCAGGCTTGCAGTAGAGTCATGTTTTGAAAATATCCTTCTACTTCTGGAGTCTGGAATTCCTCCAGCGATCTGGGCTTAGATCCAACATCAGGCATGGCAATATCTCTCGGGGGTTTTATAGCAGGATAATCTTTTTCGGCTGGAGGACCATCATATTGTTTCTGATGTTCTGGATGCGCGAAGAGTGTTTCTCAGCTACTTTCTCAAACTTAGCTTTGATGGCTTTCCTCGACTCCTTGTATGCCATCTTAGCTTGTTGTTTTACGGACAACTCTTTCGGCAATTTGCTGAGAATCGAAGCAGTGACTTCTCCTTGCTGGGGGGTTTCAGCAAACATAAGTTTCAAAGGGGGGTTCTTCAAGCTTCCTTCCCCCTTTGTTGATTCTCCCTTCTTCGATTCCTTATTACTACCTTCATCTTCTCCTTTCAGTTCCTTTAAGGCCTCATCTTCCCCCTTTTTGGCATCATAAAGATAGGGTCAGGCCAGGGAACAAACCACTCAAAATGAAGTCTAGTCGGTTGTTTGTTTAATTCTTCTTGATATTGGCTTTGGAGTAGGCTTTCCGGAACTCTGACCGAGTAGCCTTTGACTCAGCTGCTAGAAACTTCATTTCTGCCATAAGAAGACTGAACTTCTGGTTCATGCTCTCTTCCAGTCTGGCAATTTTGCTTTTATGTTGCAGAGCTCCATGTCCGACTTGTGGTTTCTTCAATTATGACCATGAATTCCTTCTGCCCCTGTGAAACTTGACATTGTCCGCACTCCAGACCAACAACTCTGCAAATAGAGCTTTGAAGTAACGGACCTGCTCTGAGCGCATTGCAGTCTGCTGTGCAGCCCATTCCCTGATCCATAAGACAACTCCTTGAATATCTGCACTGATAGTTGCATCACGGTTGTCCAAACAGAGATCCAACGATGCTTGGTGACATTCTATCTTCTCAATTTCATCACATATCTTCTTGAACGCATTACTGAACTTGGTTGTGGAAGCCGACTCTTCTTCCAGCCACACTGCATTGAAATCAAATCCCATCACACTACAAGAAATCCGCTCAACAACAACAGATATAATCTGTTGTGTATTACAATAATCATCCGTTGTAGTAGATGGTGTTGTAAAAAAATCCGCTCAACGACAACAGTTACAATCCATTGTCGTTAATAAGAAGACAAAGGTTAGAATCCATTGTCCTTTAATGCTGAAAGACAACAAATGGGACAACGGCTGGTATTTGTTTTGGATTTATGAGATACAACAATGGATTGGACAACGGTTAATATCCGTTGTGGTTATGAATTATCACATGAGTTCTACAAGGCTTTAAAACCGTTGTACTTTGTTAGTATTTCAACAACGAGATCAAATCCGTTGTGGTTTTGAAGTAATTGCTTGATTTAACAAGCCATAAAAACCGTTGTAATTTTAGACCATGGCTAATTTATATTTGGTGTCTATTATTTTTTTCTGTGGTAATATAATTTTGATTTCATATATGCAAAAAATAAACACAATACAAGAAAACAACATATAACTAACTAAAACAAAACATGACATTCAAGTGATTGTATCTAGTACATGTCTGCAAAAGTTTAACAAAACAAATATATCGGAAATATATCTAAAAATTATTTAACAAAACGTCTAACAGGTATTCTCAAAATTACACTAATTCTTTCATTAAGGGCAGCTGCAAAGCACTTCAATATCATGCCTGCAAATAATAAGTATATACATCAATTTACATAATTTAAGTTCATGACTCCAAATAAGAAGTATATACATCAATTTACATTAAAATCAGATTCACTCAATTACAGAATGTGCATTCTTTATAACTATGAAAATTTTAATATAACTATGAACAAAATACCTATTCACTCATGTATATGGTCTTGGACGCATTCTGCCCACTCCGATCGCACTTCATCAATTTGAACTTGAGAATACTTCACATTTGAGAACTATGAGAAAAAACATAGGTATTATAATTGGCTCCAATTATTAAATATTTGCAAAAAACATGAGAACGCCAAATTGTAATATAATTTACCATTGATCGCAAATGTCTTAATCTGATCAAATGAGAACGCCAAATTCTTAATCTGATCAAATGTCTCCTCATCATCCTTCTTTGCCTTATGATTTTTCCCAGGCGCCATGTAGATTATTCACCTGTTAAGCACAAATAAGAATAAACTAAATTATTTTGATACAAAAGATTATATTCTAACATATGTAATCACATGCAATAACATATGTATAAATCTAACAAAGTTCAAACAATTGATCCTCAATCAGTTACAATATTCCAACAGAGTTATCAAGTTAAAATGAAGAGTTGATCAGTACTTTTTCAGTGAAATGCTATTCTAACAAGTATGTTCTTCAGTTATATTCTAAAAAATGTTTTTAGTTGCAAAATAACATAAACTAACAGTTGCATTCTAAAAGATGTATTCTAAAAGATGTATTCAGTTATCTAGATACAAAAATGAAGGTGTACCACACTAAATGGTAGAATTGTCAACCCAAGTCCCATCACAATCTTCACGAATGCACGGTGGTTCATTTTCATCTGTTCCATCAATATCCATTGAGCGCAACGCATCGGTAAAATATTGATGGTGAATTACATCATTTTCCGAATCATCACAATTGTTGTAGTCAAAGTATTCTGATCTACTTGGAGTGGAAAGGACAACAGACCATGCAGGGTCTTGAAGGTCTTCAATATAGAAAACCTGCTTTGCTTGATTACCCAATATAAATTGGTCACATTTAAATCCAATCCTTTTGAGGTTTACCAATGTAAATCCAAGATCGTCTACTTTAACTCCACTGTTGTTCTCTACCCAACTGCATTTGAATGTTGGAATCTGAAAGTTGCGGTAATCGAGTTCCCATATTTCATCAATAACTCCACAAAACATCATGTCTGACACAATTGGATTTTTATCCTTTGCACTAGATACTTGCATGATGTTTGCAACTATACTTACTCCCGAGTTTTGAACAGCTCGTACACTATCATGCTCCTTTGTATGATAAGTAACTAGAATACTTCAATACTTGATTGCTAGGTCCATGTGCAAGCCACTTCAACTTTTCGGATATTTGCATATTGGAAAGATTACCCTCATCTGCAACCTATAACAATAAGTATGTTGAATGTTACAATTTTATGGATTTAAAATATCAAGACTTCCATCTACGTGATGCTACATGATAGTAATGTTACTTACTCGATCACGCAACCAAGTTATAAACGATTTGTTATGCTCATCTTGTAGATGTTTATCTGACTTGGTTTTCCGTCCATATTTTGCCTTCAAATATGCCATGTGTTCACTGAATAATTTAATTATTAGGTATAAATTATGGATTTAAATTAAACGATATATTAAAGATTTACGAGTTGAAGAAATTACTTGATATAAGGATCAATCTCTGGCTCATTTGCTAATACATAACGATGTGCTTGCTCCCAATCCTCACGACTAACAAGTTGCAGTTCAGCACTTGATAAAGGCCTCGTAAGATCTGCTTGCCGATGTCGGGATGAGATTCCAATTGTGTTTACATTATCTAAGTAGTCTGAGCAAAATTCAACTGCCTCCTCGGCAATATAACATTCAGCTATGCACCCCTCTGGCCGATTACGATTTCTCACATAACTCTTCAAAACCCTCATATACCTCTCAAATGGGTACATCCATCTATACAAAACTGGTCCACACAATTTGAGCTCCCGCACAAGATGAACAGTAAGATGAACCATGATATCAAAAAATGAATGGGGAAATATTTTTCAAGTAAACACAATGTCGTCACAATCTCCGTTTGCATATCATCCAACTTTGGGACATCTATCTTTTTGTTGCACAACCTACTAAAGAAGAAACACAATCGGGTGATGGTATATCTAACATTGACAGGCAAAACACCACGGATGGCAACCGGAAGCAATTGTTGCATTAAAGTATGGCAATCGTGTGACTTCAGCCCCACAAGTTTCAAGTCTTTCATAGACACCAAGTTTTTAACATTTGAAGAGTAACCTGTAGGTACCTTCATTCCCATCAAAGAGCTACAGAATTTTCTTTTCTCTTCTTTGCTTAATGTGTAACAAGCTGGTGGTAAGAAAGTCTTCTTTCCCCCCATCTCTGGTGCAAGTTCAGTTCTCACTTCATAGCCACAAGGTCTAGTCTCGCTGCTACTCCATCCTTTGTCTTTCCTGGAATGTCGAGTAATGTTCCAATGATACTTTCACATACATTCTTCTCGATGTGCATCACATCTAGTACATGTCGTACATGCAAATGCTCCCAGTAATTGAGATCAAAAAATATAGATTTCTTCTTCCAACATGGTTTACCATCTTCTAGGCTTGATTGATTAGTACGACTCATTCTTCCCCAAGGACACTGAATTCCAGCTACTTTCTTTAAAACATCGCGGCCGCTTAATGGTTTTGGAGCAGGTTCAAACTCTTGATTCCCTTCAAACGCCTTCTTTTGCCTTCGATATGGGTGGTTTTCGCGAAGAAATCTTCTATGGCCAGTAAATGACATTTTCCGGCTATGTTTTAGTCTTTTTGCATATTTTTCTCACCACAAATAGGACACGCATGATATCCATTCACAATGCAACCTGACAGGTTCCCATAAGCCGGAAAATCATTAATTGTCCTCAATAGCACCGCTTTAAGTAGGAACCTTTCATCTCTATAAGCATCATATGCATTAATACATACTTCCCATAAATATTTTAAGTCCTCAATCAAAGGGGCTAAGTAAACATCGATATCATTACCCGGCTGCTTAGGACCGGCAATTAACATAGTGAGCATCATAAATTTTCGCTTCATACACAACCACGGTGGAAGATTATATGTGATCAATATAACTGGCCAACATCTATAGTTCGAAGTCAACATACTATGGGGATTGATCCCATCTAAGCAAGTCTAAGATTTATTGGTTCGGAAGCAAAATCTGGCCATTTGTGGTCCACTACTTTCCAACAGGGTGCATCAGTTGGGTGGCGCAAATAACCATCACGAACTCTCTTATCATCATGCCAGGTTAACTCCTTAGATACCTCCTTATTTCGAAACATCCTTTGAAATCTTGGGATAGGCGGAAAGTACCACAAAACCTTCGCAGGAATTCCTTCGCATATCTTGGAATTCTTGCCAACCTTCCATCTTGAGACACCACAAGTAGGACAAGTAGTACGATCCTCATACTCCTTCCGATATAGAATACAATCATTTGGGCAAGCATTAATTTTATTGTAATCCATTCCTAATGCAACCAAGCTTTTCTTTGCATCATACAAAGACGAAGGCAATTCATTATTTTTCGGAAGCATATCACGAAACAAACTAAGCAATTCACTAAAGCCTGTATCACTCCAACCATATTTTGCCTTCAGATTATATAGTTTCACAACTGTAGATAACTTTGTGAATTTACCACATCCAGGGTAAAGAGGTTTCTCAGCATCCTCGAGTAATTTTGTAAATTCATTTGGATTATCGGTGTTTTCATATGCAGCGTGCACCATGTCTACAGGTTCTTGTTTGAAATAACCCTGCTCAGTTTTCCCTACTTCATCATTAGCATTCGTTGCATTGCTTAACTTACATTTTTCCCCATGCCATATCCATGTATGGTATGTTCTATCTATACCATTAGACAACAAATGCAATCTTATAACGTCAACATTTCTATTCTGCATATTACCGCAAACCGCACATGGACATGGCATTTTGTTGGGATCAGAAGCATTTTGTTTGGCAAATTGCAAAAAAGACTCCACTCCAACCTTGAACTCATGTGACAACCTATCATTTGACATCCAATTTTTGTCCATATTTCTGGTGCTAGTCTAAATACATGAAAAATATAGGGAGTTAGCTTAAAGCACAATTCATATATATGGATTATGGAGTAGAGTCAAAGAAGTGGTTTGAATTTACATATACACACAACATCAAAGAAATTAAAATGTGTTTTGGATATTGGTGATTGACCTTTTTAATTTTAAAATGCCCACTTTGTGATGCCAATATATACTCAATTTCCAACATGTGGAGGCAACACGAATACTAAATTTACTCACACTACAACATAAATGACATTAGGTAACACAAATTTTGTAGCACTTTTTACATAAGGTACATATGTAACACATGTTTGTAACACTTTTTATATTACAATATTTATGTAACATTTTTGTAGCACTTTATCAATATGTAACGCTTATTTGTAACATTTTTATATAAGTAACACTTTTTAAGTATCACTTTTTTTTGTTATTTTTTTGTAACACAAATAGGTAACACTTTTATAATATGTAACGCTTATATGCAACACTTTTATATAAGTAACACTTTTTAAGTATCACTTTTTTTTGTTATTTTTTTGTAACGCAAATAGATATCACTTTATTTAAGAAGCACTCTCGGCAACACTATATTTTATTGATTGTAACACTTTTTAGGCTATATTTTAGTAACACAAAATTATATAACTATCATTAAATCATGTCAAAGATGTATTTAATTAATTGATGTCACCAAACCTAAAAATTGGAGACATCACGTACTCTATTTTTTTTAAACTGAATTTTTGTTTTCTTTTTACAAAGTATTTTAGTTTTGTTTTTATTTTTTTATTTTTACGGAGATAATTAATTTCGTCGTAACACCGACGCGAAAAAATGCGCATGTATATATTTTATTACTATTTATTTATTTTTTAATTTTTACTAATTTCATCGTTAACTTTTTTTTACTTTTTTTTAAAAAAAAATTCCAATGAAAATTGATTTTGTCGATAATTACTTAGGAATTTTTTCCGTCGGTTAATTATTTTTTCATTATTTATTTTATTATTTAATTTTTTTACTGTTAAAACTTTTTTTATCTGTCTGTTAATTAATTTTATATTTTTATATATTTTTTATTTTTACCGATTGAATATTTATCAGTAGATAAATTTATTTTATATATTTTTGATATTTTTAACTTGGTGTGTCCTTTAATATATAACATAATAAGATTTTCAAACTATATATACTATATAATATAAAATTTGATATATACAACGTATAATATAATTTAATACATATATTATATAATATAATTTTTCTTATATAAAATATATTTTATATACATATAATATAATTTATATATATGTGTGTGTGTGTGTGTGTGTATATATAAAACAAAGCAAGAGTTGTAATAAGAATCAACTTAGCTTAGTGGCAAATTGTCACTTCCATACATAACAGGTCGTGGGTTCGAATATATTTGGTGGCAAAAAATAGTATTTCTACGAAGTGCTACAAAAAAAGTGTTACATAAGATTCATATGTAACACTGTAGAACTATTTTTTTTTAAAGTGTTACAAATATAAAAAATATTACAAAAAGTGTTGTAACACTTAGAAAAAGTGTTACTAAAAGCTAATAAATGTGATACCTTAGACTATAGGTAGCACGGGCAAGTGCAGCACCATAAAAGTGCTACCTATTGTCTATAGTAACATTTTATGGCCATTAGGTAACATTTTTTGAGTGTTACCTAATATCATTTATGTTGTAGTGTCAAGGATAGATTGAAGAGAGGGAGAATCTGAAAAAACACAAAATAAAACTATCACCCCCAATCAGAACTATCTAACTCAGCCCCCTCTTACTCAAATCCCACCTTATCCTCCCTCACAACCACTAAAATGTCAACCTCCAAATTCTAAAAATCATCCCTCACAGCATGTGGGCTTTGACACTTGAATACCGCTTTTGCTTAATTGGTCATAGCATATACTTTAATTATCGTTCCATTAACAAATGTTTCTTCAATAATTTGGAGGAATATTAAGTGAATCAAAATGGGAATAACTATAGAATTATTTATCCGGACCAATTATAGCTTGGCCTTTCTGCCTATTTGTTTGTTTGAGGCATCAGTTAGAAGTCATTAATGGCAGCCCTATACAGGCTACAGCAGACACAGTACCATTTGAACATATATTGTGCTACAGTTCTAAGAAATATTTGAAATTCCAAATTCATACCATTAGAACAAAACACTAAATATTATTTAAAAAAATAAAAAAAAACTAAAGAAATAGTCCAGGGAAAAAAACAAAAATAAATACTAATTTAACATAAAATCTTTCCCTGGTGCGTTGTCATAGTGTATACGAAGGAATTTCAAAATGCATAAGAACATCACTATGTCCTGGTTCAAAGCCCCAACAAAATTTATGATGATGACCAAACAAAAAAAACAAACACCAAACATGTACATAAAGCCAAATGCATACTCAATAACATCATGCTCAATACTCATTCAAACCTCAACAAAATTTCCGACATCGAACGAGCCTGCAACGGCCAAGCTATTTTCAGAAATTAGGGTTTTCAAAAATTTGGGGATTTTAGTGGATGGGAAAAACTCACCAAGAAATCACTCCGAGATGCAGCGGCCAAGCTCCTATTTGCGCGGTGGACGGCGGTGGATGGCGGTGGACGGCTTGCGGTAGGGGTACTCTTCTCCTTCACTTCCCAGCGGCCAAGCTATCTTCTCGTTTCTCTTTTCCTTTTTTTTTGATTAAGTTGTTTGATTGTTTAAATTATTATGTATATAACTTTTAGATTGTGTGTTGTTTGATTAAGTTGCTATTACTCAACTTAAAGTTGCTAGTCTTTTTTATTTATAATTATGTTTAAGTTGCTAAAGTAAAAAGTCTAACTTTAAAGTTGCTACTTATATTTTTAGACTTATGTTTAAGTTGCTAAACCAAAATGTTTAACATTGCTAGTTATATTTGATTATTATTTTTTTCAAATGAATTAAAATTAAAATTTGATAAAAAAATATTTACAACTCCCAACACTTTTAGAATTATGCTAAAGTTGCTAAAATAAAATTGATAAGTTAACTAAAAGTGATAGTTATACCATGAGATAACAAATTGATAAGAAAATAAAAATTAACTCTTAGCACTTTTAGAAATTTGCTAAAGTTTCTAAAATAAAATTGATAAACTAACTAAAAGTGCTAGTTATACCATTAATATAAATAATAAATAAGGATATGAAAAATATCTATCGACTCCAGTTTATAACTGTTGTTAAAATTGTTGTCTTTAAGTAAAAAAATGACCCTAATTACAACGGTAAAACCAACCGTTGACGAAAAGGATGAATAAATGTTGTAATTTAAAAAAGATAAGGCACTAATCGACAACGGATTACAAAAACATTGTCGAAGACCCAAGAAACGCGTTGTGAAAAAATAAAAAGACCGCTAATCGACAACGCTTCAAGAAAGTATTGTCTTAGGCTTGAGTGAACTGTTGTCGTTAACAAAAAATCCGCTCATCCACAACGGTTTAGCGAAAATCCGTTAAGAATGCTTGTAAGGACAACAATTTAGCTAAAATCCGTTGTCTTTGGGGTGTTGTTGTTGAGCATTTTTCTTGTAATTTTGCTTTTATGTTGCAGAGCTCCATGTCCGACTTGTGGTTTCTTCAATTATGACCATGAATTCCTTCTGCCTCTGTGAAACTTGACATTGTCCGCACTCCAGACCAACAACTCTGCAAACAGAGCTTTGAAGTAACGGACCTGCTCTGAGCGCATTGCAGTCTGCTGTGTAGCCCATTCCCTGATCCATAAGACAACTCCTTGAATATCTGCGCTGATAGTTGCATCACGGTTATCCAAACAGAGATCCAACGATGCTTGGTGGCATTCTATCTTCTCAATTTCATCACATATTTTCTTGAACGCATTACTGAACTTGGTTGTGGAAGCCGACTCTTCTTCCAGCCACACTGCATTGAAATCAAATCCCATCAGCACAATCATATTTGTTGGAATTATGGGCTCTTCCTGCACAGTGTATCTCTCCTATTCTCGGGCAGATTCAACA
This sequence comes from Rehmannia glutinosa, assembly GCA_016081115.2. NCBI lineage: Eukaryota > Viridiplantae > Streptophyta > Magnoliopsida > Lamiales > Orobanchaceae > Rehmannia > Rehmannia glutinosa. Next base: position 47,895,054 of record CM071934.1, read on the forward strand.
TCCATGTCGGGCAGTTCAACAGTGAAAGGGAAGATGTCTTCAAACACATCATCTCGAACAAGAGGGATCCCCGGAGGTCCACGCTGGGGGGCCTTTCCCTTTTCTTGTTGCAATTTATCGCTCTCTGTGCCTCAGTTGAGCCAACGTCATCGGCAGATAACTCAGCTGTGGGAGCCTGCGATGGAGCTGTTTGAGTCTCAACCGTTTGAGCTTCGTTAATTTCACTCTGCTAATCAGTTGTTTGCTCTCCTTTGCCCCCAAACTACGTAGTGTTGTCTCCCACAGCGTCCTCCGACCTAGCTGTGGTGGAGAGAGCTTCCCCTTAGCTGGCACACTAACTGAGTGAACGGTTGTGGGGTTACTCAACTCATGAGACAAGGTTGTATTTCATGTTGAGTAGTCAGTCATTAGGGCACGTGTCTCAACAAATTCTTCGGGGGTAGCCTTGGCTAGGTGTCCACATCATCACCTTCCCTAGCTTCATCGTCGTTCCCCTGAGAGCCATCTTGAGATTGCACTGGGGAAGTGGACGCAGCAATAACGGTTGCAATCTTGTACGCCACTCCCAAGGGATCAGATCGAGGAGAGATATGGGAAGACTCTCCTGGACCTTCCTGAAGATGTTTCTCGTGCATGGCTCAAGATTGTTTAATGGTCTGTTGGAACTCGGCCTTTTCAACTACCGCAACTGGGTCCATCTCCGCCAGGTCGCTGCTGTCAGTTGACTCCATGATATGCTCATGGGTCCCCGTTTGCATACATATCTTCGATTTCTCAAGGACTTTGGCTTTCTCCAGGGTTTTCTCCTTCTCATCCTATTTAATAACACGGAGGGCATCCATGCAGAATTCCTCATCGAGGGCATATTGGACAGTGACAATTCCTAGGAAGCTTAGAAGCTCCTCCTCTTTTTCATTGTACTCAGAGGGAGCGAAATCTTTCTGGAGTAGTCCAGCTTCCACCTCCTCCATTCCCATAGCCTCTGATGGATGTCCGGATAGACTAGAGAGTACATTATCAAGTCGTGTCATCTTCTCTGGCCTCTTGAATAGTAGGCAACGGAGTTTGCTCCTCCTCAGGTTCATGTGCATCAGTCTAAAGGGGTGAGACAACTTTTTCTTCATGTGTCTTGGCTGTCTCAGCTCCATCCATCTCCACAACTATCTCCCGGGTAGCTGGGTCTTCGACACTCTGCTGATCTGCATCAGTAGTCTTTTGGGTATCATCAATTTTTTCTTGAGACTGCTCCTCTTGAGCATCAACAGTCTCTTCGGGCTTATCCGGCTGAGTACCGGACTCGGCAGGCTTCTCCAGCTCCGACTTTCTAACCAATCACCTTCACTTTGTAGGAACCAGGGGAACCTCTGGCTCTACATTTTGAGGTTGTTCAAGAGTGAAGGCCTGTGTTTCAATATCTCTTTTCTTCAACGCAGCTGCCTTATGAGACTTGGCAGTGCGCCTTTTCTTCACGACTGGACAAGGAAGTAAGGGTTCCTCCTAAGTCTCGGCTGCGGGGGCAGGGGCTTGTGATTCATCTGCTTGGGCAAGTGCTTGGGGTTTGGTTGCTGGGGCAGGTGCCTTTGTTTTGGCTGCTGGGGCAGGAGCAGGTTTAGCTGCCGCAACTCTCTTCTTCGAAACATGCTTAAGGGAGAGAGTTGGAGCGGTCACAACTATATCTTCTGCAGGGTCAGCTGATTCCCCCTCACTGGCATCAGCTTTCCTAGCATGAGCCTTCTTCTGAGCGCCTGAGAGGTTTGCCTTAAACATCCTATTATTTCATGAAAGGGCTTCTCATGGCGCAACATGATCCCCTTAATCTCCATCAAATGGCCAATCACTAGGCCATACCCCAGGGAGCAACCAAAAGTCCCATCCTCCTTGAAGGACTTGTTGATTACATTCTGACAGAATCGGCTAAAGACGAACTCAACCCAGTTAACTTTCTTCTCCTACATAATAGTAGCCATCACCATCAGCTTAGTCCGTGATAGCTTGTTGAAGCTCTCGAACTTCATGTCTACACATTTGGACACGATGTCCATCACCTTGTGGTAGTCATCCTGGATTAGCTCCTTCTTAGTTGTATAGATAGCTTTTGCAGCAAACTCGGGCTTTGTAATTTCCTTCCAAGCTGCAGCCGAGTTCATGTCCTTCTCGGCTTTGACCTTCAGTCCTTTGGTTGGTAGAAAGCAGTGTTTAGCGAGGTCCTTCGTAGTGATTTTGATCTCCTTGCCATGAACGGATGAGTGAATCTCATCGTCATGCACTTCGGTGTTCACATAAAACATAGCTACCTCCTCCAAGTAGGTGTGGGTGAACTCCATTGAGAGAAAGTCCATCAGACCGGACTTCTCAAGCTTGACTGCAATCTTCTTCACTAGGGCCTCATCAGCACCCTGCTTGATCATCCCTTTGAAGTCCACTGAAGCACTAGAGTGGATCTTCTGAGAAAGCTTAGCGAAATCATGTGTAGTAGCCATTTTGAGAAATATTAAACGGTAAAATATACTAAAATCTTTGAGCTTTGAGGGTAGGGTTTCGAACAGTTGCAGATAGAATTTCTTTTGCTTGCTGAAGACGAGAGTATTTGTGTGAGGAGATAGAAAATGTAAATTTTGGTTTATATGAGACTTGAAAGGGCGGTTTTTAGAATTTGAATAACTTGATCAAAATCAACGGTCAAGATTTAGCCTTCAAATACGCAATAATTTCCCCACATTAAATGCAACAACATTTATATCCAATCATATGTTTTTCTGTGCAGCTTTTGTACTGACAGTCATAATTACGCCGATATCATCCTTAAAAACATTCCCGCTCGAATAAAACAACTGCGTTTTTGTCACTTACCTCATAAATGATTCAACTGTCATCTTGTAGGTCCCAAGGGGTGTAGTGTAAGGTTTAGAAGGGGGGGTTGAATAAACCTTACCAAATTTTCGATTTAGTCCTTTTAAAATTATTTAACAGAGTTGACTCAAATCAGATGTGTCTTTTGGGGACATCTAAGTTTGCTTATTCAGCTAAGTTACCCACTCAACAGACTCGATAAAGTTGTTGATAGTATAACTCGACTGCTTAAGACAAATACTTAACTTAGTTAATTTGGTTTTATAACAGCGAAAGACTTAACACCCTTTGATTAATTTAAGGCTTGTTTTTAACACTTGTTTTAGTACTTAGTTATTTATCAGTTGGATAGCAAATATTAACTAACGACAAATATAAAGTATATGCAGGAATTTAAATACTGAAAGTGAATTGACACAAGTAATTTTTTAGTGGTTCGAAAATGGGGTAATTCTTCTAGTCCACTTTTCTCCAACTACTGGAGGAATCCACTAAGACAATGTGTCATGCCATGCTCTTGGTTCTTGTTTCAATCCATATAGTGCTTTCTTGAGCTTGTAGACCTTATTTCGAATAGTTTTCTGCTCAAAACCTGGAGGTTGTTCAACATAGACTTCTTCCTCTAACAGTCCATTTAGAAATGCACATTTCACATCCATTTGATATACAGTGAAGTTCTTGTGTGCAGCATAAGCAAGAAACATTGTTATTGCTTCCAATCTGGCAACAGGAGCAAAGGTTTCATCAAAATCTATACCTTCTTCTTGGCAATACTCTTTGGCTACCAATCATTCTTTGTTTCTTACAACATATTCTTCCCCATTAATCTTGTTTCTGAACACCCACTTAGTACCAATTAAATTTTGGTGGGTTGGCCTTTGAACTAATTGTCATACTTTGTTTCTTTCAAACTGATTCAGCTCTTCTTGCATGGTCTGAATTCAATGTGTGTCATCCAATGCTTGAGACACATACTTAGGCTCTATTTGGGAAATAAAACAAGTGAACATAGCCTCATGTTGTGCTCTAGATCTGGTTCTTGTGCCATCTCTAACATCTCCAATAATTAACTAAGGTGGATGGTCTCTCAACCATCTCACATCAGGTTGGAGTAAGTCTGCTGGATTCAGCCGCCTCACACCTAAGTTGTCTTGAACAACTCTTTCATCTTCATTCAGTTGTAGACCTTCCAGCTGTCTTTGAGATTCAGCTATCTCATCACCATCAGGGTTGTTTGCTCTCACTTCAGCTTCAACATAAGGACTCTTCTGCATAGTTGGTTGATTCAGCTTATCAGCTAACACATCAATCTCTTTTCCATTCACATTAGGTTTATCAAAAACTACATGGATAAACTTTTCTGTGACCATAGTCCTCTTGTTCAGCACTCTATAGGCTTTACTCTCAGCTGAGTGTCCCAAAAAGATACCTTCATCAGCTTTAGCATCAAAAGCCTTCAAATTATCCTTGCCATTATTATGGATGAAGCATTTACATCCAAATATCTTGAAATATCCAACATTTGGCTTTCTCCTTGTCCATATCTCATAGGGAGTCTTGGTCAATTGCCTATTAATCATGCATCTATTTTGAGTGTAGCATGATGTATTTATAACTTCAGCCCCAAATCTCTTAGGCAATCTAGTTTCAGCTAACATGGTCCTTGCAGCTTCCTTGAGAGTTTTGTTCCTTCTTTCAGCTATTCCATTCTGTTGTCTCCTTGTTGCCGATAACTCATGAGCAATACCATTTTCAATGCAATACTGAGTTATTATCCCATTGACAAACTCAGTTCCCCTGTCAGATCTTATCTTTATAATGGTTTGACTATTCTCATCAGTTGAGGTAACTTCTGCAGAGTTTCCTTCTTTTTACACATGAAAATTGTCCATTTATATCTTGAATAATCATCCACCTCCACTAAGGTATATTTCTTTCCACTGATACTAGTTGGCTCAACTGGACCAAATATGCAACAGATGCAATATCCTTGTTGAAGAAGGACTTGGCTTATCCTTGAATGATGATTTGATTTGCTTTCCCATCTGGCATGCATCACATATACTTTCTTTCTTGTACGCTTAGTCTGGCAATCCTTCCAAAAGATGGCTCCTTTCAAGCTTGTTGATTGTCTTGAAGTTCAGATGACTCAACTTCTTATGCCACAACCAACTTGATTCGGCTATACTCCTTGCTAGCAGACATGTGCTTGGTGTAGCAGTAGACCAATCTACCACATACATATTCTTTTGTCTTGAACCTTGCAACACTATTTCATTGGATTCAACATCTTTGATTTGGCATATTCCCATGCTGAATCCTACATTGTTCATTGGATTCACAGAGTTGGCTGATGCTTATTAGGTTGAAGTTGAGGTCTTCAACATAAGCAACATTTGTGATTTCCAATCCATTTTTCTTAATGGATCCAGTGCCTTTGATTTCCCCTGGAGCTTCATTACCTCCAAATATAATTTTAGCACCTTTAATCTCCTTGAATCTTGAATGATTTCTCTTGTTTCCTGTCATATGTCTGGAACAGCCACTATCCATGTACCAGGTTCCTTGGCACTCAGATGTTCCTTGAACCTGCAATCAAGTAATCAGGTTTTTGGTACCCATACTTGTCTGGGTCCTGGGGGTTAGTGCTATAAGATGTTCCGACCAACCTATATCCAGATGATCTAACTCTAAGAGGTTTCCATCTATCAGTACCATAATCATAATGCTCATTAGCAAATTGCTTGGGGGTTTTAGTATCATACAACTGTCTTTTTTGTCTGTATGCCTGTGTGTTTGTTTTAGCAACTGCTTTCTTGGGGTAGTTGTGAAATTTCTGTGTAGTGCTTGGGTGCATGAGTGTGCTGATAATAGCTCTTTTGCCTTAGGAATGACCTTTGCGTTGAGGTTGAGGTCTTTGCCTTTTTGGCTTATATCCCATAGGTCTTTGCTGATATTTCACATTGTTATTCCAATCAACTTGGTTTGGATAATTTCTACCATTCCCATAATATGTATTTCTTTAATGAAATTTATGGGGCTTTTGGTAGCTCTGTTTGGCTCTTACAAAGTATTTTCTATTAGGAGTCTGCTGATGGACATGTCTGAATTTCTTCTCAGCTGTCCTTTCAGCATACTCAACTAGCTTCTTTCATTTTCCTTTATAACCAAGAGCAGTATGATTGTGATTGTGTTTTAGTGTGAATGTGGGTGCAACATATGTTGTTTTAGGTTTTTGGATACCTTCATTGCTTGAAGATCCTTTCTCAAAAATCACTCTTGGAGTTTGACTATGCACAAAGGAATTGAATCCTATGCGTGTTTTGTCTCCACACTCTTTTTGGCTCATAATGAGTTCATCCAATAATTTGGATGCTTTTGTAAATGAGGATATCACATTCTTAAAGTCTTTTTCTCTTTTCTCAATAGCAGCTAACTCTGCTAAGATCTTGGCATTTTCAGACTTCAACTTAGTGTTCTCATCAGCTATGTGACTTAGAGTACTCAGCTCCTTTGTCAGCTGTGAGCTTTTGCTTTTAAGCTGGCTGTTTTCCTCATTCAAAAGTGTGTGTGAGGTTTTAATGTGCTCAAAATCTTTCATCATTTTTCCTAATGAATCATAAAGATCTGTGGGTGATGAAGTGTGTGTATCACAATCACTATCACTTGAATTAGAATGAGATGAGTTAAAATGTACGTCATCTTCTTGATCTTGTTCTTTGGCCATGAGGCAGATCAACGCCTCTTTCTCTGTATCATTTGAGTAGTCAGCTTCACTACTATTTGAGTCTGCTGCTTCTTTGCACTTGGCTGGCTCAGCAGTCTCAGCAGCCAACGTGGCCTTCTTCTTTTCTTGTCTTCTTTCCCTGAAGACTCTTCTTCCCTCCTCATTTCTATATTTGTTGAATGGTGGATAGGAACAGTTAACAGCAAAGTGTCCTGCTTGTCTGCAATTCCAACACAGGTTTTCAGGTCTCTGATCAGCTCTCTCTGATAGTCAGCTCTCTGATAGTCAGCTCTGATTATCAGGTCTCTGATTATCAGCTCTCTGATAGTCAGCTCTCTGATTTTCAACTCTCTTAGTCGTCCTGTCCTCCCTTGCTTTGGAAGGTGCGGAATGTCTCCTGGAGGTTTCACCCATGTTTCTTTTATAGTTCTTGTTAAAGAACTTGTTGAATCTCTTTACCATGAGGGCAATTTCCTCCTGGTCAATGGTCTCCTTTGGCTCAGCTTTCTTCCCATCACTGGCCAATAGTGCAACTGTCTTGGGTACATCTGTTTCCTCTTGCTCTTTTCTTCTCAGCTCAAACTCATAAGCTTTGAGGTCTGAGAATAGCTCATGATTAGATGTTCTTGAGAGGTCCATTGAATGTCTAAGGGCCATGACCTTCATTTCCCATTCAGCTAGGAGGGCTCTTAATATCTTCATGCACATCTTCTTCTGAGTGTACTCTTTCCCAAGAGCTGAAAGCTCATTTGTTATCACTGTGAATCTGGCATCCAACTGATCCAGACTCTCACCTGCAAGAATTTTAAAATTTTCAAATTTTAAACAACAACAGTTAATTTATTCTCCTTAATCTGTTCTGATCCTTCACAAATCAGGGTTAGCTTATCCCATATTTCTTTGGCTAATTTGCACGACTTGACTTTGTTGAACATCGCCATGTCCAAAGTCTTATGGAGTATATCCTTGGCCACATTGTCCAGGTTATATCTTTCTATCTTCATTTGTCCATTCAATGCGTGGTTTTTCAACCATGGCTGGTCTAGCTTCAGTAGCTTCTTCTCCATCAGCTGCAGCTGCTCTTCTTACAGTTGTATTGACTTTGGGTATTTCCGATGGCCCATCCTCTATCACAAGCCACATTTCATCATATAAAGTAGGGGTGGCAATCTCTGACACGATACAAAACATGACCCGAACCTAACACGATATAAGCGGGTTAGGGGCAACCCATTTATTTTTCGGGTCATGATCGTGTCAGACCCATTTAACCCAAATAATAAATGGGTTGGTTTTGGGTTGACCCGAAATGACCCACTTAACTCGTTTAACCCGCTTAAAGGAAACAATTCTAATAAATTCTACTTTGATATTTGGTGATGAGTAATTAATTGTCTTTGCATTAATATTTGCATCAGAAATTTGTGTTTTCTCTTGAACCTTAATTGTGTTTTTTATTTATATGTTAACATATTGTAGGAGTGCAACTTATTAGGAGTTTGTCCATGTTCTTGGATGCCTAATCTGATAACCCTTATATCAAGCCAAATTATGATTTATATATTTTGATTGTAATTCATTATGTTTTTAATATTCTATATAAAAATAGCCTAAAATCCCTATTTTATCATAATAAATAGATGGTTTATTCAAGGTTGAAATATATACAGGTCATTTCGGGTCATTTCGGTTCGTGTTCGGGTTACCTGTGTATTAAACGGGTCGTGTTCGGTTGACCCATCTGACCCAAATAATTAAATGGGTCCTGTTCGGGTTGGCTAAATTTGTGTAATTATAGTGTCTCAACATGACCCGCGAACCCGAACACGACTCGAATTGCCACCCCTAATATAAAGCGGATAGATGAGTTTGCATATGAATCTTCCAGTCGTCAAATTCTTCCACTGTGAACATTGGAATAAGAGTTAGATTTGCTTCCATGATAATAACTTTGCTTTAAAGATAAAAGACTTTGAAAACACAAGTGTTAAACATTTGAAAAAGATTGAGATCTAGTTCAGTAACCAGTGCGGAAGGCTCAATGAACCAACCACTCTTGATACCACTTGTAGGTCCCAAGGGGTGTGGTGTAAGGTTTAGAAGAGGAGGTTGAATAAACCTTACCAAATTTTCGATTTAGTCCTTTTAAAATTGTTCAACGGAGTTGACTCAAATCAACTGTCTTTTGGGGACAACTAAGTTTGCTTATTCAGCTAAGTTACCCACTCAATAGACTCGACTGAGTTGTTGATAGTATAACTTGGCTGCGTCAGCTAACACTTAACTTTAGTTGATTTGGTTTTTAACAACGAAAGACTTAACACCCTTTTGTTTGATTAAAGCTTGTTTTTAACACTTGTTTTAGCACTTGTTATTTATCAGTTGGATAACAGATTAACTTAACAGAGCATATATAAAAATATAAGCAAGAAAGTAAATGCTGAAAGTAAAATGACACAAGTAATTTTATAGTGGTTCGAGGATGGGGTAATTACTCTACTCCACTATTCTCCAACTCCTGGAGGAATCCACTAGGTAATAGATCGAGTTACAAAGTAGTTCTCGGTCTAAAGAAAGCATTGATCACACATCTGCCTTCTCCTGTGACTCAGCTTCTTCACAAGACAGCTGCCTTGCTACTTCAGCTCCCTTCAAGTCTTTGGATTTGTTCACACAACCCTCCAACAAACTTCAATCTCCTGGTTAGACCTTGAACCTTTTCTAAAAATCCTTCAACTCCGAGATTAGACCCCTTTTTGTTCTTTAAAAAGTTTCTTCTGCAACTGGTTGAAATTATCTTTCCTTCACAGCGCATGTTAGATCGAGTTCCTTCGAGTTTTAGGCTTGAGGAATTTTCTGAATAAGCTTGAGAATATTGCAAGTTATACTTGCTTGCTAAATGCTTGATTCGTTCGTGCTAGGTTCAGGTAACCTTTTCTCAAATACTTCCTCAGCCTTTTATAGTGCTCATTTGAAAATTAGCCCATTCAAGAGATAGGCTATTTTCAAATGACACTTCTTGTTCGTTGGCTTGTATTTTCTTGGTATGCAGCACTTGTGATGTCGACCCTTCCTCGTATTAAATAGCTCTGCAGCTTTACAAGGTCGACACAAGCTTTAGTGTATCCCATTGGCTTATTCCTTTTGCATGTTTCTGGGCCAAACACTTTAAGACCTAGCAGCTTGGACATATTACCATAATAATATTCTTGACTTTCTTCCTACGGATCAATATCAGTTGTCTTGACTTGACTGCTCCCTTTACCCCTTGTGACTTGAGTCTGCTCCAATTATGAGAATAACTCAAATATCACTTCAACTGTTAGACTTGGCTCATTTCATTGACTTGACTGACACTTCCTCAAATTACACAATTGTTCCTCAGCTGGCTCTCCTTCAGTCGACTCCTTGTCTTCCTTCTTGGCCATACTCAGTTGACACACAACAATGTCTTTACTCTAGTCGACTCCTTGTCTTCCTTCTTGGCCATACTCAGTTGACACACAACAATGTCTTGACTTAGCTGACTTCACTCAGCTCTTTCCGTCCTATCTATTACAACATATAATTGCAAGGAAAATGGGGTGCCAACTTAATTCCTAGTCTAAGTTTTACATGATATCATCAAAATCTAACAAATAAATTTCCTAACACCACTACTGTTGCGATTTGACCCTTTTGTGTCTCCAAAGATCTCAACCTCGCGTATATTTTCATATTCAGCTGAGCAACCTATTCTTCGATCCTATCTATCTTTGTCTCATCTTTGTTTAATCTTGCTCGCATCTCATTAATGAATGAAGCTAACATATCTTCCTAAGATGGCTTCTTGGCATTCATTGTCTCAACTGCTGATGAACGTGTAATCATACACTACCTTGCACTCAATAAAAAAACAATGTTAAAAATTAAATAAAAAATTAAAAAAATTAGTACTTCAATTAAAATTGAATTACTTATTACTATATTTATATTGAATCTTTCAATCCCTGACAACGTTGCCAAAAACTTGATCGTGAAAATCTTTTCACTAAACTGCAAGTGTACAGTGTAACTAGCAGATAGCAGCGAACAATGTCGTATTCCTCAGGGATCCAATGCGAAGACATAAATTAATGTAAATCTCGTACTTCAATTTTATTAAAGCGGTCAAAAATCAAAAGTTATTCACTAAACTAATCACAAATTATCAAATAAAAATATCTAACTATTATTAAAAACCAGAACTTCACAAGATTTCAAGTACCAAAGCAACCTTAGGAATATAATCTCAACATGCTTCATCAAAACTAGTTTTGTTTATGTATGGGTTAAATTCCTAAAGTAGTTTATTCCTTCTCCCGAATGGCACATAAATAATTGATTAAAGAATTGTAGGTATCTTTACTCAACAATTAATATCAACTCCCAAAAGCTCTTAGAACTGAAGTAACACCTCACAAATAGTTATAGGTCTCCCAACTCAATCCACGTTTATGTTATGAATTCATTTTTCGTAAGTTAGATTTCATTTCCCGAGTTTTGAACTTGTTAGTCCAAGTGGATACGATAATCTAGAGGGGGCTGAATAGATTATGCCGATTTTTCAAATTCCACCATCTTTTTGATTGAACAAGCAAAGATAAAAACTGTAAATGCGGAAAATAAACAACACATGATGATTTAAAGAGCTTCACCCCACCTATGGACTACGTGCTCTACCACCCCAGTATATCCGGGATGGGTTTCGAAAAAGAAAAAGAAATTTTATTAATAATTACCAAAATTATTACACCACCACCTTTGAAGATTACCACAATCTTCTTACAACACCTTCAAGGAGATTACCACAATCTTCCTTCAACACCTATGAAGAGTACCACACTCTTTTAACACCTAAGATCACCCAAGTGTGCTCTTACCACAAGAACAACAACAAGGATATCTTTTTTTGGATGATGGACAAAATTCAAAGATTACAACTCGATAACGATAATACAAATATTTGAGTGCAAGTGTAATCAAGAATGAAAAGCCTAGACCTAAAGATGTGCAAGTGTAAGTACTTAGGCTAATACAGCAAGAGTTTTGACAAAGTGTTTTGCTTGTATGTTGTGTTGTATCTTGTTGCTTGAATGGTTCCTCTATTTATAGGAGAGGTCTTGTATTGATTTCCGGACATTGGCTCCTTCTTGGAGAGTGAATTCTAAAAAAAAGCCAATTAAAATCAAGATTATAGCTGTTAGAAATCAACCCCTTAATTTGAGGAAAAGTTGTCTGAAAATCCAACGGATAGTTTGCTGTCAAAAACCTATAGTGACCAGTCGCGCAGAGAGAAAGGTTTGAAAGATTTTCACACGAAAATATATAGGGGGACCGGTCACCATGGGGTTGGACCGGTCGACCCCTATGTTGACCGGTTGAGGTCCCTTAAAAACACATTACAGAATGTTCTGTAATTCAGGAGTCACAGCAGGCACCGGTCGCCCTTAGGTCGACCGGTTGCCCTCCCTCAGTTATCTTTCGTCCCGTTTTTTATTTTAAAACTCAATTCAGGCACAGATTGCCCTATAGGGCGACTAGTCCAACACGAGACATAAGTGTTGTCCAATTTTTGTCGAAAATAATCTTCAAGAAATACTCCGAAAAATTAGTAAAAACATTTTATATCGATCGGGAGTATTTGGACAACATTTAGAAACCTTGTTTTGGTGTAAAAACTCATTTAAACAAAATCATCAAAATTATGATAAAAACATTTATCTAAGAAACTCACCCTTTTTGATGATTACAAACCAAAACAATTTTGAGAGAACGATTTTGAAAACAAAACAAATTTTCCGGTCAAGGTGTAGACTATCCGTTTAGAGCGACAGCAAACCATGCATAATATCCATAAGGAAGGGAGTAAAGATTTTCAAAAAACATTTTACAAAAGCTCCCCCTATCAGCATGCACAACAAGAAGAATCAAACGTAAGCTAGAAGTTTTAGCTTATTCAATGTAAACATAAATATCATGAGCTTAGAAGCTCCCCCTGTCAAAAACAAACATTTAAACATGCATATAAGTCCATAATACACCAAATGGACTAAGTATTCTTCAATGTTTTTTGGCTTTAAAGAGCCATAGCTTATAGCTTCTTTCGCGAGCTTATATTAGCTTCTTTGAGCTAACGAGCCAATTTCATGTTTCTCCCCCTTTGGAATCATCAAAAAGAATGTTAGCACGATAAAAATACCATGCATCCATATCAAAGTGCGCAAAATAGTCGATTTATCGAGCTTTTTGAAAATAGAAGCTTAAAACCAAATAAAAAAGAGAGAGGTCGATCATTTGAAATGCAAAGGCTCGTTTGATTGGCAAAACATGATCTCTATAAATATATAAGACTTATAAAAACAAGAGAGTCATGTAATTGATGATTTTTTTTTGAGACAATACGTCGAACACTTGGCGGGCGTTAAAACTTGAAGAAGATGTATATAGCCCTTGTGAATGTAATCAAGCCAAAAATTTCACGACCAAATCAAATTATACAACATCCAATCAACAACAATTAATGAGCTCATCACAAACATATATAATTTGCATCAAGAAATGATCATATAAGCCAAGTTCTCAAGGGTTCAACCCAATTGAGATAGAAAGAGTAGAATTCTTACCATTTAATCGGTAAAGATGAGTAACAATGATGATAATCGAGCACTAAGAAGTCCAAGATATATAAATTATAAAATGACATCATTGTGTGTGCAAATGACAAAGGGGACCGAAAATGGAGAAAAAGAGCCAAAATGACTAAGTATGGAAAACAGAAGACATTTAAATCATAAAATGGCATAGGGCGACCGGTAAAGGTTGAGGGCGACCGGTCGACGGGGAGGCCGACCGGTCGACCTCAACCCAGGTTTGCCACTGGATCAGTCTGTTTTTGAGAAATCCAAAATTTGATCCAAAAATTCGATTTTTCGCCCCTAAGTTTTAAAAACGTGCAAAATGCAAAAATAGACCTCATTCAATATGCATTATGCCTAACCGAGTTAGTATTGAAGCAAAAGTCTCGGAAGATAGCGGTTTTGTAAAAATATCTGCTAATTGATTTTGAGATAGTACAAAAGATATCTCAATTTTTTGTTTTGAGACACAATCCCTTAGAAAATGATGTCGAATCTCAATATGTTTAGTACGGTTAGGATGAACCGGGTTTTGAGAAATATTTATAGCGGATATGTTATCACAAAAGATAGGAACATTTTCAAAAGAACATTTGTAATCCGCTAAAGTTTGTTTCATCCAAAGAAGTTGAGTACAACAAAAAGCCGCGGAAATATATTCGGCCAGTAGTTGAAAGTGAAACACAATTTTGTTTCTTTGAAAACCAAGAAACTAGGGAATCGCCTAAAAATTGACATGATCCGGAAGTACTTTTACGATCATCAATGTTACCCGCATAATCCGAATCACTATAACCTTTAAGAGAAAAATTTTCATTCTTTGGATAAAATAAACCATATTGAATAGTGTCTTTCAAATATTCGAAAAATCCTTTTCACAGCACTCATATGAGATTCTTTGGGATTGCTTTGAAAATGAGCACATAGACATACGACATGAAGAATGTCCGGTCCACTTGTGGTTAAATAAAGTAAACTACCAATCATACCTCGATACTTGGATTCATCAACCGACTTGCATTTTTCATCTTTGTCAATCTTGACATTGGTTGCTATAGGAGTAGGGATGGTTCTTCCTTCTTCAATGCCGAACTTCATCAAAATTTCTGTTGTATATTTTGATTTTAAAATATAAAGACCTTCTTGGCATTGCTTAATTTGAAGTCCAAGGAAGAACTTGAGCTCCCCCATCATACTCATCTCGAATTCTCCTTGCATTAACTTAGAAAATTTCTTGCACAAGGATTCATTAGTAGCACCAAAAATAATATCATCAACATAAATTTGCACTAATAAGCAATCTTGCCCTTTTTCAAAAACAAAGAGAGTAGTATCAACTTTACCTCTTGTAAATCCATTTTGCAAAAGAAAAGAACTAAGTCTATCATACCATGCACGGGGTGCTTGTTTTAAACCATACAAGGCCTTTTTAAGTTTATAAACATTATTTGACCTAGAAAATTTTCAAACCCCGGAGGTTGTTTTACATAGACTTCTTCTTGAATAAAACCATTTATAAAGGCGGATTTAACATCCATTTGGTAAAACTTGAAATTTTTAAAACAAGAATAGACAAGTAAAATGCGAATAGCTTCTAAACATACTACGGGTGCAAATTTTCCAACATAAAATCATAGGCCAAGAGACCTACTCAAAAAAGAATTGCTACTATACTGAAAATCATAGGCCAAGGAGATAAAGACTTAATAAAATATTCCAACATAAAATGAATAAAGAATGCAGCAATGCTATAATAATAATTTTTAAAAGAAAATAGATTGTCTTTTTTTACGTGCCCGCGTGTGCATTCGTCGTTATTTACGTTTTACTGATTGATGAGAGGAAAAGAATTGACCGGGATTCAATGTATATTACCACTAAATGTAACCAGAAATAAATATAGTTGGAAATAGGCGCCTCTGTCCATAATATTAAGGATACAGCCATACAGGCCCCGATTTACCGATAATAAAAAAATAAAAAATAAAAAAAGAATACAGGCCCCGATTCAACTAATTTATTAAATAGTACTTATCCAACAAAATTCATTTTTCAATTTTCACATGATTATCTTTAGTTCTTTACACAGAAATGATGTGATATTACTTTTTCTTAATTTATTGTAAAAAATAATATTAAATCAAACAAACTTTTTTTACCAAGGAAATCAAACAAAACTTACTATATATATATATATATATATATATATATAGGGATTGGTTCAAATGAGACCAATCCCTTTAGGTTAGTCCATAAGAACATTTATGAACTCTTGATTTAAAATTTTGGATGGTGTAGATCATTTTAGTTAATTTAGGCATATAAGGGTATAATTGTACTTTTATATTTAATTAGTTATGTTAATTGGAAAGTTATTAGCTATTTTTAATGAAACATAATCCTACCTTTTCAGTTACCCGATTTTTAGGGTGGAAAAATCATCAACTTCAAGTATTTTTTTCAAAATTGATACTTATTTCCGCCATATTTGTGAACAGTCGTTTTATTGTATATTGAGTTCAGTGAACTTGTATACTTAGTCATGTTTTATTGTATATTTAGTTCAGTGGATTTGTATACTTGGTTCAGTGGAATCGTATTCTTAGTTATATAAGTAGTTTAGTAAGTAGTTTAGTAAATTTGTATACCTAGTTATGTGGATTTGTATACTTAGTTCAATGGCATTGTATACTTAGTTATGTAAGTAATTCAGTGTAATTGTATACTTAGTTAAATATTTCTGTATACTTGGTATTATTTTAATGTATAGTTAGTTTAGTGTAATTGTATACTTAGTTAATTATTTATGTATATTTAGTAATGTTTCAATGTATAGTTAGTTTAGTGTAATTGTATACTTTTCATTAATTGTTCCACGATTTTGTTGAAATATTTGAATAAATTGCAGGTTCGAATGGGAAGAGAGAGAAAGGAAAGGTGAATCGCTTGATTATGGGGACGTGATCAATACAAAATCACGTCCCTAATTTTTAGGAAGCGGTTACTATATTTAATTTTCTGGATTCCTATTTTATCCCTTCTGTTGTATATTTACTTATAAAATATTGTATATATTGTAATATATCTTGGTCATTGATTTACTATTTGGATGGTGTATATTTAGTCTTATGGACTAACCTAGGAGGGTGGTCTCACAGGATCCCCTCCCTGTATATATATATATATATATATATATATATATATATATAATGTACAAGGGTTGGGGATAAATCCATAACCTCACTCTCTATAATAGAGGTGAAATATCACCTGTTCTAGTGAGAGATGATTATATGTATATTATACTATAATAATATCAGTGTGTTACACGAATTTGTCCAAAGATTCTTTTTTAATTTGGCCCTGTCATTGCAAATATTCGAACTCGGACCCCTTCACTGAACAATAATACCCGTGGCCATTGGGCTAACCCCAATGGAGATTTGTCCAAAGATAAAATTTTAGTGTCACAAATTTTAAAAATAACAAATTTAAAAAATAATGTAGATAGAATCCTTGGTTTTTGGATTATTTGTTATTTCTTAAATTTGTTATCTTCTAAATTCAAAAATATATATTCTGAACTAATAGAGTATTTCTCAATAAAAGTATTTTCCGATAGATTTGATTAACGCCGACTTTTCCAAAGTAATTGTGTGCAAATTCTTTATTTTTTGGATTATAATTTATCTTTTAGAATCTTAATTAATTAAATTTGTTATCTTTTAATTTTATACATAGGATTGACACATAGATAGATGTGAAGACGCCATGTGAAAGTAGAAAGGATGAGAAGTTGACAAATGTTCAAGATTTATGAGGTGATGACATGTGTCGACTTTATTTTTTCTTTTAGTATATATGGCATATATATAGGGTTATATGAGACCATTGCAGAGGGTGTGTCCATATGAACTAATCTCAACCATAGATCTGCTTTTTTGAATGGTCTATATTTAACAAGCAGAATTATGATTTATTACCTAATTAACTTATAGTAAGAGTAAATTAGTCCAAATAAAATCGACCATTATCGGAAATATAGGCGGAAGTTACATGGAACAAATCTGAATACACACAACCTAATGCAACAAATTTATGATGCAAATGCAACACAGTCACATTATATAAGCAACACAAATTTGTATAAAATAAGCAACACAAACACATGAAATAAGAACAAACTTATACTACTTATGCAACATACTCACTTTAAATAAGCAACACACTCACTTTAATGTGAATACACACAACATAATGTAACAAATTTATACTACATCTATATGCAACACAATCACATCAAATAAGCAACACAAACACATTAGATTAGCAATAAATTTATACTAAATATACAACACACTCACTTTTAATAAACAACACATTCACATTAATATGAATATACACAATATAATGCAACAAATTTATACTACATATGCAACACAGTCACGTTAAAAAGGCAACAAACTATACTATATATGCAATGCACTGACTTTAAATAAGCAACACACTCATTTTAATGTGAATGCACACAACATAACGCAACAAATTTATACTACACGTGTAACACAATCACAATAAATAAGCAAAACAAAATTTACATTATATAACCAACATATAAACAATAAATAAGCAACAAACGTACACTACATATGCAACACTCTAAAATAAGCAAACCAGCTGTGAAAATTTACTGAACTAAAATCTTAAAAAAAAACACAGTAACATAGAAAGAAAGAAAAAAATGTGGTTATTGTATATAAGGTACGTCCAAGAAAATCGCATCTTAACAATTGACAATGAAAACACACCGGTTGACTTATCCAATTGTACACAAAGTTAAGTATTCTTATTAGCCATTTAAAAAGATTAAAAAAAGTCTATAAAGTTTAAATCTATTCCCTTAAATAAAATAACCTAACGCTTGCAATTTTTCTTCATGAACTCACCCCAAATGGATGGACTCATAGGATCGAAATATATATATATATATATATATATATATATATATATATATATATGGGGAGGGTTATATAGGACCCCTCTATTATAAGAGTACATAGGACCAGATCCAAGCCACAAATATAGTGATTTCGATGGTTGAAAGTAAACCTGATTAATGATGATAAATTATGTGATAAAGTCAATGTGAGGGTAAATCAGTCCATATGATAATAGTTGTGTTAGCTAAATCTAGTAAATCCCACTAAAATAGGATGAGTTACAATAAAATTTACAATCACAATCCACCAAATCTGTTATTGAAAAATCATCCAGGCCATATCACCTTCTCCACCGTGTTTCTGCAACTCAAATCTTCCTCCATATTACACAAAACTTGAAATTTGCAGAGTTCAAGCAAGAAAAAAAAATAGATGACACCTATGAGGAATGCTTCAACACTAATGAAGAACAAGCTAACATTTTTTCTTGTCTTCCAAATTGTTAATATTGTCCATTTTTTACTGAATCAATTTAAAATTTGATTCGTAATTTTTCCTAAATCAATCATTCGATCAATCATTTCATTTTTTTTTGTAATTGTTACCCAGAAATATGCTTATGTGTGTCTATAATATTGCTTATGCGTGCCAAATAATATGCTTATAAATATGAACTTACTTGGTAGTCAAAAGAAATTTCAATTCTTTATCCCAATTTTTTTTTATGTTTATCCAGTGAGTTGCTTATTCGTGATCACAATTATGCTTTCGCTTGCCTACGAATGTGCTTATAAGTATCAACATAATTTCAAATGTAGAAAAATTCAATTCCTCATCCACGTTTTTTTTCCATATTTACCCAGCAAGTTGCTTGTTCGTATCCATAATGTTGCTTATTGATGAATATGAATATGCTTATCATTATGAACATATTGTTGAAGCATGAAATGCAATTCTTCGTCCCTCATTTTTTTCTTTAAAAAACATATATTCTATGATCGAAAATGCATTTTTTCGGTGTTACAAACTATCAGGTTAATTGGTCATTGTTTTTTCGTCATTTGTAGGTTGTATCTATTGAAATTATTTGATTACAACCCCATTTGTTCTGACCCATTACTTTGCTTATGTATGACTATACAATTGCTTATACTCGTTTACCATTATGCTAATGTGTTTTCAAAGTCTTGCTTAATTATTTCTTTTTTTGTTGATTTGTAATTGCAAGTGTTCAAGAATAATGATTGAAATAACAACGGATTCATCTCCGAATTGGATACCAGGCTGTGACGAACATATGACTCCAAAAGAAGGGATGAATTTTGATAGTGTCAACAACGAAATACAATTCTACAAGATCGCGTGCCAGTGGATTTGATGTGAGAATTAGCACAACCAAACGCTTCCGCAGTGGTAGAATACGCATGCAATACGTAGTGTGCAGCCGCGAAGGGTTCAAAAAGGTTAACAACTCATCTGTATCTCATGAAGAAGCGGTGTTAAATGATGACGAAGTCTCACAAGTGAGACACAGAAAACCGACAAGGGTGGGATGCACGGCGCGATGCGTGTTCCAAGCCACTGCATCTAGTTCTTACACAGTAAAGAGTTTTGAAATCCGGCACACGCATTCCTTGACGCCCGGGGTGTACAGACACTTTCTAAAGGCCAATAGGAATTTAAATTTGGCTCACCAAAAATTCATCCTAAGCTATATAAAAGCAAACCTTGGGCCAGCGAAAACTTATCGACTGTATAAGGAGATGGTTGGAGGGTATTCGAATGTAGGCGCACTGCCAATCGACATTAAAAATTTCGAGAGAGAGATGAAATCTTACGTCGGTAGAGCTGATGCAGAGCTTATTATAGATAAGTTTTTGAAAAAGATTGGAGTTTATCCAAATACAACATTCAACTATGACGTTGATGAAAACGACCAACTTACACGATTATTTTGGGTTGATCCAATATGCAAGCAAAACTACAGAATATTCGGGGATGTTATATCTTTTGATGCAACATACAAGACTAACAGGTTCGGTGAAATCTCAGCAAAATTCGTGCTCCTTCCCTTTTTTTTAACGCGTGCACAAGTATGCATATCAAAACAACATTAACTGCTTATGAGTTACTTTAATAATGCATAAGAGAATATATAATTTTATGAAGAAAATGACCATTTTCTTACAACATTTATTCATGTGTGGATGTGCATACGAATTGAACATAAACTGCTTATATATTAGTTAAATGTTGCTTATGTATTATAAGAAAATTACATGCGTCTGAACTTGAAGAAATTTGTTATTTTGGGAAAAAAGGAGACTAACTTGTCACAACAACCATAGGTACAAAATGGTGTTCGCGCCGTTCACTGGTGTACACAACTATAGAAGATTTGTTACGTTCGCGTCTGGGTTACTTCTAAAGGAAGATGAAGAATCGTATGTCTAGCTATTCGAAAATTTCTTAAAGGCAATGGGGCATGAGCCAACATACATAGTTACAGATCAAGATCCCACAATAAAAATTTCTATTAAAAAAGTTTTCAAAAATTGTATTCACCAACTATGTATGTGGCACATCATAGAAAAGGTTGGCGTGAAGGTTGGGAATACTTTGCTTAAGGACGAAGAATTCATGGAAAGATTGAATCGCATTGTTTGGAGTAACTACATCGAACCTCCAGAATTTGACGAGAGATGGGCACAGTTGATGAATGCTTACCAACTGACTTCGCATTCATGGTTTGCACACATGTTGGAAATCCAAAAATCGTGGATTCCTGCTTATTTTAAAAGTGTTCAATTGATCGGATTACTCAGAACCACGTCAAGATCAGAAAGTGCTAACAGCTGGTTCGGAAGTTTCACCAACCCACAGGTTAGTCTAGTAGAATTTTTCATGCACTACTGTAGCGCTATGGAAACTCAAAGATATGCTATAGACAAACTAAACAACGAGATCGATTCCAGCTTTCCTGAATGCAAAACACAGTTAGAAATTGAGAAACATGCATCAATTGTGTATACTAGAACAGTGTTTCTGCTGTGAGCGCCGAGATCGAATCATCTTGTTACAAGTGCATGAAAATGGAAATCAACAACGGTGCTGACACATGCACTTACAAAATCAAAGACATGGAAATAGGAGTCTTTACAGTGGTTTCATATATAAATGATGATATGATGGAATGTAGTTGCAAAATGTTCCAGCGTATCGGGCTTCTGTCGTCACATTTTCTTGCTACTAAAAGAGGCCGATAAAATCCCAGCAAAATATATTCACAAAAGATGGACAAAAAAAGCATTCATGCTTGTTCGCCTATATTTTTAGCTCCACCGCAAGTGTACGGTGTTCGTTATCGAATAGGGTAGCAAGGTCGTATCCACGAAGACTAATAAATCAATAGGCTAAGTATTGAGCCAAGATAGTTTTACTTTTATTTAGACGATCAATATTTGATGGTTGTTGTTTTGAGATTAAGACAATTTCACTCACTAAAACACAAGAATAAGATAACACAAATGAAAGAAGTATCAAGATGATGAAATGGATTTCCGAGTTAAGGTTTCGATTAATAATCCTCTTGTTGTCCGATTTAATCAAGCCACGTTATTATCAATATTCCTATAAGACGATCACAAAGCTATTTTATCCTCCCTCTCGAGATGCATATAAAATGTAGATTGAAATATCTATGCTAGCATCTCTACTCAACATAAGATATACAACTCCCAAATGCACAAAAGATCAAATGTCCTCACAAACATTCACAAATCTCTCGATTCATGCAAATATTCGTGTCAAGTACTCAAGATCTAATATTGAAACTCATCTCTCGAATTATGAATCAATATATCAAACATGTTAAACCATTGGCCAAGTGATAAAACAAGAATAAGCTCAAAGTACTCAAATAGGCTTCAAGATAATAACTTCAACCAAGATTAAAACATCCAACAAGAGTTCATTAATCTACTTTCCAAAACCCTGGAAATCACAAGAGTTTAGCTACACATGATTAAACAACTTACACACAAAGTGTTCAAAGTCATTACAAATGAAACTAAAAGATTGAAACTAAAAGAAAAGCAAGAAAACTTAGGAACGTCAACAATCTCTCGATATATCTCCGTTCTTCAAGCTCCGATGCAACCCGATTATCTCTTGATGTCTCCTTCCAAGAGTTGACTCTTGTCTTGTGTTGTAGATCCCAAAAATGCCAGAATGTCCTTGTGTGCGCCCCAAAAGCCTTTTTATACCTCCCATCATGTTTAGGGCTTAATCATAGATTATGGGATTCAGTACAGACAAGACGGGTGGTGCGCCCACGCACGGGTTACCCGTGCGCCACCCCCTTTGGAATAACTCAACTCTCGTAGGGCGCACGGGGTGGTGCATCGGAGCACACGGCCTACCCGTGCGCCACTCCGGTGAAATAACTCGACTCTCTGTAGGCGCACGGGTGGTGCGCCCATGCACGGGCTACCCGTGAGCCATCCGCAGCCTCAATAATCCTTATACAGGGGTGCACGGGTGGTGTCTTGAGGCACGCCCAACCCGTGTGCCCCCTGTCTTTTCCGTGAACGCTCAACTTTTCGCTCTTTTATTCAATTAGCTTCAAATATCATGAAATTCCTACAAAATAAGCAAAGTGTAATATCTTTTCCACAAGGAGTGAATATGTAACGTTTAACGCGAGTATATGCATATTTACTTATCATTATAGCTCGAAATACGCCTCAAAACACATGCAAAATTCACGCTTATCAATGCTATGGTGTCAAAACAATGATTCGTTGAACAAATTCTAACCAGTATCAAGTTATTGGAGGGATTCGTGATCAAATCCAAGAGCTTGAGAAAGTGAGTCAAGTAGCAAAGGCATTTGCCTGCCGCCTGAAGAAAGCCGAGTCGCAAGAGAAGCCAGTTGTGTGACCAAAGTTGTCTCTAGACTTTTCACCACGTTGTAAACTGATCTGTTACATAGTGGATTCCTCCAGGAGTTGGAAAATAGAGGATTAGAAGAATTACCCCATCTTCAAACCTCTATAAAAATTAACTATGTTATTTATTTTCAGCAGATTTATATTTCTGCATACTTACATCATATATGCTGATAAACTCATATTTGCTATCCAACTAATTAATAACCAAGTGCTAAAATCAAGTGTTAAAACAAACTTAATACAATTGAAGGGGTGTTAAGTCTTCTGCTGATAAAACCAACACAACCAAATTAAAGTTCAGGTTAAACAGCCGAGTTATTCTATCAACAACTCTATCGAGTCTGTTGAGTGGCTAACTTAGCTGAATAACCAACTTAGTTGTCCCTCAAGGACACAGCTGTTTGAGTAAACTCTGTTATAATTTTAAAAGGACTAAAATCGAAAAGTTGGTAAGGTTTATTCAATCCCCCCTTCTAAACCTTACTCACACCACTTGGGACCTACAAATGGTATCGGAGCGGTTGGTTCATTGAGGCTTCCACACTGGTTACTGAACTAGATCTTTATCCTTTCAAAAAGGTTTTAAACACTTGCATTTTCAAAATCTTTCACTTTTAGCAAAGTTATTATCATGGAAGCAAATTTCACACGCATTCCTATGTTCACTGTTGAAGAATTTGATGATTGGAAAATTCGTATGCAGGCTCATCTATCTGCTCTACACGATGAAATGTGGCTTGTGATAGAGGATGGGCCACTGCAAATATTGAAAATGAACACGGCTGCAATAAGAGTAGTTGCAGCTGAAGGAGAGGAAGTTGCTGCTGAGTGGACAAATGAAGATAGGAAGAGATACAACTTGGCAATGTGGCCAAGGACATACTCTACAAGACATTGGACAAAGCAATGTTCAACAAAGTCAAATCTTGCAAATCTGCAAAAGAAATCTGGAATAAACTAACTTTAATTTGTGAAGGATCAGAACAAATTAAAGAAAATAAATCGTATGTTGCTGTTCAAAAATTTGGAAATTTCAAAATGTTTGCAGGTGAAACCATGGATCAGCTAGATGCCAGATTCACTAAGATCACAAATGAGCTTTCAGCTCTTGGGAAGTAATACACACAAAAGGAGATGTGTATGAAGATACTAAGAAGCCTCCCAGCTGAATGGGAAATGAAGACTATGGCTCTGAGACATTCCATGGACCTCTCAAGAACATCCAACCGTGAGCTATTCTCAGACCTTAAAGCCTATGAGTTTGAGCTAAGAAGAAAAGAGCAAGAGGAGACAACTGTACCCAAGATAGCTGCATTGGTAGTCAAGGATGGAAACAGAGCTGAAACAAAGGAAGCCATAGATCAGGAGGAAATTGCCCTAATGGTTAAAAGATTCAACAAGTTCTTCAATAAGAACTATAAAAGAAACAAGGGTGAAACCTCCAGGAGACATTAAGCTCCCTCTAAGTCAAGGGAAAATAGGCCACCTTAGAGAGCTGAGCATCAAAGAGTAGAATATCAGAAAGCTGATAACCCAAGAACAGAAAGAGCTGATCAAAGAGCTGAGAACTTGTGTTGGAACTGCAGACAACCAGGACATTTTGCAGTTGATTGTTCGTATCCACCAGTTAACAAATATAGAAATGAAGAAGAAAGAAAAGTCTTCAAAGAAAGAAGACAGGAAAAGAACAAAGCCATGTTGGTTGCCGATCTGGCCGAGACACCTAAGTCTAAAGTCTAAAGCGTGACTCAGAGAGAGTAGTGAAGCCGACTACTCAAGTGACTCGAAGAAGAGGCCATGATCTGTCTTATGGCTAAAGAACAAGATCAACCAGACCAAGAAGATGAGGCACACTCTAACTCATCTCATTCAGATTCAAGTGATACTAATTGTGATACACACACTTCATCACCCACTGATCTTTATGATTCATTAGGCAAAATGATGAAAGATTTTGAGCATATTAAATCCTCACACACACTTGTAAATGAGGAAAACAGCCAGCTCAAAAGGCAAAACTCACGGCTGACTAAGGGGTTGGGTACTCTAAGTCACATAGCTAATGATAACACAAAGCTGAAGGCTGAGAATGCCAAAATAATAGCAGAGATAGCTGCTATACAAAAGAGGGAAAAAGACCTCAAAAATGTGATTGCCTCATTTACAAAGGCATCCAAATCATCGGATGATCTTATCATGAGTCAAAAAGAATGTGGAAATAAGACGGGCATAGGATTCAATTCCTTTGTGCACAGTCAAACTCCAAGAGCGATTTTGGAAAAAGGATCTTCAAGTAATGAAGCATCTCAAAAATCTAAAACACCAAATGTTGCACCCACATTCACTCCTAAGCACAATCACAAACAAACTGGCCTTGGATATAAAGGGAAAGTAAAACAACCAGTTGAGTATGCTGAGAGGACAGCTGAGAAGAAATCCAACAGAGTTTCTCAGCAAACTCCAAACAGAAAATACTCTGTGAAAAGCAAACAAAGCTACCAGAAACCCCAGAAATTTCATCAGAGGAATACATATGATGGGAATGGTAGAAACTATCCAAACCAAGCTGATTGGAAAAATGTAAAATATCAGCAAAGACCAATGGAATACAAGCCTAAATGGCAAAGACCTAAACCTCAGCAAAGGTCATTCCAAAGGGAAAAGTGTTATTATCAGTACACATATGCACCCAGGCACTATACTTGCACTCAGCAAAGGTCATTCCAAAGGGAAAAGTGTTACAACTATCCAAAGAAAGCAATTGCTAAAACACACACACACAGGCATACAGACAAAAGAGACAGTTGTATGAACCTAAAACCCCCCAAGCAATTTGCTAATGTGCACTATGATTATGGCACTCATAGAAGGCAACCTCTTAGAGTCAAGTCCTTTGGCTATAGGTTGGTTGGATCATCTTATAGCACTAACCCCTCAGGACCCAGGCAAGTATGGGTACCTAAAAACTAATTTTCTTGATTGCGGGTTCAAGGAACAAAGTGAGTGCCAAGGAACCTGGTACATGGATAGTGGCTGTTCCAGACATATGACAGGAAACAAGAAAAATCTGTCTAGATTCAAGGAGATTAGAGGTGCAAAAGTCATATTTGGAGGAAATGAAGCTCAAGGGGAAATCAAAGGCACATGATCTATCAAGAAGAATGGATTGGAAATCATAGATGTTGCTTATGTTGAAGGTCTCAACTTCAACCTGTTAAGCATCAGTCAACTCTGTGACAAAGGCTACAATGTTGGATTCAATATATGAGTGTGTCAGATCAAATATGCTGAATCAAATGAAATAGTGCTGCAAGGATCAAGACAGAAGAATATGTATGTGGTAGATTGGTCTACTGCTACACCAAGCACTTGTCTGTTAGCAAAGAGCACAGTCGAATCAAGTTAGCTGTGGCACAAGAAGCTGAGTCATCTAAATTTTAAGACAATTAACAAGCTTGCAAGAAGTCATCTTGTGGAAAGATTGCCAGACTCAGTGTACAAGAAAGAAAGTGTATGTGATGCATGCCAGATGGGAAAGCAAATAAAATCTTCATTCAACGATAAGACAAGTCCTTCTTCAACAAGAATATTACATCTGTTGCATATGAATCTATTTGGTCCACTTGAACCAACCAGCATAAGTGGAAATAAATACACCTTAGTGGTGGTAGATGATTATTCAAGATATACATGGACAATCTTCATGTGCAAAAAGAAGGAAACTTTGCAGAAGTTACCTCAGCTGATGAGAAGAGTTCAAAATGAAAAGAGCCAAACTATTATAAAAATAATGTCTGATAGAGGAACTGAGTTTGTCAATGGGATAATTACTCAGTATTGTGTTGAAAATGGTATTGCTGAAAGAAGGAACATAACTCTCAAGGAAGCTGCAAGGACCATGTTAGCTGAAGTTGGGATGCCTAAGAGATTTTGGGTTAAAGCCATTAACATAGCATGCTATACTCAAAATAGATGCATGATCAACAGACAATTAACCAAGACTCCCTATGAGATTTGGACAGGGAGAAAGCCAAATGTTTGATACTTCAGGATATTTGGATGTAAATGTTTCATCCATAACAATGGCCAGGATAATTTGAAGGCTTTTGATGCTAAAGCTGATGAAGGTAACTTTTGGGATACTCAGCTGAGAGCAAAGCCTATAGAGTGCTGAACAAAAGGACTATGGTCATAGAAGAATCTATCCATGTGGTTTTTGATGAACCCAATGTGAATGCAGAAGACATTGAAGAGTTAGCTGACAAGATAAATCAACCAACTGTGCAGAAGAGTCCTTATGTTGAAGCTAAAGTAAGAGCAATCAACCCAGGTGAAGATGATATAGCTGAATTTCAAAGACAGTTGGAAAGTCTACAGTTGTATGAAGATGAAAGAGTTGTTCAAGACAACTTAGCCGCGAGACTGCTGAATCCAGCAGACTTTCTCTAACCTGATGTGAGATGGCTGAGAGACCATCCACCAGAGTTAGTTATTGGAGATGTTAGAGATGGCATAAGAATCTGATCCAGAGTACAGCATGAAGCAATGTTAATTTGTTTTATTTCCCAAATAGAGCCAAAAGATGTATCTCAAGCATTGGAATATACATTGGATTCAAGTCATGCAAAAAGAGTTGAATCAATTTGAAAGAAACAAGGTATGGGAATTGGTGCAGAGACCAACCCATCAAAATGTTATTGGCACAAAATGGGTTTTCAGGAACAAGATGAATGAGGAAGGATCTCTGGTGAGAAACAAAGCAATATTGGTAGCCAAAGGGTATTGCCAAGAAGAGGGTATAGATTTTGATGAAACTTTTGCTCCTGTTGCAAGATTGGAAGCAATAAGGATGTTTCTTGCCTATGCTGCACATAAGAACTTCACTGTGTATCAAATGGATGTGAAGAGTGCATTTCTAAATGGACTGCTAGAGGAAGAAGTCTATGTTGAACAACCTCCAGGTTTTGAGCAGAAGACTATTGGAGATAAGGTGTCAAGCTCAAGAAAGCATTGTAATGATTGAAACAAGCACCAAGAGCTTGGTATGATACATTGTCCCAATTTCTAATTGACAATAGATTCACCAAAGGCAAAGTGGATCGAACACTCTTCAGAATTCAAGATGGAAAGAGTATATTGCTTGTTCTAATATATGTGGATGACATCATTTTTGGATCCACAAACAAGGAGCTGTGTTGATAAGTTCTCAAACCTCATGCAAGGTAAATTTGAGATGAGTATGATGGGAGAGCTGACTTTCTTTCTAGGTTTTCAAGTCAAGCAATTGAAGGATGGAACCTTCATAAGTCAAATAAAGTATACCAGGGATTTAATGAAGAACTTAGGTATGGAAAAGAAGTCTTCTGTGAAAATTCCAATGAACACATCAGTCAAGATGGACATGGATGTAGATGGCAAGGTTGTAGATCAAACCAAATATAGAGCAGTTATTAGATCATTGCTCTACTTAACAGCCAGCAGGTCAAACATCACTTTTGCAGTAAGTGTATGTGCAAGATTTCAATCTGCACCAAAGGAGAACCACATGAGTGCAGCTAAGAGAATCCTAAGGTATTTGAAGGGATGCCAGGAAGTTGGCTTATGGTATCCAAAGGAAGGTGGATTCAAGCTTATTGGTTACTTAGACTCAGACTATGCTGGATGTAGAGTTGACAGGAAAAGTACTTCAGGTACATGTCAAATGCTTGGAAATAGATTGGTTTCTTGGTTTAGCAAGAAGCAAAATTCAATAGCCACATCCACATCCAAGAGAGTACATAGCTATGCGATTGTTGTGCCCAAGTCTTATGGATGAGACAGAAGCTGAGAGTCTATGAGATTGAAGAAAAAGAGATTCCAATTATGTGTGATAACACCAGTGCTATTGCCATCACTCAGAATCCTGTGTTGCATTCAAGAACAAAGCACAGTGATGTCAGATACTATTTTATAAGAGATCATGTTGAAAAGAAAGATCACTTTGGAGTATATCTCAACTGAGAAGCAGTTAGCTGACATATTCACTAAGCCTATATGTGAATAAATATTTGAAGAGCTTAAGAATAAGCTAGGGTTAATTGAGCTGAGTTAACACTCAAAAGACTCAATCAGCAGAGATAAAAGGTGAGAAAATGAGAAAAGAGCAAGTTTCACACATCAGCCTAGTGAACTAGCCATATCGGAAAGTCAGCTGTATCGAGTTAGCTGACAGCTGAGTCACTTAATGAAAAGAGAGAAGCAGAGTTAAGTCATATTTGATATAAGCTGAGTCATGTATGAACTAAGTGACAATAATGCAGTCATTTTAAATGAGCGGGAATGTTTTTAAGGATGACGTCAGCGTAATAATGACGGGTACAGTAAAAAGTTGCATAGTAAGCATATGATTGGATATATATATGCTGTTGCATTTAATGCGGGAATTAAATGCGGTTTGACGTCTTAATCTGAGCCGTTGATCTCGATCAAAAATTCAAAATCCGTAGTGGTTTTCAGTCTTTTCTCTCTCTTACTGAAATTGTTCATCTTCAAAGCAAAGGCAAGGCAAGTTCTATTCTCTCTCAGAAACCCTAAGTATACTCAAGCAAGTTCTTCAGTTTTTAATCGGTAAAACTCTCTGAAAATGGCACCAAAGATCGACTACATTAAGCTCTCAAAGCAAATCCATTCAGGATCGTCTGTAGACTTCGAAGGAATGGTGAAGCAGGGTTCTCATGAAACCCTTGTTAAGAAGATTGCTGAAATGATAGAAAAGTCAGGTCTCAAGGCTTTTCTAACCATGGAATACTCTCACACTTGCCTAGAAGAGGTCGCAATATTCTATGTCAACGTGGAGGTGTAGGACGAAGAAATCAAGTCTTCTGTCCACAGCAAGAACATCAATATAAGTGCTAAGGACCTTGCCGAGCACTGCTTATTGCCTTCTGAAGGGCTAAAGGAGATTCATGAAGCTGATGTAGACTTGGCTGCTGCATTGAAAGAAGTAGCCAAATCTGAGTGTGCTACTAAGGTAGTCTACACAGCTGACAAGAAATTGCTGAAGGACGACTATCACAAGCTCATGGATGTCATCTCCAAATGTGTAGATATGAAGTTTGGCAGCTTCAACCAGCTGTCAAAGACCAAGCTGAGCGTCATGGCTGCGATCATGCAGGGCAAGAAGGTTAACTGGGCTGAGTTCATCTACAGCAGACTCTGCCAGAATGTTTTGAACAAGACCTTCAAGGAAGATGGTTCCCTTGGATGTTCTCTCGGATATGGCCTTGTGATTGGCCATTTGCTGGAAGTGAAGGGTATTGCTCTTCGTCATGGCAAACCCTTCCATGTGAACAAAAAGATGTTTAGGGAAAACTTCTCGGTGCCCAGAAGAGAGCCCATGCCAAGAGGACTGATACAAGTGAGGGGGAATCAGTTAACCCCGAAGACACAGTTGCTACCCCTCCTCCAAAGAAGAAAGTTGCCCCTACAGCTAAGAAAAAGGATGCACCTGCCCATGCAGCCGAGTCCCCTGCCCGTGCCGAGTCACCTGCCCCTGCAGCCGAGACTCCTGCCCCTGAAGTAGAGACTAAGAAGGAACCTCAAATCCCTTCTCCAGACATAAGGAAGAAGAGGACTGCCAAGACGAGAAAGGCAGCTGCATCTAAGAAAAACCCAACAACATTCACTGTTGACGAACCAGAGGATATTGAACCAGAAGTTCCTCTGAGAAAGAAAAGATTGTTCAAGCGATCTGAACTTGAGAAGAAGAATGTTGAATCTTCTTCCGAGCCAGCAAAAGAAGTTGAGACTTCTGACAGTCAGGAAGAGCAATCTCCTGAAGTGATTGATGAATCCGCAAAGTCTGCTGAGGGAAATCAGCAGAGACCTGTCGAAGACACAGCTGTACGTCAGACAGCTGAGGGAAGTAAAGTAGCAGAAACAACTAAACCTACAGTTGAAAAAGTTGTCTCTCTACCGGCTACTGATTCTGCTGAAGGCAAGGAGGAGCATAGTCTCTTGCCTTAAATTCCTGAAAAAGGAGGACAAGAAGACGAGGATGATGATGACGATATAATCATGTACTCTCCACTGTATCCAGATATCCATTGACGCCTACGAGAGTAGAGGGCATGTAAACTTGATCACTCAAGGGTACAATTCACAAACCCTGAGTTTATTGATGAAGAAGAGGAATTGCTGCGATTTCTCGGTGTTGACACTGTGCTACATGCCCTTGATGAAGAAAATTGCATGGATATTCTTCACATCATCAGGGAGAAAGAGAAAGAAAAAGCATCTGAGGAAGCTCAAACACTTGAGAAAGCCAAGATGTGTGAGTTTACTAGTTCTTACGACCACACTCATACACATCTCGATGTGTTCTCTGAAAGTGATGAGGATCCCACTGATGTAGCAGAGAAGTCAGATATGCAGCAGGCTCTGAGGGAATCCAGGCTAATGCAAGAGCAACAATTATTTGAAGGACCAGAAGAGTCATCTCAATCTCTCTTGCAAATCGATCCTCTGGGAGTGGTGCAGCAGATTGCTACAGACATCGATGCAGCCACGTCCCCTGTACAATCGGAGGATGGATCCAAGGGAATTGGCGATGACCCTGGGATTTTGGGCACCCAAGTTGAGCCAATCCATGAAGAAGGTGTTTTACCACCTGCCCCAGTGGCTGAGCACTCAAAGGAAAAGGCCGTGAGTCAGGAGCAGAGTGACCCTACTGCTAGTCACTCAGCTGGTGCGCCACCTGAGGAGGAAGCTCTCTCCACCACAGTAGGGTTGGAGGATGTTGTGGAAGACTCAAACTTGCAGAAAGGATGCGAAGTGGAAACATAAAAAGAATCACAGCAGAGTGACATTAACGAAGCTCGGACAGTTAAGTCTGTCCCAGCTGAAGTGTCAACTGCTTTGAAGGCTAATGACACTGTTCTTACAGTCGAGGCACATGATGGAGATGCCCTGGGAGTTAACACTCTGGGCAGTGAAAGTGCAATCCAAGGAGTTGAGACTCATATGGATGCCGTGGTCAAAGACCCTAAGACAACTGCGACTGTCAAAGGGAATGTAGAAGACCCTAAGACAGTTGAGACTATCGAAGGGAACACTGGAGGCCTCGCAGCAGTTGAGTCTGTTGGAGGTATTGAAGGCCTAAGGGGGGTTGAGACTTCCCTGGGAAAGGGTCAAGAGATACAGAACATTCCTCCAGTTCAAAGCGCTAAAATAGAAAAGGAGATAAGCGCACTTCATGACTCCCGGAGAACTTAGATATATCATTTTTGCGGTCAGTAGATGAAATTGAGTCCACTCCGGTTGCAAATCCTAAGGACCCAACTCAGGATGTTCTCAAAACAAAGAGCCAGCTAAGTGACAAAGCGGCTCATACAAAATTTAACTTCGATGATGAGCCAAGTCCACAGGTCTCATCATCATCCAATGACACTGATGATGCAGCAAAGGACCAGGTAATTCATTTAGAAAAATCTACTGAGACCGAATAAGCTGTTAAGACGGCTAAGGCTTAGTCAGCTGGGCAAAGCAATCCAAAAGCCCCAGTGAAGTCAATGTGCAGCAAAGGCTTCCACAGTGCAGCGATTGACTACACTAGCGTCACACAGGCTCCCATAGATGTGAACGTTGCCGATGAAGCTACCGCGACTGAGGCAAATAGAGCTCAGTCATCGTAGGCACCAACCTCGCAAACCATCCCATATGTGCGATGCCTTTCAGGAGATGTTTCCTTTCACAAAGATCCTACTAGAGTTAAAAGAAGAGACCGCCCCTGAACAACGAAGATTCACTGTAAGAGAAGATCCAATCATTCCCACTGACACCATTGTTCCAGCAGATTTTGACTTTGATGAAGAATGGTCTGCAGCTGAATCAAGTGAGACAGCTGAGATTCGTGAGGTCTTCAAGAAAATATGTCAAGAGATTGAGAAAATTGAAAGACATCAGGCCTCACTAGACTTAAGACTGGACAACAGGGATGCTACCCTCACAGCCGACTTGAGAGGGATAGTAGTACGGATCAGGGAATGGTCTCAACAGCAAACAGCCATGCGACTCGAACAAGTGCGTTATTTCAAAGCATTATATGGCAGAATGCTCGTCTGGAGTGCTGACAATGCTGATATCAAGCAAAGGATGTAGGATTACATCAAAGGCTACACGAGTCTCACAAGACTGAAATGGAGTTGCTACAAGAATTCCAGAGAAAAGAAATTATGGACCTTGAGAACACAATGAATGAAAAATTCAGCCTCCTCATGGCTGAAATGAAGTTGGTTACAGCTGAGTAGAAGGCAACTCGCTCAGAATTTCGAACAGCTTATGCAGCAGCTGACTCCAAACAAAATTTAGCTCTAAGAAGACTCGACTTCATGCTCGCAGGAATGTTCCCTGGGGTCCCTCTTTCCTTTGATGATGCCAAAAAGGGGGAAGAGGAATCCCTATGGAAATTAAAAGAAGAAAAGCTAAAGGAAACTGCAGCTGAGATGAAGGGTAAAGCAGCTGAGGGGGAAAGTTCGAAAGATTTGACGTTGATGATAGCTGAAACCCCTCAGTAGGGTCAAATTACTACATCCATCCTGAGCAAACTCCCCGTAACCCTACCCATTGAGCACTCTGTTGTGCCAATGTCGGAGAAAAGAAAAATCAATGAAGCAGGGATTGAGGAGTTCTCTCCAGGATGCCGCGTTCGTGAAGTCTTTGAAACAAGATGGCGGTCTTCGGTTGGAAAAAGATCAAGATGCGATTCCTGACAATGGATCTGAGCCTAGATCAGTTGAAGAATTCAAAACGCTCGAATCCGAAGGCTATTTCCAAGGAATGACACTAGCCCAAGTCTGGGATTTGTACTCGCAGAAAGGTTTTGCATTGTGTGAAGAAGCTGAAAAGCACCAGACTTCCAGCAGTCACTCAGCTAGTAAGCAGAAGACTCCCGTGCAGTACACACCCAGATGAAGAGGAAAAAGTGGTGGTGAAAGAGGCTCCCAACCTCGACCAAAACCCAAGAATGTTGAATATGTAGATCCTAAAAAAAAGGGATGATCTACTCGGATGGGTATGATGAATTGGCCAATCTGGAAGTGGCAAGAAAGAACGCGGAGGCAGTAAGAAGACAAGAAGAGGAGAACCAAAGGCAAACACAACAATGGCTCGAGAGGAAGCGAAGGGATGATGCCTCTAAACGAGCTTATGAAAAGAAGAAGAAAGCTGAAAAAGAAGAAAGAAAAAGAAAGAGAGTTGATGACTTCGAAAGAGCTGAAGAAGAAAGGAGGCAGCGAAGGCACTGAAGTGTTGCTGCGAACCCCTTCATGTATATTACTTATATAAATACATTTTTTTGTAAGTCATCTGTAATACTTAGTTATTTTCCTTGTAATTTTTCACTTTGTATTTACTTTCGTATCTTAGCATATATATGTGTTTTGTTTTGATAAAGAATGATATGATACCAAATGTAAACAGCTATGTAAAGGACAAGAATGCTATGGTCAATAAAACGATCTATTCCAAGCATACATTCTTTGTTACTGCATTGTTTGTATGTATCCTTGCTGTTTATATGTTTGTTGAATGTTTTTAAGTTTTGGCATCATCAAAAAGGGGAAAGACTTTATGAAATTTATTTTGTAGATTTTGATGATACCATGTAAAACTTAAATTAGAAAGTTGGCACCCCATTTTCCTTGTAATTTGTATTGTAATAGATAGGGCTGGAAAAGCTGAGTCAAGTCAGATATGCCTAGAAATACAAGAAGTCAACTGAAGACTGAAGTGAAGACTCCGCTGCAAGACAGCTGAGTATGGAAAAGAAGAAAAGTCAAGAACTCGACTGAAGGTGTATCAGCTGTGAAACAACTATGTGAAGAGTCAGTCAAGTCAACTCAAGAAGCCAAGTCTCAAGTTGAAGTGACAGATGAGTCATCCAAAGTCTGGAAGCTAACTCAAGTCACCTGGGGAATAAAAGACTGCAGTCAAGTCAGGACAATAGAGCAAGATCCGTTGATGAAAGTCAAGAATGTTACTCAGAATGGTAACATGTTAAAGTTGTCAGAGATAAAGTGTTAGTTCCAGTTGTGTGCAAAAGGAACAAACCAATGGGAAGCACTGCACCAAGTGTCAGATACGCTGCAATGCTTCAAGACATTAAATACGAGGAAATGTCAACATCAAGGACTGCAACAAAACAAGCCAACGAACACAAGTGACTTTTGAAATTAGCCTATCTCTTCAACGGGTAAAATTTCAAAAGTTCACTATAAAAGGCCGAGGAAACTCATTGAGAAAAGGTTACCTTGACTACCTGAACCACGAACAAGCAAGCATTATTCAAGCTATTAACCTGAAATATTCTCAAGTATATTCAAGCAAATCCTCAAGCCTGAAACTCGAAGGGAATCAATCCAACACAAGCTGTGAAGGAAAGACAACTTCAAATCTGTTGAATAGGAAACTTTTGAAGAATCAAAAGGGGTCTACTTTCCAAGGAGGATTGTAGGAAGGTTCAAGGTCGAACCAGTATCAAGTTATTAGAGGGATTCGTGATCAAATCCAAGAGCTTGAGAAAGTGAGCTGAAGTAGAAAGGCAGCTGCCCTGTGAAGAAGCTGAGTCGCAAGAGAAGTCAGTTGTGTGACCAAGGTTGTCTCTAGATTGTTCACCACGTTGTAAACTGATCTATTACATAGTGGATTCCTTCATGAGTTGGAGAAGAGAGGATTAGAAGAATTACCCCATCTTTGAACCTCTATAAAAATTAACTGTGTCATTTATTTTTCAGCACATTTATATTTCTGCATACTTACATCATATATGCTGATAAACTCGTATTTGTTATCCAACTGATTAATAACCAAGTGCTAAAATCAAGTGTTAAAACAAACTTAAAACAATTCAAAGGGTGTTAAGTCTTCCGCTGATAAAACCAACACAACCAAGTTAAAGTTCAGGTTAAACAGCCGAGTTATTCTATCAACAACTCTATCGAGTATGTTGAGTGGCTAACTTAGCTGAATAACCAACTTAGCTATCCCTCAAGGACACAGTTGTTTGAGTTAACTATGTTCTAATTTTAAAAGGACTAAAATCGAAAACTTGGTAAGGTTTATTCAACCTCCCTTCTAAACCTTATTCACACCCCTCGGGACCTACACTGATGGATCAACAAACTGATTCTCGTTCGGTGAAAGACAAATCCCAGCCAGGCGTTGTAGTGTTGCCACCAACACAGGCCAAAAGTAAGGGAAGCGGCAGTCGAGTCAAGAGCCGACTTCAGAGTCAGAAGGAGAAAACGATAAAGGCCGGGCAGAAAATGAAGAGACGTTGTGGGAAATACGGAGAAATAGGTTCGCACAATAGCAGAACGTGCGACAAGTAGAATTCACTCGTATTGATGTTATTTTTTGAAGTGCGTGTTTGAGACTGCTTATTAAAGCATTTGATACTACTTATTTATGTTTATTCAAACGCTTGATTTCTATGTTTATTTCAGATTTTATAATTATTTGTTTCATACAGTCCTAAAAATTATTCCTTAAAAATAAAAAAGGCATGTGCTCGATAATAAAATATTGTGACTGTCTGTTTAATTTTTATTACCTTGCACTTTGCTTATTTTCTAACAGTATAAAATACCATGAGATACATGCTTACAAGTCCATTCAATTTTGCTTACAAAGCATTTGAATCACGCTTACAAAAACATTTGAATAGTGCTAGAAGTATACGATACTTGATAAGTTATAATATTTGAAATAGTGCTTACAAGTCAATTGACTTCTGCTTACAAAGCGTTTGAATTCTGCTTACGAAACATTTGAATACTGCTAAAAAGGTATAAAGATGCTTGAAAAGATAAAACATTTGAATATTGCTTACAATGCAGTTGATTTCTGCTTACAAAGAACACGAACACTGCTTAAAAAATATTTGAAATAATGCTAGAAACATTATAACATACCATGAAAATGATTGCATACAAATGTACAATAGAGTTGAATTATGCATACAGACTAATTGAATTCTGCTTACATAAGCAACTGAATTATGATTTGAGGAAAGTATAACAACCATGAACTAACACTCAACAATTATCAAAAAACATTCAAACATCACTACAAAGTACTTCAAAGACCAAACAAACTTATTGTGTCTCAAAAACACTACAGTAACCAATACTTTTATGGAAAAAAAAAGGGTGAAGCGACAAAACGTTTCGGATTGATCTTATTTCATTTTGGCAAACTCATTCACTTGTCCTAATACTGCCTCCCTCAGCTCATTCATTGCATCCAGACATATTGCAGCTGCATACTT
Organism: Rehmannia glutinosa; assembly: GCA_016081115.2. Lineage (NCBI taxonomy): Eukaryota > Viridiplantae > Streptophyta > Magnoliopsida > Lamiales > Orobanchaceae > Rehmannia > Rehmannia glutinosa. The sequence continues at coordinate 47,932,484 of CM071934.1, forward strand.
TCTACGCATCATCAATAGTTGTGCATCGTCGTTTTTTCGTAGCCCGCTATCCCAGTTTTTGATCCCACCTCCCATATAGGTCTCCATATGGCGCATTGCGAAAATACCGCAATCAACTTTGTTATCCTTGTCCCTCCAAGGCATGCACAAACGAGAGGTAGTCGATTGCTGGATCACACGAGTAATTGACAAAAAACCCTTCGCCGATAAGTATTGCGAAAATACTTGCCGTTGTCAAAACAAAATATATTTGAATCGCTCAAAAATAAGGATTGAAAACATATATTCAATCATCCATAGAGAACAGAACTGACCAATTTATCAAGTACGTCGTCATATTTGAGGGTTTTGTTGTCGCCAACTGAGGAGTTGTCTAATACGTGGATGACCTTCTTTTTAACGTCAAAGCATATCACAAAAAATGTTCGCTCTTGAATATCGGGAAGAAGAACTACACAATGGGTAAAGAAAAGGTTAGGGTCAAGAATAAAAAAAAAGCCTCACCATATCATACATACCAACTGGATCTCCTCCATTCTGCTCGCACTGCAATCACTAAATTCGATGTCAAAGTTTTCGCTGAATCTCTTAAGCAATTCACTCAAATCCTATGCTTTGTTGGGCATTACAATTGTGAATGTCTGCAATAAAATAGCACAACATAAGCACTAATTAATACCTGGGAAAGCAACATTTATTGCATACATAATCATTGTTCATAGCAATCCCAAGCAACCTATCATACATAAAGATATAATGAAACGAACATCAATAAGCATAATACATAACATGAATAAGCATAATTCAAACCATACATAAGCATGATTATCATACATGAACAAAAAAAACTACCAAAATATAAGCATAACACAAACCAAGCATAAGCATAATGCAAAACATGCATAAGCATAAAATACCTTACATAAGCCTAATTATCTTACATAAGCATAATGATCAAGAACAGAACATCAGCATGGATACTACTTACAAAGGCATATATAGCAATCAAACCTCGTACATCAAAAAATTATCTACAAAAATTGCGGGTGAAAACATACAGTAGGATATGTCGTGGCAAAGAATCTACGCGGAGAACTATCAGTCATCAACAATTCTTAGCGGTTCAGGATAAACGACCACGTATCCACAATAGACCCGCTGACGTACTGCCCACCCTTCAACATCTCCATATCTTGTCTGGTGATGTTAAATTCGTCACTACCAAAAATGACTTCTTCCTTGCGTGTTCATACAATTGTTCAAACAAATAACTTCATCGGAAAAAAATTGAAATAAACAAAAGCATAAATAAACTTACCTTTCACCTGCCGGATTTTCAAAAATCCAGTTCGATACCATCATCTCCATTTTTGTACACTCAGACAACACGTCAATCTGTATTGCATTCTCAATTTGCCCTCCCTCCATCTCGTCGTCACTATTAACCTCATCTTCTTCGTTGCCACTATCACTGCTTTCTTGTTCCAAATCGGCATCACTTGTATCCCCCTCATCATTGTCGCTACTACCATCCTCATCATCGTCGCTCATACCCTCCTCCCCCTCATCCTCCCCTTCATCGTCATCCTCATTGTTACTGTCACTGTCACCATCCCCAGTATCCACACCATCTCCACCAATATCACGTGCCCCGCTAACCCCGCCCTGATAATAAAACAAAAAAAGAAACAGCACACATCAGTACAACACAAAAAGCAACATTCTATTCATAATAAAGCAACATTTTGTGATGTTGTAAGCAGGGTAGACGGGATGTTAAAGTAATAATAGAAAATAAAGATCAGATATTTTACATCCCTGCCCACAATTGTATCAATCTCTTGGGTAACTCCCAAGATAAAACTTGGCAAATCTTCCACGCCCTTTTCGTGCTCGTCCCTACGACCAAGCGCAAGCTCAACTTTTTCCACTACGGCTATGGTCTCGGGGTTATTCCAAAAAGCTTCGTTTAGCTACGTTTCACTCATATCATCAGCTTGGGGGGCCTCCGCATCCAATGTATGCTTACTAGTTGAGCATATAAGCATCCTAGTTGAATCTTATAATTTGCAAAAGTCTGCATCGCCTGTCATCTCTTTTGGAGCATTCTGAAACAATGCAATTATGTCAACCACATATGTAGTAAGGCCTGACAACTTCTGCAACACTCTCGATTTATACTCCTTTTCAAAAGTTATCAGAACAAATGTCAGTTACATAGGCATTATTTATAACACTCTAGAACATGATTTACAACACATGCAGACAAACAGTGGTCTATAGAAAAAATGCAATAATTAATACTTCATCATTTTTGTAAGCAGTATTAGCAACACATATAAGCAGAATTGGCATATATCATAAGCAATCCACGAAAATTAGACATAATATACAAAAACTGCAATAATTAATACTTCATCATTTCTGTAAGCATTATTAGCAACACATGTAAGAAGAACTATCATATATCATAAGCAATATTTCAGCATATTTTAGAGAAAATCCAAAAATTACAATAATATACAACCCATAATTTTTGTAAGCATTTGCCTACATAGATAAGTACATTTGGAAAACATAATAAGCATTATTAACTAGACATGTATGCATATTTTTCATGTGCCATAAGCAATAATACAAAATGGATTCATCCAATCAAAAGAAGTAAAATTAATACCTCGTGACTCTCGGTCCTGGACGACGAGCCAGCCTTCGTTGACTGACTTCCTAACAGCCCGATGTCAACTGCAATCGACCCTTCGTTCGGTGCAGCTATATGGAGCGCTTCCGCCAAATGACCCTGTCCAAAACCACCTTCTTTCATCTCCTTGCGTACCCTTTTCCGAATGATCTCAGCAGTCCAAAATCTAATACTGGGGAGTGTTCTAACCACGTCCCTAGTATAGAAAACAACCCTATCCAAATAAAAAACCTAAAATAAAAAAAAATTAGAAAGTGCACAAGGTAGTAATACAAAACAAGTACACGCAATAATAATTTAACACTTACCGATAAAAATAGAAGAGGCCCATTGAACATAATTTTCTTGTTGTCTCCCCAACGTGCCCAATTTGTCACCAACATGTTAATCGTGTACTCGCACCAGCCAAGGTTGCGAATATTCTGAACATCCTCCAGGCTATCCATCATGAGGGAATTAACATAACCAATAGGGTTATTCCCGATAATCAAGCAATCCACCAGGGTAACAAAGTGCCTTTTAAACCAGTCACCTCTGTCCTTGCATTTTAACATCTCCGTGGATACATGTTTTGTCGTGATGTGGTTGTTAGGCTTGTTAAAAATCTCTTGCCATTCTTTATAAAGGTCATATCCCCCCACTTTGTTCTTCTGGTCAATATTCACACTACCGTTCGGAATTCCCAGGACCCGTTCCACATTCGTGGCGTCAATGTGAATTGTTTTCCCCTTCGATATCACTAATTCACAACTAATTGGATTGAATTTTTAACCAGCCAGTAAGTTAACTGTGCCGAAATTTCAACAATCTTCATATGCAACAGGCCGCCGAACCCAATCTCATTAACTGCAGCCGTCTGTGCAGGGTTCAGTTTCTTAATAACTTTGGCGAACCTCCTCAGCGTTGATCTCGTACACAACCTAGGATATTTGGAATCTTCATCACTCTGGCTGCCACCTAGCACTTTTTTGCCCTTATCCTGCCCAGCCTTTTTCTTACTCGCCTCTGCACGATTCTCAATGGTCGTAGGCTTCCTCTTCTTGCTCTCTTTAGCCACTGCTGCCTTCCTCCTCTCGCCCTCTTTAGCCATTTCCAACAGAAACACTACACAAAAAAAGGGTGACCAACAGTCATTTAACTGAATCATTTAGTAAAAGGAAAATAAAAATTTAATCGTACTATATTAAATAAGTAAGCATGATATAGAATATAAATAAGCATAATTGTCAACACCAATAACCAGTAGACAACATGAAACAGAGGGAATGCTAACTACCTTCTGTATGAAATCATTATATAAAATATCCATAAGCAAAAAATTCAATAAAAATAAGCAAGTTTATCGACAACAAATATGCATTTTATAACTCATGTTAGACCAATATCCCAGAGTTAGTTTTTTCAAATAATAAAGACAGTAAGGAACAAAAACACAACCAAACCCAGTATTTGTTTGCACATACCTGAATATAAATAAGCATGATATAAACCATAGATAAACAATGTTTTTGCCTCATTAAAGCAATCACCAAAATACTTGAATTGTTTGCACAGACTTCGTTTTTCCAAATAATAAAGACAGTAAGAAACAAAAACAAACCCATTCCCAGTATTTCGCACATACTTGAATGTTCATAAGCATAATATATCACAAACATAAGCAATGTTTTTGCCTCATTAAAGCAGTCACCAACTACTTGTAAAAACAGATGTGAGCAGACTTATTGACAACAACAACCAATTTTTTGCCACATTAAAACAATCTCCCAATACTTCTGGGAAAAGTGGGAAATAATAATTGCCACTCTCCCCTCCCATTTGACATAATAACCTAAATTTGGTGTCAACAACAATGTGCAATTTTAACAAATATCATAAGCAATTTCCACAACAGTCATAAGCAATTTTATCAACAACAATATGCAATTTTAACGAATATCCAACAAATTTGGTACCTGCTCGAATAAGAAAAAACAAACAAATAAGAGAGAAACAAATTTGGTACCTGCTCGAATAGGGATTTTACAATAAATTTGGGGGTTTCCGGACCGTAACTTCTGAAGAAATTTCAAGACGCCCTAAGTGGCGTATTTGCGGATGGTTCAACTTCTCGCAAATTTCAAGACGCCCTAAGTGACTCCTGAGTCTGATTTTGTGATTTTTGGACGAAATATTTCGCACTTCGCTGGTATTTTCGGATGAAAGATTTTGCACTCCTCCTTGCAATTTCGACTACACATCGTAGGGTTAGTTGGGAGACGCTTTGCATGGAGTATAACCCTTGAAGAATTAAAAATGGAGTTTTCTCACAGTGGTTTATTTTTTGCAGAGAAGAAATCTTGTGTTATGAAAGAAGACCAACTCTTTTATGAAACTTCGTTTACCAAGTTGACGGGATATGAAAAGATTTTGGATAAAACAATCTCATAAAATGGGTCCTGATTTTTAGCCCACTCCCCAAAAATAACTTCCCTCCCAAAACTGATTTTAATTAAAATTACGAAACAATATATATTAAAAATGGTAAAATCTGTTTAATCTCAACCGTTAAAAAATTAAATCAAGGCCTTATATTTGGTCTCGTGTACTCACATAAGATATGTGGACTCACCTGATCCAAAACACACACACACACACACACACACACACACACACACACAGAGAGAGAGAGAGAGAGAGAGAGAGAGAGAGAGAGAGAGAGAAGATCTCATAAGACAGCCTCTTACTATAAGGCAGTGTGGATTGATCATATCCATCCACTCCATTTGATCAACGGTCCAGATGTCTCTTAAAATTACATCATTTATCAATTAATTAAAAGACAAAAAGGGCAAAGTAGTAACTAACAAAATCTTGTAACCACCTAGCCATAATTACGCCCTACAATCATGGAAGTGATGAAGATCACGTTTCCACAATTGAAAACACAAAATCACTCCAAATTAAATCAGAAATCATATCCCTTGAAAACACAAACACAAACTTTGCCAGACTTGAAAGCGAGAATCAAATCAGAAATCATATCCCTTAAAAACCGATTGACTTTGAACAGTTTCCAAAAAAAAGTAAAAAACTAATTAATCTAAAAGACAAATTTGACCTTTATGGGTGAAAAATAAATGAAAAAAGGCAAAAACCACTGATCCATTGGATTTGATAAAATAACGTTTAGGATTCAGGACAGAATCCATCTTTTTCGGATGGGAGGCCGGAGTCCACACTATCTTACGGTAAGCCTCCTACCACATTTGATCATATACATATATATATATATACACACTCTGCATGAATAGAATATATTATTAATTTAACTAACAGGAGTATGTTGTACTATTCAATTAATTATATTCCCTAACTATGGAACGTCCTCGTCGCAATTTGAAGATTTTGCCCATTGTTTCAGGTAGATTGTGTACGTATCACTACAACAAAAAATCAGTTTACCTACAGAGAAATCTGTGGGTAAGTATTAACAAAATTGTAAAGTTGAGGTAAAATCATTGTAGGTAAAATATTTACCTACAGAATCTAAAACTATTGGTATTTACCTACAGAAAATATATCGGTAATTTATCAGTATAATTTGGGGAAAAAGATATTTTTTATTATGTGGTTATTATGTATGTAATTGTAAAATTTAGTGACAATATCATTTATGTCGATAAACTGGATTTTCTCGTAGTGCATGTACTATATTGTATTGAAATGGTGCCGATAGATCTTATTTAATCGACAAAGTTGAGATCTCAACATTTCCAAATTGAAAAAGAAAAATTTTGTTTTTTTTACAACAAGAAATTATATTTTTATTAATCAATACAAAATAAACAAGATATAAAATCTTGAAGCCATATGGGAAAACATCTAATAAACTCCACTTTTTCAAACAAGAGAAAAGGGGAGACAAACAAACATAAAACTAAACAGATACAATAGATAATAAAACATCAAGAGTAAAACTCGGTTGGATGTGATTATAGAGTATGTGATTAAAACTCAGTGGGATGTGATTATATATCATAGATTACAGTAAGATATAATTGAAATATTAAGTATCAATCGAACATAATTAATACTTAATTTGTTTGTTGTAATTATAATTTTTGCAAGTATTTTGGGCATGATTTTGACTAAAATGAAGTGATATACATGTATTAAATTAGAAATAAGGGTTGTGTTCTTAATGTTTGGAAAAGATATTACGCTTTGCTCGTTTTGTAGGAAAAAGGCTATTTTAGTTGGTAATTTAGAGCATTGCAGATAGTAGAACCCTTGAGATATATTGAACAATGAGTGCACGGAGTAAGGAGTTGATATGAGAAAAATCGGCTGAATTAGAGCATAAAAAGACCATGCATGGGCAGCCCGTGCAAGACAATAATTGAATTGTGTTTCGGCATGACGCATGGGTAGCCCGTGCGTTTATGCGGGATTTGACAAATTGTTTCCTTACCCAATCGGAATTTACCCTTTTATGGGTATAAATTGAGAGGAGGTGGGCAAAAACAGGGAGAAATATATTTTTATCCTAGAAAACAGAGAAAAGAGGAGTCATCATAAAGAGGAACCGAGAGACAAGTCAAGATCAACATCCACGCTTGAGGATTGAAGATTGATCGAGAGATCCATCAATATCCCTGAGTTTTCTTTCTCCATTGTATTTTATTTGCATCTAGTTTGATGTGGATATGAATAAGTTGTCTATAAATTCTTCGTTTTCCATGTCCAGCTAAACATCTTGTGATTCTGGGGCTTGTGAGTAGGTTAATTTACTTTTTGTTGGATGATTGATTTTAATTGAAGTTATATTTTGAACCCTATTCGAGTACTTTGATTTATTATTTCTTATATCAGCTGGCCAATGATTTAGCATGTTTGATGTGTTGATTCATAAATCGAGAGACTAGTTTCAATACTAGATCTTGAGTACTTGACATGATTTTATTGCATGATTGAGAAGTCTGTGATTGTTTGTGAGGAATTATTGATCTTTTATGCTATTGAGAGTTGGTTATTCTATGTTGAGTAGAGATGCTAGCATAGCTAATCCAATCTACACGTTTCTTTTGTCTCGAGAGAGAGAGAGAGAGAATAAATAACTTGTGTGATCATCTTATAGAGAAGATAAATAATAACTTTGGTTTGATTGATTTGATAACAAGAGATTGAATAACTGACACCATAACCCCGAAATCCATCCATTTACTTGATCTTTTTCCTTGTGATTCTTTATTTTGTTTAGTTTCATATTTTCTTAGTTTTTATTAATTATCAATCACAATTTCGATCGTCTAAATAAAATTAGCGTTATTATGATCTCAATATTTAGTATGTTAATTTATTAGTCCTTGTGGGATCGACGTTGCTCACCATATCTATTAACTAAGTCGTTCACTTGTGGTGAAGCTAAAAAACATAGCCGAACATTTGTGTATATGATATTGTAATTAATGATACGTCACTAGATGTGCATATCATATCTTTGCTTCAAGTTAATGTAAATAGTGAAAATTACAATTCTTTTTTTTTTAATAAAATTACAATTCTACTTATTTAACGTTGGTTAAATTTTTCCATGCATATTTATTATGCATTTTGTCGATCTTGTAATTAACAATTCGAATTCAGATCTCTAGTTCCACTCCATATTCAATTGCATTGGATGAATGACACGTGTACAATATGATGTTATAATTGTACAAATGTCTTTTATCAAATATATAAAATAACGAGTCAAATCAAGAAAATTGATCAGGAGATCCCATCCCAACCAATAGTCTTTGATCCATTATCAACCGGATTTTTGGTTGAATTTTGATTATATATCGGGATATTAGTATGCCATGGGCTTGTTAATGTTGAAACAAACTAAATATTAGCTTTGAATTTTTTTTGAAAGGTTTATTAGCTTTGAATTCGGATCTATAATGCCCAATTAAAAAAAACAACTGGAGTCATATATTATACTTATATATGGGTTTTTTAACAAAATATTATATATTATAGATTTTATTACACAATTGTGGTAAATTGGGGGAGATTTAAAAAAAATAAAGTGGATCGTGAATGGGATTGATGACTCAAGGTGAGTCGTGAATCCAATTCACGACTCATTTTTATTTTTTAAATAAATTTGGTTCCAGTCGTGATCTCAATCCACGATTGGAGAATAAATCCAAAAAAAACAGAAATCCAGTCGGTTGTCAATCAATCACGATTATTAACGGATAAAAAACATCTGCTCATTTTTGTCTAATTTAACACAATATTGTGTTTTTCACCGAAAAAACAAAAGATTGGGTTCTTGGGGTAATTTGGGAAGTATTGAAAATAATAAGTTAGACACCACTTTAATTGGCGCCTACACTTTCATATTTTTATGAATATTCAAAATTATTTTTACAAATTATTAAATACCTACATACACCATTTTCGCTATTTTTGCTGAAAATTTGGAGAAGAAAAGTTGTAGAAAATTTTAGAGTAAGTACATATTTTGTTAGACTATGGTGTGAATGGAATGTAACTATTATATCAAATAAATCCTAGCCATTAATTAAAAAGTTGTCTTAGTATAAATAAGTGTTAATGATTTTGTAGTAAACCAAAATTTGAAAAACAATCAAGAAAACATGCACATTATCTTCCAACAATACAGATAGAATAGAATTTTGAATACAAATATTCGAATTGATTCATATATATTCAAATATATTTCAAATATGAATAAAAAGGGAGTAAATCTGCAAATATTCAGTGGACGTTCGTTAAACCAGTTGTGTTGTATGTTTAACTATGCCCAATTCAAATTTTCAGCAAAATAAATGAAAATGTTGTATGTTTTTATTTTATAATTTGTAAAAATAATTTTAAATATCCGTAAATAAAAAACAAAAAAAAACAAAAATGTGAATTAGCCTACAAATAAGTAGATGCTTTTTATCCGTTAATAATCGTGATTGATTGACAACCCGACTGGATTTCTGCTTTTCTTTTGGATTTATCTTCCAACAATTCTCCAGTCAATGATTGAGATCACGACTGGAACCGAATTTATTTAAAAATAAATAAAAAAACATTGAGTCGTGAATTGGATTCACGACTCAACTTGAGTCGTTAAATCCATTCACGATCCACTTTATTTTTTTAAATCTTCCCCAATTTATCACAATTGTGTAACAAAATTTCAATATATAATATTCTGTCAAAAAAATCTATATATGGTCATATGAATGTATATCTCTACTTTAATAGTTTCTTTAATTAAAACAATAGTTTTCAGTTACTGTTTGTACAAACTTAGTTTTGATATCTTAATGTAATTAATGTTATTTTTTTCTTTGGAGAGGTACTGAGTGACATCAAATGTTGATAAGTTTTTGTATATTCTTTATGTTGATTGTGTCAATAATCTTCTACTCTTTTAATTATGGTATTTTATGTGATTCACTATCTGGTAAGAATGTATAGCGAGCTAAAGCAAGAAGCTTTTGTCGAGAAAGAGGAAAACTCAAATACAATAGTGAGATTCTCTATTGTTGGGTATCAATCCGACTCCAGATAGATCGATACACTTAGTACCGAATGAATTACAGACTCAATAATGGTCTATTAAGTAGAAAGATTACTCTAAGACTCAAAATAAAAGTAAAATACAACAATGTAAAGAATAAAAGTAATGAGGGCAAAAACCCTGAGTTCGATATTCATTATCGGCTCAAAACCAGTTTTTCGCTAAACCACAAAGTATGTCGTCAGAGAAATCACCCAGAGAACCAAATTGGTCAGTACTAGAATATCCGCCGTCCAATAAAACCACGCTCCGCTATACAACTGACCTGAGAACCTCCAAAACCACCATTAGAACGGCGTTAGAACGGGGGCCAGAAGGGTTTTCCGGTGTACCCACTCCGACGCTCAAGTCAATATCATTCTAGAGAGAAAATGTGAAATAGCACAGTATATTGAAAAGTGTATGAAAAGTCTAACCAACGGCGTATCTTGTTTGTGCCATTTTTATAGGTTTGGCAATTAGGGTTGCGTAGGTATCAAGCCATACTAAAACCCTAATTAACACGTAGTCTAGGTTAATCACCCGTATTGGGTCGTAAGCCTATCAGGCCCAAGAGATCGGCAGGCCCTTAAGTTGGCCCAATTGGGGTTCAAGCCCAACCGGTCGGTAGGCCCTTAAGTTGGCCCAATTGGGGGTCCAACCCAATAGGTCGGTAGAGCCCTTAGGTTGGCCCATTCGAGGGTCCAACCCAATAGGTCAATAGGCCCTTAGGTTGGCCCATTCGAGGGTCCAGCCCAACAGGTCGGCCTATTAATCCTAAAGATCGAGCCTTGCCAAGTTATCAACTCCAGCCCCATTCTAGGCCCAAGTGCAAACCTCTACTTCGGGAGGTCAGCCCAGTCCTTAGGTCTGGCTAGGTCTTCCATCAAGCCCATATAGACAGGTCGGTCTAAATAGGACCCAATCACAAATAAAAGGAAGCCACAAAGTCTCGCCACAAAGTTCCTCAAGAAACCCCCAGGTACGCACCCAGAAACCCAGGGAACTCACAAATCGAACAAACCCTAAACTTCCCAGAAACCCTAGTTTTTGGCCCAACCCAGGTGGCAGGTCGTACGCAAAGGATGTGAACTAAAGATGGAAACACTCAGATCTACCAAAAACACTCAGAGATTTCATAGAAACTCCGATGAGAGATCGGATTTCACAGAGAAGAAGAGTACAAAAGAAAATTCGAGAGTTAGAGAGAGATTTCGAGGAGAGAGAGTGAAAAACACAAATAATGAACTAGGATTTCAGGGAAGAGACCCTTTAAAGTCCCAATGGATGGCCAAGATCAAACAAGAACAATCAATGGCTAAGATTGGATATAAAAAGATCTGCGGACTTAGCAAACGGGTGCCACAGTCCGAATCCGAGACCCGAATCACTCAATGGGTTAATGTAGGTCCCAAGGGGTGTGAGTAAGGTTTAGAAGGGGGTTGAATAAACCTTACCAACTTTTCGATTTTGGTCCTTTTTAAAATATTACAGAGTTAACACACAACTAAGTCTTGAGGGGACGATTAAGTTAGTTATTCAGCAGAGTTAGCCACTCAACAGACTCGATAGAGCTGTTCATAGAATAACTCAGCTGTTTAACCTGAAACTTAACTTGACTGTGTTGGTTTTATCAGCGAAAGACTTACCACCCTTTGATTTGATTTAAACTTGTTTTAACACTTGATTTTAGCACTTTGGTTATTTATCAATTGGATAGCAAATATGTTTATCAGCAGATATAAGGTAAGTATGCAGAAATGTAAATGTGCTGAAAAATAAATGACACAGTTAATTTTTATAGAGGTTCGAAGATGGGGTAATTCTTCTAATCCTCTCTTCTCCAAATCCTGGAGGAATCCACTAAGTAATGATTAGTTCACAAAGTGGTTCTTAGTCTAGAGACAAGTCTTGATCACACAGCTGACTTTAGGGCTGTGCACGGGACTTGGAGATCACTGGAACCGAACCGAAAAATATCCGAACCGAAAATATCCGTTGACTTTTTGACTTTCTCCGAACCGAACCGTCCCAAAAAATTTTCTGGTACGGTTCTGGAGATTTTTAAAATATCCGTACCGAGAACCGCATCAACCATACCTGCCTCCGCATCGAACCGAGGCAGAAGATCCGAAGATAGAACCGATTTTAAAGAATTTTTTAATATATATGTATATATATTATTTTTATCTTATTTATATTTTGATATTGTGATACCCCACATTTAATTAACTTATAAAATTATCTGATATGATTAATTAATTATTATATTAAGTTTCTAAGAATTTACATCATTTAACTTGTCTTTTGCCCGTGCAATGCACGAGGTGTGTTCTATCAAGGCACGTAAATTGCATGCATATAAGAGTTACACTATTAATTAATATAAAAAAGTAAAATGCAACTTCTAACATATCAAGTTAACTACATTTCAAAATTATAAATTTTGAAATACTTCTTTATACACAACATTATTCGTCTGTTTGATTTTATTTTACCGTCGTCACAAATTAATATTTTTCAAATTCTTACGATACGTGACTCGTGAAACAACAACATATAATTAACCATGACTGAAAATTGAGTTCTTTATAGGAGAATTAATGAAAATAATTAAGGAGATTAATTATTCTCATTATTTGCTATGTTTTAATAAAGCATAACATCAACATGTATATTAAATTTCCTTATTGTCGATACTTATATGGTATACTTTTAAAAGTTTTGTACATCCGAAATACAATAATTACACATCAATGATCCATAGTAAATTAAAAAACCATCAGCTTTAGATTTACAAAATTTTCGACATAAATTATTCAATGGTTAATTTTATTTTGGTATTGGCATAATTGAATTGCAATCAATCAAATAATTAATGGTTAATGAAGGGTGGATTGCTGTTGTTTCACTGATTGAGTGATGGAGCTGATATTTCAGGGATGGAGTTATGTAAAAGTATATGTGTTATTAGAACACATATTTTTGATATAATTCTAGTTGGGATTGTATTATTTATTATGAATTTATAATTTGAGATTGTGTTGCCATTTATGATTGTAGTATTAATTTTGAGATTGCACTAAAAAAAGGAATGAACTATAATTATTTGGTGATTTTTACATTCATTTTTTATTTTTTCTTATTTTGTGTGTTTTACTTTTGATTGTTCTCCGTTTCACCGATTCGAACCGCACTGCCGTCCGAACCGTCCCGTTAGAATCCGATTCAGATGCAACCGCATCAAATTTTTGACGGTTCGTCACGGAGATTTTTCTCTCTGATTCGATTCGGATATTCATTTTTAAAATCTCAGAAGTTCGGGACGGTTACGGAGATTTATGAATCTCGAACCGTCCGGACCGTGCACACCCCTAGTGACTTGCTCCTTGGAGTGTGTCTAGAGATGCCTTGGTCACACAGCTGGCTTCTCTTCCGACTCACCTTCTTCACAGGGCAGCTGCCTTGCTACTTCAGCTCACTTTCTCAAGCTTCTTGGATTTGATCACGAAGTCTTCCAATAACTTGATACTAGTTCGACCTTGAACCTTCCTACAATTCTCCTTGGAAAGTAGACCCCTTTTGATTCTTCAAAAGTTTCCTCTTCAACAGTTTGAAGTTGTATTTCCTTCACAGCTTTGTGTTGGATTGATTTCCTTCGAGTTTCAGGCTTGAGGATTGGCTTGAATATTTTTGAGAATATTTGCAGGTTAATAGCTTTGAATAATGCTTTATTTCTCAGGTGTGCAAGGTCATCTTTTCTCAATGAATTTCCTCAGCCTTTTATAGTGAACTTTCAAAAATTTGTCCGTTGAAGAGATAGGCTGATTTTCAAATAATGTTATGTCTGTTGGCTTGTCTTTTCTTGGTTTTCAATCTTGAGATGTAGACCTTTCCTCATATTAAATGAATGTTCAGCTTTTCAGGTTCTAACACGAGGTGTAGTGCTTCCCATTGGTTTATTCCTTTTGCACGCTTCTGGGACAAGCACTTTAAGACCTGGCAGCATGGAAGTATTACTTATTTAAGTAATGTTCTTGACTTCTGTGCAATGATTCCTTTCAGTTGACTTCACTTGGTTGCTGCCTATTTCCCCAGGTAACTTGAGTCTGCTCCAATCTTGGAAGACTCAACTGTCACTTTCAACTTGTGACTTGGCTTCTTGAGATGACTTTTACTGACACTTCACACAGCTGTTACTCAGCTGATACATCTTTAGTCAAGTTCTTGGTCTTCCTTCTTGGCCATACTCAATTGTTCCACAGCGGAGTCTTCACTTCAGTCTTCAGTTGACTTCTTGTGTTTCTAGGCTTAGCTGACTCAACTCAGCTTTTCCAGCCTTATCTATTACAATGAAAATTACAAGGAAAATGGGGTGCCAACTTTCTAGTTTAAGTTTTATACAATAAATTTCCCAACAATTTCCCCCTTTTTGATGATGCCAAAACTTAAAAACATTAAACAACATGTAAATAGCAAAGATACATACAGACAATGCAGTAACAAAGAATGTATGCGCAGAATCAATCATTTTATTGATCATAGCATTCTTGTCCTTTACACAGCTGTTTACAAAGTGTATCAGAGCATACTCATATCTAAGCAAATTACAAACATCTATGCTAGGATACAAATACAAAGAGAGACATTACAAAACACTTTACTGAATATACAGATGACTTACACAAAAATGTATTTACAGGAGTAAAATACATGAAGGGTTCACAGCAACACTTCATCGCCTTCGCTGTCTCCTTCTTTCCTCTTCAGCTCTGTCATCATCAGCTCTCTTTCTTTTTCTTTCATCTTCAGTTGCTTTCTTCTTTTCATAAGCTCTCTTCGCAACAGCATCTTTTCATTTCCTTTCTTTCCATTGTTGGTCTTGTCTTCTATTTTCCTCTTCTAGTCTTTTCACATATTCAGCATTCTTTCTAGCCACTTCCAGATTAGCTACTTCATCATACCCAGCCCAGTAGATCCTTCCCTTCTTTCCAGGATCTACATATTCGATATTTTTGGGTAGTGGTCTAGGTCGAAAACCTCTTCCTCCACCACCTCTTCCTCCTCCTCTGGGTGTATACTGTACAGGAGTTTTCAGTTTACCAGCTAAATGGCTGCTGGTAGTCTGTTGCCTATCAGTTTCTTCGCACAACTTAAGACCCTTCTCCCAGTACAGATCCCAGGCTTGGGCTATAGTCATCTTCTGGAAATAGCATTCGGATTCGAGCATCTTAAATTCTTCAACTGATCTTAGCTCGGATCCGTCATCTGTAATAGCATCTTAATCCTTCCCTGCCGGAATTCCACCGAATTGTTTCATCACTGCTTCAATGCGGGCATCCATCTTTTTATCGAACTCTACTGATCTGCTTCTACAATTTTTCTTTTCTCTGACATGGGCACAGCAGAGTGTTCGATCGGCAGAGTCACTGGAAGTTTGCTGATTATTGAGGTTGTCACATGACCCTGCTGAGGGGTTTCAGCAATCATTAAAGTCAGGTCCTTTGAATGTTCTCCCTCAGCTGCCTTTCCCTTCTTCTCTCAGTTGCTGCTTCTTCTTTCAAATTCCTTAGGTACTCATCTTCCCCCTTTTGGCATCATCAAATGAGAGAGGAACCCCAGGGAACATGCCTGCGAGCATGAAGTCGAGTCTGCTTAGAGCTGAGTTCTGCTTGGAGTCTGTTGCGGCATAGGCTGTTCGAAATTCTGAACGAGTGGCTTTTGACTCGGCTTCCACCATTTTCATTTCAGCCATGAGAAGGCTGAATTTTGCATTCATATTCTCCTCAAGACGCAAAATTTCTTTTATATGGAATTCACGCAGGAGCTCCATCTCTGTTGTGTGGGAGGCATGCAATCTCTCCATATACGCATGTATCCTTTGTTTCATATCAGCATTGTCAGCACTCCAAACAAGCATCTTATTGTACAATGCCTTGAAATAGCGAACTTGTTCGTATCGCATTGCACTCTCCTCACTTGCGACAAGAGGGCATCCTCTGCCTCTCTTCCATTCGTTGCTACCACTCCCTGATCCTTACCACTATCCCTCTTAAATCTGCTGTGAGGGTGGCATCTCTATTGTCCAGGCGTAAATCTAGTGAGGCCTGGTGCCGTTCGATCTCCTCAATCTCTGCACAAATCTTCTTGAAGACTTCACGGATCTCAGCTGTCACACCTGGTTCAGCTGTCGGCCATTCAGCATCGAAATCAAAGTTTACTGGCACAATAGAGTTGGTAGGAAGTATAGGATCTTCTCGAATGGTGAGTCGGCACTGCTCTTTAGCGGTCTCTTCCTCTAGCTCAGGCAGCTCAATCGAAAAGGGAAATAATTGCTCAAAAGTATCATCTCGCACATAAGGGATTGAAGTTGCGGTCTGTGCCTGTGATGATCCTGGTGGAGTTGGTACTGCTGCAGCTGTGGGAGCCTGCGCAGATGACTCGGGTACAGCTGGGCCTTGTTGAGTGGGTTGGCGGTGATCGAGCCTCACTGTCTTAATGCCTTCTTCGCCTCGATGGATTTTTCTAAGTGAAGTATCGGGTCCTCGGCTGCAACATCAGGTTCATCAGATGATGATGAAACCTGGGGGCTTGGTTCATCATCAAAGTTGAATGTTTGACAAGCAGCTTTAAAACTCGACTGACTCGTCTGCGGGAGAACATCCTCAGGTGGGTCCTTTTGTTGTGCAACTGGTGTGGACTCAGCTTCATCTTCAGACCCCAGAAATTATATGTCAGGATTTTCCTGGGAGTCATGAAGTGCACTAATCTCATTCTCAGATTCAGCACTATGAACAGGAGGGATGTTCTGAACTTCTTAAGCTTTACCCAGGGAGGTCTCAACTTCCCTTGGGCCTTCAATACCTCCAGCAGTCTCAACTGCAGAGAGGCCTTCTACATTCCCTTCAACAGTCGCAGCTGTCTTAGGGTCTTGGACCATGGCATCCGAATGAGTCTCAACCCCTTGGATTGCACTTTCACTACCCAAAGTGTTAACTCCCAGGGCATTTCCATCATGTGCCTCGAATGCAACAGCAGTTTCATCAGCCTTCAAGGCAGCTGACACTTCAGCTGGGACAGACTCAACTGTCCGAGTTTCGTCAATGTCAATCTGCTGTAGTTCTATCTCAGTTTTCTCTTCGCCTCCTTTCTTCAATAAGGCCGTCATCGCAGATCCTCCGACCACTGCGGTGAGTGAGTTTCCCCCGGTGGCACACCACCGAGTGAGTAGTGATGATGGGGTCACTCTTCTCCAGACTTGCGGCTGCTTGCGTTGAGTGCTCAGCCTTTGGGGCAGGTGGTAAAACACCTTCAGTAGGGGTTGGCTCAACTTGGGTGCCCAAATTCCAAGTCTCATTGCCAATTCCCTTGGACCCATCTTCCGAAAGTACTAGGGACATAAGCTATGATGATGGATGTGGCAATTTGTCGCACTACTCCCAATGGGTCTATCTGCGGGGAGAGATTGTGAGGACTCTCCTGGTCCTTCAAACATTTGTTTCTCATGCATCATCCTGGACTCCCTCAGAGGTTGCTGCATGTCTGACTTCTATGTTGCAGCAACGGGATCCATGTCTTCATCACTCTCTGAGAACACATCCAGATGAGGGTGAGTGTGTTCTAGAGTTCGATGTGAGACATATATTGGCTTTCTCGCGAGCTTCGCTTCTTCATTGCCGCTTTTGGCTTGTTCCTTCTCCTTGAAGATTTGTAGGATATTCGTGAGCTTATCTTCATCAAGGGCCTGAAGCACTTTAGTGACTACGAGAAATTGGAACAATTCCTCCTCTTCTTCAATAAACTCGGGGCATTCGAATCGCACCTTGAGTGGCTTAGCTTCCACTCCCTCCATTCACGTGAGCGGTGTTGAATATCCGGGTAAACAGGAGAATACATGATGACATCATCATCGTCATCTTCTTTCTTGTCCTTCCTATTCCGGGATGGAAGGCAAGATGCTCACGCTCTTCACCTTGGCCAGCGTCGTAGCAGTGGAGAGACAACTTTTTCAACTGGAAGGTCGATTGTCTCTCACCTTCTTTATCCTCGTTGTCCTCTCCACAGCTAGGTCTTCTGTAGGCCTCTGCTGATTACCCTCAGCAGACTTGGCGGTTTCATCTATGACGTCGGAGATCGCAGACTTCCGAGAGTCGCAGATCTCGATGTTTTTTCCAACCGAGTGGTGATGAATTTGTCTTTTCATGCTCGAAAGCTTGATGATCCTTCTTTTGGGTCTAACCAGAGGAATTTCGGGTTTTTTTTTCTTCAAAGATTGGTTGCAACATATAAATTTGACCGGATTCTTTGGCGGCGGGGGGCGGGGCATCCTTCTGGATAGGAGCTGCCTTCCTAGGCTTGGCAGTCTTTTTCTTGTGTATGGATGGAGAAGGGATTTGGGCTTCCTTCTCAGGCTTGGCTGCAGGGGCAGGAGACACGGCTCGCCAGCAGCGACTCGGCTGCAGCGATGGCGGAGTGCATCCTATTTTCTTCTTTGCAGTGCGGCCTTCTTCGCAGCTGCAGGGGCAGCTTTCTTCTTGGGAGGAGAGGTAACAGATGTGTCCTCGGGGTCAGCTGATTCCCCCTCACTTGTGTCCACCCTCTTTGCGTGGGCTCTCTTCTGGGCTCCTGAGAGATTGACCCTGAACATCCTTTTATTTACATGGAAAGGTTTTCCATGTTGAAGGGGAATGCCCTTCACTTCCATCAGGTGGCCAATCACCAGGCCATAACCGAGAGAACCTCCAAAGGATCCGTTTTCCTTGTATGATTTATTTACAACTTTCTGGCAGAGTCTGATGTACACGATCTCAGCCCAGTTGACTTTCTTGCTCTGCATGATCGCAGCCATGACGATCAGCTTAGTCTTTGACAGCTGGTTGAAGCTGCCAAACTTCATGTCTACACACTTAGAGACGACATCCATCAACTTGCGATAGTCGTCCTTCAGCGATTTCTTCTCAGCTGTGTAGACTACCTTAGCAGCACACTTTGGTTTGGCTACCTCTTTCCATGCAGCAGCCAAGTCAACATCAGCTTCATAAATCTCATTCATGCCCTCGACAAAGAACAAACAAGCGATTGCTCGCAAGGTCCTTAGCTGTTATCATTATGTCCTTGCGGTGGACAGAGGACTTGATTCTCTCGTCCTGCACCTTCGCATTCACGTAGAACTGCGCCACCTCTTCAAGGTAGGTGTGCGAGTACTCCAAAGTCATAAAAGCCTTAAGACCGGACTTTTCCAACATTTCCGCAATTTTCATCACTAGGGTTTCATCTGAACCCTACTTCACCATGCCTTCAAAATCCACTGACGATCCAAAGTGGATTTGCTTTGATAACTTGACAAAATCAAACTTTGGTGCCATTTGAAGAGATTTTTACCGATTAAAACTTGGTGAACTGGCTTGAGAACACGTAGGGTTTGCGAGAGAGAAAAGAACTTGTTTTTCTTTGCTTGAAGATGAATAGTTTTCGAGTGAGAGAAAAAATGCTGGAGAAATTAGTATATAAGAGTTATGAAAGGACGGGTTTTTGACTTTTGAAATTTGATCAAGATCAACGGCTCAGATTTAGCACGACAAACCGCATTTATATCCTCGCATTTAATGCGGCAGCATTTATACCCAATCATATGTTTACTGTGCAGCTTTTGACTGTACCCATCATTATTACGCTGACGTCATCCTTAAAAACATTCTCGCTCATTTAAAACGACTGTGTTTTTGTCCCTTAGCTCATAAATGACTCAGCTTATCACAAAAATGACTTAACTCTTCTTCTCTCTTTTCATTAAGTGACTCAGGTGTCAGCTAACTCGATTCAGCTGACTTTCCGATATGGCTTATCACACTTGGCTATTTCCGATACAGCTAACTCTATCTTCCATCTCTTCTGATTGAGTCTTCTGAGTGTTAACTCAGCTCAATTAACCCTAGCTCATTCTTAAGCTCTTCAAATCTTGATTCACATAAGGGCTTGGTGAATATGTCAGCTAACTGCTTATCAGTTGAGATATATTCCAAAGTGATGTCTTTCTTTTTAACATGATCTCTTATAAAATGATATCTGACATCAATGTGCTTTGTTCTTGAATGCAACACAGGATTCTGAGTGATTGCAATAGCACTTGTGTTATCACACAAAATTGGAATCTCTTTTTCTTCAATTTCGTAATCTCTCGGCTGATGTCTCATCCATAATACTTGGGCACACTTGTTTGCCGCATGACTATGTACTCTGCATGATTTGTGGATGTGGCTATTGAATTTTGCTTCTTCTTGAACCGGGAAACCAATCTGTTTGAAGCATCGACATGTACTGAAGTACCCTTCCGTCAACTCTACATCCAAAGATAGTCTAAGTCCGAGTAACCAATAAGCTTGAATCCTCCTTCCTTTGGATACCATAAGCCAACTTCCTGGCATCCCTTCAAATATCTTAGGATTTCTCTTAGCTGCAGATCATGTGGCTCTCTTTGGTGCATATTGAAATCTTGCACATACACCTCCGCAAAGGTGATGTCCGGGTCCGCTTCTTTGTTAAGCATGAGCGATGATCCAATAAGTGCTCTGTATCTTATTTGATCTACAACTTTACCATCCGCATCCATGTCCATCTTGAGTGATGTGTTCATTGGTATTTTCACAGAGGATTTCTCTTCCATACCAAATTTCTTCATTAAATCTCTGGTGTACTTTGTTTGACTTATGAAAGTTCCTTCCTTCAATTGCTTAACTTGAAGTCCTAGGATGAAAGTCGGCTCTCCCATCATGCTCATTTCAAATTTACCTTGCATGAGGTTTAAGAACTTATCACACAGCTCTTTGTCTGTGGATCCAAAAATGATATCATCTACATATATTTGAACAAGCAGTATACTCTCTCCATCTTGAATTCTGAAGAGTGTTCTATCTACTTTGCCTTTGGTGAATCCATTATCAGTTAGGAATTGAGATAATGTATCATACCATGCTCTTGGTGCCTGTTTCAATCCATATAATGCTTTCTTGAGCTTGTACACCTTATCACAAATGGTCTTCTGCTCAAAACCTAGAGGTTGTTCAACATAGACTTCTTCCTCCAACAGTCCATTTAAGAATGCATTTTTCACATCCATCTGATATACGGTGAAGTTCTTGTGAGCAGCATAGGCAAGAAACATCCTTATTGTTTCTAATCTTGCAACAGGAGCAAAGGTTTCATCATATATTCCCTCTTCTTGGCAATACCCTTTGGCTGCCAATCTTGCTTTGTTTTTTACCACAGATCCTTCATCATTCATCTTGTTTCTGAAAACACATTTTGTGCCAATAACATTCTGATGGGTTGGTCTCTGCACCAATTCCCATACTTTGTTCCTTTCAAACTGATTCAGCTCTTCTTGCATGGCTTGAATCCAATGTGTATCATCCAGTGCTTGAGACACATCTTTTGGCTCTATTTGGGAAATAAAACAAGTGAACATTTCTTCTTGCTGAGCTCTGGATCTAGTTCTTACACCATCTCTAACATCTCCAATGACTAGCTCTACTGGATGGTCTCTCAGTCATCTCACATCAGGTTGAAGTAAGTCATTTGGGTTCAAATTATCTCGCAGCTGCGTTGTCTTGTGTAGCTCTTTCATCATCATTCAGCTGCAGACTTTCCAGCTGTCTTTGAGATTCAGCCATCTCATCTTCATTTTGGCTGATTACTCTTACTTCAGCTTGAACATAAGGACTCTTCTGCATAGTTGGCTGATTCAACTTATCAGCTAACTCTTCAGTTTCTTCTCCATTCACATTAGGTTCATCAAAAACCACATGAATAGACTTTTATGTGACCATAGTCCTCTTGTTCAGCACTGTATAGGCTTTGCTCTCAGCTTTAGCATCAAAAGCCTTTAGATTATCCTTGCCATTGTTGTGGATGAAGCATTTACATCCAAATATTCTAAAAAATGCAACATTTGGCTTTCTCCCAGTCCATATCTCATAGGGAGTCTTGGTCAATTGTCATTTTATCATGCATCTATTTTGAGTATAGCATGCGGTGTTTTGGCTTGACCCAAAATCTCTTAAGCGATCCGCCTTCAAACTAACATGGTTCTTGCGGCTTCCTTGAGAGTTATGTTCCTTCTTTCGCCTACTCCATTCTGCTGTGGAGTCCTTGCTGCAGATAACTCATGGGCAATACAATTTTCAACACAGTACTGAGTTATTATTCCATTAACAAACTCAGTTCCTCTATCAAGCCTTATTTTTAATAATGGTTTGACTCTTTTCATTTTGAACTCTTTTCATCAGCAGTGGTAACTTCTGCAAAGTTTCCTTCTTTTTGCACATGAAGATTGTCCATCTATATCTTGAATAATCATCTACCACCACTAAGGTGTATTTCTTTCACTTATGCCGGTTGGTTCAACTGGACCAAATAAATCCATATGCAACAGATGCAATATCCTTGTTGAAGAATGACTAGGCTTCTCCTTGAATGAAGATTTGATCTGCTTTCTCATCTGGCATGCATCACATACACTTTCCTTCTTGTATACTGAGTCTGGCAATCCTTCTACAAGATGACTCATTGCAAGCTTGTTGATTGTCTTGAAGTTCAGATGACTCGACTTCTTGTGCCACTGACTAACTTGATTCTAATTTGTGCTCTTTGCTAACAGACAAGTGTTTGGTGTGGTAGTAGACCAGTCTACCACATACATATTCTTCTACTTGATCCTTGCAGCACTATTTCATTTGATTCAGCATCTTTAATCTGGCATAATCCCATATTGAATCCAACATTGTAGCCCTTGTCATAGGGTTGGTTGATGCTTAACAGGTTGAAGTTTAGACCTTCAACATAAGCAACATCTGTGATCTCTAATCCATTCTTCTTGATGGATCCAGTGCCTTTGATTTCCCCTGGAGCTTCATTTCCTCCAAATATGACTTTTGCACCTCTAATCTCCTTGAACCTTGACAGATTTTTCTTGTTTCCTATCATATGTCCGGAAGCGACCACTATCCATGTACCAGGTTCCTTGGCATTGATTGTTCCTTGAATCGCAATCAAGGAAATTAGTTTTTAGGTACCCATACTTGCCTGGGTCCTGAGGGGTTAGTGTTGTAAGATGATCCAACCAACCTATAGCCAAATGACTTGACTCTAAGAGGTTGCCATCTATATGTGCCATAATCATAATTCACTTTGGCAAATTGCTTGGGGGCTTTAGGTTCATATAGTTGTCTCTTTTGTCTATATGCCTGTGTGTGTGTTTTAGCAATTGCCTTCTTTGGGTGATTGTGATATTTTTGGGTGTAGTGTCTGGGTGCATATGTGTGCTGATAATAGCTCTTTTGCCTTTGGAATGACCTTTCCTGAGGTCTAGGCCTTTGCCATCTAGGCTTGTATTCCATTGGTCTTTGATGATTTTTCACATTATTCCAATCAGCTTGGCTTGGGTAGTTTCTGCCATTCCCATCATTTTTGTTTCTTTGATAAAACTTCTGGGTTTTTGGTAGCTCTGTTTATTCTTCACAGAGTACTTTCTATTTGGAGTTTGTTGAGGAACTCTGCTGGATTTCTTCTCAGCTGTCCTCTCAGCATACTCAACTGGATGTTTTCCTTTCCCTTTATATCCAAGGCCAGTTTGTTTGTGATTGTGCTTTGGAATGAATGTGAGTGCAACATTTGGTGTTTTGGGTTTTTGAGATTCTTCATTACTTGAAGATCCTTTTTCCAAAATCACTCTAGGAGTTTGACTGTGCACAAAGGAATTGAATCATATGCCTGTCTTATCTCCACATTCTTTTTGACTCATGATAAGGTCATCCAATGATTTGGATGCCTTTGTGAATGAGACAATTACATTTTAAAGATCATTTTATCTCTTTTCTATAGCAGCTATCTCTGCTATTAGTTTGGCATTTTCAGCCTTCAGCTCTTTGTTCTCATCAGCTATGTGACCTAGAGTACTCAGCTCCTTAGTCAGCTGTGAGTTTTGGCTTTTGAGCTGGCTGTTTTCCTCATTTATAAGTGTGTGTGTGAGGATTTTATGTGCTCAAAGTCTTTCATCATTTTGCCTAATGAATCATAAAGATCAGTGGGTGATGAAGTGTGTGTGTCACAATCACTATCACTTGAATCTGAATGAGATGAGTTAGAGTGTACCTCATCTTCTTGGTCTGGTTGATCTTGTTCTTTAGCCATAAGATAGATCATTGCTTCTTCTTCATAATCACTTGAGTAGTCAGCTTCACTACTCTCTGAGTCTGCTACCTCTTTGACTTACATTTGTCTCGGCAGATCTCGGCGACCAACATGGATTTTTCTTTTCTGTCTTCTTTCTCGAAGACTTTTCTTTTTCTTCTTCATTCTTGTATTTATTGGTGGTGGATAGGAGCGATCAATTGCAAAATGTCCTGGTTGTCTGCAATTCCAACACGGGTTCTCGGCTCTTTCATCGCCTCTTTCGTCTTGGGTTATCGGCTCTACGATACTCAACCCTTTGATGCTCGGCTCTCTTAGGTGGCCTGTCTTCCCTTGACTTAGAGGGAGCTGAATGTCTCCTGGAGGATTCACCCTTGTTTCTTTTATAGTTCTTATTGAAGAACTTGTTGAATCTTTTAACCATCAGGGTAATCTCCTCCTTGTCTATGGCTTCCTTGACTTCAGCTCTCTTTCCATCCTTGACTATAAGTGCAGTTATTTTAGGTACAGCTATCTCCTCTTGCTTTTTTCTTCTCAACTCAAACTCATAAGCTTTGAGATCTGAGAACAGCTCATGATTAGATGTTGTTGTGAGGTTCATTGAATGTCTCAGTGCCATAACCTTCATTTCCCATTGGTGGGGGAGGCTTCGAGAATCTTCATACACATTTCCTTTTGTGTATATTCTTTCCCAAGTGCTGATAGTTCATTTGTAATTTCAGTGAATCTGGCATCCAGCTGATCCAAAGTTTCACCTGCAAGCATTTTAAAATTTTCAAATTTTTGTACAGCAACAGACAATTTATTTTCCTTAATTTGCTCAGATCCTTCACAAATTAAGGTTAATTTATCACAGATTTCTTTTGCAGATTTGCAAGATTTGACTTTATTGAACATTGCTTTGTCCAATGTTTTGTAGAGAATGTCCTTGGCCACATTATCCAAGTTGTATCTCTTTCTGTCATCGTTGGTCCACTCAGTCCTTGGCTTTTCAACCATGGCTGGTCTGTCTTCATCTGCTTCTGCTACTACAGCTGCTATCCTTATAGTTGTGTTCACTTTAAGTATTTGCAGTGGCCCATCCTCTATCACTAGCCACATTTCATCATGTAAAGCAGATAGATGAGCCTGGATATGAATTTTCCAGTCATCAAATTCCTCAACAGTGAACATAGGAATGCGTGTCAGATTTGCTTCCATGATAATAACTTTTGCTAAGAATGAAAGATTTTGAAAATACAAGTGTTAAAAATCTTTTTAGAAAAGATAGAGATCTAGTTCAGTAACCAGTGCGGAAGGCTCAATGAACCAACCATTCTGATACCACTTGTAGGTCCCAAGGGGTGTGAGTAAGGTATAGAATGGGGGGTTGAATAAACCTTACCAACTTTTCGATTAGAGTCCTTTTTAAAATATTACAGAGTTAACATACACAGCTAAGTCCTTGAGGGACAGCTAAGTTAGTTATTCACCAGAGTTGGCCACTCAACAGACTCAATAGAGTTGTTGATAGAATAACTCAGCTGTTTAACCGGAAACTTGATTGTGTTGGCTTTATCAGCGGAAGACTTAACACCCTTTGATTTGATTTAAACTTGTTTTAACACTTGATTTTAGCACTTGGTTATTTATCAGTTGGATAGCAAATATGTTTATCGGCAGATATAAGGTAAGTATGCAGAAATGTAAATGTGCTAAAAAATAAATGACACAGTTAATTTTTATAGAGGTTCAAAGATGGGGTAATTCTTCTAATCCTCTCCTCTCCAAATCCTGGAGGAATCCACTAAGTAATGATTAGTTCACAAAGTGGTTCTCAGTCTAGAGACAAGTCTTGATCACACAGCTGACTTGCTCCTTGGACTGAGTCTAGAGATGCATTGGTCACACAGTTGGCTTTTCTTCCGACTCAGCTTCTTCACAGGGCAACTGCCTTGCTACTTCAGCTCACTTTCTCAAGCTTCTTGGATTTGATCACGAAGCCCTCCAATAACTTGATACTAGTTCGACCTTGAACCTTCCTACAATTCTCCTTGGAAAGTAGACCCTTTTGATTCTTCAAAAGTTTCCTCTTCAATTGAGTTTGAAGTTGTCTTTCCTTCTGACTTTGTGTTGGATTGATTTCCTTCGAGTTTCAGGCTTGAGGATTTGCTTGAATATTTTTGAGAATATTTGCAGGTTAATAGCTTTGAATAATGCTTGATTTCTCAGGTGTGCAAGGTCACCTTTTCTCAATGAATTTCCTCAGCCTTTTATAGTGAACTTTCAAAAATCTGCCCGTTGAAGAGATAGGCTGATTTTCAAGAGACATTTGTGTTCATTGGCTTGTCTTTTCTTGGTCTTCAATCTTGAGATGTAGACCTTTCCTCGTATTAAATGAATGTTCAGCTTTTCAGGTTCTGACATGAGGTGCAGTGTTTCCCATTGGTTTATTCCTTTTGCACGCTTCTGGGATGAGCACATTAAGACATGGCAAAGCATGGAAGTATTACTTATTTAAGTAATGTTCTTGACTTAAACGGATTCCTTTCGATTGACTTCTCTTCTTTATTTTTTATTTCCCAGGTGACTTGAGTCTGCTCCAATCATTTGAAGACTCAATTGTCACTGTCAACTTGTGACTTGGCTTCTTAAGATGACTTTGACTGACACTTCACACAGCTGTTACTCAGCTGATACATCTTCAGTCAAGTTCTTGGTCTTCCTTCTTGGCCATACTCAGATGTTCCACAATGTGAGTCTTCACTTCAGTCTTTAGTTGACTTCTTGTATTTCTAGGCTTAGCTGACTCGACTCAGCTTTTTCAGCCCTATCTATTACAATGAAAATTACAAGGAAAATGGGGTGCCAACTTTCTAGTTTAAGTTTTACATGGCATTCATCAAAATCTATACAATAAATTTCCCAACAGTTAAGATTAGTGGGCTTGGTTGCTTTGGGCTACATTTGGGCTTAAGAATTGGTAAGAAATGGGCCTAGCTTATAAAGCAATGGGTCAATAACTCAACAATCTCCACCTTTGGCTCATTGTGATTTCATTAGACAAACTTGGGAAATATAACTGGTCATCATCATCGCCTTAGTGCCTACCTTACGCAGAGTTCAGTAGGACTTTTAGCATAATAAGGACAAAGCAAAATTATGTTACCAGCAAACATTTAAATAAGCTGGATTTTTAATTTTAGACTTATACAAGCACACAGTAAGCATTAGTCCAACTGTTTTGGACTTACAAGCAAATACACAGTAAGCCTGTAAGCCCAGGGTAATCACCATGGCAACCTAGTCACCAGGGTCAAGCTTAAGGATTTTTAAATAGGTTTTAAACTTTGATAAGGGTATACACTTAGTACCCATATCAACAGAATTGTATTCAGAAGCTACTTTTTCAAGACAGACTAATCCTTTCGAAACAATATCTCTTATAAAATGAAACCTAACATCTATATGTTTAGTTCTGTCATGAAAAACTGGGTTTTTACAAAGCTGAATACCATATTGAGAGTCAGAAAATACAAAAACGTTTTATTTGAGAAATCCAATTTCAGAAATAAGACCTTTTAGCCATAAGGCTTCTTTTAAAGGTATAGTTACAGCCACATATTCAGATTATGTTGTAGACAGAGCCACTAGATGTTGTAGCTGATATTTTCAACTAATACAAGAGCCACAGAGTGAAAACATAAGGTGTTGTTGATTTTATGTTGTCTTTATCATTGGCATAATTAGAATCAACATAACCTTTCAAAATTACTCCATTTTCACACTTAGAAAATTTCAAGCAATAATCAGTAGAATGACTCAAATATCTCAACAACACTTCAAAGAATTCCAATGCACCATACCAGGATTAGACATAAATTTACTAACGCAAGAAACAACATAAGCAATACCAGGCCTAGTACTAACCATTAAGTACATAACATATCCAATGGCATTAACATAAGGAATGTTTTGCATAGACAATATTTCAGGTTCAGTTTTAGGAGACTGGTCCTCACTTAACACAAAATGAGAATCGAAAGGGACATTTACAGATTTTGCATCACTCATAGAAAAACATTTATAAAATCTTTTCAATGTATGAAGATTGATGAAGATAAATCACAGAGAATTTTCTTAGCATCACCTTCGAATTTCATATCAAATTTAGCACTTAAGCAATTTCTCACATAATCAACAGTCTTAATGCATAGTCCAGTCAACAACATATCATCAACATATATCAGTAGAAAAACAGGAGACTTAGCATCAAGTTTAAAATATAGGCAGTGATCAAATTGACTCCTACAAAATTTTAAATCAAACATGCACTGGTTAAACTTTTTAATCCACTGTCTAGGGGACCGTTTTAAACCATACAAAGACTTCTTCAACAAACATACATGGTTGGGTTTGTACTTATCTTCAAAACCCTCAGGTTGTTTCATGAATATTCTCTCATCCAAATCACCATGTAAAAACCAGTTTTGAAATCAAGTTGCTTTAGTTCCCAGTTAAACTGAGCCACTAAAGCTAGCATAATTCTCACAGTCACAAACTTCACAACAGGAGCAAATATCTCAGTGTAATCAATTCTTTCTTTTTGAGTATAACCTTTGGCTACTAATCTAGCCTTATACCTAACACCTTCAGATTATTGTTTAACCTTAAACAACCAATTACTATCAACAATAGAATAGTTAACAGGTAGGAATAAGCACTCAAGTGTTATTAACATGCAAAGAGGTCATTTCATATTGCATAGTAGTTGCCCATTCCACAGAGTTGGCAGATTTCATTGCTTCAGGGTAGGTTTTGGGCTCAGAATTCTCAATTGATTCAAACACAAAGAACACCTAAGAAGTCATGTGAAAATCAGCAAATTTATTAGGAATTCTAACATTTCTTCTAGTTTTATCTCTAGTTAACACATAGTCATTCAAATCATCATTATTAACATGTTCATCCACTTGTTCAGTGTCAACTTGAGGGAAATCATCGTGCATATTATCATGCAAGTCATTATTCACATTCTCAATATCATTATGCACATAATTAGCATTCACAGGATCATGCTCAACATCAATAATATCAGAACCATCATTCACAGAACTAGAAGGCAAGTTAGAAAGCTTCACCTTATTAGGAACAGTGGGGTTTTGAGTTTCAGAAATAGTTTTAGAAACTTCAAGGCAACGGAATTCATTTTCATTGAAAATAACATCCCTACTAATAATCACTATGAAATCATTTTCAGATTTAGACCAAAGTTTGTACCCTTTGACCCCATCAGGGTATCACAAAAAAACACATTTTATGGACCTGGGATCAAGTTTGTCAACCTTTTGATGAACAAAAGCAGAACAACCAAAAAAAATTAAGTTTGAAAAGTCCGCAAGTTTTCCAGACCATACAAGTTCTGAATATTTCCCTTTCAAAGGCACAGAAGGGGATCTGTTTATAACATAGGTGTAAGTCCAAGCGGCTACGATAATCTAGAGGGGGGTGAATAGATTATCTCCATCTTTTCGATTTTACCCTCTTTTTAGAACCGAATGCTCAAAGACAATAATAAAGGTGCGGAATGTAAACAACACACGTCGATTTATAGAGGTTCAACCCACCTAGGGCCTAATCCTCTACCACCCCAGTATATCCGGGATGGATTTCAAAAAGAAAAAAAGATTTTATTAATTACCAAAATTAATACAACACCAACTTACAACAACACCTTGAAGAGCACCACACTCTTCTTCCACACCACCTTTGAGATTACCACAATCTCTCTTGAAGATTACCACAATCTCCAACGGCACCTTTTGAAGATTACCACAATCTTCAACCTTGAAGAATACCAAATTCTTCAACACCTCAACAAGAAGATTACCACAATCTTCTCACACCTAATACCTAGATCACCCAAGTGTGTTCTTACCACAAGAACACTCACAAGGATATCTTGTGTTGAATGATGACCAAAAATCAAGATTACAACTCAATAATGGATAATACAATTTGAGTGCAAGTGTATTCAAAAAATGAAAGCCTAGACCTCAAGATGTGAAAGTGATAAGCTAGGAAAATTACAACAAGAAATAAGACAATGTAAGAACAAGTGTATTCTTGAGTGTATCTTGTTGTGTTGTAGTTTTCTCTCTTGTTATGTTGCTTCAATTCTTCCTCTATTTATAGAAGATGTCTTGTACATGATAGGCTCCTCTTGGGGACATGAATTCTGTAAAAAATACCAAGACAATTGAAGAAAAGAGCTGTTAGAAATCAACCCCTCAAATTAAGGAAAAGTTGTCTGCAAACTCAACGGATAGTTTCGTTGTCAAACGAATGGTTCGACGGTCGTGAGAGATAAGTTGATATTGAAAACTCGCAATTTTTACACGGGGAACCAGTTGGAGAAGTGCGACGGCCGCCCTAGGGTCCAACGGTTGCCCTCTTTAAAAAACCAATACTGAGAGAAGTTTGCAATTTTTAACAAACCTTCAGTGCAAGGTCGGCCGGTCGACGTCGGCGTCCGTCGCCCTATAGGGTGACCGGTCACCCTCACCATTTTCTACAAACATGAAGTTTTCTGTTTTGCACAACGTTCAGGTACAGGTTGCCCTATACGGCGATCGGTTGACCTCAAAACAAAAGTGTTGTCCAATTTTATATCAAAAATAAACTTCAAGAAATACTCCGAAAAATAGTGAAAACATTTTAGACCGATCGGGAGTATTTAGACAACATTTGAAAACATAGTTTGGATGTAAAAACCCATTGATACAAAATCATTAAATGTGTTGTCCAATTTTTGTCGAAAATAAAACTTGAAGAAATACTCTGGAAAATATTAAAACCATTTTAAATCATTTAGGAGTATTTGGACAACCTTTAAAACCATTGTTTTGGTATAAAAACAAAATCATCAAAATCATGATAAAACCATTTATCAAACAATCTCCCCCTTTTTGATGATTACAAACAAAAACAATTTTAACGAGGTCGATTTTGAAAACAAAATAATTTTACCGGTTAAAAGGAACTATCCGTTGTGAGCGACAACATTCCACGCAATATAATCACAAGGATGGGAGTAAAGATATTCGAACACATATAGCAAAAGCTCCCCTATCAAAATGCACAACAAGAGTAATGTAAAAGCAATCATCCATAAGCTAAAAGTTTAACTTTTACATATTGGTCTTAAGTACAAGAGCTTATAAGCTCCCCCTGTCAACAAAACATCATTAGACATGAATATGAGTCCATACTACAACAAATGGACTAAGTATAATCCACAACTTATGGCTTTTAATAGCCACAGCTTATAGCTTCTTTCTCGAGCTTATATTAGCTTATATAAGCTAATAAGCTTATAACCTGTTTCTCCCCCTTTGGAATCATCAAAAAGAATGTTAGCACGATAAAAACATCATATTATCATATCAAAGTGCGCAATTTTACCGATTTATCGAGCTATTTGAACATGAAAGCTTATAGACCAAATAGGAGGGAAAAGTCGATCATGTGACTTGTAGAAGCTTATGAAAACTCATTTGATTTGCAAAACATGATCTCTATAAATATAAAAGACATTTGGAAACTAGAGAATCATGTAGGTGATGAATTTTTCATTGAAACGTTTTATCGAACACTTTGTGGGCGTAAAAATTAAAAGAAGTTGTATAGAGCCCTTGTAAATGAATCAAGCCAAAACTTTTCATCACCAATTCATATCAAACATCATACAATACAACATAACAACTAAGCTCATCATGATCATAAGATAATTTCATCAAGAAAATATACAAGAAAGCCACAAGCTCAAGGGTTCAACCCAATTGAGCAAAGAAAGGAAAATTCTTACCATTTGATGGGTAAAGATGAGTGATGATGATGATAAACATGCTATATGAGGTCCAAGATATGAATTGAATGCATGAAAACAAATTTTGAGTGCAATTTGTGTGAATTTGGCAAAGGGGACGAAAAATGGCAAAAATGGGTTAAAATGACTAAGCAAGAGACGAGCGGTTTTAATCAAAATTTTGCTTAGGCGACGATCGTGGTTGAGGGCGACCGGTCGACGTTGAGGGCGACTGGTTGCCCTCAACCTCATCAGCCCACTGTCTTGCCAGTTTTAATAAAATCCGAATTTTCAACCATAAATTCGATTTTTCGCCCCTAAGTTTTAGAAACGTGCAAAATGCAAACGTAGACTTTATTCGATATACATTATGTCATAATCACGCTCGAAATGGATTAAAATACTCGGCGGTGTACGATTAAATAGTCCGCGAGTTATCCTTGAGACGGAATTAAACACATCTCAAGTTTTTGTTAAAACATGCAATCCCAAAAATAATATCGAATCTCAATATGTTTAGTTCGATTATTAACTATATTTTGAATACTGTAAAACCGTATAATAAATACCGGACTTGTTATCCCGAAAACTAAGAACGTTTTAAAGCTATGGATATACAAGTCATAAGAAGAAGTGCCTTTCAAATATTTGAAAATTTCTTTTAACGGCACTTTAATGAGATTCGTTGGGATAGTTTTTGAAGTCGAGCATATAGACATAAGGCATATGGAATGTCGAGTCTATAGGAATAATACAAGAAAACATACCTCGAATTTATTTGTCGGCCGATATGCCTTTCTCAACCTTTGTCAATCTTTAGCCATAGAGGTTGAGATGGTTCTTCTTTCTTCAATGCTTAACTCCTTCAAGAGTTCTTTTGAAATATAACCATCTTCTTGGCATTGAATAATTTGTAGTCCAAGCAAGAAATTGAGCTCCCCCATCATGCTCATCTCAAGCTCACCTAGTATCAACTTAGAAAAACATATCTTGCACAAATATTCATTAGTACCACCAAAAATATTCTCATAAATATGCACAAGTAAACAATCTTGCCCTTTTTTAAAAAAACAAAGAGAGTAGTATCAACTTTACCTCTTGTAAAATCATTTAGCAAAAATAGCTAAGTCTATCATCCCTTACATGCGGTACTTGTTTTAAACCATACAAGGCCTTTTATAAAAATCATTTGGCTTAGAAAAATTTTAAACTCCAGAGGTTGTTTTACATAGACTTCTTCTTGAATAAAACCATTGAGAAAATTGGATTTAACATCCATTTGGTAAAGCTTGAAATTTTCTTAAAACAAGAATGGGCAAGTAAAATGCAAATAGCTACTAAATGTGCTATGAGTGCAAATGTTACATCAAAATTAATTACCTTCTTCTTGAAAATACCTTCGAGCTACTAACCTCGCCTTAGTTCGACCAATGTTACCTTGGTCATCGAGTTTGTTAGGAATACCCTTTTTGTCTTCTTCATCACTATCATCATAGGGCATCCAATTGATCTAAGGTGTTCATAATAGAACATTTACATCCAAATATTTTGAGGTAACTAATATTTGGAGTATTTCATTTCTTATCTACACAACTTAACAAACTCATTACCGGCATCGCTTATATAAGCAAGAAAACATAGCCCAAGTGTAAAAACATGCCTCAATCATCAATCACAAAAATATCTTGCATAAGAGCATAGTAGAAATAGACACTATATATATAGACCATGAAGCAAGAAACATATACTATGCATTTAGAAGATCATCAAGAGTCTAATAAATCATGCAAGTTCAAATAAGCTTAAGAAACCTACAAAAGGTCTCTTTTGAAATTTGAAAATCCGATAGCATATAGTAGAGACCTCATTTAAAATAAGTATTTGAACAAGAGTTGACAAAGCAAATATGTGCAATCAAATATTGAATAGTGCCTTTCAAAGAATCTAAAAATCCTCTTGATGCCACTTGTATGAAATACTATGAAAAACAAGCATATAGGCACATGGCAATACATATATCGAGTCTATAAGAGTAAGAATAACACAAGTAAACGTACCTCGATAATTAATGTCTTTCTTGACAAATAATGACGTAAATGGCCATTTGTGAAAATATGTAAATCCTACACAATTCTTAAAACAAATCTAGCACAAGTCATAATGATAAAAGTGTAGGCTAAGAGATATCACAAGTAAGCTCATGCCATAAAAAATCCATAAGAGATGATAATACACTTTAGTCTACAAAAATGCACAAGAGTTTTAAAAACAACATGTAAGGTCTCCTTTCTCAGAAGGTTTTAAAAATACAAATAAGTTTTGAAGACCTTAATTTAAAATTAAATACATGAAAACTCATTTTGCAATTAAGACACAAATAAAAACATGCATAGAAATAAAATAAAATGCATATTTAAATGGGGAGATACGGTTTACCAATTACGCCGTTTCCATGGGTTGTGTCTTTCCCATTGTTGATGATATCTTCCCCTTGAGAAGTCACTTTGTTGATGATTGCTTCTTTGATTACTCCATTTCCAAGGTTTGTTACCTTCCCATTGTTAATGGTCTCTTCTTCTTTGAAAATCATCTTGTTGATGATGTCTTTGCCATTTCCAAGGATTGTGTTCTTCCCATTTTTGATTATATCCTCTTCTTGGAAATTGGCTTTGTTGAAAATGTTTTCTCCTTCTTTGATCAAATGAAATGGTCATTTGATGTTTTCTTGATGGTATGAATTTTCTTCGATTATTATTTCGCCAAGTACCTAATATGACATTGTTTTGTGGTACCCTCAAGTGTTTGGGTCCTTTGGGATTAGTCTTGAGACTTTTAGGTCTCCAACAATAACTAGAGCTATTTCTAACCCGACAATTATTTACCGTATGACCCTTCTTACCGCAATAAAAGCAAGTAATATTACTAACATGCATAGGAACTCGATTCTTTTTCATATGCTTGACAATATTAGGCTCATGATCAAGTTCACTATTCAAATTATCACAACCATTATCATTTACAACATTGGGCAATTCATTGGTACTCAAGTTGGATTTTGATAAATCATTTTTCATGCAATTAATATCCTCAACAAAAGTACTATTTTGTTTTTCAAGGTTTCTAACCTTGTCAAGTGTGGTGGTGTGAGCACATGATAGTGATTCATAGGAAGTAAATAAACTATCCTTTTCATTTTTCAAAACATTGAATTCATTTTTCAAATTTTTGTACTTAACAAGTAAATTTTGGAATTCATTTTGAAGATCATCAAAATCATTTTGCAAATCACTATAATCATTTTGAATAACAATATCATAGGAAGTAGAGGGTTTAAGACATACCTCGTTTTCTTCTTCGATGCCCATAAAACATTGTTTGACTACTTCATAGTTGGAAGTTGTAAAAGGCTTGTTCCTTAGATTTGAACTTGTATCCCTTTGAGAAGTAGATGCTTTTGTTTGACTCCTTTCATTTGCAAATACTCCATAGATGGCTTCTAATTTTTGCCATACTTCATGTGCCGATTGAATTCCTACAATATGTTCATATTCCAAATTAGTAAATGAACAATACAAAATATTGAGAGCTTTACCATTTAAGGAGATGGTTTTCTTTTCTTCATCATTGAACTCTTTGAGAGCTTTGGAGGTGTATGGTGTGTCTTTCATCGGAATGGATTCTCCATTGATGACGATGTTCCAAATATCGAACCCGCAACCTTGTAAATAGCATTCCATTCTTTCTTTCCAAAATGTAAAATTTTTGGAATCAAATCGAGGTGGCTTGGTGGTGGAGGTGCCGGAAAGGTGAGCTTCATTCGTAGCCGACGATCGTTCCTCTTCACTCGCGATGTGAAACGAGCTTGCCAAAGAGTTTGGCTCTGATACCACTTGTAAGTCCAAGCGGCTACGATAATCTAGAGGGGGGTGAATAGATTATCTCCATCTTTTTGATTTTACCCTCTTTTTAGAACCAAATGCTCAAAGACAATAATAAAGGTGCGGAATGTAAACAACACACGTCGATTTAAAGAGGTTCAACCCACCTAGGGCCTAATCCTCTACCACCCCAGAGTATATCCGGATGGATTTCAAAAAGAAAAAAAGATTTTATTAATTTACCACAAATTAATACAACACCAACTTACAACAACACCTTGAAGAGCACCACACTCTTCTTCAACACCACCTTTGAGATTACCACAATCTCACTTGAAGATTACCACAATCTCCAACGGCACCTTGTGAAGATTACCACAATCTTCAACCTTGAAGAATACCAAATTCTTCAACACCTCAACAAGAAGATTACCACAATCTTCTCACACCTAATACCTAGATCACCCAAGTGTGTTCTTACCACAAGAACACTCACAAGGATATCTTGTGTTGAATGATGACCAAAAATCAAGATTACAACTCAATAATGGATAATACAATTTGAGTGCAAGTGTAATGAAGAAATGAAAGCCTAGACCTCAAGATGTGAAAGTGATAAGCTAGGCAAATTACAACAAGAAATAAGACAATGTAAGAACAAGTGTATTCTTGAGTGTATCTTGTTGTGTTGTAGTTTTCTCTCTTGTTATGTTGCTTCAATTCTTCCTCTATTTATAGAAGATGTCTTGTACATGATAGGCTCCTCTTGGGGACATGAATTCTGTAAAAAATACCAAGACAATTGAAGAAAAGAGCTGTTAGAAATCAACCCCTCAAATTAATGAAAAGTTGTCTGCAAACTCAACGGATAGTTTGCTGTCAAACGAAGGGTTCAACCGGTCGCGCAGAGATAAGTTGAAATTGAAAACTCGGCAACTTTTACACAGGGGGACCGGTCGGAGGGGGGTGCGACCGGTCGCCCTAGGGTCCAACCGATTGCCCTCTTTAAAAAAACCAACACATAGAAGTTTGTAATTTTGAACAAACCTTCAGGTACCGGTCGACCGGTCGACGTCACCGGTCGCCCTATAGGGTGACCGATCACCCTCACCATTTTCTGCAGACATGAAGTTTTCTGTTTTGCACAACGTTCAGGTACGGGTTGCCCTATACGGACTAGGTTGACCTCAAAATAAAAGTGTTGTC
Organism: Rehmannia glutinosa; assembly: GCA_016081115.2. Taxonomy (NCBI): domain Eukaryota; kingdom Viridiplantae; phylum Streptophyta; class Magnoliopsida; order Lamiales; family Orobanchaceae; genus Rehmannia; species Rehmannia glutinosa. The sequence goes on from CM071934.1 coordinate 47,969,854, forward strand.
CAATTTTATATCGAAAATAAACTTCAAGAAATACTCCAAAAAATAGTGAAAATATTTTAGACCGATCGGGAGTATTTAGACAACATTTGAAAACATAGTTTGGATGTAAAAACCCATTGATACAAAATCATTAAATGTGTTGTCCAATTTTTGTCGAAAATAAAACTTGAAGAAATACTCCGGAAAATATTAAAACCATTTTAAATCATTTAGGAGTATTTGGACAACCTTTAAAACCATTGTTTTGGTATAAAAACAAAATCATCAAAATCATGATAAAACCATTTATCAAACAATAGGCAGCTTCTCCCCAGAACTTTTTGGAAAGACCAGATGTGTTCAACATATTTCTCACCCTTTGCAAAAAGAGTTATGTTCATCCTCTCAGCAACCCCATTTTGCTGAGGGATGTAAGGCAATGACTTGTGCCTTACAATTCCAGAGTCAACACATAGTTGATCAATGAGTTGGTTACAAAATTCCAACCCATTATCAGTTCTAAGATACTGAATCTTTTTTCCAATTTGATTTTCTATCATGATTTTCCAGTTTTTGAAGTTTTTCAAAGACATCAGACTTGTTTTTCAAAAGAAATACAAACACTTTTCTTGAAAAATCATCAATCACAGATAGAAAATACATATTCCCACCATGAGTGGGATCACTAGCAGGACCCCAAATATCAGCATGTAAGTATTCAAGAATATCATTGCAAGAAGTTTGTTTGGGGTATGGGGAAGTTGGGAAGCTCACCTTTTATTGTTTTCCATACACAAAAAGTCACAGAAAGGCACACAATTAAGTAAGTTTATCATTACCAAAACAACCTTATTTATGCAAAAGTTCAAGTCTCTTAGAACTAATGTGACCAAGTCTTTTATGCCAAAGTTCAGTTTGTCATTCACGAGTTCACATTGGTCACAGTGTTCACATTATTCACAGAATTTTGCATATAGGGAACAGACTCGGCACAACAAACATACAAATTCCTTTTCTTTTCAGCTTTAGCAATTATAAGGGAACCTTTCATAATTTTCATTATGCCCTTACCCCATCTCCCCTCATATCCATCATGTTCAACCATAGCACAGGAAATCAAATTATTAGACAAGTTTGGAACATGTCTTACATCATTTAAAGTCAAAACATAACCAGTAGCAAGCTTTTAACACACAGTACCAATGCCAATTACTTGACACTTCTTATCATTATCCATGGAGACAGATCCATTTTGTACAGGAGCATAAGTGGCAAACAAGTGTTTAAAAGTTATCATGTGAAATGTGCATGCAGAGTCTATAAGCCAATCACACTCACAGAAAGCATTTGAATGCACAACATTCACAGAACCATGCAGTTCATGCACCATAAACACATCACCCATATGATCATTGCGTGTAGTCAAGTTCACAGAGTCATTGGTTTGGTTTTTGTTTTTATGGTTATTGTTTTGATTGTTATTCTAGTTATTCCTGGGTTTAGTACATTCGTTGATGTAATGACCATGCTCACCATAATTATAACACTTCCTGTTATTCCTAGGTCTAGAATTAGACCTCCCTCTGCTTTTGCTTCTCTTTCTACCAGACTTGTTGTTATTGTTATTCACATTTTTCTTATTTGATTTCTACCCCCTAACATGCATCACGTTCCCTGGTCCCTGTTCATTCTCCTTAGATTTTATTTCAGCAGTATCTTTATCAGTAAACTTTTGATCAATAGATTTGAAACATTTCTGCTGAATCAAAATCCCTTTCACTTTCTATTGCCAGATTGAAAAATCAGTTTTCCTATTAAAGGGTTCCATATGATAACCGGAAACACCAGCCATAATCTCAGATATTACACATAAAATATCACAATGAATAAAGTACATATGCAAGAAATAGAAGAGTAACACAATTATCAGAAAGGACAGCAGAAGCAACAAATTAGTGGACCACACAGAGTCTAATTCTAAACAACTGAAATTACCAAAAAGCAATCAAGGACCACACAGAGTCCAGCACAGAGCAATAAGAAAGCAATATAGGTAACAATGGATCACACAGAGTTCAAATTACAAGATCAATAGAAAGGATTAAAGAACTACGGTGGATCCCTTTCGCACCTCAGGGTTCCATTACACTCAAGGCACAGGGTCAAGAGGCTTAGTGCTAAGGGTTTCCCTAGACTAAGTACTGAAAAAAAGATAAAGAGAAAAAAAGAAGAGAAAATTCCTTACTACCAGGGGCTAGTCCTGGGTTCTCTCCATAACCAAGTATATCAGGGAACCAAGAATCACCAAGAAAGCTCAAGAACCAGAAGCACCAACCCACCACGAGGTTGATAAGTGCTATGATACCACTGTTGGGTATCTATCCACCTCCAGGATAGATCGATCCACTTAGTACCGAATGAATTACAGACACAATAATAGCCTATTAAGTACAAAGATTACTCTAAGACTCAAAATGAAAGTAAAATACAACAAATGTAAAGAATAAAAGTAATGAGGGCAAAAACCCTTAGTTCGATATTGATTATCGGCTTAGGACCAGTTGTTCCCAAAACCACAAAGTATGTCATCGGAGAAATCACCCAGAGAACCAAATAGAAGGAAGCCACAAAGCCCTCAAAAAAACCCCAGATCTGCACCCAGAAACCCAGGGAACTCACAAATTGAACAAACCCTAAACTTCCCAGAAACCCTAGTTTTTAGCCCAACCCAATTCGTACATAAAGGATGTGAACTAAACATGGGAACACTCAGATATACCAAAAATACTCAGAGATTTCACAGAAATTTCGATGAGAGATCGGATTTCACAGAGAAGAAGACTATAGAAGAAGATTTGAGAGTTAGAAAGAGATTTCGAGAGAGAGCGAAAAACACAGATGATGAACAAGGGTTTCAGGGAATAGCCCTTTTAAAGTCATATTGGATGGCCAAGATCAAACAAGAACAATCAATGGCTAAGAATGGATATAAAAGGATCCGCGGATTTAGCAAACGGGTGCCGCAGTCTGAACCCGAGACTCGGATCACTTAATGGGTTGAGATAAATGGGCTTGGTTGCTTTGGGCTGCATTTGAGCTTAAGAATTGGTAAGAAATGGGCCAAGCTTATAAAGCAATGGGTTAATAACTCAACATCTATTTTAAAGTGATGTTTAATTTGTTATTCCAATATCATCAAAGCACACACTAAATATCAATATTCTTTTATACATACTCAACATAGATTAATTATATTAAAATAAGATATATGTAGTTGAAATAAAATTTGGGTTGTAGACACAAACACTCCTACACCACATCAAAGTTTCTTGGATTTCTAAAGGATTGTATTTAAAATGCTTTGTACATGGAGGTTTCGTAAGTTCTGTTTGGCGAAATTTACGATAAGACAATTTGTATTCTTGTCACCTAAAAAACATGGGTAAAAACAAATAGTACAAGTACTTTCTCACAATTAACGTGTTTCAGTTGGTAGATGGAGGAGAAATACAGAATACCTAGGGCACGCAAAATAAAAGAAGATTTTGTGCCATATTTTTAGCACCGCACTCGATGTTACATTTGAAGATTTCTTGATAAATATGTATATCGGAATCTTTTACAATTAAATAAACATTTATATAATATAAAAATATACATAATGAACTTAAGAATATATTTTCCATCCTGTCAACAATAGAAAACTACGATCAGGCAACCTTTTTTATAAAAAAAATAAAAAGGAAAAGAAAGCATTGTAATGCCAGCTTACAACTAATTAATATATCCTCCGCCCCAATAAGATAGGAAAGTAGAGTTTTTCACACAAATTAAAAAAACATAATAAATATAATTGGGATTATAATCTTTTCACATATTGTTCCTACTTTACCCTTGAATTAAATAAAAGTATAACATATTGTTAGTCTCAAACAATGTGAATTAAATATGAGTAATTTAGTCTATTGTTTTGTAATTAATACTCTCAATAAGAAAACAAGACTATAGTTTGGGACAGACGAAAAATGAAAGTTAGCCTATCTTATTGGCATGGAAGGAATAGTTATTTGACATTATTAACTAATAATGTGTAAATAGTTTTGTAATAGTCATGCCTAATAATCAAGTTTGCATGTACTCCAAGACAACTTGCACGTCACTGGCAAGAAAAAGAAATCACCACTTGCTCCACAAGGCTGTATTATTAGGTGGCGCCAGCCCCCTACACTCCACATTAATGAAACAAATAATTGAGGTGATAAGGTAGTCCACGGACCACAGATTTTAAAATTTGTTTCTAAGTTCGGTCACTTTTTCAGAAATTGCGAAGAATATGACAGAAACGATTGCCTGGACACAACTAGCATGCGATATGGGCCATGGTTGAAAGCATCCCCAATAAAACGACAAACCCCTCAAACCCGAAACCCTTCTCCGCCACGTGCTTCAGCCTCACGAACCCTCTCCCTTGATGCTTTATCCCAAACAGACATTAATAACAGTGCAAAACCATCCCCAGATAAAAATACCCCCAACCAACCAAACCTTTGCCATGCAAACCCTAAATATACCTCCCATGCAAACCCACAGACCCCAAATGACCCCACCCTTAACGTGGCCCTCACTTCCCTCGCCATCTCTTCATCAACCAATAACCCCCAACAACACTGTACCCCCAACTCCAACATAATACCTCATACCTCAAACTCCTCAAGCCAAGCCTTTCCCATGCCCCACACGCTCCACCACCAAACCATCCAGGCATATGGAACCGTCCAAAACCCCATGCCCATGCACATGCTACCCACCACCACCCTACCCCCACACGAAACCATACCCAAAGCCATTACGGAAACACTTCCATTTCCCTGTAAAACCACTACGCCAAAACCTAGTCGCCCGAGACGAACCACGCAAACCCCGAACCGCAAAAAACAACTCCCCCGCACCGAACCACCTAGTAATCCCAGCCAAACCACAAACACAAAACGCACTCTCCTTCCTACTGAACCTGATACCTACCCTAACTCAAACCCTACCAAAAAATCTAGACCTTTTGGTCTCTTTGATGTGCCCGATCGATTTGTTCTAACGGCGGAGGCTGCTAAGGAGCAGCCCCGCCGAGAACAATGAGTTGCCTCAGTTGGAACTGTCGGGGGCTTGGGAACCAGCCGACAGTTCGAGCGCTTAAACGTTATTTATCCTCTAAAGATCCCGCTTTAGTTTTCATTATGGAAACTAAATTACGACGTGATGAAATGGTTGAAGTAACTAGAAACTGGGGTTATGATGGTCTGCATGCGGTTGACTGTGATTCAACACATGGTGGACGACGGGGTGGTCTTTGTCTATTATGGAAGCACTACTTGAATTTCACTATTCTCTCGGACTCTATCCACCACATTGACGGCTTGGTTACAGAGGGGGATAAGGTGTGGAGATTTTCGGGTATATATGGGTGGCCTGAGGAAGGTCAAAAACTCTTACGTGGGGTCTTATGTCGGAATTGGCTGCGATAAACAAGAATCCTTGGCTTTGCGCGGGAGATTTCAATGAGATCTTATTCAACCACGAGAAGATAGGGGGTCGTTCAAAAGATGGGCATAGCATGGATTTATTTAACCAGGCACTTCGGGACGCTAAGTTAGACGATCTGGGCTTTTGGGGTTTTAAGTTCACATGGACGAATGGTCAGGAGGGTTCAGATAACATTCAGGAAAGATTGGACCGTTTTCTAGGTAATCTCGAATGGGTTGCTGAATTTCCCAACTTTCATGTTCAACACCTAGCGCGGGTAGCATCGGATCACTGCCCTATCCTCATTAACTGGAGTAGAAACCGAGCTGGGATTAACAGAAAGAATAGGAAGCGCAGAAAAATGTTCCGCTTCGAAACTATGTGGCTCATGGACGAGACGTGCAAAAATGTGGTCACCACATCTTGGCAACTCGATAATAATGCTGCGGACATTAATATGTTAAGACAAAAAATCAAAAATTGTGGGGAAAGGCTTCAAGGCTGGGAAAGGACGTACTTTGGAAATGTTGGCTGCCAATTGCGTGAATGTGAAAAAGAATTGAGTAAGACTCCAGCTGCACCGCTATCGATGGGAAGGATCGCGGAAAGGCAGAGGTTGGAAAAACTGCTTGATACTCTTCACAAAAAACAAGAAAAAATGTGGCACCAGAGGGCGAGGACAAACTGGATTAAAGATGGCGACAAAAACACGGCCTTCTTCCATAAGACGGCGTCGGGCACGCAAACTAGAAATCAGATCCATAGAGTCCAAAATTTGGAGGGTAATTGGGCTGAGGATGATGGAAGCATTGCTAACACCTTTTTCGATTACTACCAGAAACTATTCTCCGCCGAAACGAACCTGGACATGGATAGGGCCATTGATGCAATTGAGGCAAAAATGACTGGCGAGATGAACGAAACCCTCACACGGCCCTTTACGGGAGAAGAGGTGACAGCCGCCTTAGCACAAATGCACCCCACCAAATCCCCAGGCCCTGACGGTATGCCCGCTGTCTTTTTTCAAAAATTCTGGTCCTCCATTAATTATGATGTGATCTCAGTTATTCTTAGTGTCCTGAATGGTAATATTAGCCCCCAAGCTCTTAATAATACACTGATTGTTTTGATTCCCAAACAGAAACATCCCCACCTTGTCACCGACTTTCGGCCTATTAGCCTTTGCAACGTCATTTTTAAAATTATCACAAAGACAATTGCTAATAGACTAAAGTCGGTGCTCCCTCGCCTTATACACCACACCCAATCGGCATTCGTGCCGGGACGACTTATAACTGACAATGCCCTTCTTGCTTTTGAGATCTTCCATGCTATGAAAAATAATAATGCCAAAAACAAAGGTTCTTTTGCTTTTAAATTAGACATGAGCAAAGCCTATGACCGAGTTGAATGGAGTTTTTTAAAACAGGTTATGCTCAAGTTGGGTATTGATGCTCGCTTTGTTAATACCATTATGAAATGTGTTGAAACGGTCTCTTTTTCCATACTCATTAATGGCGTCCAGGGAGAGTGTTTCTTCCCTTCACGAGGGCTCCGTCAAGGAGACCCGCTTTCTCCGTATTTGTTTCTTTTTTGTGCAGAGGCTTTCTCGGCATTAATTCGGCGTGCGGAGTCTGCTGGGAATTTACACGGAATTCGGGTATGTCGTAGGGCCCCGGCGATATCGCATCTTTTCTTCGCCGACGACAGCATTATTTTTGGACGGGCTACAGATCACGAAATTGAGACAACCAGAGACATCATACGGTGTTATGAAGCGGCATCGGGACAAAAGATCAACTTTGAGAAGTCCGAAATCTCGTTTAGTAAGGGGGTGGAGCTATTGAAGAGAACAAGGTTAGCCGGACATCTCGGGGTGAATTTGGTAGAGAAGCATGCCATCTATTTGGGATTACCTGCCGTTGTCGGACGCTCAAAAAAAGATATTTTTGAGGGCGTAGTTGATCGGGTGAGAAAGAAATTAAAAAATTGGAAGGGGCGCCTCCTCTCAATGGCCGGAAAGACGATTCTTGTGAAATCTATTGCCCAAGCCATCCCTACATACCTTATGGGATGTTTTCTGCTCCCGGCAAACTTCTACAATAAAATAAATTCTTTAGTGAGCAACTTCTGGTGGGGCCAAAAAAACGATGAGCACCGAATTCATTGGTGCAGTTGGAGTAAAATGTGTCGGGCCAAAAATGATGGAGGCTTGGGTTTCAGGGATATGAAGTGTTTTAATGAAGCCTTGCTTGCCAAGCAAGGTTGGCGACTGACTAATGACGAAGACTCCTTATTGGCGAAGACGTTAAAGGCGCGATATTACCCGAGGAAAACTTTTCTTACCGCTACTATTGGCCATAATCCATCTTTCGCTTGGAGAAGCATAGTAGCGGGACGGAAAATTATTTTAAGGGGAATCCGATGGAATATTGGAAACGGTACGAAAGTTAACGTGTGGGAGGACCCGTGGCTTCCCGACAGGCCTTACTTCCGGGCCCAAGGACGCAGCCACCAAAGACAGCAAGGGATGATGGTCAGTGAGCTATTTTGCCAGGAGAATGGAGGTTGGAATTATTCGTTGCTGCAGGAGATTTTTGACCCGGAGGAAATTCGAAGTATTAAGGCTATCCCGATTCGCCGTCCTGTATGCCAAGATAAAATGACATGGCACTATACGAAAAATGGCATTTATACGGTTAAATCGGGCTACCATGTTGCGATGGCTATTGCGGATGAGGAAAACGGGGTTGCTTCGACATCGGGGGGAAGAAATAAATTTTGGAGCTGGGTTTGGCATTTACCCGTCCCACCTAAAGTTCAATTGTTCACATGGCGATGCATGCATGGGTTACTACCTTCCAACTCCAATTTGATACGGAAACGGGCGGTCCACGACCCGGTGTGTCGACGGTGTGGGATGGATATCGAAACCTCGGAACACGCATTGAAGGACTGCCCCTGGGTATCCTTCCTTTGGGCAGTCTCTCCGTTGCGTCTTACCCCAGCGAGGCTCGGTACGTGTGGAACTATCCCGGATTGGCTAGAATCAGTGATGGAATTAAAGAATGTGGAGGTTGAGAGCATATTTGTGATGATCCTTTGGGTGGTATGGCATGCACGTAACAAGCTCATCTTCCAGAACAAGGTTATAGATCATAATAGTTGCATCAATCTTGCAATATCTTGTCTACGGGAATATCAGTCATCCTTTACCCCCAAGATGGACCAACGAAACCCAGCTTTCCCTGAGCAATGGAGGGCACCAGAGGAAGACTTTGCAAAAATAAATGTCGACACATCAATCCGAACCAATATTGGAACGGGAACGGGTGCGGTGATTCGCGATCATTTGGGACGGGTAATCAAAGCATCCCACCGACTTCGGGCTGAAGAACTGGAGATTGATGTGGCAGAGGCGTCGGCGTGTTTGGACGGTCTGATGATGGCTAAGGAGATTGGACTGAAGAAAGTGATCCTCGAAACGGATAATTCTACAGTTTATTTCAAGATTAAGAAGCGCGAGATAGACCTTTCGTATCTCGGAGGTGTTATTTCTGATATTTTAGATTGTTTTTCTTATTTTGAGGTGGTCACCCCTAGCTGTGTTAAGCGATCGGGAAATTTTGTGGCTCACCATTTAGCTCGTCATGCGTTTAGCTTAGTTAGCTTCGAGTCAGTTTTGGGAGATATCCCGGACCATTTGTCTGAACTAGTTTTACAGGAGATGCCCTCCTGTGGTTAGCAATATAATGCTTTTCCCCCTCAAAAAAAAAAAAATTAGTTTTGTTTAAATATCAAGCTGGAGCCTGGAGTTGCACAAAAAGTTATGAATTTACTAACCTAATTAAATGTGTTCATTTTATTCGATTCGATTGATTATTAACAATTCATTTGTATTTGATTCCTCAACCTTAATTACTAACCAAAATTGAATAAGCTTTTTTGGTTAGATAAACCTCGACTCGTGTTTGATTTTATTGGTTAAAATGATAAAATGTTGATGCTATCACTCGTGTACTTAACTAATTAGTCCACATATAAAGTAGATCCAATTGCCAAGGTACTCGTTGCTAGTAGGGATGTCAACGGGGCGGAGGGGAGGTGGGGAAGCAATCCTCATCCCCGTCCCTGCAGACGCGGGAAATCCCCATCCCAGCCCCGCGAGACAAACAGAAAAAATATTCCCGACATCCCCATCCCCGCGGGGATTCCCAAACCCCCATTTTATTTATTTATTTATTTTTGAAAAAAAAATGATATTTTTCTTAAAAAATGATTTTAAAATATTTACAAATATATAAATTATATAAAAAAAACTAATAAAGCACTCATTATACAAAATAAATTAAAGATTTTTAGATTTTATATATTTAATGTGGATATATTTATAATATACTATATATATATTTAAAATATTATATTATATATTAATATTCGGCTCCCCGCAGGGAACGGGGCGGGGATCCGGGGGGCGGGGAATATGATCCCCGTCCCCGCCAACGGGGAGAAAAAAATCATCATTCCCATCCCCACGGGGGAAATTTTCGGGGATTCCCCACCCTGTTCGGGGTGGTTCCCCACGGGGAATGGGGAATCTCCGCCCCACTATCATCTCTAATTGCTAGGGACTAGCCTGGAACACGTATAGAAAATGAGAAACGTCTTGGAGTTATTGTCTCATAGCAATCTCTCCAATACTTAGCACACCTTCAAGATACTCTTCAAATTAAAGAGCATCTCCTACAAAATAAAGATCATCTTTAAATTTAAAGAGTGATATCTTCGACATCTTTCGACACACTCTTTATTTGGCTCTTTATTACTACAATATTTGTTTTTTTTTTTTAAAAATTGCGTTTCAAATTAAAAGGGTCATTAAAAGTGCAAAAAAACAACAAATAGGATATAAGAAGTAATTATAATTACTCATTTAATGCAATTAGTTATAGAGAGTTGTTTTGGCTCTCCAAATTTGGAGAATGAAGCTCATTATCTAAATATAAAGTTAAAATTAAAGAATTTGTTGGAGTGATTTTAGGCGGATGACTCTTAAAAATAAAGAATATTTTTTTATTTAGAAAATCTCTTAGAAATGCTCTTAAGTCAGTAATGAACTAAGATTAGTTAGAAGCGCAGAGGCTATAAGTAATTAAGTTCAGATTAAGTACCTCAATATTAAGTTTCTTAGCTCCCAAGCAAACACTTTGACATTTCTCTTAAGTACCTCATTGATATCTTGTTCCACGTCAGGGTCTAACTCTGCACCATGCCGAATAATCTTTGACTCATCGGTTGGTTCAAGAGCTAATAGTTTGATTTGTTTTACAGCCTCGAGCTTAGGTTATTTTCGCATCTTCATCTTGTTACTTTCCTCTCCATCTTAAGTATCTTTTGCACTGATCCTCTACCTAAAGGAGGTCAACTTCTATATGAGTAGCTAGTACTTCCTAGGACTCTAAGTTCAATGTTTGGGGTTTTTCTATCCAGGAGGTGAATCAGCACTCATTGGCTATCTCCCTACACCTTAAGCTTCTTTGATCCCTTACTCATAGGGAGGTGGGGAACTTCAACTTTTGGTGATAAGTAGAAGCAAATGCTCCGAAAACGCATTCAAGTTGGGCCTAGCTAGTATTAAGTTTTTCTGCAATGGGGCATTGATCACTAAGAATCACATCATCTTATGTTTGGTTAGCTTCCCCCAATCACCCACTTCCCCCAATCACCAACCAAACCTATATTACGTTTCCCAATGCATTTCTCTACTAATACACACATTTCACAATACATCACATCAAACTCTCTTCCCCCAATCACTCCCCAGAAACTTCCCCCAATCACTCCCAATCACTAAACAAACATACCCGGGTAGCTTCCTAGTGACAAAGGGTGAGTAATCTCTCCAAGTATGGGTTCTTCCTCTTGTTGGAGACCTTGACACTTTAACCCAAGTTAAGGATGAGTCTTCAAATCCTAGTTGGCTAAAGGCACGGTACAAAAGGTGTCCACCATATTGTCATTATCAATTAACACTCTCTTCACCCCAAAAGTTGGCTATAGCCACTGGGGTGATTAGAGTTCCACTTAGTACCTTCTCTAGGTCTTCTTGAGAGAGCAAGTAACTATCGCTGAAGGAGATCTCCTCTTGTTGTTCATTGGGATGATGTTCCTTGCCATGTACAACATATTGAAAATGCATTCATTTGGATATATGACCTTCTAGCTTATAGAGTTTAGCCTCCATATACTGGTCATCCGGAGATCATATTCATAACCTTGAGACTGTCCACATATGCTACTTTCTTCAAGTTACTTTACTTAGTGTCCGAGCTTATTCCCATAGACGATGCCGAAATAATGCTAACAAAAAATGTAGATCACTCATGCTTAGTAAATAAATCCAATGATGAATGTACTCCTTGTTGGGGAACTAACCTGCAACACGGACATACAATTACAAGTGGACGGGAGTTGTCCCAAGGAAACTCCTCTCATGCTTAAGTCAATAATGATACTAAAATTAGCTAAAAGTAAAGAGAATTTAAGTAATTAAGTTCAGATTAATTACTTACAAATGGAGTGGTTAGATTATTTATACGTGGGAGTTTAGGGCTCATGTGCTTTGTATAATAGATTGCTTCATGGACAACAAATCAACAATGATTATAATTTGATTCAATAAACTAAAATAACTTATGAAGTAAATAGTGAAATAAATTTACCATAATCTAGAGTCGATTTTATCCCAATCACATATATATAAACCTGCTCAATTTTTATTTAATTCAATTAAATTATATTATTTAAGTTTGATTCGATTAATAATCAACCAAACATAAATATTTTTTTAAGTGTGATAAATTGTTTTCAATAAATTTGAATATTTACGTGTTTGATTCGGTTCAACTCATTTACGCTGCTTTCTAAATAAACTCTATGAAATACTCTTTCAAATATCACGAAAATACAAAAGAGTTTTTTTAAGGCTGTGATTGGATATGAGAATTTTCTCATTTTCGTTCGCTAGAGCATTTGTACAAAAAATACGATTGTTTATGGAAATTTTAAAAAAAAAATCATCAAATCAATAATCATTATTACACATTTTTCCAAAAATTCAATTATTCACTCAATCACATATATCTAGTTATAGTTCATATTCAATTAGTATTCCCTTTACTATTCTATACCAAATTAATTTTCATCACTACATTTGTATATCATATCCAATTACATTCTCAAAGTTGATTATTCTTCTTTCAATTTGTTTTCATAATTATTCTCTAAAAAAAAAAGAAAGAAAGAATATCGGATCACATGTCTTAAATTTCTGTTAATTTTGATGCAAGAAATAATATAATTGTAGGCTCTGTTTGATTCTATTTTTTATATGAACTTACATTGATGACTTATCCTGCTAGTAGTTTCAACTTTTAATCAATTAACATAGTTATGAGTACATGTCTATCTCCATATCAATGTCTATATTTAATTCTTACTCGTCGTTGCACCTGAATTATTTATAAATGTAGTAGATTTACGTCTATCATGTTATCCAAATATTTTAATCTGACCATATCGCGTGACGCGGGCTAAAACAAAATGATGAAATTTTATTGTACAAAGACTATTAAGTTAAAAAAAAAAAAAAAAGACTATATCCAAATGCAACAACAACATAATATTTTTTTTTTTTTTTTGGAAGAACAACAACGTAATTAATATCTGAAATATATGAGTCACTATTTTGTTTGAGGCATATAATTCTGCCCTAGCTAACGCTACAGAATCGACAAGTATCTCCCTCATTAATAAGAAAAGACTGAAAATATGTGCATTAAATGTGATAAGACGTAAACTATGAATTTTCCTTCTTATCCAAGACACGTAGTATAATATGTGTGATCTTTATGTATGAATGATCTTTTCTATTTCATAGGGGATCCTGGTTATTTTATAAACTTTATTAAAATACTAACCTAATATCAAAATTAGAGGTATTCATTGAATGATACAAATATAACTTGTATTAAATATTTATCATTAGTCATCAAATAATGACATCTAAAATAAATTTTGCATGGTTTAAAAGAATTGCAAGCTCTTTATACATAAAAGTAATATCATGAATCGAACATAAAATAAAAATGAAAAGTGATCCTGATCACAAGCCGACCAGGTAGTGAAAGTATAAAGTCGAAAAGTAAACCACAATGAAAAGCATACTGATCACAAGCCGACCAGGTAGCTAAATGGTTGGGGCCTCATTAAAACCTTCCAAGGTAAAACTCATCCTTGTGGGAAAAATCGTGACAGAAAAAAGAGTACCCCCCATAAAAATAAACATCCTAAAAGATACAAAAAAACACCAAGACGTATTATCTAACAAATATGTAAGTTGATTGATCAACATAATCTTCCGTGAGAAGGGACACGATATCCTCAGGAGGAACACCCCACCAAGACGTCGAATGTGATTTCTTACTCAAGAGGTCTGCCACTCGATTGCCTTCACGATAAATATGCGAAACCACCAAGTCCATCTGGGAAATCAAATAAAGAGTACACCGTCATTTACTTAAATGTCGTCAAGGGACGGCAGAAGATCTTTTATGAAGCAGATCCACCACATAAGCAGAATCCGACTCGAGCCAAAGCTGAGTCCAGCTCTTAACAAATGCATAGTGAATTGCCCACATTGCCGCCACCAACTCTGCCTCAAAAGCATAACCAGCACCACATCGCTCCACAAAACAACCCCGAAAGAAGCCTCTGCATTTCCGGAAGACCCTAGATGCCATAAGACTTCCTCGTGCATGCTCCCAACGCACTACAATCCGTATTCACCTTGATCCATCCATGAAGGGTTTTTGCCAATCGACCTACACAATTTTCGGAGCTTTTATTGGCTGACCAGGAACGTGAAGTCTCCCTAGGATGAAAAGATCCCTTCGATCATTATCCATGCAACCCTGATCTAAAGATGAAGATTCAAGAATGAGAACCCAAAGTTGGACAATAGCTGCGTCCACCATCTAGGTCTTATCGTTGAAAGCCAAATCATTCCAGATATGCCAAATAAGCCAGATGCAAGAAAATACTGTTACTCGCCATAAAAAAGAGACCTGCTCACTGAAACAAAAAGACATCAAGCGCACCACGACTTCATTGAAACTGTGAGCCAGATAAAAATGAACATCAAAGATGCTAAAAATCCAGCACCAAAGAGCCCCTACAAAGACACAAGAGACAAACAAGTGATTAGTGGATTCAGCATGAGCACAACAAAGGCAACAGACATAGGGGCCGATAAAACTCCGAATGCGCAAAAAATCTAAGACCGCCAATCGATTATGAATAACACGCCAAACCACAATCGAACGCCTTTTCGGTATGTGTGGGGAATAGATCCATGAACCCCAATTGACCATAGGAGATGAAGGACGAAGATGAGAATATGCAGCTTTCGAAGTAATCTCCCCATCAGCAGAGTGCATCCAAGTCTGTGTGTCCTTCGAGGAAGAGTCAGTAGGAAAGTGTACAATATCCCGGACAAGATCCAAATAAACCTCAACAAAAGAGAATGTGAAATTCCAGAAATCATCGTAGAAGTACTCAGAAATACGTTGACCGAAGAGATATATGTACTCATGAGGAATTCCAATTCTATCAGCAATGCAGTATCCCAACAAGTTGTCAATCCAAAATAAGACCTCTTAATTATTCCCAGGAATCCAGCGTGACTCCGTCAAACTGTCCTCAATGCGAGGCCTAATCCCAGCCCAAATAGAAGAAGGTAAAAAAGTACGACGAATAGAGCCATCAGAGAGCAAATAACATGTTCGGAGAATCTAAAAAACTACCGATACTGACGTCATAACATTCCATCCTAGTTTCGTCAGAAAAGCACTATTTGCCACGATAATAGATCGAACCCCAAAAACGCCTTCTACCCGGGGCATACAACAGCGAGCCCAACCGACCACCACCAAACCCTTAGAATTGATATCACCAATCTAAATAAAATTACGCATGGCTTTCTCTATTTTTTTAAGCAAAGATCTCGGCCACTTGTAAATCATCATATTATGTACAAATGAGCTAGTAATCACATAATTAACCAAGCAAACTCTCCCAGCTAGTGAGAGAGTCATCCCCTTCCATCTTCTAAACTTCAGAATAATCTTATCAAAAATCTGCTGCAAAACCGTGGGCTTTGGAGCACCTTTAAAGATAGGGACTCCTAAGTAAACCGTTGGAAATGCCCCTAACTGAATACCCATAATATTCTGAATACGACCCCGCGCATGATTAGAAACACGGTTATCGAAGAAACCTTTTGATTTCCAAGGATTGAAGGCATGACCCTAAATAGTAGCATAAATCGTGAGGATCTGAAGAAGAATACACGTATTTGCCAAAGAAGCCCCACACATAATAACAATGTCATCCGCGTAGAGAATCGAAGCAGGAAAAACAATAGTTCTAGGCGTAACAAACGACACGAGATGATTATGGGAAACCGCTGCCTCAAGAAATTTGCTCAGAACTTCCTCCGCAATGAAAAAAGGCAAAAGAGGACAAGGGATCACCCTATCTAACACCTCTAGAACACGGAAAGTAACTCACTGACGAACCATTTAATAAAATTAAAATGCTGGCCGACTGTAGAATAACCTATATCCAATGAATGAAGGTATCAGAAAAGCCAAACGATGCAGAACATGAACCAAAAAACCCCAATTCAAAGTATCAAACGCTTTGCGGATATCAATTTTCAAAATCATGTTATTGTCGAGCCGACTATGCAGAATATTGAAACCCCGAAATCAAAATAATACAATCGTGAATCTACCTACCCGGAATAAAACCAAATTGCGTGGGAGACAAATAAGGAGGGATGATCGACCCAAGCCGTGTAGCCAAAATCTTAGTAATTACCTTGAAAAGGAAATTACTCATAACAATCGAGCAAAAACTATCAATAGTGTTCGCATCCTTGCTTTTCGGAATGAGGGCCATAAAACTAGCATTCAACCCATAAGGTAATGTCAAACTGGTGAAGAAAAAACTGACAGCAGTGATACATCGACTGAAGTAATGTCCCAACAGTGTTGATAAAAGGTACTAGTGAACCGTCCGGGCCCAGAGAACTATCTGAGCCTAGATCAAAAACCGCCTCCCGAATCTCAGAATTCGAAGGAATAGCGGTTAAAATAGCATTATCAGCCGACACCACCTTGGGAGAGATGACTTGATCGACCATAGAATAGTCCGAAGTAGAACTCCCTGAATCCGAAAAAAGCTCCTCGTAAAAATAAGTAATGTGATTCCCAAGAACTGTCGGATCATCAGAAAAATTACCATCAATCATCATACCCTGGATCCCCAAGCGGCTCTCCTTAATAATACAACGACGATGAAAAAATGTTGTATTATGGTCCCCATCTTTAAGCCAGGCAGTATGAGCTTTCTTACTAAGAAACTCATATTGCAATAACAGAGTTTTGGAAGGAGAACTTTGAGCTTCGAATTCAAGCTCACGAAGGTCTGCAGTGTAACCCAGAGTCTCAATATCCGACTGGAGTTGGCGTACTTTCTCCATCTGAATATCCACCTTACGATTAACATCAACAAAAATATTTTTTTTCCAACCCTTAAGGGACTCACGTAACCTTTTGAGCTTCAACATAATATGCAAAAAAGGGTTGGGAGAAAGACACGGCTGAACCCATGAGGAAGTAACAAGATCCCAAAAGTTGTCGTGAGAAATTCACATGCGTTGAAAATGAAACGGAAGCGGACATCTGCTAAGGACGAACAAGAAACTAAGAGGGGGTGATGATCCGAACCAATGCGAGGAAGAACCAAACCTTTAACCATTTGCCAGTGAGTGAAAAACCGACAAGTGGCAAGAGCTCGGTCCAATTTCGCCTGCAGAAGAGAAATGGGCATTCGAGTGGCGCACCATGTAAAGGTATTGCCCATAGTAGGTACTCAGAACAAACCTGCATCATCCAAAAAGCCCCTGAAATCTTGACAAGAAGTCTGGGAGAGAATACAACTGTCCAATCTTTCATGATTACCCAAAACCGCATTAAAGTCACCAAGGAGCAACAAATCATCAAGACCCAAATTCACCAAATCTAACCAAAGCGTGCGACGGTCAATATGATTACATAAACCATGAACCAAAGCAATATGAAAAATCTGAGAAGCCAGTTGCACCTGAAGAACAATACACTGAGAAAAAACCAGTACATGCTGTAAAATAGATATCCCCTGATTACAAAACACCCAAATATCTGCCCGACTATTAGATCGAAAGTTCTGAGTTACAAGCCTCAAACCCAGACTAGTCCAATAGGAATCACAAATTGAATTGATGTCAACCTAAGGCTCACAGATAGCCAGTAAAGTCGGATTATGCTTATGACATAAAGCCTTAAGAACATTACGAGAAGTAATATTACCAAACCCCCGGATATTCCAGAAGATGCAGTTCATTTGGAGATAGGTGGGGGAGAAATACGTGTTGGGCGCACGAAAGTGTCAGAAGTAAGATGGTCCTCATGATCAGGCGTGTGCTCATTAGAACCCTCATCAGCATAATCCGCCCATATATCGCTTATTAGCCGCAATATCTAAAGGTCATGAATTGTCGGAGTAGATCCTTGGGCTACATTCTAAAGCAGTTGGAGCCTTGTTGTATCTAGAGAGCTATCCCTAAAGGCTCCACTAATAGTGCGAATCGGTTTTCCAGGGGGTGTTGAATTGTCAGTGGCAGTTTACGAGGATCAAACAAGTTAGAGATGGAGCCAGGATGATAAACCGGAAGCTTACACTACAAGAAACAAGGAAATTCCAACGAAAAAAATCCGTTGGTATTTGACCAATTTTCATTGGAATTATCGATTCCAACAGAAATTCCAATGGAAAAGCACCATTGGTATAATGGCCGTTGGGATGACAAAATTCCAAGGGAAATTCCAATGGAAAAAATATTCCAACAGTACCAAATGGTTTTGGTTATTGTTGGACTTTTTGTTGGACTTTTCCAATGGTATGATGTAGCATTGGAATTTCCATTGGAATTTTGAAAATTCCAACAGTTTTTTATTCCATTGGAATTATTTCGTTGGAATTTGATTGTTTTCTTGTAGTGTTAGGAACCAGATTACGTGCAGCCATAACAGGAGGAGGGTCTGAGAATTGAGAATCGGGAACATCCTCCGTGTCAAGAGCCTCAAAAGCATTGCCTAAGTGAATGTCAGTAGGGCAAGTGACTATGGCACAGGATGGAAAACCAGTCTGCATAGTCGATCCCATTTTTTCCATTGAGTTATCAATGGCCTTGCCCTTGTCCTTTCCTGATGCACTGGACGATAAACTTTTTGAACTCTGGAACGCCCCTGTTGCGGACTAAGGTGCCAAGTAGGAACAGAAGTCCCTGTGGAAGCAAGACAACAAGAAGCAGATGAGTGACCCATAATACAACATATAGAGTAGAACTCGGGTAGTTTTTCATAGCTAACCGACACAAATGAGCATTGACCAACCTGTTCCACCATGATATGATCTTGTAATGGTTTAACAAGGTCCAAGTTAACCAACACACGTACGAAATGACCAAGGGAGCCATCTAAGGAACGATGATCAATCTGAATCAGATTACCAATAGCACTGGCAGTTCCCATAATAATATTCGGGTCCCAATATTCCAGACTGAGCTAAAAAATTAACTCAAACACTAGCAACAGAAGTATTAACCTTATAAGGGCTGAAATCTGGAACCCAAAGGAAAAGCCAAATCATACTCGGGTTAAGAGCCCATGTGACACGTAACTGAGCACGGGAACGATCCTGGGCATTAGAAAATTTAACACAGAAATAACTCTTGCCTAAGGGAATAAGTTTCCAATCATTTTTAATACCCCATAACTCCAAAAGACATTTATGCAGAGGCATAATTGGCCATGGCTTGTTACCCTTATCAAAAAGCACACGACCAATCAAAGAATAAGAAAATTCAAGCAAATGCTGCTGGTAAACATTTTCATCAATGGTCACAGAATAGTAATCACCTTTCCAAACAGTTTTAGGGATAAAATTAATCTTCCCAGAAACAACACGAGAAAATGAAGAAAGATTACCTGGGGCCTAAGAAAACATTAGAATCCATAGCATTGGGATTACCTGAAACAACTTTAGCAAAAGTATTACCTAAAACATTAGCCTTATTATGAGCCAAAGGTTGGGGGTTCGAAGCATCATAGGAGGCCATTGTAGAAGAACACCCCGTAACTGGAGAAATCGCTTTGGGAGGACATGACGTCAGGATGCCATACAGGTAACAAACAGTGGTCCAGGGGTCACCACCCCCTGGGGGAGCAGCCTTGGTGGAGTGTATGGCTGCTGGCCCCCCATAAGAGGCAAGAAGGGGGCCAGCCCCCCATGGCGTGCGGCCACCATGGGGGTAGAGGAAGGAGAGCCCGCCGCCCCCCTATGGCGTGCGACTGGGGGGCCATGAGCCCCAACCCCTTGGGACAAGAAAGGATCAGGAACAGTCCGCGCACAAGAAGAGGACACATGGAGCACATTGGATCCGGCTAAGTACGAGTCAGTGGAGATCAACCTCGTTTCAAACATAGAGCGATCATTATTCACCTTGAATGGTTGTGATGCATAGGGAATAAAATTCGACGGAATAAAACCTCCACAGGTGTGAACACCATGCAACAGCCTTTGAGAAGATTTGCTAGAGTTTTCCAAAACCCTGTCCATGGCGTTCGATCGTTGAGGCTGTGTGGCTTGGGATGGGTTTCCGGAGTCATGCAAATTCTTCAATAATGGACGTAAAGGTGAGCGCAGACGAGAAGATTGCGAAGCAAAGTTATTAGTATATCCGTGGAAATTAATTTCGGCCATTGTGTGCCGGAAGAAGACAAACGAAGATGAGCTTAATAGTGGTCGACGACTGTCAATAGGGTAGGGTTAGGAGAGAGCATGTTTGACTTTTTTTCACATGGCTCATACTCCCTCCAATTCAAAATAAGTGTTTTTTAGGAAAAAGCACACATATTAAGGATTATGTTAAATACCAAATATACCCTTAATTAATTATAAATGTTACTTTGGAACAAACAAATATATGTTGGAAAACAATACATTTAAGGGTAATTCAGGAAAATATTTTTCTCACTGGCCTTGAAAATATGAAAAGGACATTCTTTTTGAAGATTTTTTCATGTATCAAAAAGACACTTATTGTGAATAGAAATGAGTAATAAGTTTAACTGTTACCTGGAAATAGAATTCGTTTTCATTGCTAATGACTCTTTATTTTACATCTACAAATTTACATACACCTATTCTTGTAGTATTTAACCATTTTTGTAGCATTAAAATGAATTTCAATCATCATAAGAAACTTACAATTGATTATATCACTACAAGAAAACAAGGAAATTCCAACGGAAAAAATCTGTTGGAATTTGGCCAATTGCCGTTGGAATTCTCGATTCCAACGGAAATTCCAACAGTAAATGCATCATTGGTAAAATGGCCGTTGGAATGGCAAAATTCCAATGGAATAATATTCCAACGGTATTTATCCATATGGAATATACAATCGTTGGAAAAACTCCAACATATTTTCCAACACTATTTCCAATAGAGTTAAACCATTGGAATTTAGTCCAATGGTATATCCATTGGAATATATATATATATATATATATAATTGTTGGAAAAAATTCCAACGGTTATTCCAACGAAGTTATACCATTGAAATTTAGTCCAATGGTAATTCTAATGGTATATATTCATTGGAATATTCAATTATTTTATCTCATTATCTAATATTTTTAACTTCCCAGTAGGTCACTCATCATCAATTTGTCCCAAGTCAAGCATGTTTAACTATGTAGTTTTAATATGATTGACTCCAAAAGAGAATATATATTTTATTGATATAGATAATACTATCAAATCTTTTAACCCCTATTGAAATTTTCCAACGGTATTGGAGTTTCCAACGAAATTTTCCAACAATTTGTTGTACCATTGGAATTTCCGTTGGAATTTTAAAAACTCCAACGGAAATTCCAACAATTAATTCCAACATTTTGATTTACCGTTGGAATTTTTGTTGGAATTTTCCAATGATGTGTTTTATCGATGGAATTTCAGTTGGAATTTTTAAAATTCCAATAGTATTTCCAATGGTTTATTCTAACGATTTTATTCCTGTTGGAATTACTGTTGGAATTTTCCAACGGTTTGTTGTGGTGTTGGAATTTTTGTTGGAATTTTAAATTCCAACGACAATTCCAACGACTTATACCAATGGTTTTCTTTATCGTTGGAATTTTCATTAGAGTTTCCAACGGTATAATGTAGCATTGGAATTTCCGTTGGAATTGTAAAAATTCCAACTACTTTCTACTTCGTTGGAATTATTTTGTTGGAAATTGATTGTTTTCTTGTAGTGTATATAATACGAGTAAAAAACAATTCAGGCTTATGGTCATAAATCTGATTTAAAAAAAATTAAGCCTAGATACATCTAACCAGTGACAAAGCCAAGAATTTTGTTTAGGGGGTCCCAACCACTATTCTAAAAATCTCTGTCTAGCTTTGATTAATCTCCACTTAAGTGCATTTGTCCACCTATGTTTTTCTTCGGATTAGACCCCGTCTAACCCCATCCAGGCCCCACTTAAGCTCCAGGCCCCAATCTGCCTATAGCTTTTTAGAACAAATGGACCTAACTAACATTAAGTAAAAATTAAAAAAATACATCAAGTCTAAAACTAAAACTATAAATAAGTACCAATTTTGATAAAAATCATTGTATTAATTCAATTACATCTTAGTAACATTAATGTATCTTAACATCTATTCTTCATATTTTGAAATAGCTGCGTAATAATTTCATTGTCAATATTTCAAAAAATATATTTCTCAATGTGTGTTACAAAACGATAATTCAATAACTCATTTCCAATATTGAATTCTTTAAATGAGTATTTGATAATGAACCATAAATCATCCCAAAAGAGAGAAATAGAGACACAAGAGAATAATGCAAAAATCTGAGTTCGAGTTTATAGTATAAAAGAAAATGTTCAAAATTTTGAGAAAGAAAAAAATTACCAAGATTCATGATTAACAAATGAGAAGGGGAAAGGATAATGAAGGAATTGAAGACTTTTTTTCTATTTTTCCTATTTTCTGTATTTTCTTAGGTTAAAAGTTGAAAATGTCAAAATATCCCTATTTGTTTTACAAAATTTCAGGAGGGCCTGCCCCCTTGGCCCCTTAGTGGCATCGTCTTTGCATCTTACTGATCCATAGAATAAAAAAATCAAAACAAAAGCATCGGACGAAACACATACCAATGAAATTAATCTCGCTTCTGCCACAAATCATCATGCAATGGTTCATTTGAATTTTTTGAACAATAAAAGTCCACATATAAGGACAACCTTATTAAATTGAAACAAAAGTCATATAATGAGGACAAACAAAAGTCAGTCATTTGGGACAAACAAATGCTAACTATTTGGAACAAACATGTTCGTAAATGGAGCCAAAAAATATTGAAAATCACTTCTCTTAGTAACGGGAGAAAAGAGATTAAAAATGAGACCAGAAGGCTAGGGCCTTGTTTGTTTATGTTTCCAATGGCCTCTTTCCAGTTTCCAACTATACATAAAAGTGGAATCATGTTTGTTCATAAAATTTCCAATGGAAATCATCATTTTCATTTTCTATTTTTCACATAACACAAAATCTCAAACCTATAATTTCTATTCTCAAACTTATACACTACCCTACATCACTCATCATTACTTATCAATCACTATTTTCATATTTTAACTCAATTATATATATGGGACCCACCATTATCAATTTTATCTACTTAAAATATTACTATTTTTAAATTATAACTATCTAATGGGACCCACCAACTATAATCTTACAAATATAATATTATATATTCAACTTAAAATATTGAAGTGGACCCCACCACTACCAACTTTTCAATTATTATATACATAAAATAATATTTCAAAACTACTCAAACCAAACACAATCTCATTTCCAACCCTACATAAAACACATTTCAATTCATTCATCCAAACACAATCCCAATTTCACACGAAAACCAATAAATTCTCAAAATTCTATTTCCAACTCCAGAAACTGGAAATGGACCATGGAAACATAAACAAACAGGCCCTAGGGTTCTGTGAAACAAAAATAATTCAAACTTTCAGTCTTGATGGTTAAGTGTTATTGAATTGATTATTTTGGTTGTAACTTTTAACAAAATTTTATAAATATCTCATCCATACTGATATAAAATGTTTCTACTTATACCCAAATATTAAACATACGTTAAATCTTCAATATATGTTTTCTTTCTAATGCAAGAAAAATATATATATTCTCCTGAAATAGTTCCCAAAGAAAACAAACAAACTTGTACATATTAGGTCACGTGTGACGAAATTGTTGTCACTCATCTCATGACTCCTGCATGAATTAAATAAGGCAAAATATAAACCAAATCTAAAAATGGGGACCACAAATCCTCCTCCTTTCCACCTCCCTTCCACCCACCACACACGTGCTCCACTTATACACTTTGTATATATCCACCTCACTCCCCTTCTCTTCAAGACCCCGATCTAAACCTACTCCCACTCCCTCCCTGCGCAACTTAGCCCATGGCCGTAGTCCGTAACCGCCGCCACCTCAACCTCCGTCTCCCCCTCCCCGACTCCTCCGACCGCTGCCCCCGTTTCCCTCTCCCCCTCCCCCCGACCACCGCCTCTGCGGCCACCATATCCGCCGCCGACCTCGAGAAACTCCAAGTCCTCGGCCACGGCAACGGCGGCACCGTCTACAAAGTCCGCCACAAGCACACCTCTTCAATCTACGCCCTAAAAGTCGTTCACGGCGACAGCGACGCCGCCTTCCGCCGCCAGATCCTCCGCGAGGTCTCCATACTCCGACGCACCGACTCACCCCACGTCATCAAGTGCTACGGTGTCTTCGATCTCCCCGGCGGCGACATCGCTATCTGTATGCAGTACATGGACATGGGCACTCTCGAAACGCTGCTGAAGAACGGTGTCGTTTTCACTGAACAGCTACTCGCCAAGATCTGCCACCAAGTGCTAAGCGGGCTGGAATACTTGCACGCCCACAAAATAATTCATCGAGATTTGAAGCCATCGAATATATTGGTCAATCAGAAAATGGAAGTGAAAATCTCTGATTTTGGAGTGAGTAAAATTATGCAGAGGACCTTGGATCCGTGCAATTCGTATGTGGGAACGTGCGCGTATATGAGCCCGGAGCGATTTGACCCAGATACATACGGGTCGAACTACGACGGGTACGCCGGAGATATTTGGAGCTTGGGATTGACTCTGTTGGAACTGTATATGGGCCATTTTCCATATTTGGAACCGGGGCAAAGGCCGGACTGGGCGACGCTAATGTGCGCCATATGCTTTGGAGAGCCGCCCAGCTTGCCGGAAAGTACGTCGGAAAATTTCAGGAGCTTTATTGAGTGCTGTATGCAGAAGGATTCAAGTAAACGGTGGAGTGCCACACAGCTTTTGTCGCACCCTTTTGTCAGCAGTATTGACCCGAAATCAGTATGAAGTTGCGCCAATTTGTGGCCGGAAAATTTTGACGTCTCGCGGCGGTGGCGAAGAGTTTGTTAGGACTTTGCTGTACATAGCGAATTTGTTTTTGTTTCCCCCTCTTAAAATAACTGGTGTATATCCTTTTCTCTTCTTCTGAATCTCTCTTTTCAAGGAGGAAGATCCAATTCAACAGTTAATTGCTGTAGAAATTGGGAGTAATTAATCAAAATTGCTTTATCATAATTATTCAAAATTCAGGTGTATATTCCATCTAACAATGCTTTATCATAATTAACCCAAATCATATATTTCAGTAATTTGTGGTATCTTTCTTTCCTTCAAAAAGAAAGTTTCAAACTTTTTCTCGGTGATTGCGGTTTTCCACGTATCTTATTTTTTTATGTTTAACTGCCTTTACTGATAATTTAATGACAATTCTATGATTAATTTTCTTTTTGAGAGGTAGTTCTATGTTTAATTTTTTTTTTGGTGAAACAATTGTATGATTAATTTTCAATAGTGACTATTCATGCATATTTCTAGTCACTGTTAAATCGTAAAGTTATTAACAAAACAAATGTTATTATCTTTATCCTATAAGTGATAACTTCAATATTGTCACTTCACACCTTGCCACTACTTTTTTCACTTGTAATTAAATACACAGCTTAAAAATAGTTATATCTTGGTAATTAATACTCTTATGGATTATTAGCTGTTTCATTTGTATGATATTTAAATAATATTTATAATTACTTTTGTGATTGTTAAAGTTTGAATAATTATAAATTTGTTATTCGTTAAGTGCATGGTAAATGTGTAATATATATGGATATTAGGGACCAGATTTCCTGGAACATCTAAGAAAAATGAGTTTGTTTGCTAAATTCACAATGCATATAGATAATAAAAGAATATTTTAATTATATACGTATACCATTTTTTATTAATGAAATTAATTACGCATATTTTCCACCAGGGATGTCAATTTTGGGCCGACCCGCACCGATTTGCCCGCCCAACCCACTTGGATCATCCGGCCCCATCACCCGCGGCGGGACGGAGTGGGTCTGGGTATCATTTTTGCCTCCGCGAGTACCGGTCCCACCTAAAAAATTTATTTATTTTAATACATCATATATATATTATATATTGTATATATAATATATATTATACAATATAATTTTTATGCATTTAATATTATATCTAGCATTTATAAATTGATAATCACTACTTTTGTAAATAATACTTTAAAAAAAATTCTTCAAATTTTTGTATTAATTTTCTTTAATTCGGGTCAGGAAAAGTTGATCTGCCCCGTCTCGTTCTACTTTAGATACTTGACCCGCCCCATTATCATCCCTACTTTCCACAAAATAGTAGGGGTAATAATCCGTGTCGTGTTCGAATTTGCGTGCGGTGTAAGGTTTTCAACCCTAACACGATTGTTTAATTATTCGTGTTAGATTAATTCTCAACCGACCTGTTTATTCTTTATGGTTTTCTAGGAAACCCAAAATCACTGTATATTTTAGATATCTAATTTACTCTTCTATTTGTATCAGTTATATGGATTGTATGAGTTAATTTTAATCTGATAATTGAATTTACACACATTTTATGATTTTTCAAAATTCAATCATTATATTAACAATATATTGAATCAATCAAAAATATAGTAAAAGCACAATCGGGTCAAATGAGTTAATCACTTTATTCCTTGTCAATGACAGGCGAGGAATAATATAGGGGTGGGCCGATACATAAAAATAGGATGGGCCATATAAAATATTTAAAAAAATGGGGATATTACATAATATACCCTCTTTTTGGTAAACATACCACAAACCCCTATCATTTTTGTACCTTTTTTTTTCATTGTGTACCTACTTTTTTCTTTTTTATGCTCCTGCATATTTTTTGATTATTTTTATTTTTTTCGTTTTTTTTGTTCCTGTATTGCTTTATATATTATATATGTTATTTAAATTTGTTTCTTGTTGTTTTTATGTTGTTTCTTTGTTGTTTCGATGTTTCAAAAAAACTTTTACCTAACTTTTATGTTGTTTTTCATTCATGTATTATTTTGTACATCGTTTATATTGTTTCAGTGTTGTTCTATAATATTTTTAATATTGTTCTAATAATTTTTTTGTTTCTGGGTTATTTTCATACCATTTTTAATATTATTCCGATGTTTCTTTGTTGTTTCCGATGTTTAAATACAATTTTTACCTATTTTTAACTCTTTTTGCTCATATGGCGTTTTCTATATTGTTACTGGTTTGTTTCTATATTGCTTCTTTGTTGTTTCCATCTTTTTTATGTTTTCATGCATTCGATCAAAAATTGAATTGTGTTTTTTTATTCATGTTATTTCTATAATATTTTTTATTTGTTTGGTTTTAATATGTGTTGTTTTATGTGTATATTTCTTGATTTTTTTAAGACTTCGAGTATAAAATGGATTATTTAACGAGGACAAAATTTATTTTTTCACTGAAATTTTATTAAAAGAAACATGTTAGAAACAATCTTGAAACAAAGCGTAAAAAAATCCGGAAATTTTGGCGGGAGCGTAAAGTTGTGTAAAAAAAAGGGTGGGAGCGTAAATTTGGGTAAAATAGTACCGGAAAGCATAAAAGGGTGACATTGTCTCCAAAAAGTTCGGCATTTATGTCAATTACCCAAAAAAAATCATATAAATCCTAACTATAATATTTTTTTAAAAAAACTTTTCCTATTATATTTTTTTTAAAAAAAAAAATTTGGGGGGGGAGGGGGCATGTTGGTCCCCCTCCCTCCTCCAGTGTTGCTAGTTCACTGTAACCCGACCTATTTTTTATTTGTGTTATTCGAGTCTCATCTTAAACCCTCAAGCCTCAATCCTAACCTGCTTGATGTGGCTTTTTAGGACAGATCACTCCAAGTCAACGGAGTTGACGAAATCCTTCTTCCCGAGGGGGAATTCTTCAAATCTTCTTCTCCGAGAGCTGGAAAATCCTTTGACTGGGAACTTGCCTGCACCCCGCGGAAATATTAGAGGGTCCGGGGGTTATCCCAGGGAGGCCTCTCCGACGCTCAAATCAGCACGGTGAACGAGATAATAAAACAATAATTGAATACTGAATTAAATGCGTAGTAGAATTATGAGTTAATAACTTATGAATATGAGAGACCTTTTTATACCTAGGAGATGGGCTGTGTAGGAGAATTCGGCCTATGAGCCAGTCCGCATAGGAGAAATCGGCTTATGGCCCAGTCTCTGGACACCTTTGGGCCGGATTATTTTATTAAGAGCGAATTGGACAATTAATATTAAATAAATATATAAACTCAATTATATATTAATTAATTAAATGGCGTTTTTGCTCCCAATACTGCTAAAAATGTTTTAGGTCATATCGTGTCATAAATCGTCACAACTACAAAATTCTAATAAAAACATTTCGTAGTAGGTTATGTATTTTATCTCATCAAAAAGTTCTACACACTATTGAGTAGGCAATCAATTTCGGCCTCATATCGTGCATAGAAGTTAAGAACATAATTGACTGGTAAGATAGGGCTGGATTTGTTTTTCTTTTTGCTACACTGAACAAAATTGACTTTGAAAAAGTTATGGAGCTAGCTAGATTTATTTTAATATCTTAATTACTCATAAAACATGACATGAACCCGGTTTCTAAATTTTATATATAGCTATACAATTATTAGTTGAAGTCTCATCAGAAGTTTGCCTATTAATCGAGTTCAATATCAATTTTTACACATTTAATTTGATCTTTTCTATATTCATTCTAATTAAATAATTAAATTGTTGTATATATTTATGGATAGTGGCTAATGGAGTATGTTTATGAAAATGAAAATCAAATTTTGTATAGGCTAGGCACATCTTAAGATGCTTTCTTTAAGGTATTAATTCCTCTCACTATGGTGTACATGGTTATCAAGGAATTAACCTCCATGATACAAAGTCTATTTCGCAAAAATTCCAAAGTTACACTCCTTAGAATTTCTCAGAAGCATAAATCACAAAATGTAGTTAAAATAAACGTAGAAAGTATGAAAGAAATAAATCTCGCAAGAATTTTAAGGATTGGTTTTCCATCATTTTTCATCACTCTACAATCACATTAGTTTTAGAAGTATTATAGACTTCCAAATGTTGCAATCAAAAGTTGTATCCCTTCTTAAACAATGGAAGTTGTCACTACAATATAAATGACATTAGATAGCACAAATTTTGTAGCACTTTTTTACATAAGGTACATATGTAACACATGTTTGTAACACTTTTTACATTACAATATTTATGTAACACTTTTGTAGCACTTTATCAATAAGTAACACTTATATGTAACACTTTTATATAAGTAACACTTTTTAAGTATCACTTTTTTGTTATTTCTTTTGTAATGTAAATAGGTAACACGTTTATCAATATGTAACCATTATATGTAACACTTTTTAAGTATCACTTTATTTTTGTTATTTCTTTTGTAATGCAAATAGGTATCACTTTATTTAAGAAGCACTCTTAGCAACACTATATTTTATTTATTGTAACACTTTTTAAGCTATATTTTAGTAATACAAAATTATATAACTATCATTAAATCATGTCAAAGATTTATTTAATTAATTGATGTCACCAAACCTAAAAATTGTAGACATCATGTACTATGTTTTTTGTTAACTGAATTTTTATTTTCTTTTTACAAAGTATTTTATTTTTGCTTTTATTTTTTTATTTTTTACGAAGGCAATTAATTCCGTCTAAATACCGACGTAAAATGTGCATGTATATAAATTATTATTACTATTTATTTATTTTTTAATTTTACTAACGGAGACCAATTTCATCGTTAACCTTTTTTTTATATTTTTTTTACTTTTTTAAAAAAAATTACCATTGAAAATTGATGTTGTCGGTAATTACTTAGGAATTTTTATCGTCAGGTAAATTATATTTTTGTTATTTTCTTTATTATGTTTTTTATGTTAGAATTTTTTTATCTGTCGGTAAATTAATTTTATATTTTTACCAATTGAATATTTATCAGTCGATAAATTTATTTTATATATTTTTTATATTTTTAATTTATTGTGTTCTTTAATATATAATATAATATGATTTTCAAACTATATACTATACAATATAAAATTTGATATATACAGTGTATAATATAAATTAATACATATATTATAAAATATAATCTTTATTATATAAAATATATTATATAATATATATATATATATATATATATATGTGTGTGTGTGTGTGTGTGTGTGTGTGTATGTGTGTATATAAAACAAAGCAGAAATTGTAATAAGAATCAACTTAGCTTAGTGGCAAATTGCCACTTCCATACATAACAGGTCATGGGTTCAAATCTACTTGGTGGCAAAAAATAGTATTTCTACGAAGTGCTACAAAAAAGTGTTACATTAGATTCATATGTAACACTTTAGAAATATTTTTTTAAAGTGTTACAAAAAAGTGTTACATAAGATTCATATGTAACACTTTAGAAATATTGCTTCAAAGTGTTACTAAAGAAAACTTAATGTAACATTTAGAAAAAGTGTTACTTAAACGCTAATAAAAGTGATACCTTAGACTATAGGTAGCAGAAGACTTTAGTGCAAATACTACAAAAGTGCTACCTATTGTCATAAGAACATTTTATGGCCATTAGGTAACATTTTTTGAGTGTTACCTAATGTTATTTATGTTGTAGTGTGTAAATATTCCAGAAGTTGCATCTATTCATTGCAATCCTTCCCAATAGATTTCTTCACATAAAAAGGTACATATCTTTTCACATAATTCTTATTTTCCATATTTATTTATTTCTTTCATCCTTTCATATAATATAATAAATGTCTAGCTAAAAATGATGCTATGATATGAGATGAAATAAATGCAAACCTATGCAAGGCACAATATTATAAGTAAATACTATAAATATTACGACAAAAACTCTTATAATAATGCTAATTAACCATTTTGCGATTAAGAAAGGTATTGGATGGAGTATTAAATTGAGTAGACGACCGTCGTTACCAACCATTAACTCCGTCAGTCCAGGGACTAATTAACAAGTCCCTTTAATATACAAATTTTCATACGTCCAGAAACTAATTACAAGGAGCTTAGGTTATTTCGGAGTAGATTCCGTTCACCACTTCAAAAGTAACGCCGCCCCATGTGCTCCGCCAGTTAATCATAATCCGTATTTAAAGCATGTTTAATCATATATAACCCACGTGCTTTGAAAGATAAAACTTTCATCCTTATTGCCAACTTGCCTCTTTCCTTTTTCGTTAGAACATCACTATCACATGTCCACTTGTTGTGTGGCAGCCTTGCCCCGTGCATTTATCCACCTTTTCTTTCATATTACGGAAAAGGAGAAAAAGCAAGTATAGGACCAGGATAATATTATTTATTTTTATTGAAACTATAATTGGAATCTTGATTATTCTGAAATTTTGGAACTGATACTGTACTTACTCTTCAAAAACTGAATTTACTGAAAAATGTAATATTTTATTACCAATCGTAGTAGTTAGTCCATTAATATATAGGCATCTGATTGTTCGCAATGGTACACTCTACATTGAATAAGCACGCGCGTGAATTATAGTTTATGTTAGGAAATATGAGTCAAAATTTAAATCATGTATTTGCACATATAAAGTGCATCAAATTTATCTATTTGCAGCGGAACTATCAATCCACATAGTCATAAGAATTAATCACGTTTACAAGTCTTTTTTTGATCAATGATTAAACTTGTCTACAAGCTTTCTTTGATTGAACCACGAATCACGAACGTATCCCGTGCATCCATTGAACCACGAGCAAGATTATGAACCACATTTCTCGTTGGTGTAAATAACTACTAAAGTTATTTACTTAGTTGTGTACACCTTAAACCCTTGGAAAACATTGGCGATGCTCCAAGAAAGAACGTAGAGAGAAATTATAGGAGAGAGATTTCGTAGGAGACGTCTAATAATTTCTACTACTAATGATAGATTGAGATATTTTAAAACGATATATCTCAATCTCTATTATAATTAGATCTTTCCATATTACATGCAACCCCAAGATGGATGCTAATCAATTAGGATTTTCAATATCTTTCATAATATATAAAAGATATGTGGATGCAATCTAAGTAACAGTTTATAATAATAATGTGAGGAAGGTACAATACTAATCTCCCTGTACTATTCGTATTTTTATACTTTGCTATATAAATTATTTTTTATTACACTTTACCATAAGCTTAATTGCAAAATGAGGACACTATTAACTATGCCCCAGTGGCAAAAAAGGACACAAAGTTTGCGGCTTTCAATCTAGGACAATAACTTTAAAATTTTGGCGAATTGAGGACAAATTGAGCCCAAATTGCCCAATTCGAGCTAATTGCCACCCAAACCTCAACGTTGAGTCCGAATTGCCCAAATTTAGGCTACTTGCTTATGTCGTATAAAATAAGTTACAAAAAAAATCTGAAAATTTTAAAATAAATTTAAAAATTTACAAATTAACAAGTAGAGTCTAAATATATAAAAATAAATGTGCTAATTATTTTAAGAATTTACAAATTAACAATTAAAATATAAATATACAAAAGTAAAATTGCAAAATACAAAACTAGAATTTTAAAAATTATTTAATAAATCTTAAAATAACTAAATAAAATCTAAAAGTGTGAAATAATATTTAAAAAGTTATTTAATATATCAAAAGAATACCGAATAAATCTTGAAATTATTTGAATAAACCCAAGAACTATCAATATAAAATCTAAATATTATTTAGTAAATCTAAAATTTGTTTAAATATGTAAAGATTATTTAAAGTAATTTCAAATTATAAACTAATATTTGAAAAATACTTAAAGAAATAAAAAAAAATATATTTTTTATATGTACCTAAAATAAATCTTTTAATTCAATTATAATTTTCTGATTTCATTAAGTATTTTCAAATTTTAATTTGTAATTTTAAATTATTTTAATTAATGTTTAAATTTTTAAATGAAATTTATTTTGAATTTATTCAAATAATTTTATAATTTATTCTTTAAATTTTGTATATATTAAATAATCTTTTTAAATATTGTTTCACATTTTCAAACTTCACTTAGTTATTTCTTGACTAATTCAATATTGTTTATAATTTTATTTTTCATTTTTCTAGATTTATTTTCTTATATTTACGTTTTAATTGTTAATTTGTATACTTAAAATAACTAACAAATTTATTTTAATATATTTGGACTCAACTTGTTAATTTGTAAATTGGTTTTACAATTTTTAGATTTATTTGTGCATTTTTAAAATAAGTTTTAGCCTTATTTTACGTGACATAAGCAATTAAACTAAGATGGTGTTTGGCCGAGCTTATAAGCTCTTAAAAACATCTTATAACATGTTTGAGAGCTTATAAGTTATTTAAATTTATTGGGTAATTTTTTAGAAAAAAGATCTTATAAGCTCCCAAAATAAGATGTCAGAAGCTTATAAGTTGTTTTTAAAAAAGTAGGGGAACCCCAACTGTTTTTCAAAATAAGATCTTATTTCAACAACATCCTTTAATTTTGACTATTTTAATTACAAAATTGGCATTACTGGCATCTTAAAAGTTACGCCATCTTATATTATCTAAACACTTCAACAACTTATTCTTAAATAAGATCTAATATCTTATAAGCTCTAAAAACAACTTATAACATGTAGGAATTTATAAGATCTTTTAAATAAGCTTAGCCAAACACTCTCTAAAATTTGGGCGATTCGGGCTCAAAATTGAGGTTTGGGTGGCAATTAGCCCGAATTGGCCAATTCGGGTTCAATTTGTCATCAATTCACCAAAATTTTAAAGTTATTGTCCTAAATTAAATGCTCGCAAACTTAGTGTCTATCTTTGCCACTAGGGTATAGTTAATGACATCATTTTGCAATTAAGCCCTTTACCATATGAACTATGTAATTTTTTGCACGCTGCCCTATATAGATAGTTTTACCCCTAAAGCTTTATTTTTCCTAGAATAATCAAAATAGTCTATTACGATCATATCAAACCCATCATGCTTTTGTATAAAAAATTAATATTTTATCATACCTTGTTTGATTGGACTGTAATCTAGTATTCCTTGCCGATTTTCAAGTTGTTCCTCACAGTCAACCACATGCAATTTTTACGATTATTCCTCAAAATCGATCTAATTAACAGGCGTTGCGATGGTTTATACCAACACTATAAAAAAAGGTAAAAATTGCATTAGAAAATTTTATATTATCTGAAAGATTTTTACGTTAGCCGGCGGCTGAGAGAAACGCGAAAAAAAAAAAGATGATGAGGAAAGCTGGAGACATTGAAAGGAAACAAAACTTCCGCTATTCTGCTCTCATAACAGTTGTGGCTAATGTTAAGAATATTTGTGATGAACACATTATTGTGGTCGTTAAATACTTAATTTATTTTTTATTTTACTTCAATTTTAGCAACGAAAGTAAAGTGTTGGCTGCAAAGTTTAACGGATTTTTCTTTTTAATTATCCTTTTTATTTTAATTTATCATTAGCAACAAAAAGTTCCAACTCGTCGCTAATGTTTTTAATATTGGTGACGAACTATAAATTTTCATCACTAATTGACTAAAACTAATACCTGACAAGATTTCGATTAAACAAGATATGAATTTAAGAGATTATTAATTTTCTATTCTAAGAAAAACAAAAGTTTATGGGTATAATTGTCCGTATAGGGCGAAGTGCAAAACTTACATAGTTAATATGGTAAAGTGCAACAAATAATAAGGATTTGGATCTGGTGAGTCCACATAAGTTATGTGAGTATGTGAGACCAAATCTGGAGCGTTAATTTATTTTTTAAACAATCTAGATTAATCAGTTTTTGTCCTTTTTAATGATTAATTTATTGAAGAAAATGACTTTTTGGTAAATCCAACTTTATATCAGTTATTAGAGAGGGAGTTATATTTGGTAGTGGATTTTAGAGATGTTAAAAGGGTCGCGACCCATTGGCCCGGACCGTTTAAATCGGAAAAAAAGAGGGTTAGGGCTGAATTATTTTGGCCTGTTTAAATCCGGACCTTTTTGGCCCGGACCGTTTAAACCGAAGCCCGTTAGGGCTAGCCCGAAGGTTAACCGGGCTAGCCCTCTGTTTTTATTTTTTAAAAAATAAATATAATTTTAATATCTTATATCTACTTTATTACCTGTTACTAGTAAATTTATTTCTCAAATTCATATCTCCTCATCTTTAAGATTAACTTTATTAAACAAGCTATATTTCTTGACAAACTTCTTTTTTATTTATTTTATTTATTACTGAATTTTGTTTTTCGATTTTTATCTTGAATAAGAAAATGTCACGTAGTTTTATTAGATTATTTAGGATATAAATTATATTTCTAAATGGTGCTAAATCTAATTTTATAATTTTGTTAATGCAATGTAATTATAAACTATGCATGACATTTTTTTGTAATGAATAGATTAGCTTTAAATGTTAAAATTAAATGTTATATATGCTCAAGTTTAAAATTTTAGATTTAGATATGTAATTTTTAAATTTGAACTTATAGTCATATGAGTAATTACAGAAAAAGGTGTTAATTCCGCGTAGCTTCAATTATTATTATTTTGTTTTCAAAACTTAGATCATAAAATATTTAATTTTATAAGTTTGTTAATGCAATGTAATTAGAAACTTTGCATGAATTTTATTTATAATGAATAGTTTAACATAAAATGTTAAAATTAAATGTTATATATATTCGAGTTTAAAATTTTAGATTTAAATATATAATTTTAATTTTTTGACTTATAGCCCGATAGTGACACGTTTAGCCCGAAGCCCGCTAGGGTTAGGGTTATGTTCCAATATTGCTAGCCCGTTTAAAACATGCCCGTTTAGCCCGAAGTTCGCAGTATGGCCCTATAGGCTAGTGGCCAACCCGTTTAACATCTCTAGTGGCTTTTCACATTCCTAGAATTAAGGGAATAGTTTTCAACGTGATTCTCTCTCAAATCTTCTAAACTGTCTCTCATACTTCCTCTCGATACTCTCTCCCAAACTCTCTCTTAGTTGAAATCACTTTATCTCTACCGAAACTACACTCTCTCTCAAAATCCCTCTCTATGTTGAAACTCCATCTCTCAGTCGAAAGAGTTCTTCCAAATCCATCTCGATGGCTGTTCTCCGGGGCGGCAATATCCCGACGACGCCATCTCCGACTGGTCTATACGGCCTCACCTTCTTCACCTGTGGAAAAAGGTTTTTTTCCCTTTTTCATTTGAATTTTTTTCGAGAATTTTTAGGTTAAGCCATTTTGCACAAGCATATGATTATGTATGGATTTGTTTTTTTAATAATTGTTTTTCTATTGTGGCAGTTTTGAAAAACCTAGAACCCTAGAATAATTGTGGTTTTCTATTTTTTACTTTATATTTGTTGGTTTTTAGGGTGTATTGTTGCATTTGGGTAAGTTCATCTGTTGAGTTGGATGAAGTAAATCAAAGAGGTGCTGATTTAGATGAGGATTGGAAATTGGAAGAAGAAGAAATTATTCCTACAAAGGTGCCATTATTTTCGAAATTTGGTATTTCCAATTTGCCAGAAAATAGTAATAATGGAACTCATCAAGGAAATAATTTGAATTTAGGTTTGGATAAGGATGGTAGAATGGAAAATGGAGATAATACTCCTAAAAATTCGAAATTCTTAAATGGCAGGAAATTGAATTTGCTGCCAAATATGGACGATGGGAGCCCGTGCAAATGCTTATTGGTCTACGTAATACTGTTTATTTATGTTCTTCTAACTGCATAACTAGGCTCTGTTGTGTTTTTTTTTTCATTTTTATTGGATTTTTTAGGATGTATTGTTGTAGTTATTAGGATGTTGCTATGTAGTTATTAGGATGTTGCTAATGTTTTTTATGAGTGAATAAGATTTTTAATTGAAAAAACAAAGTTGGGAAACAAGGCGGTAATTAGTATTGCTATGTTTTTTAAGTATGGGGGATTGCTTATTGATGTTTTTAACTGCTCATTATTGTTTCTAATTATGCTTTTGTATGGTTTATTTTCTGCTTATGTATGCTTTATATTATGCTTATGCTTATTGATGTTGCTTGGTTGTTTTTATGCTTATCATAGACAAAAAATATTGTTTGTACATTGCAGAGATTCGTTTGCTTTTTACTGTTGAATGTTTGCATATTAAGCAGAAAGATCTTGCTTACGTAGGAAGAAAATGTTGCTTATTTTGTTGTAACTGTGATTTTTTGTTAGATGATAGTATGGGTAAATGTATATGAGTTGCTTATGCTGCTAGTACAACTTGCTTATGTGTACATAAATATTGCTTATAAAGACAACAAATACTTGGTACAAATATATTGCTTATTAAGACCAAATATTCTGCTTGTGTTGATATAAAATGATGCTTTCATAGCATAAATGGATTATTTTTTAGATGTTTTTGTCGTGGCTTTGTGTAGATTGATTAGTTTATATAATTGTATGCTTATACAATTATTGATTTTGTAGTGTATTTAATATCTTTTGTCAATATTTTTACAAGGTGTATGCATCCAGAGTCTTGCAAAAGTTATCATGTCTGGTACGGATGTTGTTGATACAATTCCGCTGCTTGAAAATGCACCGAAAGAGGTGACAGGGGATGCGCAATTTTGCAAAATCCAAGAATCAACCATTTTCACTATGCGTCACATGGAGACGTATGTGGGAGGAGGTATCAGAAATTGGGAGGGTGGGCTGGAAAAAAACAATGAGGCACAAATATTGATGATGTGCAGGAAATATGCCGTTGTAATTTATTTGGATAATATGAATGAGCAGAGGGAATTGAATTTGAGAGAGGCGAAGAAGTTTACTGGAACAACTTATGATTATAAGCAAAATGATGTTGATGTTTTTTTTTTATTTTGAACAAATGGTTGAACAGTATATGTTGTTTTGGATTTTTAAATTTGTGGTTGGGTTTGGTTTAATTTTAGAGTGGTTAAGCAGGATGTAAATGCTATATAAGCAATATTATGGTATAACATATGCAATGTTATCTATACAAGCGATAAATTTTTGATGGCCTAATGTTTGCTTTGACACAGTTTAGGATGAATTTTTGGTGTCCGAAATTTAAATTCCTATTGGGCTTCAGAAATAATTTGTACACTCCGTCCGTTGCTCGGGCATATTATTAACCCTCCTTTACAATGTATTATTACTAAAATATATCAGGGTATATTTTAAACATCTATTGTAAAGTCAAGCATGGAACATAGAGTCAATAAATAAGCAATATTGTTCATGTTCAAAAGCAACTTTATAAGAATAGTTAAGCAACTTTTTATAGATACCTAAGCAAATGATTGGTCTTAAAAATGCGAAACTCATGAAATGAATTTAATTGACAGTGAATATGCAACATATATTCAATATATAAGCAAGAAATATGTAGATAGTTAGCAAATTATTTCTTCGTATACGCTAAGAGACACCATTTGACATTTTGTCATGCATATGCAACATATACTCGATAGACAAGCAATACGAGTCTGATATGTAAGCATTTTTTTTTTTTGCATAAAATGACAGTTTCTTCAGCATACAATTTTACTGTAAGAACGCAAATTAGAATCAATAAATAAACAACATTGTTCATGTTCATAAGCACCTTTATTTTAACAATTAAGCAACACTTTATATATACCTAAGCAAAAGAACGATTTATAGAGGTAGCAGGCGTTTTTTTTTCCAGATTTTAATTGAACGATTTACATAGGTACCAGATCATGTCTTGGTGACGAAGAAGACTTTAATTGAGACAATTTATTCGTGATTTTGATTTTATTTTGGATGGTAATATATATTATGGGTAACTGCTCCTATTTTCATGGGATTTGATTGTTTGTTTTGGACTAATATACCCACATATCTATTTAATTAGACTTTTTATATATTTTATGCATCTTTAATATTAGCCATTGAAATTTGTTGATCTATGGTTCAGATTTGGTCATACGTACTTACATAAGGTATGGGTCTCATATAACCCTCCCCCAAAATAATAATTTATTTAGTAAAGTCTAAAAGCACAGATAGAACGTGAGATTTAGTGTAATTTCCTTTAATAATGTGATATGAAAAGTGAGTCAAACGAGTAGTAACAAGCTAAGGGCGTCTTAAAAGTTCAAAAGACAATTCAATCTAATAAAAAGTCAAATAAGCAACGTTCCAAACCCTAGACTCAAAATATCTAGCAACGAATACTATCAGAGTATCTGTGTTAGGAAATTTATTTGTATATATTTTGATGATGCATAGAAAACTTAGATTAGAAAGTTGGCACTCCATTTTCTGTATGTATTTCAACTTTGTAATAGTTAGGAAGATAACTGAGTTATCAAGCAGCCAAGTTGAAGATGCGTAAAGTCGAGGGGTGAAGAAGTGCAGAGAAGATTCAACTATGTCGCAACTGAGTATCAAAGAAGACATATAGTCAAGAAAAGAAGTCTGTACCTTTCAGTAGACTTACATTTGAGTCATTCAAGAATCAAGGAGACGACTCAATAAAGGGGTAAAGCAGCTAAAGGACTCAGAGAAAGTTGAAGAAGTCTGTTGCAAAGAAAAGTCAAAGACTTACCCAAA
Organism: Rehmannia glutinosa; assembly: GCA_016081115.2. Classification (NCBI taxonomy): domain Eukaryota; kingdom Viridiplantae; phylum Streptophyta; class Magnoliopsida; order Lamiales; family Orobanchaceae; genus Rehmannia; species Rehmannia glutinosa. Next base: position 48,009,746 of record CM071934.1, read on the forward strand.
ATGGTAGGAGATAGACTTGCAACCTTAAAAGATGTCTTGTTGAAAGAGTGTAAGTAGCTGGAACCAATGGGAAGTTTGCAAAAACCCGGTACGTTTCAGGCACCTGCAGAAGCATTAATGTTAAGGTTGGGTCAACATCAAAAGCTGCACAACAAGACAAGCCAACGAACATGAAGTGAAGTTTGAAAATTGTCTATCTCTTCAACGGACAAATTTTCAAACTCTCACTATAAAAGGCTGATGAAAATTCTGAGGGAAGAACGTGACACATACAAGAGAAATCTGAGCAAGGAAGCAACTGCAATATTCTCTCTAAGCTAAACATTCCAAATCCTCAAGCCTAAACACTCGAAGTGATTCTAACCAACATAACTCACTAAAGGAAGGAAGAAAACTTCAACCTATTAAAGAGGAAAACTTGTTTTTAAAGAACAAGAGGTCTACACTTTCACGTGGTGAAGGACGTGCAGTAAGGTTCAAGTTAGAGCCTGATTCGAATTCAATAGAGGGCTGTGTGATCAAGTCTAAAGGGTTTGAAGAGCTGAAATAGTGAGGCAACTGCCTTACGAAGAAGCTGAGTCCTAGGAGTGAAGTTAGTTGTGTGATCAAGGCTTACTCGGACTGTGTTATGATTTTTTAACTGCTGTTGCATTAGTGAATTACCTCTAGGAATTGGAGAAGAGTGGAATAGAGGAGTTACCCCATCCTCGAACCACTATAAAAATTATCTGTGTCATTTACTTTCAGCGTTTATTTTCTGCATATTTATTACTTCTGATATATATTTGCTTACTCAACTGATAATAACTTAATCTAAAACAAGTGTTGAAAATCATATTCTAAAAAGGGTGTAAGACTTCCGCTGTAAAAACCAAGTAAACTAATTTTCTAAAAGAGCTCACGTCACTCAGCCGAGTTACTCTATTAACAGCTTTCTTGAGTCTGTTGAGTGGTTAATTCTCCTGTTGAGGTTAGACCCAACTGTCTCCCAAGAGACTTAGCTGTTTATTTGTACAAACTCTAATTTAATTTGAAATCAAAAAATTGGTTAAGTCTATTCAATCCCTCTTCTAGACTTAACTAACACCCATGGGACCTACAAGTGGTAACAGAGCGGTTGGTTCAAAGAACCTTCCGTGACCAGTTCTTGAACTAGATCTCAATCTTTTCAAAAGATCAACACTTGAAAGTTTTTCAAAATTTCTTTCCAAAAGTTATTATCATGGAAGCCAATCTATCTTGCATTAATTCCCATATTTACTGTAGAAGAGTTTGATGATTGAAAAATTCACATGTAGGCACATCTCTCAGCTTTGCATGATGAAATATTATTTGTCATCGAGGATGGACCCAATTAAATCACCAAGGTGAATACAACTGTAAGAGCTGCTGATGATGCTGTTGAAAGACCTGCCATAGTGGAAAAACCTCGAAGCGAATGGACCAGTGAAGATAAAAAAGATATAACTTGGACAATGTGGCCAAGGATATTTTGTATAAAACTCTTGTTAAAGCAATGTTTAACAAGGTTAAATCTTGCAGGACCGCAAAGGAAATATGGGAAAAGTTGACTCTTATTTGCGAAGCCTCAGAGCAAATAAAAGAAAACAAATTGACAGTTGTAGTGCAGAAGTTCGGAAACTTCAAGATGATAGTTGGTGAATCACTAGATCAGCTGGATGCCAGATTCACAGAAATTACAAATGAACTATCACCTCTTGGCAAAGAATATACACAAAAGGAGATGTGTATGAAGATTCTCATATCTCTCCTAGCTGAGTGGGAAATGAAGGTGATGGCCCTTAGATATTCAATGGACTTAACAAAGATTTCCAACCAAGAGCTATTCTCATATCTCAAGGCTTATGAATTCGAGCTCAAAAGGAAAGAGTAAGATGAGATAGTTGTGCCCAAGATAGTCATGCTCCGGTGGCATGAGATAGTTGTCAAGATAGTCTCCGGTGGTCAGAGTCAAAGAATGCAGAATCTAAGGACATCATAGACAAAGAGGAGATTGACATGACGGTTAAGAGATTCAACAAGTACTTCAATAAGTACTACAAGAGGAATAAGGATGAATCCTCCAGAAGACATTCCGCTCCTTCCAAAGGAAAGGAAGAGAGAACCTCCAAAAGAGCTAAGAACAAGAAAAATGAATATCTATCTTTGGAATTGCAGATGACCAAGTCACTTTGCGATTGACCGCCTTATCTTATCCACAGTCAACAAATACATGAATAAAGAGGATATGAAAGTCTTCAGGGAAAGGAGACAGGAAAGAAAGAAAGCCATGATGGTTGCAGAGATAGATACAATCAAATGTAAGGAGACTGCTGAATCAGACAATAGTGAAGCTGACTACTCCTCAGACACTGAAGAAGAGACATTGATATGTCTCATGGCTAATGAACAAGAAGATGAGGTAAATTCTAACTCATCTAGCTCACACTCTGATGATAGAGATCATGATACACACACTTCATCACTAATAGATCTTTATGATTCATTAGGCAAAATAATGAAAGATTTTGAGAACATAAATCCTCTCACACACTTTTGAATGAGGAAAACAACCAACTCAAGTGCCAAAACTCACAATTGACAGAATACTCTTAGTCACATAGCTGATGAGAATAAAGAGTTAAATGCTGAGATAACTAAGGTCAAAAAGGACCTAGCAGAAAGAGAAAAGAGGGAACAAGAATTGAAAAATATGATTGCATCACTCAGCAAGTCATCTAAAACATTGGATGAATTGATGATGATGCAAAAGGAAATTGGAGACAAAGCAGGCTTAGGTTTTAATTCCTTTGTCAATGCACAAACGCAAAGAGTGGTGTTGGAAAAAGGATCCTCAAGCAATAAGAGAATCCAAAAGCCAAAAGCACCATATATTACACCCACACACAATCACAAACACTCACATGCTGGCCTTGGTTATAAAGGAAAGAGTAAGAAGCCAGCTGAGTTTGTTAAGAGAGCTGCTGAAACAAAATTTAGAAAAGCTCAACAGCAGACTCCAAACAGGAAATACTCTGTGAAATACAAATAGAACTACCAAATGCCCCATAGGTTTCACCAAAAGAAACCATATGAAGGGAATGGTAGAAATTACCAAAGACAGTCGATTTGGAATCATCAAATGAAATATCAGCCAAGTCCTACAGGATACAAGACCAAGTGGCAGCGACCTCAAACTCATCATAGGTCATTCCCTATGCAAAGAAATTAGCACACATATGCACCCAAGCACAATGCCTATCATGCACAAAAGTTTCCATATTATCCAAGAAAAGCAAATGCACAAGCACATACACAAGCATACAGACAAAAGAGACAACTGTATGTTCCTAAAGCTCCAAAGAAATTTGCTAAAATTCATTATGATTATGGAACTTATAGGTGGCAACCTCTTAGAGTCAGATCATTTGGCTATAGATTGGTTGGATCACCTTATAATGCTAATCCCTCAGGACCCAGACATATTTGGGTACCTAAAACTTGCTTTTCTTGATTGCAGGTTCAGGGAATAGCAGAGTGCCAAGGATCCTGGTACATGGATAGTGGTTGTTCCAGACACATGACAGGAAACAAAAAGAATCTATCAAACTTCAAGTATTAAAGGGAGCCCAAGTCATACTTGGAGGAAATGATCTCCAGGGGAAATCAGAGACATTGGATCCATCAAGAAGAATGGACTAGAGATCACAGATGTAACTTATGTTGAAGGGTTGAATTTCAATTTGCTGAGTATCAGCCAAATCTGTGATAAAGGCTACAATGTTGGATTCAACATGGGTGTCTGCCAGATCAAAGATGCTGAATCAAATGAAGTTGTGCTTTCAGGAATGAGAAAGAAAAATATGTATGTAGTGGATTGGTCCACTGCTATACCAAGCTCATGTCTGTCAGCAAAGAGCACAACCGAATCAAGCTAGATGTGGCATAAGATCTGAGTCACTTGAATTTCAAGACAATCAACAAACTTGCAATGAGTCATCTAGTTGAATGATTTCCAGACTTTAGTTTACAAGAAAGAAAGTATATGTGATGCATGTCAGAAAGGAAAGCAGATCAAGTCATCTTTCAAGGATAAACCAAGTCCTTCTTCAACAAGTATCTTGCATTTATTGCACATGGATCTATTTGGACCATTTGAACCAGCTAGCATAAGTGAAAAGAAATACACCTTAGTAGTGGTAGATAATTTTTCATGATACACATGGACCATTTATGTGTAATAAAAAGGAAACTTTGCAAAAGCTTCCACAGCTGATGAAGAGAGTTCAAAATGAGAAAAGTCAAACCATTATCAAGATAAGGTCTGTTAGAGGAACTGAGTTTGTGAATGAGATTATAACTCAGTATTGCATAGAGAATGGTATTGCTCATGAGTTATGAGATGCAAGAACTCCACAACAGAATGGAGTGGCTGAAAGAAGGAACATAACCCTCAAGGAAGCTGTAAGGACAATGTTAGCTGAAGCTGCATTACCTAAGAGATTTTGGGCTGAAGCCATTAACACTTCTTGTTACACTCAGAATAGGTGTATGATAAATAGACAACTGTCCAAAACCTACAATGAAATTTGGACAGGAAAAAAGCCTAATGTGGGATATTTTCATATCTTTGGAAGCAAGTGTTTTATTCACAATAATGGCAAGGACAATTTGAAATCTTTTGATGCTAAAGCTGATAAAGGTATTTTTTGGGATATTCAACAGAGAGCAAAACCTTCAGAGTGCTGAACAAAAGGACAATTATAATATAAGAGTCTATCCATGTAGTGTTTGATGAACCTAATATGAATGGAGAAGACATTGATGAGATAGCTGAGAAGATGAATCAACCAACTATTCAGAAGAGTCCTTATGCGAAGCAAATCTCAGAGGACTCGATCCTGATGAGTTAGCTGAATCTCAGAGACAGTTGGAAGGTTTGCAGCTGAATGATGATGATCAAGAAGAAGTTGTTCAAGACAACTTAGCTACAAGAAGAATCAATCCAGCAGACTTACTCCAACCAGATGTGAGATGGCTGAGAGACCATCCACATGAGTTAGTCATTGGTAATGTAAAAGAAAGAGTAAGAACAGGATCCAGGACTCAACATGAAGCTATGTTCACTTGTTTCATTTCTCAAATCGTGCCTAAGTATGTGTCACAAGCATTGTATGATACTCATTGGATTCTAGCTATGCAGGAGGAGCTGAATCAGCTCATGAGAAATAAGGTTTGGGAATTAGTTCAAAGGCCTACCCACCAAAATGTTATTGGTAATAAGTGGGTATTCAAAAATAAGATGAATGAGGAAGGATTAGTTGTGAGAAACAAAGCAAGATTGGCAACCAATGGGTATTGCCAAGAAGAAGGTATAGATTTTGATGAAACCTTTGCATCTGTTGCCAGATTGGAAGCAATAAGGATGTTTCTTACTTATGCTGCACACAAGAACTTCACAGTCTACTAAATGGATGTGAAAAGTGTATTTTTGAATGGAGTTTTAGAAGAAGAAGTTTATGTGGAACAACCTCCAGGTTTTTGAGCAGAAAACTATTGGAGATAAAGTCTACAAGCTTAAGAAAGCATTGTATGGTTTGAAACAATCACCAAGAGCATGTTATGATACATTGTCCCAATTTCTAATATACAATGGATTCACCAAAGGTAAAGTTGACAGAACATTCTTCTGAATCCAAGATGGAGAGAGTATTTTGCTTGTTCAAATATATGTGGATGACATCATCTTTGGATCCACAAAAAAAGAGTTATTTGACAAATTATCAAACCTTATGCAAGGAAAATTTGAGATGAGTATGATGGGAGAGCTGACCTTCTTCATAGGTCTTCAAGTCAAGCAAATGAAGGATGGAACCTTCATAAGCCAAACCAAATATACCAGAGATTTAATGAAGAAATTTGGTATGGAAGAGATGCACCTGTAAAGATCCCCAAGAACACTTATATCAATATGGATATGGACGCATAAGGAAAGCCAGTGGATTAGACAAGATATATAGCACTTATTGGATCATTGCTCTACTTGACTGCCAACATACTAGACATCACCTTTGTAGTAGGTGTATGTGCCAGATTTTAGTCTACTCCTAAAGAAAGTCATATGACTGCAACTAATAAGATTCTGAGATACTTGAAGGGTAGCCAAGAAGTTGGCTTATGGTATCCTAAAGAATGTGGATTCAAGTTGACTGGATACTCAGACTCAGACTATGCTAGATATAGAGTTGACATGAGTACATTTGGTACTTGTGAAATGCTTGGAAATAGATTGGTTTCTTGGTTCAGCAAGAAACAAAACTAATAGCTACATCTACAGCTGAGGTATAATATATTGTTGTAGGGAGCTATTGTGCCCAAGTCTTATGGACGAGGCAACATCTGAGAGATTATGACATTGAAGAGAAGGAAATTCCAATTATGTGTGATAAAAAAGTGCTATTGCAATTACTCAGAATCAAATTTTGCACTCAAGAACAAAGCACATTGATGTCAGGTATCACTTTATAAGAGACCATGTTGAGAAGAAAGACATCACATTGGAATATGTGTCAACTGAGAAACAGATAGCTGATATATTCAAAAAGCCCCTATATGAATCAAGATTTGAAGAGCTTAAAAATGATCTTGGATTGATTGAGCTAAGTTAATATACTCATAAGACTCATTCATCAGAGTTAGAAATGGGAGAATTGCATTTCAGAAGAGTTTTACTCAATTAGCAGAGTAAAACAATCTTTATAGTCGTTTAGCATAATTGAGTTAGCTGAACAACTGAGTCGTCTCTATCAGCATACTAGAGGTAGAGAGAAGCAGAGTTGAGTCATAAATGAGGAAAGGAGACTTATTTATGAACTAAGAGAAAAAATGAGGTCGTTTGCATTAAAGCGAGAATGTTTGACGAATGATGTCAGCATCATTAAATGCGGTACAATAAAAGCTGCGACAAAAATATATGATTGGACATAAATACTGCTGGCATTAATTGCAACGTGATTAATGCTTTTTGCACATTTCAATCCTGACCGTTGATCACATTTTCAACTCTAAAGATTCTGAAACCGTCTCTTCACTTCTCATATATATCCAAATTATTTTCTCTCTTCTCACATTCACTCTCAAGCATTCAAAATTCTCAAAGTTTTCTCTGCGAAGATGATGGATGTGGTATCGTAGTGCTTGGATATCAAATTTGGATCTTACAATCAGCTATCATCAGCTAAGCTGACTGTAATGTCTGCAATCATAGAGGAGATGGAGGTGAATTGAGCAGAATTTGTTTATGACAAACTATGCCAGAATGTTTTGCATGTGGAGGTAGCTGATGAAAAATCTAAGAGCACCTTGGGCTATGGGATAGTCCTAGGTTATCTGTTGGAGAAGAAGTGCTTGACCCTAAGGAAATGAAAGTCGTTTCATGTGAATAAAATGTTGTTTAAGGGCAACCTCTCTACTACACAAAAGAAGGCCCATGGTAGAAGAAATGGCACTTCTGAAGGTGAGACAACTGAGACTATCCCAGCTACTCCAGTTCTGAAGAAGTGAATGACAGCGGCTCCCAGGAAGCCAACTGAATCAAAGAATTTGAAGACTCAAAGAGTGTTGCATGATGAGCCTGATGAGTCTGTCGTTAGAGCTAACTTGGAGAAAACAGAATCAGTGGAGATTCCTCTCAAGAGAAGGTCTAAAAGAACCCATGAAAGACTTCAGTTGTGGTCAAATCAACTGCAGTAAGAAGAGTTGAAGAGACAACTGTTGCAGAAGTTGAAGAGGCAGCTGTTGTGAATATTAGCGACACACCAGAATCGCGTTGGTGAATCTCTTTGTGGAAATCAGGCCGCATACAGAAGAAATAATTGTTCAAGCCGAATCTGAGCCAGAAGAAGTTCACTCCCATGTATATCCTGCTAAATTGAAAAGGATCTTTGAATGGCCTATGTGGAAAATGAGTTTAAATAGAATTCATTCAACTAGGCAAGAAATGATTGAGGAGAAAGAGTGGATCCTCTTCTTCCTGAATGATTGATCCATTCATCAAGCCTTGGACCACGAGTATGTATATAGTATGTTATACAAAAGGCGAAGGGATGACAAGGCTAAGGAGTTGGAGAAAGAGAAAAGTACATCTGAGACTCCCAGATGTCTCTTCGGACACTCAGCTACACTGATCCCTGATGTTGGAGATGATGAAGAGGAGGTAGAAACGACTGAGTTGAGGCAGGCCTTGCGCGAAACGAGAGAAATAGAAAAAAAAAGACAGTAGGTTGGGCCTGGGAAAACATCATCCCCGCTCAGATAATTGGCGATTTGATGAGGGACACAACTACTCTCTCATCACCAGCTCACTCTCAGTCACCTGCAACAGATCCTAATGGTGGCGATGAAGTTGGTGAAATATGTATGGTGGACTTGGCAGGAGATGATGTGCCAACCAATACTTATTGGAACCCAGCTGAGCTTACCCAGACACTGCTGTTGAGAAAGTAGATAAAGAAACAACTGAATTTATTGAAACAACTGAAACTCTTGTGATGGCTAACCCTATTGATGTTCAAAATACAACAATTGTTGAGATTACTAAGGGGGAAGCTAAGCACACTACAACTCAAGAACAAAAGCCTGAAATTGCTGAAAATATTAAAGGAGATGTAGGAGACAAAGTGGTGCTAAAACAGCCAAGTCTGGAGAAGAAGTTGTGGAAGAAGAAGATGTATTTGTTGTGTGCAGGCCACTGACGTTCCAGTATTTGAGACTATTGAAACTGAGGCACAGGTGGAAATGGTTGTTGAGGCAACAACCGTTGAGACTGCTGTTGGCAATGAAAGTGCAATCCCAACGGTTGAGACTGTTGTGGATGCCAATTCTGTCCAAGACCCAGTATCGGTTGAGACTGCTACAGGGATTGTCCAAGACCCAGTAGCGATTGAGGCTACTACAGGGAATGTTGTTTTAGGTACGGGTCAGAATATGACAGATGTTCAAAATTTAGGTTCAGAGTTAGTTGAGCAGCAGCTGATCCGATGCAAGTAGATGAAACAACTGAAACCGAAAAGAACAATTCTCAGAATCCAGCTAAATCAGATAAAGAATGATCAGAGGCAATTGACTCAGTCAAAGATGAAACAATTGTTGAGATAGACGTTGATGACACTGCTGAATCAGACCCAGATAATGATGATCAAGCAGCAGGGTCAAACTTTGCCGGATTTCGGTTCGTGCTTGTTGACCCACCCTTTCAAGCTACTAGATCACCTAGAGATGATGTTGTTCCAACAACTGATGCACATTCAACTCAAATGGAAGACACAACTACTGCCAGTGAAGCTGTTAACACACCTGAGGCACAGTCAGCTCATCAGGCTAACACAACTGTTGCTGCCGATGAAGCTCAAATAGCTGAGGCACAATGAGTTGCAAGTCATAGGGAAGAGGCAAGAAACCCTATTGGAGATGGAGCAGGGCCTCACTCAACTCCTATTGACAACTTTGGTCCAGAGGATTTTGAAATCCCAGAGAAGATTCCCAGTGACGAAGATATAGATATGCCTAGATTCAATTATCCTATGCATGAAGAAGATTCAACGGACAAAATTTAAACTCCCACTATAAAAGACTAAGGAATTTTCAGAGATAAGTACGTGACGAACAAGAGAGCAAGCAATTCAAAGCATTCAAGCAATCTGCAAATACTCTCTCTCAAGCAAAAAAATCATACATCCTCAAGCCTACATCGAAACACAATTTATCCAACACATTCGTCGAAGGTAGAAGTTGTTCTTCAAGTTAAGGAGGAAACATTTTTTTAAAGACAAAGGGGTCTATATTTCCAAGAAGTGAAGAAGATATAGCGAGGTTCAAGTTCGAACCTATTTCAAACCGAAGGTGGGTTGCGTGATCAAGTCCTTAAGATTTGAAGACTTAGCTGTTTTCTTAAACACTCTGATTTTAAAGATAAAAAATTGGTAAAGTCCATTCACCCTCCTTCTGAACTTTACTTAACACCCCTAGGGACCTTTAAAAGTGTTACATTAACTATGTTATTTTATTTTTCCTTTTTCACTATATGGATGAAAATGAGTTTGAAAATTATTGGAGTAGCATGAATTCAACATATATATGGATTAGAAGATTTCAATGGTGGAATGAAATGGTGACGAGCATAAAACACCAAGGGCAGACACGTCGACGACCCAAAAAAAGACAACAAACACAAAAAGCAAGAGTGAATGATAGGGAACAAGAAAATAGCAACAGAAATCGACAAAAATCTGACGGAATTATGAAGAGATTGGCGTCGAATAAGAAGAGAGAAGAAGAACATAAGAACAAACGCGAGAAATAAGAGAGAAAAAAATATGAAAAAAACCTTAATTAAAAACGAAAAGAAAGAGAAAAATGGAAAACGAAAACCGAAAAAAGAAAACCAAAGAAAAAACTGACAGTAAAAGCTAGCATGTATGGGCAGCGGGTCGGGTAAGTGGGATATGTCTTACTAATTTAGACCGGTAAGATGGTCTTATACAAGTTTTTGCCCCATTGAAAATCCAACCCTATCCACTAACATCGCCACCAACTTACCCATGGAACAAATTGTTGGAATTTGGTTCTGTAAAAATGGGTGTTGACCCATATTGGACCAAATATTAAAGTAGTTTCCATTGGTGGAAAATGTATTAAATTATATGATAAAATTCTACTAAGTGAGTAGATGAGATTGACATTTTGAATTCTTCAAAACTAATTCCAGGTGAATGAGAAATTAATGCTACAAGTTAGCCACTTAAAGCTGGATATTGACATGGAAATTGATAAATGTGGGGAAGGAGTGAAACTTTATCCCACATAGGATAAAAAGCCAAAGTTAACTCTATTTATATAGCCCAAGTAGGAGTAATGGGTTTGGGCCCTTGGGGCACCAAAGTTTTTAAAGGAGGAAGAACCTACATTCTTGTGGGTTTGGTTCAAAACACATATGCGCGCCGCTACCACCGGCCCACTGGCCGGCTCAGCTCGGCCCAACCCGGGTCGTGGGCCTGGGCTTGGGCTTCAAGGCCCTTATAGTTTTGGACAAAATTTATTTAAATCTTTAAAAGTTAATTTTACTCAAATGGGCAACACTATACGAGAAATTGGAAGACGGCCGCACACACAGACAGGCGGCGTCTTGTGCCGCACTAGAGCCAAATAGTTTTTACTGATGCACGCGCAGAAGTGCGCGGTCAGGCAATTTCAAATTGAAGAACCTATTCGAGTTACCAGGTGCAATTTTTGGCTGTAGACATGTCTTTTCGGATCAAAAGACATGACCCTTCCATAAAAGCACTTAGATGACTATAAATATGAACCCCCTGCAGATAAATTAAGAGACAAAAAATTGATCAGATAAAAATCAAAATCATCCCGCATTATCAGCATATTGATCATATATCCTTCAAAAGTTTGAATGTGTTAAACACTCCCTTGTTCTCTGTTGGATCAACTTTTGCAAGTGATGCTAAGTCAAACTTGTAAAATCGTTGTATTTTAGAGACTATGGCCAGAACCGTAAGTACTTTGTAATGGGGCAATTTCGTCTTGCAGAGATAGTATCTAATACTAGCCTCGACTTTCACAAACTCTGTCCCGTTTTTCATTTATACACTTAGTCATTTCTTGTTAAACAATACCACCCCAAACTATAATTCCAAGACGAAAATTTCCTACTATTTCAAGACGATGGCAAACATAAGTTTCACTCCGAATGGCTGCTACTCCTGCTCAAGGCGAAAAGCCGCCGAAGTTCTTCGGTGTCGACTTCAAAAACTGGCAACA